>OY720675.1:68989466-69681966 GCA_963170755.1 Amphimallon solstitiale
ATGCATAACAATAAAATTAAGTATTTAAAATATAAGGACATCTACTAATTCTATATTTTATCAAACAAATTATACTTTCTAAATGAGTACTATAAACTAATATAACTTCCACTAAGATTGTTCTACTCTACCTAACTATGTTATTAACAATTATAAAAAAATGAAATCATTAAATTTAATGGGATTTATTATTATACAATGGGAAAGGTCTATTTTAAAAATAGATTTTTGGGAATTGAAAAGATCTAAGATTGCTGAAATAAATCGGTATTGCAAAAACCGTCAGAAGTTGATCTCTTCTGTATGAACCTCTTGTTCTGATAAATTTGTTGTGAATGATTTAATGTGACTAGGATAAGGAAATGTGGTCAATCACCTTCATAGTACAATCTATTCTAATACTATGTCCTGCCTGACATATTTGTTTTTATAGCATTTTATGGATGATTTAATGTTTTTGTGGATGGTTTAGCCGAACTCAGAAAGGAAATGTCGTCACTCATTTCACAGTACAACCTCCCAATATTGTGTCTTACCTATTATAACAACGTGGATTATTTGTCATGTTATATCGTCGTTGATTATTTGTCGTATTATATCATTGTGGATGACTTGATGTGGATGATTTGATGTGGATGATTTGATGTGGATGATTTGATGTGGATGATTTGATGTAACTCAGATTTAGGAAGTGTCGTTACTCACTTACACAATACAATCTCCCAATATTGTGTCTTACCTATTTTCGGATGATTTAATTTAACTCAGATTTAGGAAGTGTCGTTACTCACTTACACAATACAATCTCCCAATATTGTGTCTTACCTATAATATCGGATGATTTAACATAACTCAGATAAGGAAGTGGCGTTACTCACTTACACAACACAATCTCCCAATATTGTGTCTTACCTATAATAATAACTGATTTAATGTGCTGATTCTACATAATCATGTAACATGGAAATATGGTATCTACCTTTAATTAAATTTGTCTCCTCTTCAATTAATTCATACGTATTCATGCCTAATCTTCTATATATGACGTATGGTCCTACGTATGGCCTAATTAATTTACTTATAATCTTATTTTTACGATCTGTTACTCTCAATGCCTTTACAATGACTTTATCACCTATTTCATATGTTTTAAATTTCTTTTGATTTCTCATTTTCTTCTCTTCCCATTTAATTTTTCTTTCATTTAATCTTTCTCTGACTAATAAATATTTTTCGTATAAATCTACTTGTTCATCTGATAACCAAGGTCTTTGTGGTAGTTGACTAGTAAAAACTAGGACAAAGATTATGAACACTACTAGGGGAGTTATTCATAACAAATTCTATTTGAGATAATTGTTTGGCCCATCTGTTATGTTTATTAACTAATAAAATTCTCAAATATTTTAACACTTCCTTTATGTATCTCTCTGTTGGATTAGATTGTGGATGTCTAGTAGAAATATAATAGCTTTTGATATTCCTATCCTGTAAGAATTCCCTATACCTGTCATTATCAAAATATGTAGCATGATCTGCTAATACCGCTAATGGATTCCCATATGTTATAAAATATTCATACAATGCCTGTAAGACTGTCTCAGTATTGCACTTTTGTGTAGGAATAAGCTTGACA
This sequence comes from Amphimallon solstitiale, assembly GCA_963170755.1. Lineage (NCBI taxonomy): Eukaryota > Metazoa > Arthropoda > Insecta > Coleoptera > Scarabaeidae > Amphimallon > Amphimallon solstitiale. The sequence goes on from OY720675.1 coordinate 68,991,103, forward strand.
TATTTTGAAAAAATGTCACAAATCACCAATATGTTCCTATATCCATTTGTACTAGGAATTAAATTAGAAATAAAATCAATCGTTATCAATTCTAGTTTATCATTTGCTACGATACTTTGACTAATGTTTTCGTTGGTAAAATTTTTATCTTTAGCCAATATGCATACCTGGCAATGTCTTAATGTATTTTTGATAATTTTTTCATCATTCTTGCAGTAATATGCCTCTCTAAACATCAACCAACATTTTCTTGATCCAATATGTGTATACCTGTTATGTAAATATTCAATAATTTCCTTCGTATGAATTTCATTTGTCACATAAACTTCTAAATCACCAATTTTCTTCACAATTATTCCGTCTTTTAAATTCATACCCTTGTAATTTTGTTCGTTACTTAATTTTTCCCTCAATTCCACAAACTCCTCTGTTCCCTGAATTTCCTTTAATCTTCGTAAGGAAAATATTCCTTGTCTCCTTAATTGGACTAGATTTATACTCACCTCGTTCTTTTTAATTCCTCCATCTTTACGACTCAAAATATCAGCCACTACCATTTCTTTTCCTGGTCTATAATGAATATCCATATCGTATTGCTGAATTAACAATGCCCACCTGTATATCCTATTATTATTTAGTTTAGAATTCATAATATTGATCAGAGCCTTGTGATCTGTCTCTAATCGGAACCTCTTCCCTATCAAAAAGTATCTTAATTTAGATAATGCGAAAATGATCCCAATCATTTCTTTTTCTGATACCCCATATCGAACCTCGCATGGTTTCAGCGTCCTTGAAGCAAAATAAATAGGTATCTCCTCACCATCTCTTATTTGTACCAATTCTGCTGCTACTGCACTATGTGATGCATCAGTTCTAACAATGAACTCTAAATTGAAATCCGGGTGAAACAACTTTAAATTCTCTACAAAATTTTCCTTAAGTTTAATAAAGCATTCTTCATGTTCTTCTGTCCAACTCCATTTCTTGTCTTTCTTTAATAAAGTTAGCAATACATTTGTTTTCTGACTAAATTTTGGTATAAACTTTCTATAATAATTCAACAACCCCAAGAATCCTCTTAATTGTTTTAATTTGGTAGGTCTTGGAAAATTTTTAATATCATCCAAACGTTTAGGATCCAATAAAATGTTTTTCTCGTTAATTATGTATCCCAAATAACTGACCTCATGTTTACAAAATTCGCATTTTTCTAAATTCAACTTCATCCCATTTATTCTTAAAGTAGTAATAATTATTTCAATATGTTCCAAATGTGAAACGATATCATCCGAAAAAATAATAATGTCATCCAAATAATGTATAGCAAAATCTTCATATCTATCTAAAATTTTATGTAGAAATCGGATTAATCCGGCAGGGCTAGTCTTTATTCCGAACGGGCAAACTGTAAAATTAAATACAGTCCCGTTGATATTAAAACCACAATACTTACGAGAATCTTCATCTAGTCGAATTAACCAAAATGCATTCTTCAAATCTAACTTACTGTAAATTTTTTTATTTCCGCACTTGGTTATTAACACGTCAATGTTTTGTGGAGCTTCGAACTCAGGTAAAATGCGTTTGTTTAGGGCCCTCGCGTCAATGCAGATCCGTATTGAGTCATCTTTCTTCTTAACTAACACTACTGGATTAATAAAATACGTATTTGAACGCTCAATGATTCCTGCTTCTTCCAAAAGTTGAATTTCTTTATTTACACGTTCCTGGAAATAATATGGTATGGGATAATTTTTACATGTTAACGGTGAATCATCTTCTACAATTATTTTATGTTCATAATCCTTCGCAAATACTATCTTCTCATTGATCAATTCTATGTTCTCCTCTAAAATATTCTCTAAACTTTCCCTAATCTGTTTGTTCTCAATCTTCTGTTTGTCCAAAATTTTAATTATATCTTTTCTTTCTCTAACAATAATTTTCTCTGTATCATCTTCTTTAATATTTACATCTTCATCTACATACGATTCATTATATAATTTCGGTAGCTCAAACATATCTCTTTCTAATAATTCTTCAGGACTGTTAAAATATTCATTTCTATCTTCTATAATCACATTATCAATTTCTTTTCCAATTAACTCTCTATAAGCCATGTATGAATTAACTTCCAACCTGTCTTCCATTTTTTCCATGTCAAATTTATTTCCATTAATATTTATTTCATCCTTATCAAAATTAATACTCATTCCTAACATTCTCATGTTATCAATACCTAGTATACAGTCGTAAAATAAACCATCTAGTATGTAAAATTGCATCATATATTTCTTAAAATTAATCTCCACTTCTATAGTAATACGTTCGGTAATAATGCCCATTTTCCTCCTATTTGCAGTGACAACATTTGTACCTTTTATCTTTACAATATTCTCAATGACATTTACAACTTCTAACACTTTATCTTTATTAATTAATGAAATTTCCGCTCCTGAATCAATTAGTGTTTTAAATTCAATTTTTCCTATTTGAATTTTAATAAAAGGAAGTACTTCGCAATCTTCTACTATCTTCCCTAATTTTTCTAAAGAATCTATTTCAACAAAATCTCTATCTAAACTAATACTATTAATATTGATGTCCTTATAAACTATTTTAAAATTATTATCAACAGATTGTTCAGAATTTAATTCCAAGAAACACTTGGAATGGGATTCCCATATATCCCTGCTTCTGATTCTAAAATCGGCGTTTTTTTTTTCTCATCATTAACCTTTTGTAATATGTCTTCTTTTCCACTACTATTCTTGCCTTCATCTGCCTTTCCACCTTTAATTAATCTAATGTTATTTATATTACGAGATGTATCTGTATTTCTATTTCTATCATTTCCATTACCTCTTGTATTCCCATCATTATTCCTATTCCAGCTATTATTCGGATTCGCGTTTTGATTATAATAACGATTGTTTTGATCTTGATAATTACCATAATTCCTTCCTTGATAACCTCTTCTATCGTTTTCAAAAGGTTTATTATTAGAGAAAGGTTTTTGTCCATTATTAAAATTATTCAATGGCCTATATGGTACTCGATTTCCTTGTGAATCATTTCTTTGAAAATTATTACCATTTTGATAATTTGCTTCCCTTGATCTATTACTATAATCGTTCCGGTAGTTAAACATATTTGTGTTATTGACATTACTTCTTGATACAGGAGAGATATTATTATTCCTATTAGAAATTGGTTCTTGATTTCTTCTTATATTATATTGCATGTTTTCACTATGGTCATCTAAACGTCTTAAAATGTCAATCAATGAATCCATAGTCGTAACATTTTGACAAATAATAGCATGAGTGTCATTCACAATAAAATGCTTCAGTAATTGTTGAGCAATGGTAGATTCATCTATATTATGAATATATTTGCTATTGTTATATAATCTAGACGCGTACGTTTCTCTAGACATTTTCCCTGGATGAAATTTACCAATCAATAACTTAATCCTAGCCCTGTTTTGCTGATTAGTATTCCAGTAATATGAAGTGAACATATTTACAAAAACATCAATATTTGTGCACTCATCTTCAATTCGTTGGAACCAATCTAAAGCACTGTTCGTAAGAGTAGACCTAATAATATTCATTTTAGTTTTAAACTCTGTAATATCTTCCATATATCTTAACATATTATTTAAATACAGCATGGGATGTATTGAGGTTGATGAATCTCCATTAAAATGAGGTAAATTTTCTATTTTAATCCCTGTATTAAGAACATAATTCGGAGAAGTATTCACTAGTTGCGTAATCCTTTTACCTTCAATTTTCTTCACTAATCCCTCTATTTCTTCTTTCCTGTTCTCACATTCTGTTAATAAACCCTCTATTGCCTCCTTCTGTACTAAATTATCCTCTTTGTATTTCTCTTCATTATCAGCTAATTTTTTATTTACTATAACCAATTCTATATCATTCTTTGACGATACCTTTGCCAAATCCTTTTGTATTTTCTCAGATAGTTCTTTTTGTTTATTCTCACATATACCTACTTTCTCCAGAACTATTTTTTCTACTTCTCCAATTTTATTAGCTATATTTTTGTCTATCGTTCCTAAAATCTCTACCTTACTACTTTCATTCTTCTTCTCTATTTCTTTTATAAATATATCTTCTAAATTGTTTAACTCTTCCTCTAATTTAGTTTTCATATTTTCATTAGTTTGATTAATTTTTTCATTTAGGCTCACAAGATTTTCATTTATTTTCTTATTATCATCCCCAAACTTCTCTAACTTCTTCTCCAAAACCTCGAAAATATCCTCTTTTATTTTCTTGTTTCCCTCACTAATTTTCTGGTTTATCTCTTCCCTATTTATCTCAAACAAATTTTCAAATATCTTCTTATTCTCTTCTTTATCTTCATCTCTGTTTTTCTTATTCTCTTCTCTAATAGACTTTTCCATTTTCTCCAATAACTTCTCATTTTTCTCTTGATTAGACTTTTCCATATTCTCCAATAACTTCTTATTTTCTTCTTTATCTACTTCTCTATTTTTCTCATATTTCTCTTGATTTTTCTTATTATCTTCTAAAATAGCTTTTAACATATCTTCTATGTTCCTACTTGGAATAATTTGTTGTGTATCACCTCTTTCCTGTTCACTATCTTCTCCGCTCTCACTGGTACCTGGAGTCTGTTTCATACTAGATTTAGATCTTGTATCCATTTCTTTTAAATATTTTTAAAACTGTACTAATATGTATGCACTCTATATAAAATATTTTATATGTATCTATAATACGCACAACTATGTACCAATGTATCACATGTACTCCCAAATTGCGGTAAACTAAATAAATGTACCTAATAAATCTGCGTTTTTACTATGCTACAAAATACAAAATACACAAATAACCAGAAACCTTTCTTTAATCGTGCCCCTACGTTCGGGCAGCCAAAAATGTATCGATGTTGTATAGTTATGTAGATGGGTATTCTTTACAACATATTATTTCCCAATAATGTCCCAAGTTCGGGCACTAAAAATGTATTAGTATCGTTGTACCTAATTGGGCCAGCCTAAAATGTATTAATAAAGGTGTTTGAAATGTAAATGAATATTTTTCTTATATTATATAACTTTCTAATAATACTCTATTATGTATTTAACTCAATAGTTGATTATAACATATTCATATTTATAGATAATTAATATAAACTCCAAACTCAGCTTAAATACTTTAAGCTATTCATTAATTTGCTCCGACATAACCCAGTACTATAATTGCCCTATGTTAGCTATCAATGACCTAATACTATTCCTTTTCCTAATACTTTATGGTACTAGTGATACTATACTTTAAATGAACTATACCTATACAATATAAATGTGGGGGGGGGGTTCTTGATGTATTATGGCATTAATTCTTAACCTTATTTTGTATCTCGTGTATTATTGATACGTTTACAAAATTCTTTAGCTAGCATGACTCTTAATCTCAGGATTAATCGTTTAATTTGGATCCGTTGTGACTGGTTAAATGTACTCGATTACTTTTATAACTATGTGAACATGTAGGTATTTCTTATTCTATATAATTTTCTTCAGATAATATTAATTTGATATTTGTTTTCTTTATAGGTTAATGTGCCTGTCATGACCAGATGATATATTGAAGCATAAAAACAAATAGTACTTCTAATGCAGAAAAAACAACATTCTCAAAATAAACAGAGTATATTAAAAATGTCAGATATTGCAACAACAATAAATTATGTTTCCGAAAATTGTTTATTTAGGTGAAGATACGTAAAAATTTATTATGGAAATAAACCGTTATAAAAATTGACACATTTATGTCTAGTATGTTTCTTACGACATTTTAAGTATAATAGACGACCGATAAATAATGGTTGGAAATTTTATAATATCTTTTCTAATGATGTAGAGATTTCTCTGGGTTTGATGTGGAATAATACCACCAATAAGGTATTTCCTTTCTTATATTATTCTCAAACTTATTCAAAATCAAATAACTCTAATTTAATTAAATATTAATGTGAAATATATTAATTTTGAAACAAATTGTATCAATATGATTTATATTACCTCAAATATTAATTTATATTTACTTGTAGGTTCTACCTCCATGAAGTGTATTGGTATCTTGAATTACATAATCTTCGCACCTACGATGACCTGGGACTTTCTTTAGAACTCTCGACGTGCTGCTTCTGTACTCGTTGGATTCCTATGAAGTGATTACGCCTGCACAAATGAACTGGATCTTCTGGCCTATGGTTTTCCCTCTTAGATATACACGTTCGGACTCAGTAAATTCGTTTCTTAACCTTTGCTGGATTCCTATGAAGTAATTACGCCTACACAAATTAACTGGATCTCCTGGCCTATGGTTTTCCCTTTTAGATATACACGTTCGGACTCAGTAAATTCGCTTCTTAACAATATGGTCCTCGTCTTTGGGTAATCTTGAAAATTTATTATGAACTTCGTCGATGGAAAATCTTCGATATATGTAAGTACTTTTGTTAATTTATTATTAAACCTGTTTAAATAATACTTTCTTTATCTATAAATTGTTTTGCTATGATTTATAGACATATAATAATTATGTAAGCACTTTTCACTTTAATCTGTAATAACCTCTATGACTTCGTTTAAATTAATCACTATTAATGCTTTTTAGCACAAAATTCAATAAATTTGAGACGTTATCGATGAATTTAATTAAATTCAGCGACAAATACGACCGCGTCGTGTGAAAATTATTTTCATCTCCTTGTTTTTTTTCAAACAAATTGCCTTGGCAACATTATTACTTATTTTTTTAAATTCTCCAATGAGATCTCTACACATACCTTTTATAAATCAATATGTCTATCTTTTATTAATCTTTTTAATCTTTATCCATAAAATTTGATATTCCACACATTATTTATTCTTTTTCTAATTTTAAACCCTACTTATCATGCATTTTTTTCCATTTACATACTATTTAAAAATACCTATACAGGAACTGTCAAAATTAACTGTCACTTCCTCTTATTCAAAATACTTGCGGGAATCTTAATTTAAATTTGTTTCTACTCAAAATCAATTAGTTTTATCCATTATACTTGACATATCTTCGTAAATTAAACAATTTTGTACAAATAACATATTACATAATATTTTAGAACAATACTTATATTATTTCATTTCTTTTGTTAACAGATTTTACAAATACAAGATAGAAGAAAGAAAATCGTTCGTTCTACGACTAACCAAATCAACCATGAAATCTCGACCTCTCTATTAACCTTTTAAATTATAATTCAGACAATAAATTCGACACCTATACTAAGATCAATATTTTAAAATTCCAAGCATTTAAAATTATAATTATAATAAATATGGCATGGTTATTTTAAACCATGTCACTGTATTGTTATCACTGTGATTAATACTATGGATCTTGATAAGCAGAGAACAAATCAATACAAAATGTTAAACAAGTGGTACTGAATCTTGCCAGGTTCTGCTAGTACTAAGTATGACACTAGAATATTTTTTCAGAATAAAGCATTTATAAGCTTTGGAGATACAAGGATTATGAATTGGGAATCAAGATCATTAATTTTTGTATTGATAAACACTACTGTAAGCTGGCTAAACACAAATATTCAGAAATTTTGGAGAAGAATTTTGGTAGTTACTAAAGAGATGAGTAAAGTAAATAAATATAAATGTATTTACATATGACATGTCTATTTTAACTTTTATACGTTTGAGTACACTTGTAAAGTTTTAAACAAACGATAAAAAAATAAATATAAATTCTCACAAAAGAACCTATTTATACAGGGTCCGGCAAAATAACCTCCCACATTTTAATCGTTAATAAAAATGCCATTGTAAATGGTTTAAATTTTTTTTTTTATTAAATGGAAATGTATAGTTTGCCATTTGTTTTCATTAAGTTTTGAAAATTACAGACTTCAAGTGGCGACCATTGTTTTCGATACACATTCGAAGGTGATTTTTTAACGTTTCCATTACTCGAGCAGTCATTTGAGGCGATATTCCTGCAATTTCTTGACGTATTGCTGCTTTTAATTCATCAATGGTTCGGGGATGGTGTTCAAAGACCTTCGCTTTCAGGTAGCCCCAAAGGAAAAAGTCGCATGGGGCAAGATCGGGTGAACGCGCAGGCCACCCAACGTCTCCACGTAATGAAATTACGTGGAAACATCTCCCTTAAAACGTTCATGGACCTTCTAGCCGTATGAGCCGTAGCTCCATCCTGTTGGAACCACACATTCGCATGGTTAAGTTCTCTAAGTCTTGGGTCCAAAAAATTACGTAGCATGTCGAAATACCGATCGGCGGTTACGGTAACCGTAACGCCTCCCTCTTCAAAAAAATAGGGACCCCAAACGGCAAATGACCCAACAGCACACCAAACAGTAACGTGTGGGCTGTGAAGTGGCCTTTCATGGAGCTGCTGCGGATTTTCTCGTGCCCAGTAACGAAAATTTTGCTTGTTCACACAGCCGGATAAATGGAAATGGGCTTCGTCACTGGTTATTAAAAGCCCATTGTGTGGGATGTTTTGAAGAATATCGTTGCAACATGCTCTACGATTTTCCCAGTCACGTTCACTCAGCTCTTGTGCGATCATCATTTTGTATGGGTGGAAGTGTAGGTCTGCGTGTAAAATTTTTCGCAGCGAACGATCTGATAAACGCAAAGCAGCGGCATGTTTAGCAGCTGAACGAGTAGGAGATCGTTCCACAGCTTCTCCAATAGCTGCAACATTTGCAGGTGTCCGAACACTTCTGGGTCTACCGGTTGGTTTTCTTTTTAAGGCTGAACCTGTGGCTCTAAAATTCGAAACCCAAAGCAGTATAGTTTTGCGATCTGGAACCGGAGCATGTCTACCCAGTGCGAAGTGAGTACGAAAAGTTCGTTGCGTTGTAATCACAGATTCATTTTTCAAAAATGTTTCGATAATAACAGCACGATGTTCGCCCGTCCAAATCATGATGACAACTAAAATGGCAAGGCATGTGCTACCAACTGAAAACACTAAGCTCCCCATCGCTTCAGTGGCGCGGGCACAGTGGCGGTGCAAAATGTGGGAGATTATTCTGCCGGACCCTGTATATGAAAGGAACACAGCACAAACATGATCTAAAAGTGATGATGGGAGGTGTGATGGAGAGCGTAGGGGCACAACATTGTTGTAAGTGAGAATACCGGCAATATTTGTTGAAAAAAGAAATAAAGACAGTCATTTATTGAATGCCACTCAGTCTATACACACATACCCGTTTATATCACAGCACTCATGCATATCCTACGACGCCATACGTCTATTCTTTCATTCGATGACGCTTGGATGAGGCGGACGTATAACTCTGATACTAACACAATCGAATTAGATTTCCAACAGCGCAAAGATATTTGTTCTTGGAATAGCATGCAAAGGTCCAAACGTATATTCGTAACTTTCCACGTTATGTTGAACAAATATTTTATTTACATTATACATACCTAATATGCAAATAAGAACATTTTTAGACTAATGAGCTCGGTTTATTGTGATTTATTTTGTTAAAACTTATAAAGCTAATCATAAATTATGCACATAAATTGCTTATTATTCCTGATTATTTATTAAATATAAAGTTTAGTCTTTTGTTTAAGATGAAATATATCAAGAAAGTATCAAAGAAAAGCGTTTAGTTTATATGACAAGCTAAAAAAAATTATGGTTGCTATATTCGGAAAGTCTTTAAATATAAGCGATATCTTTTTTTGAATACAATCTACAAATTTTCTGTTATCCTTATGTTAAGTATTTCAAATGCCCTATGCACTACAACGAAGCAATCATACAGAATGTGTTCGCCTGGATCCTAGGAAAGCGATAAATATCACATTTACCAATTCAGAAAAAGTGATTAATATGCAATTATTTAAATTAACACCACAAAAACATTCGCCAAATCACGCCTTGTTTGGATAAACAAAATGATTTATTAAAATAAAGAATATCCTTACGCAAGTTATGCCAGAGTAGGAAAAGCTAATGAATTCAAACATAAATTACTTTCATTTCTTGATTAAGTAAAGTTAACTCCCGCTTTGCACTTTTTCAAGCATACCGTATAAATCGTTTGTTTCAATGTTATTAATATGACTATAAAACAAAATTGTATACAAATATACGGTTTCTACTTGGTTTCATAATAATGCCACATTTTCTTTCATATGCAAGGAACCTAGGATACAAGTCAAAACTCAAACTCACCTTCTAAAACCTGCTTCTGCCGCCATCTTCGTTTTAGTTTAAAATGGTAGGCAGCTATTATGAAAAAATCAGCAGCCACACCAGCTTCAGCAGTTGTTTCACTTTCATTTCAAAACTTGGTTAGTTTAGACGCCAACACACTTCACCACCTAAACATATGCTGACAACATCCGTCAACGTGTCGACAACAGTTCTCAACATTTTGTTGTCAGTCTGTACTTACCTTAAGAGGAAAAATGTTATTTCAAGTTGGGGTTTGTTTATGGCAATTGTTACATACTGAATTGGATGAATAAATTTTAATGTAACAGATATTCGCAAGATTTTAACCATGAAATAGTATGCTACTTCTGGTTTATGGAGTTAGTTTGAAAACTAAGCCATGTCGACTACGATTAAAAGCATACGTTTAAATGTTTGTTGTTAGCCACTTAGGTGCAACCGTGCTCTTTGAAAGACAGACAAACACACGCACATACACACATAAATAACCCGACCTTCTCGTTGTGTTTGTCCCTATGTATCAAATTCTGGGTTTTCTTTAAACAAAATACTTGAATAGGTTTGTATTTCTTACTATTTTTAATATAATTACTTGTCTTAATCATGATCACAAAACTTTATTATCCTACATATAAAAAATTAACGACAATAAGTTAACAAAAAAAAAACAGCAATTCGAACACACTTTACTAAAATATTACAGCAAATGTATATATACGGATAAGAATTAGTTATGGAGACTAGACAATATCAGCCGCTGTCCATAAACATGGAGTATAATATTCAAGTCATCAGACAAGCAAAACATACATATAAGTAGCATAGTTCTCCGTGTAATGTATCTGCAAATCTTCACCATAAATATATGACGTCGGTTTGCGATAAGCTGCATTACTGGAGCCGAATAATAGACTGTGGTGAATCGGGCTCACTATATGAGGTCAGAGGTAAAATTTAGAAGCATCAATTTTGCTCGCACCGAGTGCAATTTATAACATCTTATGCTGGGGCGTCTTTCCACAATAGCTCGCTTTATACGTCATTATTAACCCTGACGTCCAGCTATACCGCTTTGCCGTTTATGTTACTCTCGCCTAAAACCGTGCCTTCAACCGGTGCTGATGTTCCAAGAATGATGCTGCCAACGCCATCTAGATATCCGAGAGAGTATCTCCGTTATTATATCATACCGCACTCGCGACGCTTTATGGACGATAAAAATTGTTCTCCCCGGAATGATTAGCCGGATTTTTGTATTAATTACTCAGCGGCTTAACGATGTCTGGCTTTTAGTTGTACGCGTTTCGCTATACCAATAACGGAGAGGTTTTTTAATTTCTTCTCAAAATTTTCATGCATAAAAAGGAAAATCAGAATGTATTTAATACTTTACGGGTACTGAATTTATGCGCTAGCTTTCTACTATACCTACATTACAAAAGTTTGCCAAAGTATGTAAAGCAATGTCTATTTCATTCTTTAAAACAAGTATGAGTACAATATTTACATCAAAAAGTCAAAAGCTAAGATTAATATAAACATAGTGAAATTACTAATTTAAATCTCGCTCAATATTGTCTCATCATTTTTTTAACAACATTCGTGGCCTTTGGCAACATGAAACGATAATACACTACTACACATGGGAGACGAAATAACATGGATATGGATTTACAAGTCATAGCTGTTGGGAATTTCTACATTTTATCCTTCTATAGTTTGAATCGATATTATCCCGTATGATATTTGGAATTTGTTTTTTTTCATAGAATGTCCGTACATTTTATTACATAACTGGCTATGTATTTTCTAATGCACTTTGTAATTTTAATAAAATATTTTAGGTTAATTCAAAGGTAATTCGTGCGAAGGAAATTTCACTGATTGAATGAAAATATGTTTAAATGAAAGTTGAACAATATAAATAAAGGTTTACAGTATATACTCATTTAACACAGTTGGAATGTAACTGTGACAAAACTCCAGATGCGTTTTTGTAGTAACAAAATGCGGTTCGTAATTCTCAATGTATTCTAAAAAAATACAATAATATGTCAGAATGATAATGAGAAAAGTCAATCAATGTACCTACGATGTGTTTTTATTTTACTGAAAATATAGGAAATCTAATTTTTTGAAGACTACCTGCATGGAGTTGCTAGCCTAAGTTATTGTGTCAAGTATACTGTTCAATATTGTATCAAATTCTATACTTTTAATTTCTAGAAGTATTGTATTTATATTTCTGCATGTTCATGACGAGTTTATTTAATAAAAACCAGCGCCATAACAGATACATAATACGTTTATATTTACTCTTTAATCCATTTAAATAACGAAAAAAGTAGGCCTCACACCCATTTCTATGGTACCTACGTTAACGTAAGTAGATGTCGATGAATAGTCTTCATAATATAAATTATCCAAATAAACTATAGGAATATGTTTTTGATTAGTATGACTTAAATATTTACGTCTAACAGTTTTAGTTTAATCAGCATTTGTCCTAGGCTGTACCTAAGGGAGTATATGTGAATTAATATTTGGTTTCTGGAATTGAGGTTAAATTTTCGAAAATAATATATAAATGATTTCTTCAAATACTTTTGATAGAACTGATAGAATAGGTGTAGATCTATAATTGCAAACATTAATATGATCCTTCTTTCCATAAATCCACTACCTTTGAAATTGTGAATTCGTGACACAGTGTTCTAAATCCCTGCTCGCCGATAAGTGGAAAACATTTCAACACATCATATTTAAAGTAAAAATTTTCATCGAACATGTTTAATGTCGAACAAATATCAACTAGAATAATTTGTTGGTCGAAGTGATCTCCTTCCCAAAAATGTCTTAAAGGATGTTCCAGAAAACAACTTTTTTTCGCAAGAAAAGCCGGACAGGGATTACCTAATTAATAGTAGATTGTTTAACAAGTAAAGAAAAGTGATGGTTTTCTAGCGAGTGAAAACAGAAGTTTTCACCGAGCTAGAAAACTCACTTTTTTTACGCGGTGAACACGTAATTTTTTCGTGTACTTCACGAGAATTATAATTTTAAAAATAAAAATTGTCATTTTCCTATTGTCAAAGTTCTGTGTCAAGGATTTGTTTACTTAGTGACAAAACATCACAACAAGTAAACTACTAATGTGTTGCTAACAAGAAAAGTGTTGCTAACAAGAGAAGTCCCACTTTTCTTAATTATTTTGGGTTAAACAATATTATCAATTTCTATCAAGTACACGAAAAAAGCAATTTATCATTATTCCCAATTCGTGTTTTCCATTTTTGTGACGAATGCTCCAATGTTTATTTAAAACGCCATTAGGATGTAAACAACCCGTTGAGTTCGTATGAAATTAAGAATGAGTTAATTTGAAAAATGGAGTTTAGCGTCTTATAGGTAAGATATATTTTGGTATATTTCTTGGCTGCTAACAGCTTCAATGCTCCTTTAAAAGTCTTATAGGATGTGGCAAAACCGCCAGTTGTATATAAAACTTAGATTATGGTAGTTTTACAAACAGCATTTAGTAAGTAACTCATACAAAATACCTACATATTTCGATATATTTTCTAATTACTGACTCCTCGACTGCTTCTTTGAAATGCCTTTAGGATGCAGACATACCGTCGATTTTGTATTCTTGAAAAAGTTCAGAACGGGTTAGTTTGACAAATGGCGTTTTGCATCTTACGTATATATTTCAGTAGGTATATTTTGTAAATGCAGACTATTCCAGTGCTCGTCGTTTGACAGGACTATAGGGTGAAGAAAAATTGTGGGATTCGTGTAAAATTTGAAATTAGTTTAATAAATGGCACTTAGTATCTTATTGGTAAGACAATTTGGTTTATTTTCTAATTACTGACTGCTCCAATGTGTGCTTGGAATGCCTATACGAAGTGGACGAGCCTTTGGTGTCGTGTGAAATTTGGAACGAATTAGTTTGACAAATGGCACTTAGAATTTTATAGAAAAGCATATCTAGTACTTAATTTATCTAGTTCCTTCTACTTAATTTATTGCTAAATTCAGTACACCATGTGCTTATGTTTCAGCGGCAAATATATAAATGAAAGGGTGAGAGGAAATTGGTCAACTGTGAAGAAGTAGGGTGGCTATAATAGTCTTGCCCTGAACGCCTTCTTTGTTTTCCCCAAATTTTTTTTATCATAAAATGTTTTAATAAATAAATTATCAAAGATTTTAAATCCCTTTTTTTTATGTTTAGACTCTAATTTATATTGCTTTAAAAATTTTATTACTTTGCATATTATAACTACTATATGGTAATTAGATGCTATGAAATTTCATTACATTTTACATTTAATATAAAATATATAAATAACTCATTACAAGGTATAAAAGTATTTAACAAGTTTTACATGTCATTACATGAATTGTAAAGTTTTAATACAATATTAAATGGACATTTAATAAATGACCCTCTATCAAAATCTTGATTTATTTTACATTATGCTCCCCTAAATCCCATACGAACAAACTCAATTTTCAAAGATACTTATCCGGAGATATTTCAGCCTAATTTTCACGTTTCAACGGATCCCATTTTGAGTAGTGAAGAAGTTTCATTTCAAGTTAAATCACACGGTATAATACGGAGTTGCGATAATACAAAAGGTATTAGCAGTAAAGGTAGTGACAGATTTTTCACACGTTAATAATAACCGCCATTGTTTGAGCATTGAACAATACAACCCTTAATTAAGTGCAAATAAGTAGAACGACTGAAATTAATATTAATGAAATTGAAGCCCTCCCAACAGAACTAAATCCATATCATGCCCACCCATTTCCTGCTTGTATCTATTCTATTCGCCCCCTCTCTTTATCACTCCATGTAATACCGAAACGTTATACTCCGTTAAATAGACTTGTTCTTGTTAATTTTGGTCAATAGATTATCCTTTGTGTTTTAATAGAAAGCACCTTTGTACTGCACTGAACACTGAACGGAATTAATGTGTGTATGTAGCCCGTACGAATAATCATGAGTAAGTAGACGAGTATTATTTACCTGGCATGTGATCAATATAAACTATTACGGCGGACGGATAAATTATTCGTTGCATGGATGTAATGTCGAGAAAATGATTAATTATGTAGAGCATCACTGTTATTATCTCCCAGTGTAGGTATGCGCATATGTGTACATTGGCATAATATGTATGTATGTACAACGTGATCAGAAATAAACGAATGAAATGGCAATGCATTGGTAGTACATACTTTTAGCTAATTAAGCTTATAGTGCGATTCTACTGTTAAAATATACACCTGTATGTATAAAATCAACGTTTTAAAATGCCATTTATCGTATGTTTCCATGACCCAAACTCATCTTCTAAAACACCTTGACAAGCTGCAATTTCGTGAACTTTAGTCAAGTGGTGGACTTAGTCACGTGCTATAGTTCTAGGTCTTAAAACAGCCAAAAATATTAAATTTCTCACAAGTGGAATAAATCAAAATATATACGACGCTGGTGTGGAAATAATATATGTAAAATATTAGATGTATAGGTTTAACTTGAGAAAATTGTCTCCCAAAATATAATTGTGTGTATCGGGTGGTCCAAATACAAGTTTCCATTTAAAAATAAAATTAAATGAACCAAGACCATTTTTTTTCCGAATATTATGGCTTTATTAGAAAGAGCAAAGATTTCCGCTGTTTGTGGAACACAATTTCATTCACGTAACTGCCTGGCTTCGCAGTACCGCATTCTGTCGACCTAATTTTCCAAGACCTTCTTGATGGTTTCTGACTCTATCTCACGAATGGCTGGGAAAACATTTGCTCTCAGGGTCTGCATCGTTTCTAGATTGTCCACATTATTACCACCCTCATGTACAAAAGAAGCGCGTAATTTCTTTAATCGTTTTTTTTGTTTTGCAATATTTATTTTATCTATTTTGTCACATGTAAAATACCTTACCCGCGTAAAAGGAATTACTTTATCACGAAGGTATCACGTGCCCTGCTTTCTTTCGTACAAACAACTTTTGCTTTACGTCGTCGGGAGATTATTCTGGAAGAAAATTGCTTTGCTAAGATCACGTACCTACAGCCAATTCCCAGAAAGGTTGTCCTTACCTTCTACCTAAATGAAGCTTGTGCTCATATTTTAGACACGAAATACTTAACATTGTGATTTCTTAATTATTAATTTACTCGCAGTCTAATTGTCAGACGATAATAGGTCTCACGTTATAATGTTTCTTAGTCACTCTTTTATCCCCTACATGAAACCCATGCAGCTCGAACAAAGGTTTACGACTTATTCAATATTTAATTTTTATTCAATTCTGTTCTTGTTAAAGTGTCGTGTATTTTTACTCTTTTCCTCGAATTAGATTATGCATAAATTTACTATAGAAATCTCTCTAATGTTGACCCACCTCCGTAATGTATTCTATACCTGTTTAACCTAGGTGACGAACGTACGTACCTGTCGTAATCCTTGGACAAACTATTTCTTGTGAGATGTCATTCTCTTCAGTATTTAATGACGAATCTCATTATAATATTTATTCCGTTCGATTACATATTCTCGCCCGCAAATCCCGTTTTTCTCCGAATATATAAACAAATCATCAGACCAATCATCACTTACGCCGCACCCATTTGGATCAGCGCCTTCCCCACCCACCTGCAAGCTCTCCAAGCAATACAGAACGTCACACTACGAATGGTACTCAAAGCCCCATGGTACATGAGGAACAATCAAATACACGAAGAAACTAATACACCAACAATTGAAAGATACATAAAGGAACTTGCCACAAAATTCTACAACCAGATGTTAACCCACACAAACTCAGACTTAGAAGAAACTCTCAATTACGATCCTCACGTACCATGGAGATACAAACGCCCCCGACAGTCCATCATTCAAGACATTTAAACTGAAATAGTGCATCATCAACCCTAAATCAAGATCATCCTCATTCAGATTAGAAGTGAAAGGTCATAGACCTAACTCACAATCAACTATGAAGAAGAAGAAGAAGCCCGGAACCCATGGAGCAGCTAAGCCCTCACAAATATAAGTATTCTTCCATTCTTATTTTTCGTTAATAAATTATTACATTTTTTTACGCTAAACTTCCATTCTCTTAATATCAGAAAATAAAATCATTTAGGTAAGATTAACAATCCCTCAATCTCACAACGAAATTACCTGCTTTAAGCCAACTATCATTCCGAATGACCCAAGTTCTCTCACTTACTCCTATACCTATAGCTAAATATTTGTGTTTATTGTTTAGTAAATATTTTATTTAAGAACTTTAAGGACATCCCTGTTGTTTTATTTTTTATCTCTTTTATTTGCTAATTACGATTCTCTTCCAGACATAATAAAATAACATTGAACGTTTGTTTTATTTACTGTAAACTATATCTCTGTACTTTTGTGTATTTATCATAAGAGACTGTGTGGCATGTCGCGAGATCCTGCTTAAACCAAAGATCGTCCATGTCAATTTCAGCCCACAAAAAGTCGGTAATCATGTCTCCGTAGCGCTCACCGTTCACCGAAATGGCATTTCCAGCAGCATTTATCAAAAAACTAGGTCGACGGTGCCACCACTCTAAAATCCTTACCAAACCGTCACTCTCTCTGGACACATTAGCTTCTCGACAATCAAATGCATGTTTTCCGATCTCCACATGCGGCAATTTTGTTTGTTAACATAGCCTCCGAGATGAAAATGCATCTCGTCAGAAAAGATAATTTTTCGGCCAAATTTGACGTCCAATTTGAGCCCAAACTGAAAAGCGATAAGTGGATTGTCGTCGTTTGCCTTCAATTGCTGTGTCAGTAGGACCTTGTAAGCGAATAATCCGAGATTCTTGTGCAAAATTCTCATCAGGCTGGCACGTAAAATGTTGAATTACCTTTTCCAAAAACTTGGGAGCGATTTATTTCGTTCCGCGGAAGTATGATACCGATGACACTCAAGACTTCGGACGGGAAAAAGCTGTCAGTGTCAAAATAACCTATGATTCAAAAAGGAACCACTAGATGGACCACCTGTTACATATATATCTAATGTAAATACGTGAAGCTTAATGCAATATAGAAACTTTGAATTAATAAATATTAGATTAGAAGATGTGTAAAGCAAAAATGATTTTGCATTTGTATATAATATGCAATGTCCACATGTCCACATTTATCTATTAATCCAATAACCCACCTAAACAAGAAAATGGGTGTGCTTAAAACCACACGGCAGAAGTGAAAACTTCATCAAGGCGAGGTTAATAATACGAAATCCAACTTTTTTTTTTCGTTCTATATTACATTAGGGTCATCCTGCATCGACGAATTCAGTTGCTGAGATTTAGTGTGCTTCTTTTGACGATATTTCTTCACGCGCGCATTAGACAATTCCCTTTTTCGTTTTAATTTGTCATCGATTTCATTTTCTTCATAATGCTTATAAATTCGTATATAATGAGCAATTAAAGCAATGTTCTATTCTCAACGTTTCTGTTTCGCATTGGTAAACAAATTATAGTAAATGCGTGTGGACGTTATTTAACACTCGGAATATACTGGTCAGTTTCCGAGTCATGTATATATATATATATATATATATATATATATAAATAGACAATATGAATACTCGCTTACGAGTCCCGCGCTGGTCTGATGCTAACGTGTCGGCTTCTCACCCCCGCGGCTCGGGATCGAATCTGCTCCGGGACATGAATTTATTTATTCATTTAAAATTCAATTTAATTGAAATTAAATACCTCTATATGATATATTTCTCTCGTTCCCTTAGTCGACTCGGCCCGACTTTACCCGAACGAGCGTTACATAGCCGAGCGTGACGGCTCAGTCTTGTTTAGTGCCCACAATCAACGCAACGCAACGCGCCCAAAGAAGTTTACACTTCAATAAAACATTTATAGCATGCATAAAATAAGTGCCTGACACACACATTCATATACATACCAATTAACAAAGTATAATACTTATCTTTTACGTAACTAGATAGCGTACTCTTTAATATACAGAATTTATAATGCCTACAGGTAACTTATCATATGCATCTAAGCGACTAACGGAATTTGTCGTCGAGATCTGTCCAAGTTTAAAACTACTTAAACTTAACATATTTTTGGTATTATATTTCGGTATGTTTTGCACTACTACTGGCCGGTCACTCAAATAAGGTGGAGGTATCTCATCTCAATTGCGTGAATAAATATGACAGCCGCATGAACAATATGCTGGCTTAACCCTCATTAAATTGAACGTAAATAAACATCACTTTTATAGAAGTGTATCTATTACATTTTATTATTACACTCACTGCATGGTTCCGAATTTTTGATATCCCCTGTAATTCGTTTTAATTTAAATCGAAAATTAGAGTCGAACATAACCTCGAATGAGGAGCTATTTGCGATTTATATAGTACCACCTAATAAAATCGGGTTGGTTCGACTACGTTGATTTATGTACACACTTCTAATACCTTTTCATATAGAGAAACTGTACTGATTGGACGGAACTCACATAATTTCGTACCACTCACTTTTTTCACAAGAAGCCCATAAGAAAACGTCTTCTAATGGACTGAAAATACACATGTTGTCAAGGAAGTATTTATAACATCTAAGAATTTATTAGCTGCAACCATGCTCTTACCCTGCGAAATTCTGCAAGTAATGTAATCAGCCGCAACGTCTCCCGTATTTTATAAAGAAATTAATACTTGTTTCATATCATTGATTGGAAGTATTTCTTATATTTTGGGACCAATAATATTTTTGGTCAGTTTTTGGAATGCTGTTTACTATGTTCTGTAAGTATTAATTAAAATTTTACCCTTATCCAAAATGATCACTTAAACTTTTCCACGCCTCTGTCACAGTATGAAAAATATTTATATCTTGGTCTATCGAAATACTTGTATTGCTAAATTACGTACATCCACGATAAAGTCTGCAAGCTTCTTAAAACTTATCAAAATAAAATCATTCAACAGTTATTATAATAAGCAGTCAGGTTACATCTCAGCAAAAAATCAATAATCACTTCAGAACGCATAATATCTAGAACACATTAAATAATCTCGAGATCTCAATACACAACACTCCGAATAAGTATGGTGTCCTTTGATAAGGAAAGGCGATAGTTGGCTTGCCACTAATTGAAATCTACTTCTTTTCTATTACTATGACTCTCATTAAAGGCGCAATAGTGTGTGCTAAATTGAGCGAGCCTAACAACATAGTAAAACAGAGAATTATTAATACGTGACGCAAATTTAAAATTGTACGGTATGGGTATTAAGCATTTGAATCATGCTTGTATTTTTCTATTATTCATGGTATCTTTCAAATATATAAAATACACTTTAGTCAAAAGCGTGTTAGAATTTTTTTCGTATATAAGGAGTAATTATGTAAATTAAAAAGAAACAGATTTTAAGGAAATAAATATTTACTATATAAGGACCCAAGCAAGCAAGAGTCTCTTATTTTTCGGTTCGTGCCTACTACATATCCAAAGTATACATTTACGCACCTTTATTATTTCTTCTTCTTTGATATAGTATTCCGTTTGAAATTAAGCGTTAAAACCCGGTACATTTACGAATCTTTCTCGTCGTTTCCTCGGAAGTTGTTTCCAAATATTTAGTACCTAAATAACTTTTCGCTTTCACCCCGGGCCACCCGACAGTTTAACTCAAACATGTACGAAAGTAAAAATGTGTCTCTCCCCAGTATTATAATAATTAATTTACACAACCAACGCGGAGGTGGTTCGTACATAATGCACAAAATTAGATTTCCAGGATTAATTTAACTGACATCAGGAAAAACAACAAAGAAATGTTAATTTTAATGAAATTTTAGAATGATACGAAGACGTTGGGTGGGATTATCTCAGAAATTTTCAAGAGAATGAACAAAATTTGACTAACACGTGACAGATATACAAAAGATGTAAATAAGCAGTAAACAAGGAAAATTCATTTTAAGTGTACACCATGGAAATTGTTATGGAGTATCAAAACAAAAGATTGCGTTCAAGTTGTATGTTTATGGAGTATCAAAACAAAAGGTTGCGTACAAATTGTACTCGGCTCCCAATTTGCAATCTAAAATATGCAGCTAGAACAGGGTGGAGTTGCTCGATACATTTCGCACATAGCGACACTCAAAAATCATTATTATTATTATAGTATTCCATGAGCAATATCGAACAAGTATCAAGTCAATTTAATTGTTTTAACATGGAATACAACTTTATAAATACAAAACACACTTATCAATCTAATTACGTTCATAAAGTGGTAGAGCCGGTTAATTCAACACATTGAAATTGAGAATAAAAATACAAGTTTTTAATATACAACATAAGCTATAAGCACAATTTTCCAAAGTAAAAATTATTAATTTATACAGACTTTTATATAAGTTTATACTTAGTCCGGTGAAGGATCAAGTAAGGTGTTGATATTAAGTTAAACTATCATTTATAAATTTTAATGTGCCATATTTGTAATTTGAATTAGTAAAATACCATCTGCTAAGTTACTACAAAATTAAAACAATTATATATCTGTTTTATATATATATATATACATATATATATATATATTAATTTTTATTGGACGAACATATATATATATATGTTCTCTTTCACGTTTCCGCGGGTAGTAGTATGTGTTGTCACTGGATTCCGGGTTTTCTTCCGCGTTTCCACTGCTTGGTCTTTGGAAAGACCGATGCTGGTTTCTTGACGACGTTTCGGCAAAATCACACTTGCCATCTTCAGGTGTGCGATAACTGTCTGCTTCTGCTTCTTGTTATTCGTAAACTGACGTTTTCGGGATTCGGATGGTGGTTATATACTTCGTTAGCGTGTCGGTTGGTTGCCCTTGGACGAGTGTGTGCATGGTTCCGTGTCGTTGGGCTCGTGTTTGGAGTGTGACGGCTGGTTTGCGATGTAGAAGTATTAGTTTGGTGTTCTTTGTTGGTATCTGTTCTTGTTAGTGCTGGTTTCCATGCTGTTGGTAACCTCTGGGTATCATCTCGTGAATTCAGATTGTTCGGATGTTTTTCAATTTCGATGGCTTCCCTGATGATTCTGGTTTTAGTATGTTCGATGTTCGCTAATAGCTTGGTGTTACTGAAGTCTATCGTGTGGGATGTTTCTTTTACATGTTGAGCCAGAGATGAAGTTTTCTCGTCTTTTCTTACGGAATTTTTGTGTTCGTCTCTTCTTGCGTTTACCCTTCTGTTCGTTTGTCCAATGTAAGTTTTTTCACAGTTGAGGCACGGAATTTCATAAACTCCTTGGTTTTCTAAAGGTATTTTTGTTTTAGGGTTTCGAAGGACTGTACTGATTTTTCTGTCTGCTTTGAATGTTGTTTCAATGTTGTGTCTTCGTAGGATTTTGGAAATTCTATCGGTGGTGCCTTTCACATAGGGTAAGTAGGTTTTGGCAGTTGGTGTTTCTTTTTCCTCTTGTGGTGTTGTTGGTTTCGGCTTGGATGCTCTTTTGATAGCAGATTCACTGAAACCATTCTGCTGGAGTGCCTTGTGGAGTTTGTCCATTTCTTGGGTGATGTGATCTTCGTCTGCTAATCTCTGCGATCTTATCACTAGGGTTTTCACTACTGATTGTAACTGAGCTGGGTGGTGGTGAGACTGAGCGTTCAGATATCTGTCTGTATGGGTGGATTTTCGGTATACCGTGTGACTTAAGTTCCCATTTTCTTTCTTCTTGACCAAAACGTCGAGGAATGGTAATTCGTTGTTCGATTCTATTTCCATCGTAAATTTTATTTTTGGATGGGTTTTGTTTAAATGTTCCAGGAAGATGTCGAGGTGGTCCTTTCCATGTGTCCAGATCACGAAAGTGTCATCGACGTAGCGTAGCCAGAGTTTGGGTTTGTGGGTGGCCGTCCTTAGTGCTGTTTTTTCTAAGTTTTCCATAAAAAGGTTTGCTATTACTGGTGATAGTGGAGAACCCATAGGGGCGCCTTCTATTTGTCTATAGCGCTGATCTTCGTAGATAAAGTATGTGTTTGTCAGACAGTGTTTCACCAAGTTCATTATGTGCACTGGGGGTTGGTATATTCTTTCGATGGTCTCTAGAGCTTCGGCAACTGGTATATTGGTAGACAGTGATACTACGTCGAAGCTTACTAATAACCATTCTGGTTCTACTTTTTCTTGTCTCAATAGATCGATGAAGTGGCTTGCGTTCTTGACGTAAGATTCGGCTTCTTCGACATGAGGTTGTAGTTGTTGGGCTAGGTATCTAGCCAATTGTTGAACAGGTGATCCAATTGAGCTGACTATGGGTCTTAGGGGTGCACCTTCCTTGTGGACTTTAGGTAAGCCGTAGAATTTGGGGCATCTTGATGACTTCTCCCTTGGAATGAGTGCTGTCTGGATTTCCTTGTCGATGGGACTCTCCTTGATTTTAGTTTTGGTTGTTTTCTCCAGGTATGTTGTTTTTTTTGCCGAAACGTCGTCAAGAAACCAGCATCGGTCTTTCCAAAGACCAAGCAGTGGAAACGCGGAAGAAAACCCGTAATCCAGTGACAACACATACTACTACCCGCGGAAACCTGAAAGAGAACATATTACGTCTTTACGGGGAGAAGACTTTACACCAAACCAAGACCTTCGAAAAACTAAGAACAAGAAGAAGCAAACTGCTTTGTGACCTGATTTTTCTACAACGTTGCCGAGAGGAAAACATAGTGCCACAGACATTGAAACTGAAGTTCAACAGAAACACCAGACAAACCAAGAACATTCTGAAGAAAGCAAGTATGGCGCTACTGAGGGAATCCATCCACGAGACTAGAAAAATGTTGGATGATACCAACAAACAATTACTGCAACTACATCTGAACCTCAGCAACATTATCCACCCGATAATTTGGAGAATACTGGACCAGCTCAGTGAATTCCGTTCCGAGACAAATACCGATTGGACAAAAGCAAAACAAATAAAGAAGTTCAACCACCTGCAAGCAGAACAAAAACCCAGAGACACCAGAGTAGAGAACAAATCACTCAAAGTGGTATACAACTTATCCACCCATGGATTGGACGCAGCATCCCACAATGTTTTGGCTAAAGGATTTAACTACGCAATAGCTCCTGCCCGCATACCAGTAGAAGAAATAATTTGTGGAGTAGAAGCAACTATAGCTGGGATTGACAAGAATACGGCCGAGACTATCCGCCAAGATGTATCGCAAATATTAAGGACAGCCAAACCACCAAAGAAAAACCTATCACATGAAGAATTCCTGGCATTGAAACAACTAAGGGAAAACGAAAACATTATTATTCTACCAGCCGATAAAGGAAATGCTACTGTGGTAATGAACACAACCGACTACGACGCCAAAATAAGAACCCTCTTGGAGGATCCAGCATACCAACCAATCTCCACGGATCCAACAACATACCTGGAGAAAACAACCAAAACTAAAATCAAGGAGAGTCCCATCGACAAGGAAATCCAGACAGCACTCATTCCAAGGGAGAAGTCATCAAGATGCCCCAAATTCTACGGCTTACCTAAAGTCCACAAGGAAGGTGCACCCCTAAGACCCATAGTCAGCTCAATTGGATCACCTGTTCAACAATTGGCTAGATACCTAGCCCAACAACTACAACCCCATGTCGAAGAAGCCGAATCTTACGTCAAGAACGCAAGCCACTTCATCGATCTATTGAGATAAGAAAAAGTAGAACCAGAATGGTTATTAGTAAGCTTCGACGTAGTATCACTGTTTACCAATATACCAGTTGCCGAAGCTCTAGAGACCATCGAACGAATATACCAACCCCCAGTGCACATAATGAACTTGGTGAAACACTGTCTGACACACACATACTTTATCTACGAAGATCAGCGCTATAGACAAATAGAAGGCGCCCCTATGGGTTCTCCACTATCACCAGTAATAGCAAACCTTTTTATGGAAAACTTAGAAAAAACAGCACTAAGGACGGCCACCCACAAACCCAAACTCTGGCTACGCTACGTCGATGACACTTTCATGATCTGGACACATGGAAAGGACCACCTCGACATCTTCCTGGAACATTTAAACAAAACCCATCCAAAAATAAAATTTACGATGGAAATAGAATCGAACAACGAATTACCATTCCTCGACGTTTTGGTCAAGAAGAAAGAAAATGGGAACTTAAGTCACACGGTATACCGAAAATCCACCCATACAGACAGATATCTGAACGCTCAGTCTCACCACCACCCAGCTCAGTTACAATCAGTAGTGAAAACCCTAGTGACAAGATCGCAGAGATTAGCAGACGAAGATCACATCACCCAAGAAATGGACAAACTCCACAAGGCACTCCAGCAGAATGGTTTCAGTGAATCTGCTATCAAAAGAGCATCCAAGCCGAAACCAACAACACCACAAGAGGAAAAAGAAACACCAACTGCCAAAACCTACTTACCCTATGTGAAAGGCACCACCGATAGAATTTCCAAAATCCTACGAAGACACAACATTGAAACAACATTCAAAGCAGACAGAAAAATCAGTACAGTCCTTCGAAACCCTAAAACAAAAATACCTTTAGAAAACCAAGGAGTTTATGAAATTCCGTGCCTCAACTGTGAAAAAACTTACATTGGATAAACGAACAGAAGGGTAAACGCAAGAAGAGACGAACACAAAAATTCCGTAAGAAAAGACGAGAAAACTTCATCTCTGGCTCAACATGTAAAAGAAACATCCCACACGATAGACTTCAGTAACACCAAGCTATTAGCGAACATCGAACATACTAAAACCAGAATCATCAGGGAAGCCATCGAAATTGAAAAACATCCGAACAATCTGAATTCACGAGATGATACCCAGAGGTTACCAACAGCATGGAAACCAGCACTAACAAGAACAGATACCAACAAAGAACACCAAACTAATACTTCTACATCGCAAACCAGCCGTCACACTCCAAACACGAGCCCAACGACACGGAACCATGCACACACTCGTCCAAGGGCAACCAACCGACACGCTAACGAAGTATATAACCACCATCCGAATCCCGAAAACGTCAGTTTACGAATAACAAGAAGCAGAAGCAGACAGTTATCGCAGACCTGAAGATGGCAAGTGTGATTTTGCCGAAACGTCGTCAAGAAACCAGCATCGGTCTTTCCAAAGACCAAGCAGTGGAAACGCGGAAGAAAACCCGGAATCCAGTGACAACATATATATATATATATATATATATAATTAATATTTTATATGTGGTTAATGTATATATTAAACACAATATAATTTGTTTCTTTGCCGTATATATTTAAATATGAAACATATCTACGTGAGAAATTTCTTGAATTAGCGGCATTTTAAATTAATTGATGACAATTACTTGCATTATTTAATTGTTAATGATTTTAAGGAAAAGAAACACACCACCCCGAGGACTAACACATATGCATCAGTTTCGTTTAACCACTACAACGTGAACACTCGTCAGCTCGGCCTCTGTAATGTGTTCATTTTCCTATCTACCTATGTGTGTTTCTTTTCCTTAAAATCATTAACAATTAAATAATGCAAGTAATTGTCATCAATTAATTTAAAATGCCGCTAATTCAAGAAATTTCTCACGTAGATATGTTTCATATTTAAATATATACGGCAAAGAAACAAATTATATTGTGTTTAATATATACATTAACCACATATAAAATATTAATTGTAATTATCCAGAATGAAATTTGGATTTCTGTGTTCCAACATAGAGTGCACTGAATGTGCTGTAATATCGTAGAAGGAAAAACATAGTAATTAATATGGTTCCTTCATTAAAATGATAATGATAAGTAATTATCTCTCATACTTGCATATATCGTCTCGGAAAGTATATATACAAATTTCGGTAGATAGGAAAATGAACACATTACAGAGACCGAGCTGACGAGTGTTCACGTTGTAGTGGTTAAACGAAACTGATGCATATGTGTTAGTTCTCGGGGTGGTGTGTTTCTTTTCCTTAAAATCATTAACAATTAAATAATGCAAGTAATTGTCATCAATTAATTTAAAATGCCGCTAATTCAAGAAATTTCTCACGTGGATATGTTTCATATATATATATATATATATATATATAAATAAGAGAAAGAATATCGGGTTAATCCGCTGTAGTGCAACCGCAGACACGTGTTTCAGACTCGTTGGTCATCGTCAGTACGGTGTAGCCAAGGAATAAGGTGGGATATCCTTGGAGATAGAAACAAAAGGAAGACCATCGGGAAGACAGACCACCAATTGCAGCTTAAATGTCAGAAGATCCTCAGGTCTGAGTGACAACAACTGACACCGCCGCGAGGCAGACATTGTCAACCCGCGTGCCGTCCAACCCAGGAATGATAAATCAATAAAGGAAATATCACGGATACATAATAAAAATAAGAGAAAGAATATCGGGTTAATCCGCTGTAGTGCAACCGCAGACACGTGTTTCAGACTCGTTGGTCATCGTCAGTACGGTGTAGCCAAGGAATAAGGTGGGATATCCTTGGAGATAGAAACAAAAGGAAGACCATCGGGAAGACAGACCACCAATTGCAGCTTAAATGTCAGAAGATCCTCAGGTCTGAGTGACAACAACTGACACCGCCGCGAGGCAGACATTGTCAACCCGCGTGCCGTCCAACCCAGGAATGATAAATCAATAAAGGAAATATCACGGATACATAATAAAAATAAGAGAAAGAATATCGGGTTAATCCGCTGTAGTGCAACCGCAGACACGTGTTTCAGACTCGTTGGTCATCGTCAGTACGGTGTAGCCAAGGAATAAGGTGGGATATCCTTGGAGATAGAAACAAAAGGAAGACCATCGGGAAGACAGACCACCAATTGCAGCTTAAATGTCAGAAGATCCTCAGGTCTGAGTGACAACAACTGACACCGCCGCGAGGCAGACATTGTCAACCCGCGTGCCGTCCAACAAAGTCTGAAACACGTGTCTGCGGTTGCACTACAGCGGATTAACCCGATATTCTTTCTCTTATTTTTATTATGTATCCGTGATATTTCCTTTATTGATTTATCATTCCTGGGTTGGACGGCACGCGGGTTGACAATGTCTGCCTCGCGGCGGTGTCAGTTGTTGTCACTCAGACCTGAGGATCTTCTGACATTTAAGCTGCAATTGGTGGTCTGTCTTCCCGATGGTCTTCCTTTTGTTTCTATCTCCAAGGATATCCCACCTTATTCCTTGGCTACACCGTACTGACGATGACCAACGAGTCTGAAACACGTGTCTGCGGTTGCACTACAGCGGATTAACCCGATATTCTTTCTCTTATTTTTATTATGTATCCGTGATATTTCCTTTATTGATTTATCATTCCTGGGTTGGACGGCACGCGGGTTGACAATGTCTGCCTCGCGGCGGTGTCAGTTGTTGTCACTCAGACCTGAGGATCTTCTGACATTTAAGCTGCAATTGGTGGTCTGTCTTCCCGATGGTCTTCCTTTTGTTTCTATCTCCAAGGATATCCCACCTTATTCCTTGGCTACACCGTACTGACGATGACCAACGAGTCTGCGGTTGCACTACAGCGGATTAACCCGATATTCTTTCTCTTATTTTTATTATGTATCCGTGATATTTCCTTTATTGATTTATCATTCCTGGGTTGGACGGCACGCGGGTTGACAATGTCTGCCTCGCGGCGGTGTCAGTTGTTGTCACTCAGACCTGAGGATCTTCTGACATTTAAGCTGCAATTGGTGGTCTGTCTTCCCGATGGTCTTCCTTTTGTTTCTATCTCCAAGGATATCCCACCTTATTCCTTGGCTACACCGTACTGACGATGACCAACGAGTCTGAAACACGTGTCTGCGGTTGCACTACAGCGGATTAACCCGATATTCTTTCTCTTATTTTTATTATGTATCCGTGATATTTCCTTTATTGATTTATCATTCCTGGGTTGGACGGCACGCGGGTTGACAATGTCTGCCTCGCGGCGGTGTCAGTTGTTGTCACTCAGACCTGAGGATCTTCTGACATTTAAGCTGCAATTGGTGGTCTGTCTTCCCGATGGTCTTCCTTTTGTTTCTATCTCCAAGGATATCCCACCTTATTCCTTGGCTACACCGTACTGACGAT
This sequence comes from Amphimallon solstitiale, assembly GCA_963170755.1. Classification (NCBI taxonomy): domain Eukaryota; kingdom Metazoa; phylum Arthropoda; class Insecta; order Coleoptera; family Scarabaeidae; genus Amphimallon; species Amphimallon solstitiale. The sequence continues at coordinate 69,020,610 of OY720675.1, forward strand.
GACCAACGAGTCTGAAACACGTGTCTGCGGTTGCACTACAGCGGATTAACCCGATATTCTTTCTCTTATTTTTATTATGTATCCGTGATATTTCCTTTATTGATTTATATATATATATATATATATATATATATATATATATATATATATATTTAAAAAGGTAAAGATTTTTTATTCTTTGTCCTTTTTTTCTTTTTTCTTGGCCGTTATTTAAGAAATTTATCTTGAAATCATGGGTGTATCGGCCTTGTATTTGAATAAGTTCTCTTTATACAAGAAAAACAAACAATGGTTTTTTAACGTTTCGATATCGTTTTAATATCTTTCTCAAAAATGTATAAATGTATGTTATAATAAATTGTCAAGTAAAATGTATTTAACACTGTTTTTTTAAGTAGATTTTCCCACTTGCATAGTACTCATAATTCTTTCCTTTTTTGTTTTTTATTGATTAATTGGAGGTGTGCACACATTTTTATTTTATCTGTTTTCGGTAATTTATTTACTATACTGATTCCGTGTGCATATCTGTATGCTTAGTGTTTTAAAATATAATAAAAATATATATATATACAATACATTCAGAAATGTAGAGTACCGCTTTTCAGAGCCCATCGAAAGGACCTTAAAAACAAGAAACAAACAAAAAAATAATTTTAATAAAATGTATGTACAAAATTTGACAAGTACATGGCAGATGTACAAAAAAAGCAAATACATTTTCAGTGTATACCATGGAACATTTTTATGAAATACTAAAACAAAAGGTTGCATACAGGTGGTTCGGGAAATTCTCACGAAAACGATGGTTAAAATTGAGGGCCACCTCTTATTAGTTAATTATCTGATGGTTTCACTCAACTGAGAGGAGTCTTAAGAGCGAGACGGGTTCACAACGAGTGTCAGTAAGAGTCAAGATTACAAAAATTTATCTAAACCATAAATAACAAAAGAAAATTAGTGAGAATTTAAAAAAAATATTTATAGTAACATTCAATTCCAACAACGATGGATAACAATAAAATTATGCTATATGAATTACTTCAGCAAAAAATTACTTTTTTATTCATATGGAAAGTTAACAACTAAATTTACTAAAGAAAACAAATTTTAGCTCGAATGACAGAAACTTCTGGTTCAATACCACAAAAAGATCAATTCCTGTATTGCTGTCGTAAATAATATAAAATAAAGAGAACAAAGGCAAAAATATATCAAGTAGAAAGATCTACTACAAACACTAACGCGACTCAAACGAAACGTCGAAATTAAAAAGACTTGACCGTAATCAAATGTATACTAACTGTAAATACCTCATAGGTGTTGCAACACTTCTGAACAATGAATGAAAAGTGTGCATTAATAAAAATATATAATTAAATAACTACAAGTAAAAGCAACAAAATGTCGTGAAGACCTTTTATATAGTTCTTAAGCAATTAAGGTTTGATGATGATTCGCTTTTCTCTTTTGTGTCAGACGCATTTTTAAGCACCAGTATCGCTCTAATAGGTTTTCAATTCAAAAATTTGTAAGCATTAATTATTGTTACTATTTTAAGTATTGTATTCAATACCAACGGCAAAATAACGAATCTATCTACATATTTATCTATAGCCAAAAGGTCGTGAAATTTTTAGATTTACATTACGCTATATTTTTAGAAGTTATCAATTCGGTAATAATTTGGTTTGTAGCAGAATTAATAAAGGGTGGTAATAATAATGATCGTGTCTATTTCAACTATAGCTAGTATAGAAAATTAACAAGTATTAGGTTATAATACATATATCGTAATGAAAAGAATACTAAAAAACTATATACATAGGAGTATAATATATTGTATTACAAGGGCAGAAAAGCTTCTATTGCTCACAAGTTTGACGCTATTGCAGGATGTGGCTGCGCCTTGTGCTGCAACATCAAACGAGTGTGCAAATGCTTTTATCTCCGTTCTAATACACTATACTTTGTCCACTGTATAAATGTGGGTGAGTTAGCTTTGAGCCACTTGTTTTGGTACAGAACCCCCTTTGCTAATCCATGCAAGTTGGCATGTATAGTTCATTTCAAGATATTTTAATTTGACTACATAGGTATATAAGTATTATACGGCACCCCTTGCAGTGAGGACTTAAAAAACGTAAAAAGATCTAGGGTTTAAGCTGTTCCCGTATTGAATAGCGGAGCATTTACGGCCAAGGTTATATCTGAATCTCATTTACATTATCGCACTCTCACACCAGAGGATACTATAATCTATTTAGTCAAATTAAAATATCTTGAAGGGAACTCTACACCTTCCGTTCTGATAGTTAACAAAAAAATTGTGTCTTGATACATGTAGAGGTCTCATATTGTTATATTTTTTTACAAATTTTTCATAAGAGAAATTTTTCATAAGCGGCATTAGCAATAAAGTTGCGTAAATGTTTTGATGCAAGAGTTTTTGATTTTTGGCCTTGTATCCTTCAGATTGGGGTTTCAGAAATGTCCGGAGTTTCAGGTACAGGGCAATGCCAACATTGTGTTTTACTTCAATGTGTTTCTAATCATGGAATATCTACTCCACAACGTAGAACTTTTCTAATTTTTAAAAAGGTCTGAAGAATACGCAAGAATGACATTTTCTGAGAATGATGTAGTTCCTTTTCTTAGTTTCCAATCCACAAATTCTTGTCTTCAATTACGTATTGATTTCGCGATATTTCGTGTAGCAGATTGAGACTGGTATTTGCAACTATATTTACAATAGCTAGTGGTGTGTTTTCAAGGTAGTTTGCTGCCGATTTCATGATCTAAAACTGAGGGAACCTTTAATTAATAAACAACTTATTTACCTCTTGATTGGTATAAAAATCGAATTGTTCTCAAAAGAAAGAAATTTCAACGAATTCAAACGGTGCTTGAAGCTTCTTAAGGCTTGTCAAATGTCAATTGTCACTTGATAAATCACAAATCAATAGGGCAGCTAACGTAACCTTAAAATATTATCTCGGGATTCTTTATTCGCTCACAATTCAGTCGAACTGTATCTATGCGTTACGAGAACGTAGCATTTAAGTTAAGTAATTGTTTAAACGTTGTAACAGTTCAAAAATTACAGGCTTAATTATTTCTATTTTTAATTAACAATTATCATTCTTAGTTAAGTGGTACAAGTTTGACTCGTTAAAACTATTAATAATATTATTTGTCTATTCGGTATATTAGCGTCATCTGTCTTGAATCACTTAACTTAAGTACGTTCGCTATTACGTCGGTATAGCTACTCGTCTAGAGTTGTAGGTATCTGTAATTTAAATCACATAATTTTGGTATCATCTTGGCTGTTTGGGTTATTTTTCTTTCTTAATAAGTTAATAACATTTTAATTTGAAATTCAGATTTAATTAATTCCGCTTTATTGATATTTTCCTTAAATTCATTTTGTTCTTCTTTACGGGCGTGCAGTTGTTTGATACATCGCAGCGCAGGTCGTTTAAAGTGTCATTCTGTTTCGAATCATCGTGTTGATAACAAGCTTGGTACCACGTAGTGATTAGCTTTGCATTTTCATTCTATTATTTGAGATATATAGTAAATCCATCATCATCATCATACCGACGGATGTTAGTGAGTGAAATGCTGTATCTGGAAATTTTGTATTTAGTATTGGATTGGTTAGAAGCGCAATTTCCTGTAACGGCCAGGCCAGAATTTCTGGTTAATCTACACGTGGCTTCGTTGTAATTTTTGAATGCTTGGTATTGACGATTAATGGTATGCATTGTGGAAGAATATAATAACATATAGTCATGTATTTATTTGTCAATTAAGTTGTAATTGTTAATATCACATTTTCATAACCTACATATCTCTTGTCTGGTTCCATTTTCTTTTGACATTTAGAACTAATTATTCTCTCTATTTAGGGAAAACTTGTATGACGCTAAAACTCTTGTGACGTTAAAATTGTGAGACGAATTATTTCTAATAACCTATCTGGAGGAGGTGCCTAAATTTTGTTCCGTTGCAAGTTCAGTCTATCCTTTTCATCGCTGTTACCAGCTAATGAAAACTTCATTAGTTACAGATAAGTGATTACCTTGGTTAAAATTGGTTAATTTTGTAATAATAATTAGTAATGTAGGAGTAATAATATGTCTGTTGATCCTTTTGATCGGAGACACTTGTATAGTTTTTATTTAATTTTGTAATTATATATAGTAACAGCCCATCGTACAGGGTGTATTTGATTTAAGTTTCAATAACTTCGACATATATTTTATAGTTTATCTTTGCACTTGTCATACGTTTAGTAATTATGTATAAGAGATAAGCAATAATAGCTTACTGTAGCTTTGATTATATGTACTAGGTTAATATTCTTAATGATTTTAGTGGTCGCTCGACCTACGACATAACCTATTGTAAACGATCAATTTGCAGATTCTTTGTGACCTGCAAACATATTTCACGGCTTGTGTTGGTTTTTAATTTAGAAGTGCTCTGATTATTTGTAACTCTTAACTTAATCTTTTCTGCTTATCATTTAGTATTATTCTTTTTTTTATTGCATTTCAAATTTAGTATATTTAATATCTGTTTTTTTTAACATACAGTGTGGGGTGATAGGTACCCCTGTTTTTTTAAATCCTCTTGGATTGTTGCTTATATTATTGATTGATATACAGGCTGTACCATCACAAACAGCTGTATGCCTTAGAGGCATGATTTAAATTTTGTTTTATTATTCACTTTACATTGCACTTTATTAATATTCAATCATTTCATATTTGACTTTTTTATTATATATATAAATATCCTATACCCTCTTGTTGGGAATTAAATTTAGAACTTGTGGTTTGAATTTGGTTTGTTTTATCGTTGAGTTGCTTTTACCTATTTCCACCTGATTTTTCTTACCATCTACGATCCGCGTTCGTTATCTTCGCTAGGCTTTAAACTCGCGGTGGCGCCCTATTAAAAGTAGCTTCACGTCGTTTCGATCCATGCCATCATCACTGAGTAAAGCGGCAGCCTAAATGACAAGAATAGCAGGTAGGTGGGCATAGAGGTTGCGACTCATTTGGAATCATTAGTTGCCAATTCCTTGTATTTGTACTTAAATTTACCCAGCGCCATATTATTATTGCCATAGGCCTTTCGACGTTTCATTCGTGGCAACGTAATAACAAAAATTTTGACCACAGCGGCGTCTTGCGGGACCTCCATTCAGTATGATATCTGGACAATATCATGCGCGGGTCACGTAACTACTTTGTATTACAGTTTGGTTGCCATGGGTAATCACGCATTTTAAATGTTAGTGAACCATGCAAAAGTCGTATTTTAACGGTGATAGTTGAAAAAATTTACTGCTGCAGCTGTCGTTTCAATCGAAAACAAAATGTATTTTTTATACACCAATGTAATATTTTTTAAAGTTTTCAATAAAGTATAGCCCCTATTGAAAAATTGTTTTATTCTGCGTAGAAGCCAACAGACAATCATGATTTGAAAGTATTTTGTTTTGCTGTAGTATTAGTTATATTTCCGAGTTTTTATATTCGAATAAATACTCTCCCTTGATTTACATTCAGAAGCAATAACGTCACTGAAATTGTAATTCTTTTCTTTTAGATTAGTAGAATCTTGTTATTTTTGAAAGTGCTTATTAACTCGAAAAACTGCAGTACTGCGTAATCTAATGTAAAATATTGTTCTTTAATGCTAGTACATTCGGCAAATAACACTAATATGTTTCCCAGTGTAGATGTATAGATACATTTCATTTGATTGCAACCACGAATTTGAGTTCTGTGTATATTCCTGATTAAAAGTAAATACGGGCGCAACGAGTATATCTCTAGAACTCAATATTCCAAATAATTTTTTTTTAGTATACGCCCTGACAAACATACATAATTACTATTTTTCAGTTCTCTTGATATTGCAATTTGATTATGATTTTCGTATTATAAGCCGATGTTAAACAAATTTAAAAATGGAAGTTGTACCGGCTACGTTAGATATTAAATTACTTATAAATAAATTGCACAACATGCAGATAAACATTACGCATTGTATCTACATTTACTGCTGGTAACAAATGTAATTTATCACATTTTTTACTCGTCAGTAAGTGATTCTGTCTACAAATCGTCCCTCAATTGGGGGAGGCTGTTGGAAGATCCTTTTACCGGGCAACAAATGTTTGAATTTGTATTTTCAACTTTCCTTTACATCTTCTACTCTGTTGTTTATATACAAGTTGCTTTTCTATATTGATGTTACAGAGTTGAGACTATCCACACAACGGGGAGGCAGGAAACAAGGAACTGTTATGTTCTATCTTACTTGTTTAGGCAAACACTCCCCAGATGACAGCCCTAGGTTACAAGTGGCAAATTTTTAAATTTACCATACAATACAGTTTTGTACTCTTTTCAAAACACTTCGTGTTGCATTAAAAACAACCCTACCATCAATAGAATTAATAATATTGCGCAATATACGGAATTTAAAGTTACGTCTACTTAAACAAACTATTCAATACGGTGACCATTCTGCTCCACACACTTTTGGTACCATGTTTTATTACAGAGTTGGAAACTCTACGTACTGTGGTTTCGTTTAATAATCTTAGCACTCCACAACTGGTAAACCATGTTTCATCTGTCCAAGGTATTATCTTAACATTTTTGTAGATACTACCTCCTAAATTGTTATCTTCGCTGATAGCTACTATCGCTTAAACCTTGTACAACTTTTTCTTCGGCTTTTTATTAATTCCAGTTTCTGGAAACGCTCGACGTAGTGATGAACTGGATTGTGTTGTGGTCTTTCCGGAAAACGCTGAGCGTATTTTGTGCAATCACTTTCAGAGTTTCTATTTGCTTTGAAATACACTTCTAACATATCAAGCTTTTCATCGTTTGAAAATGTATGCGTCATTATCAGTTCTTATTAATCTCAATGCTTAACGGTATTTACTTATCAATAACTAGTACACAAAGTTCTAAATCTCTAACCAATTGCACTTTCACATGTCAATAATGACAGAGCTTATCGTCTGTTTCACACTGACATTTAATTTTATAGCTAACTAATTTCATATTAGAGTGAAATGTATTTTACATGTAGAAAAGCAATTTTTAAGGACTTTCTAATTAAGAATCCAATATGGCCCCCATAAAAAAAATAAAAGGCTAAGAACATGGAAACAAATGAAAATTGGGGTTACTGTTAACACCAAAAAAATTGTCTTAAAAAAGTGCATATTATATAATAACTTTATGATTTTCATTTTATATGCTATTTTAGTAGTGAAAGAAGAAATCATTTATTACTCCTAAGAGTTTACCAGCCGCATTACCCTGACAGAAGATGTCCCCGAACAGATGCTTTTAGAAGAGTAATGGATACTTTCATAACTACTGGTAGTATTACTAATTCAGAATCTATGAAACCTAAATATGTGGTAAATGATGAACAGCAATTAAGAATTCTTATGGCAATAACAGAAAATCCACAAGTCAGTACCCACGAAATAAGTCGTCTGCAGTACATTAGCCAAATCATCGTTGCAAGGACCTTAAAATGAAATAAATAAAAAAACCACCCATCACTTTAGAGCTAGAAGAGTGTTCTGCCAATTTGCAATTACTAAAATGAATGCCCGGGCAATTCTTTTTGATAGTGTGTTATTTGCGGATAAAGCTGGTTCCCATAGTAACGGAATAGTTAGCAAAAGAAATGTTCATTTCTATTCAAATGAAAACCCTTCCTTCATTAATAAACAGATCGTCAGAATAGGTGAAACATGGAGAGGCGTTCCTGGTGATTGGGTGACAAGCCCGAATTTCTTAGAAAGTGGTATTAACGGAGAAGCTTATGAGTAATTTCTATCAAACAATTTAGTTGAATTATTGGAATATGTTCCGATAAATTTACGAAGAGGCGTAGACGCAACAAGACAGCAAATTCCCCCATTCCCACTACAGGAGCGAAATATTGTCAAAGAAATGTTTCACGGAAAGTGGCTAGCCCGTGGAGTCCCTATTCACTAGTCTGCTAGGTCTTCGGACATCACAAAATTAGGTTTTCTTGGAAATAGAAAAAAAACAAATATGTAGGTATATAGTGTAAATTGTAACCACAATTGAAGCTATACGCAAACATATTCGACAAATATTTAGAAATAGAAATACTCAACTCCTTGTTAATATGAATCTAAAATTTGTTTCTTTTTATAGGGATCCGTAAAAGAGCAAATACACAGTATACCTGAGGGAACATATTCGATAAATATTTAGAAACATAAGTACTCAACACCTTATTAATGTGGATTTATCATTTCGGAAGCAAGTTCAAAAACTTTTAAGAGAATTTAAACAGTTTTAGTTTCTTCCTAATATTCATATTTATTTTTATTTTATAATTTCTGTTCCACTAATTACTCATCCATTCACGTATAACAGTTCTTGTTTCTACACATACTAAAATCAACTTATTAATTTGTTTGGTTTTAAAATGTGTTTATTGTCCCGTATTCTACATATTTTATGAAATATATTGGTGGTATAGAGTGTATTGTATATGACATGTCAAATTTTTCGTCATTTCCCAGATACGTATAAAAATCATATGTCTTAGCTTATTTTTAGAAAAATTCATTATAAAATCATGTTGTCGACTGAGAAACTTATAAATGTCATCCATTCAATTGTCAATTTCGCGGCACTATACTATATTCAAATAAAAAACAAAGTTAGCAAAATCAAAAAATGACCATAGCTCACTTTCGAAGTAATAACGTCTTACATCTCTTTGGTGCGAAATTTAGTAAGCCATTCGAAAATGAATTGGTACATAAAGGTGTTTTCTAGAAATATAATTTTATTTAAAAAAATGCATTTTTCCGAAAAACGATAAGAAGTCAAAATCTGGACTGTACAACCTTATAACTTTTTGGATAAGAATTATACGTGGAATACAAAAATATATCAATATTCAAGTGTTCCATTAAAGAAATCTATAAGTATGGTCAGTCACCAAGTTATGGAACAATCTGTATAATACAACTAAAGTTAAAAAGTGCTCCTTATGAATGGCTATCATACGGAAAAAACCGCTTTGAAAAATCTGTTCTCATAAAGTTACAATCTACCTTCCCAGAGGAGATGAATCAGCCTGTATATGCATTTGAGACTGCCTTTGTGAGCTGTTTTATATTACAGTAGTGTCAAAATTCGTATTATGATGTTCTAATGTATTTATAAATATGGTAAAATGTGATACTATTACTATAATACTACAATTACATTTTAATATTAACTTCACAGTAAATTAATTAAAATATTTAGATACAGTAAAAGTTGCGTCCAATTAATAACGAGCAGACAGAAAGGAGGTATATGAAGGCAAACAATAATACGAATTGTTTTTAAGACTATGTCAGGGCAGCCACTGAGAAGAATAAATCACTATGGAAACTAAAGTCCCTGTTATTGAATTTTTTTTTTTTGTAATGTGCTCCAATGAATTTATATTTATCTTCTTATTCGAATATAAAATTTACAATTTGTTAAGAAAGAAAAGTTATTAGAGGCAATTTATATATAACAGAAACATGTAATTGCAAGTAATAAAGTCATGAACAACAGCTACAATTGCTATCGAATGATGCTGAATTAAAACAGATATTTGCAATGCTCGTAATATTAGTTGAAGTGGGGGGAAAAGAGCAATAACGGGGTCCCATCGCTTGACTGCAAGATGCAGGCGATATAACCATATTACCGAAACAATAGATGGATGAGAAGGCGCTGTGACCGAATTTTAAGGATGAGCGAAGATGAATGGGAGATCGAGGATGAAGTAGGGGCAGTAGGGGCGTGAGACGAGATTAAACGGAGTAAAGAAAATGGAAGCGACCGAGAGCTCTAAACTAAAGTGCACGGAGATTAAGGAATGAAGTTCGAGCAAAGTGATACTTAACACCTTAAAACAGTGGCAAATGGAAGAAGCCACGCCACGGGAAATCAGTAGAGCCTAGCTTCGTTTTACAGTCATATTTGAACTGATATCATCCATCTCTGATTTTGGTGACATATACAAACGTCAACTTTAAGTACGTACTTGCAGAATCTGTTTCAATGCTTGGAATTCTCGCAGTATTGCGAGTTATCAATACCATTTACAACGACTCGGTTTACAAATGGAATGAACGCCTTTGAAGAGAACGAACGTGAATGCTGAAAACAGAGAATAGATTTAGAGAATTAATTTTGCCTTTGATATCGGTCTCGAGGATTTTATAAGCATACCTGAATATTATTGGAATTGCCGCTTCTCAGTTACGCTAGTAATGGTGACAATTTAATAAAGATTTTGTGTTTGGTTATATACGGCATCTATTATTGAGTAGAACTATAGATAAATGAATTATAAGGCAATAACTGTTATTCAACCTTAGTATTTAAACTGAGATATTGCAATTAGTTTGTAATGGTATTTGAGGTGATATTAGATATATGAAATTTTAATTACTAACAACAGTAGTTTTACAATTAACACATTATTCAATATTCTCCACTGCTACTACATTTCTTATATTTTCATGGAAATGTTGCTGCTTTTATGTATAGGAAAAAACTTCTGAAATAATAAACTGTCATCTGAACATTTTTATTTTGAAAAACCCTAAATAATCCTTTTTAAAGAGTCAACTGTCTTAGGCGCCAGAACCAACAAACCACAGTTTAACAAAAACTACTTTTTAAAGCGTAATATCTTCTTCATATTTGTTGAACAGGACCGATCAATATTTTCTTCTTCTTATAACAGCGAGGCCAAATATGGAAATCAACCCTCCCGTTAAATACACAAACTGAAAAATAAAAACTCCGTCCAACTGGTCTTTTACCGTGACCAGAAACTCAAACCTCAGTCTACTTCTGTCGATTAATATTAGTGTATTTTAGTTTTCCTGTTAATGTTAAAATTCGTCTTAATTCTTCTCATATGTCTAGAGACCATGTTTACTGATACGGATAACAATATAAATCAATTCTTACCAGATGCCTTCGAACAAGATTACTAAAAGGAAGTATTAACGTTCAAAGAAGGAACACGTATTAAGACCGTGCTATATAAGAGACCGGTTTTCAACTACTTGATCATTTGAGAGATTGTTCTGGTAGAAAGACTTCGAATAGTGTAGCGCAATATAAGATCTACTGAATGGGTCGCATCTTGTGGTAGAACCGAAGGAGCCGAAGGAGCTTCTGAACTGGTACGGGGATCGTTTAAGTTGCAGATGTAAATGATATTTATGGACGTATGACACTAGTTCGATAGTTATGCTGAGATGTAGAAAAAGTTTATCATACATTTTCTACCAAAACATTTGATCAGTAAACTGTTGGATTTACGGAATACAGTGCGTTTACCTAAGGGTGTAAATACTGTCTATTAATGAACGGTGTTCTCAGCACAACGCGTTAGTTGGAAGAAATAATAATAATAATAATTTTATTAGTAATGGACTTGATAACAAAAATATACACTTTATCAGTTTTTACAAATTTGTCACAGATATACATAAATAAATACATGCAAGAAACAAGTAGGCATACATCATCCTAAACAGTGTACTATGCTATGGCGTCAGTCTTAAATATTTCTATCATTAAAAAATTGTTGAAACTCTTCTTCGCTATCTTCAGAAGCTGGAGTATTTTCAGAGGCTGAAGAATTCTGTTTTTCAACAAGACAATTCGCATTTTTATATGACAAGACTTATTTTAAGCATCTTGTAAATGGCAAATTTTAAGATTTTGGCATACACAGCTTTCCAATTCTCCCGATATATCTCAACAAGAACATGTATGAGACATCATCGGTAAAATGTTCAGAAGTTTGCTACAACCGCCACAGACTCTCCAGAATTCCGACAATAGCTACTGAGAACAGAAGATATGATATAAAAAGAAGATGATCTTTTACTGAAATATAAATAAAACTTATTTTCAGATTATTCTCTTGTGTCCATGGTATCTAATTTATCACTTTTTGCTTTAATATGCTCGGATTGTAGCTGACACTAAATTTGCAACGTTCAGTGGGGAGTGCTGTATTTTAATAATTGTTATAACACGTAGATGTATTGACAATAAATGAAATTTTAAAGACGAAACGAACGTGTTCATGCAGTGTGCACTCTTATGGACTATTATTGCTAAATTTATCTGTATATTGTAACGAAACCAGTAGACATCCGGGCGGACTTCCGAGCGACAATAAAAAAAAAGGTTGTAAATCATCTCGACGCGACTGGTAAACATCATAAAGCAATAAATCATCCATTTGCGTTGTACTGCAAATAGATAGAATGTCTCTTGTATTTTCTACAAAAATCGAGAAGAACACTGGTGTTTATCTGGTGTGTTCCAGATGTTTCGAACGCGTATATAAAAAGGCAGTTGCGGCGATGGATGAGTAAAGGTAGGCGTCCACATTTTCGTATCGTAAGTATCGGACGCATCGCATCGAACGGATTATTTTTCTACAATGCGTCCACAGTATCAGCAGCAATCGGATTTGCCGACGCAACTACCAACAATCGGATTGCCGACGCCACTTTCATTCGGATTTTCGTAGTGAGAGGTAGCCTAGTGTTCGGTGGAATGTACAAGATAATGGAGGAAAACGATGCTGAGCGAGCGAGCAGACGGACTCCGCGCCGGAGTCCGTCCACTGTTCGGCATTCTGTATGACGTCATCGGCACGCATCGTAAAAGTTGCCCCTCGGAGCATCGGCATCGGCATTGCCGACGCGACGGGTAGATTTTGTGCGATCCGTACGATGCGGATCAGAGGACGCACTTGTATGACTTTCTATACTAAGAATACTAAGATCCGTTCGATGCGATGCGTCCGATACTTACGATACGAATATGTGGACGCCTACCTTAATTCGGGATTAAGAAGTTCCTTACGTAGTCTCGTGCGGAACAGTAAAATAAATATAAGAAAGAAATAAATAATTCCTTCAATGGTAGTCGCGCAGTAAAGATAAATATAAGAAATAAATATAGTAGTGTTATATAAATAGAAGTGATATAAATACGGTAGTGTGATATAAATATACGGACATTAGTAATAGAAATAAATACGGGTGTTAATTTTAATTTATTAATAGTAGTTTTAAGTGTGATACCTTAGTTTTATATTTTATATTGTAATTAATTTTAAGTGTATGAATATACAGACAGTTTTAAAACATTTGCACGAATTGTTTATTTCGAACCCGAAAACGCTACAATATGAACGTCTTTTATGGTTTGCGGGCCATAAATATACGTGAAAGCTGTTTCTTGTAAAACTTGATTGTTTCTTAATATAACCTGTACATGTATCAACAATGAAAAGAAGCTGAAACTAATTATTTTGGAATCTTTTTGGAATGGATCTATAACACAGTTGGAACTATTAATTATTCTTACATCTGGAACAGGTAGATTATTAGTAATTAATCGATCACTATTTAAGTTTATTACATTAACTGTACATTGAGACACCAACTCAGATGGAAAAATTATTAAAAAACTGCTGCAAAAAATCTGAGCAAGCCTTTCGTTAATCGGAACGGATGCTTCAATGTAGGCACATCTCGGCAACCGATGTCGACTTTCAGCATCTAATCTGCTTTTGCTAGTAGTGTAGCTAATGATCGGCGAAATGAAAGCGTCGTGTAAGTGTATTAAAGGCTGCGTCCATCATGGACTATTTAGTGTACCGCAGGAGTTCCAACACGTTATAAATTTAAAATATTGCTATTTATGTATCAAGAGCTTTTATAGGTTACTGAAGGTTATCTAAACGTTGTATTGCCATAAAAGCACGAGTTCTTTAAAATCAACTTGAGTGAGCTATATACAGATGAGAAAGTCGGGATTATTGAACCGGGAAGAAGCTGTGGGTTGATGCCAGAAACGTGAAAATATAGGTATATACAAAAAAAAAATTACTGTGAGTACATTAAATGGTGCACCAAAAAGAAAGTGGAAATATGTCTATTATCTTTCTAAAATACGAAAACCGTCCCCACGCTGGAGTTACTATTCTATGTTAAAATCCGCCGTCGTGCTTGATATAGAGCAAGTGTTTTAATGCCTAGTTATCCACGAATACTTTACATTATTTTTTTTATTGGTACACTTTAAAAACATGAGTTTTAGTGGTTTTAATACTACAAATACAAATACGAATTCATAACGTAAAATTGTTGGATGTGATATGACATTAGTATACTTTTGGTTGTCATGGAAATGATTAATTAAACAATCTGTCACATGAAGTCAAGATTGATTACTTAAGTACTTGAATAAGATCTCCCCTGATTTAAATAACCAAGGGTGTAATATTTCAAACAATACTAATTGTACATTTAATATTTATTTGAAATGAAAGTTTTTTTCAATAAAATTATTATGAAAGGTTGTTCTGTAGATTAATTGGTAAAAAGTTGACGTTTATACTTGACTTATTTGAATTTGTTGACGTTGCCATGGTAACTTTAAAACACGCGCTTGCTTTAGTGATTGATTTATACACGCGCTGGCGTGTTTTAAACAAGCAAAATGATGTACCAATAAAAAAAACCTTGAAACTTATACGAAGCCCCCCCCCCATATGAGAATTATTTGAGGTCAAGGTAAACGTTATATTGACAACTACAAAATATCTTTAATCAAAATATGCAGTTTCGTTTTTTTAATTTTTCGATTGACGGCGACGCGTTGTCGCAAGAGCTTGCAAGCCTCGAAAAGGATAATGTGCAAGAGTTACAATCGTCGCAGCTAATTACGTGACGAATTGCTAAAGATAAACAGTTTCGGGATTTTACAAAAAATATGTCTTCCCGCACCGAACGTACCGGGTGGCCAACTAAGAATGGCCGCCGGCTATATCTCAGAAACCAGTAGTCATATTGCTTCCGAGTAAACAAATTTCAAGTAAAAGTGCCCAAGAGAAAATGCTGGAAATTATTTTGGAGTTTGTAAAATGTCCGCAAGGGGGAGTAACAGTCAGGATCAATGTTAAAATTTAGAATTTCTTCATATTTTTACTAATTAAGGGGTATTGAAAATTATTAAATTTTATTCCTTACACATCCCTTAATACTTTAAGTCTTGCACATTTTTTACTATCTAGTGAAATAAAGTGGTGGGGGCAGTTCAAATGTTTTTTTGTATAAAGTAGGATTACTCCCGTTTGGCCTAACCGATTTGAATAAGTTTGATCTCATTTAAAAGAGCCTTATTTGCTCTATAAACTGAACTTGTGTTTTTGTATCTCGAACTTTTGCCGTCACCGGTAGATGGCGTTAACTGAAATCTAAGCAAATATTAGGCCTTTTTTCAAAAAAATTAAATACAATGATATGTTCTTTTTACATAAGTTAATAAAGAATTAAAACCTCTACATTTTGGTAAAAAAACCAAATTTGTATGTTTTTTAGAACAGGAGATATTGGCAAAAATAGATGATAATGCATGAATTCTTTTGTTTTAATTGTCTTCTTGTTTTAATTGTCTTCTTTTTATTATATACGTAACATAAAAATACGCCCTCGTATATACAATAAATTCAGTAAAATTCTAACACGCAGACCAAATAATAAAATGTCACAAAAGCGGAAGAAATTTGAAAGGCATTCCTGTAACACCGATGCAAAATATATAAAAATATATTAAATAAAAAAAATTTATAACATTTCGTTAGTTCCTGTTTAAGAAACCAAAATTACATAAATTTAATTTTATGGAAACGTTCGAAAATCATGTATTTAAAATTTTCTTATACTATGATTTACTATACTAACAATTAATACTAACACTATCAGAATAAAGCTAATATTAAACACTAAAATAACTACAATTACATTACTGTAAAGATTGGTTTGCAAAATTTTTAATGACGGCCTAATTGTTCAAAATGCCGCCCATCCTTGTTAATGCAAGCCTGCAACTTTTGCCGCGTGGATAAAACAGAAGTTTCAATTTCCGCCTCGGACGCTTGCCACAAAATGCACCGGGCACCCATCGTGCTGAAAAAACTTATCACGACGAATGTCCAGAAGGACATCTTCTGTTAGAAGGAGCAGCTCATTCATAAAAAAATTTAAATAAACGTCTCCAGTAAAATGTCGGTTAAAGAAAACGGGTCCAATAATTTTACCTCCTAGAATACCGCACCACACGTTTACCGACCAGCGGCCTTGATGCTAAACTTCCTGCATCCAACGCGGGTTTTTCCTGGACCAATAGTTCATATTGTGCTAGTTCACACCACCATTGCTACTAAATGTTGCCTCATCCGTCCATAGTACGCGAGAAAGAATTTCGGGGGTTTCCGCTACCATATTTAATAGCCATTGACAGTAGTCAATCCGGCGATCGAAATCTTCAGCCGTTAAAGCTTGATGAAGAACGATGTAATAAGGATCATCCTGAAAATAATATGGCAAACGTGAACGAAACTGCGAGATCAAATTTATCCAAACTTGTTGGACACTGTTTAGGTAACTTACTATTATAAAGTATTACTGTGGTCTATATAAACGGTATCGGATAAAAATGGTTGTGACCGGTAAACAGACAATAAATAGGCAGATGGATGTATGAGTTAAACTTAAGGGAACCGAGTACGGAACGTTAAAAACAACTGTTATGCTTAATGCTTAAAAATATTAAAACAAACTGTAGGAGATATAGCAAATCTAACAAAGGCCTTACAAAAAAAATCTCGAAATAAAGTTTATTTTATTTTTAACTTAAATCTTTCAATATATTTTGGACCGTAGTTCTACAAATGCCCAACTCTCTACTTGTGGTTTCGTTCACTACATGTGGATTAAATACAATATATTCTAATACTTTTATAGCATTTTCTTCGGTTCCGCCAGTAGGTTGCCTTCTATACACCGGAAGATTAATATTTCCGGTAGTCCTAAGCCTTTCCGCTAACCTACGAAAAACACTGCTCGCATAATGTCTTCCCGGGAACTGCGTAGCATACACTCTGGAAGCAATTGTAGAATTTCGAATGCATTCGAAATAGACACCAATCATATCGAATGCCTCTTCATTCGCTAACCGCATCTCAGTAAAAAAGAAGTTCTCCCAAACACAAAAACGTAAACGGAATCAATCAAAAACTGACAATAATATTTATTATTTTCACAACTCGTCGTTTTAACACAGAGTTATTGTTTTATTTTTTCATAGCTTACTTTTTTATTGTCAATGCTATATCTTTTGGATTAAAATAAGTATTAAAAATAATCTTGCTTTATTAAACAGGGTCTTTCAAAATTTTTTTTTCTTGATAATAATAATATATTAGATAATAATAATATATGTAGCTGAAAATGGTTAGCTTCATAAAAAAAGGCCAGTAAGAGGAGAATTTATGAATTTTGATCTATTTTTGTCAATATCTCCTGTTCTAAAAAACATACAAATTTGGTTTTTTTACCGAAATGTAGAGGATTTAATTCTTTATTCGCTTATGTAAAAATAAACATATCATTGTATTTAACTTTTTTGAAAAAAAGCCTAATATTTGCTTACATTTCAGTTAACGCCATCTACCGGTGACAGCAAAAGTCCAAGATACAAAAACACAAGTTCAGTTTGTAGAGCAAATAAGGCTCTTTTAAATGAGACCAAACTTATTCAAATCGGTAAGGCCAACCGGGAGTAATACTAGTTTATTTAAAAAAACATTTGAACTGCCCCCACCACTTTATTTAAATAGATAGTAAAAAATGTGCAAGACTAAATGTGTTAAAGAATATGCAGGGAATAAAATTTAAAAATTTTCAATACCCCTTAATTAGTAAAAATATGAAGAAATTCTAAATTTTAACATTGATCCTGACTGTTACGCCCCCTTGCGGACATTTTACAAACTCCAAAATAATTTCCAGCATTTTCTCTTGGGCACTTTTACTTGAAATTTTTTTACCCGGGAGCAATATGACTACTGGTTTCTGAGATATAGCCGGCGGCCATTCTTAGTTGGCCACCCGGTACAATCTGGCGTTTTCTACAAACATGGAAAAAGCACCAGGAGGTGGTTAGCAAAAATATTTTTACCGGAATTTCAAAAAAAAAGAAACGCCACTTACAGTCGAAAGCAAAAAAAAAAAGTAGACAAGAGATATCGTACTTTGTAAACCTGGCTTTATTTACTTGTCATTAGTGTCGAGTCATTATTCTATGGAATATCAAATAATTATCAAAACATCTTCTACCTGATTAATAAGAATCAAAATACTAATTAAAAGACATCAGAAAGAAAACATCTATTAATATCTGGTTATAGAGCCGTTTTTGTTTAAAACTTCTTACAATCCATTTGGAATAGAGTTATAAAGGTTGGTATAATTTTGATTTTGATTTTCTCATGCTGTGTGAACTATTTGTATCAGTTCTATTCTATTTTGAGATCTTTGATTTAATTTTTTTGATCATTAACTCCCACATATTTTCGATAATATTTAAATCAGGACTTCTTGGCAGAAAATCCAACACATTGATATTATTTTCTCTGAACCATGTTTTCACTCTATTCGATGTATGGATGGGACAGATGTTCAAGTGCATATCTTACACGAGTTTCTTTTCTACAAATTCTATGGTGATCTCGCCATATTTTAATACTTCTAAAAGCTGTGCTTTTATTTATATTATTTCTTTTTGAAACCGTTACTCAAATGTGTAATAACATTTAATATCTTCATTTATGGAAGGCATCTTTATAATAAGCTTAATATCAAGTTTAAGGTTGTCAATTTTGAAAGATAACCAAATATTGACAAGTAACTTTGAAGGCGCTATTACACTAATCATTTTGAGAAAGTCTATGACAGAAATCTGTGTTTTTGTCTACTTTTTTTTGCTTTCGACTGTATTTAAAACGTCGCAGCCCTAATACACTTACACGACGCTTTCATTTCGCCGATCATTAGCTACACTACTAGCAAACGCAGATCAGATGCTGAAAGTCGACATGTGCCTACATTGAAGCATCCGTTCCGGTTAACGAAAGGCTTGCTCAGATTTTTTTGCATCAGCTTTTTAATAATTTTTCCATCTGAGTTGGTGTCTCAATGTACAGTTAATGTAATAAACTTAAATAGTGATCGATTAATTACTAATAATCTACCTGTTCCAGATGTAAGAATAATTAATAGTTACAACTGTATTATAGATATAAACGTTCCAAAATAATTAGTTTCAGCTTCTTTTCATTGTTGATACATGTACAGGTTATATTAAGAAACAATCAAGTTTTACAAGAAACAGCTTTGACGTTTCTTTATGGCCCGCAAACCATAAAAGACGTTCATATTCAGATAAATTTAGCAATAATAGTCCATAATAGTGCACACTGCATGAACACGTTCGTTTCGTCTTTAAAATTTCATTTATTGTCAATACATCTACGTGTTATAACAATTATTAAAATACAGCACTTCCCACTGAACGTTGCAAATTTAGTGTCAGCTACAATCCGAGCATATTAAAGCAAAAAGTGATAAATCAGATACCATGGACACAAGAGAAAAATCTGAAAATAAGTTTTATTTGAATATTCAACTCAGAAATCACGTAGCTCTTCAGATAAGTACGACAATTAAAAACATGTCACAACAATCAGCACTCCACTATACAAACATATCCACAGATAACCAGTTCCCTACTTGTGTACGTTAATCATTGACAGCAAGGTCGGTCGTTAGCCTAAGATATGCATCCTCATGACGGCGTGCCTTCGTAAATATTTACCAATATGAGTTCATTAATTCCGCAGTTGTCGAACGTTCCCGTGGCCGTTAATAGTTTTAATCGATGCCATATCTCTTCAACGGTTGACAACCGGGGCTAAGGGGTGATGGCGTGCTCGTCGTTCACGGGACACGATGTGACCCATCCTTCCCCCAGCCCTCCCCACACTTGATATATGAGCAACGCCAGAATGTTTGCAATGGCGTTCAACAGTTGGAAGTATAAATGATGGGTTCGGGGGCATTCCACCATTCGTTGCGCGTGTATACGACTAACGCCTTGACAAATGCACCTACACTAAATTGATTAGTGATCTAATTGCGCTTTATGGCCTTGTTTATCTAAATCAGAACACTCACCATAAAAAGACAGACAATCTCTAGTCCTGTAGCACATATGCCGCATGTATACATGTATTACACCTAGATATATCACATACATTGCAGTGACTTAGGTAAATCAAATGTACAGTATCCAGCCATTAAATTAGACCATTTGCAAAGATACCCGATATATATTGTAATTTTAAATATAGATGTATACTTGTATATTAGTACTGATGCTACTATAAATTCTATCCAGTAGTATTTTGGTTGTACCTAATTAGTTGGGTTTTGTAATATATTTATTCTGGACATATTTCTTATATGCGAAACTAAAAGATTATCAGGCCGGGTGTTTATTCCGTCAATTATTATATTATGCTAAATAATCCTATTGTAAGATAAACTTCTTGTTTGGGTGTCAGAAATACAATTCAATAATTTTGTTTTATTTTGCACAACATATTAATCTAAAAACGTACCGTCTGTAAACGTAACAAAAAATATATTTCTATGAAAAACAGAGAAAATGTGCTTTTTTGAAAATATATTTAGTACTAAACTTCCATCAAAGTAGTCAAGTCAGATGAAAACAACATTGCCGTCGCCAGCATCTTTGAAAAATGGTATCAATTCATGTCATGTCACAAGGTGGCCAAGTTTACGTTACTCCTACGTAAGAGCCGTGTGACACGACACTGATTTTAGTACCAATTACAGTACTTAAATTGCGCGCCCAATTTTAGTTTGTATTTGGCTACAAGAATATAGAACATGTTCTATTTTATTGATGAAAGCTTTCTGAATTGACGCAGTAGCTATACTCGTATACTCATTTTGATGCTTGCGTGTCAGGCAGAAATTCTGTAGTGTCTACTGATTTTGAAACTAAAATTGGGCGCGCAATTTAAGTACTGAAATTAGTACCAAAATCAGTGTCGTGTCAAACGGCTCTAATAGTTCTAGTTTTAATTAGCGCTTAATAACGCCAGCAAAAATCACCAATCTACAGCGCAATTGGTTGTAAGGGATTTATTTCCGGCATCTTCTGAAAAAATTAATTCGGAGATATACCGTTTGACTGAAATAAAAGTAGATATAGGGAAACACAGACACGCACACACGTGCATGCAAACATGAAATGGAGGGGTACGATAATAGGGGAATACACATGAGTTCATATCGGGCGGACACCGGATACCGAGACCGAGGCTCCGAGGCTTCAGTGCAAAACGTTGAAAGCTGGTATGCAGACGTTTGCTTTAAGGAATTGCTCCGCTATTTTGGTAATTGATGTATAATGTATTAACAGTGAACTGAAACAAAACTATAAAAATTGTAACTAAAATAAAATTCTCACATTTAAAACGAAACTAAATATTATAATGAACTATACGAATAAATTTTGCACGTCTTTGTACGAATTATGCTTCGCATACCATAACACAATCTGTATTTTTTCCTCGACAGCTAAGGGCATTTTATTTTAATATTTGCGAGTTTGCTCAGACACAATGTAAGTTCCTGCTCTAAAGATACGGAACGAATGCCATGTGCGCATGGTGTTCGCGCTCTCGGGGAGGTGGTGTGGGTAAACCAAGAGCCACATTCTTGAACTGTTGTATACATACATACATAGGTACATGTTTATGTGTGTGTATTTGAAGATGCATATTAACTTTTAACTACGACAATCTGTATAATAGACAAAAATTCACTATTCCAGAGAGTTGCTAACATTTTATTTGCCAAGAAGATAGGATCCTGGACATATGCATCTCTGTGTTATGTGTAATCACAATATATGAAGCATGTGCAGAAAAATAAAGTCTCATTTGTTTATTATAAGTGCGAAATTTTGTAATTCATTTTTGTAATTCTTTTTTTAGATCTTGGCAGTTGGAGTTATTAATGTCGTTTTCTTAATATCGCCAATATGCAGCTTAAAGCAAAAATATTTTTAATGCAAAATTTCAAAAAAGTAAATTAATTTACCATACATTATATTGTATTATCGTCCCCTACAATAACCACTGGAACGTAGTATAATTTGAAAATACTTCAATCTAGAATTATTTTGGTCAAGTATACCTACATGTTCTTTTCGTATCCTTACTTGTCTTTTCTGTATTCAATTTAAGTATCATAACAAACACATTTAATTTACTTAAAAAACTTAGTAAATGATAAACATGAAGGTGTGACTATCATCTAAAATCATTATTGAATATACCATAAGACCGCGTGCGTCTGCATTATCGCGATACCTGTAGAGTAAGCGAAACAGATAGAGATGTCTGTGTATTAGAACGGTAAACAAGTAGACGCAGTGTTATACTGGATTACAACAGAGCTAGTATTTCGCATATGCCTATGATGCACTCGTATTTGTCCAAAAATTCCACATTTATACGGTGTAGTCGGGCAGTCGCTTCCACATATGGGCGTCAGTTCGAGTTTTATTATTGCTTAAGGTGGCCGTTTAATAGAAAGAGAATCGTCACATTGCTCTATCCTTTTCTAACCATTAGGCGTGTATTATGTGTTGCATACGTGACTGTATTTTAATTAGCCATCTGATTGCCAGTAGCAGCGACATTATTTGTAAAACAAATTTATTGGATAACAGATGGCAGTACTAACGCCACGTATCTCTTAGATTGAACCAAATTATACAGAGACTGGCAGACCAGACCGTTGTTTTTTTTGTGTATGAGACAAAAAACAGAGTTTTTGTCTCATACACGATTTAATAGAATATGTGTCTATTTTGAAATCATTGATATTTACCCTAAATTGTAAAAATGCAAATTGCGTCCTTACAAGAATAATAGGAACATACTGTTACATATAATGTTTGTTTTGTAAATACCTATGTAGATCTGTCCTTTATCTATTTGATTTAGATAATAAATAGGTATTTTTTAGTGATTATTGCATTTTTGAAAAAGGAATATATAGGCTGATTCAATTTTGATGGTCACCATGGGTATTTCGCTTATTATTTGGAATAGAGAGTAGGTTTGAGTTTGGCAAAGTTGGTAAATTTTGTGTTTTGTTATGTAACTTGAGCATGTACCATGTCTTAGTTGGAAGAATTAGATTAGTAGATGAGAAGTAACACTTGAGCGCGAAATACATAGTTACCAAGTATGTTGTCAATGGTTAGTTTTTTCAAAATGTGTAATGGATACAAAAGTATTCAGAAGTAAGTTTGGAACAACTTTTGCATAAAAAAATCTACTTTCACAGAGGCAGTACATTTTTATTCTTATAGATAAATAGTTTTTTTATAGAAGTATTTCGCCAAGTATTTATTCAAATTTGACTAAAAAATGAACTGTTTATTTAAGAAAACCCATAAGTAGTGAACCTGTCAATGTAAGAAACACAAGGCCTATTGTGTGTGTAAAAGTAAGAAAAAGAGAAACAATCAATATACCTATTTCACATACCTATAACACTCTAATTAAATAGGTTAAATCTACATGTGTGCTCAGAAAGTAGTTTTGGATATTATAAAATGCCCTCTTTGTATTACTTTTGATACCGTATCAGCTATTAGAATGCCCGATTCAGTTGGAAAAAAATTTGAAAGACCACCCTAAAATTTATCCGACAGTGTGGATTTCCCACGTTCATAATAATTTACTAAAATATAATTAAAAACGAGATCTGCAGAATATTGAATTAAATTTCTTACGTACCTATGTAAGTAATTTTTATTATAGGATTGAAGAAAATAGATTAAAAATTTTGTATAGGTACCTAAATAACTTGCCTTATAATTAATACTAGTGGTCGACCAGTGGCCGAAATTTGATCTCAATTCATTAAATTTTTAAGTTTGAGTTATTGAGGTTCTTTTGTCAAAAAATATACTTCTATAACCATTGCATACAATTTTTTTTCAATTTTCTATTACGTCAGCAGCGAGCGTGTAGAAATACGTCATTATGCATTAATTTTCGAGTTAATTAATTAATGTATTTGTTTGCAAAAAAAAATTTCTCTCACTGTTTGACCATGATAGCGGCCAAACGGCAAAAGCCATCAATACCGAAGTGTATATTTAGGAATATAATCTCCCTCGGAAATCTGATTATATTTTCAGTGAAATCGATAAATCGGGAGTAGTACTTCATATCAGTGAAGAAAACAAATAATAGCAATATCTCGTCAATTACTAATTTTAGGCAAATATCTAAAGTATAACAATGTGATCAAGAGTAAATTAGAAAACAATTTTATAAAAGAATTCCTACCGGAAGTAGGTGTTTACTCTGATCGTAAAACAGGTTTTTGCGAATATATCGCAAGTCATGCATTCTAGACAAACATATCGAGTGTATGAAAATATTGAAAGCTCAATTTTGAATATTTTTGTAATAAGAAATTTCCAAAATTCGAACTGAAAGTACCTAGCAATTTTATTCTAATCGAATATCAATTTTTTGAAAATATCACGAAAATTATGCATTTTATACAGTATAAAAGTATTTAAACATGGATTTGGAATATTTTTGTAAAAAAAATATTCAAAATTCGGACCGGAAATAACACTTTCGCCAGTGACGGCTGTTTTAGAGAAGCAATTAGATAGACAAGACTGATTCGTTTATTATCGGTGATATGTTCGGCTACTGGGAGTATATCAGCAATAATAAACGAATCAGTCTTGTCTATGTAATTGCTTCACCTAAACGAACTCATCAGACTGCAACTGACTTTCACTCTTATCGAATAGCAGTTTTTTGAAATATCTCGCAAATTTGCTTTTTATATAAATTTCTTAAGTAACTTGACTACAGCACCATTTATCGGATCCTTGCCTAGCTATGAACCATCGTCTCGACAAAATAAATATATTGCGTGAATATGACCTCAATCGGTCAAGTCGTTTAGAAGCTACAAGATCGCACACAAACGTACCAACGATTTATATATATTTGAAAATATGTATATATTTAAAAAAAATTGTTTAATTATAATACACCATTTCTACACTTTCTCTAATCTTCAAATAATTTAACTTACATCATTTCATCGTATAATTTTAGAATACTTTCTTTAAATAATATGTCATTCTCAATTTTAATATTTTTTTGAAAATATTTGACCAAAACACGTGTTCAGAAAAAAATCATTTTCACATTGTTTTTAAAAGTAAAAACATAAACTTTGGTGGTGCTTGTAGCCAAGAAAATTCTGCATCATTTGGTATAAGTTGACTCGACAATACCTCAAAAACGTTTTTTCAAAGCCTACTTCTACTAATTTTGATATACCAAAAACTTTTTTTTTTTTTAATGGAAGTATTTTATTGTGGCATTTTGTTTCTTCTTTTTTCTCTTTAATTTTTGTTAACAATGTCCTGTACCTATCTTTTGTAGTTTCTGAGATAATCACTATAGGAGCAATTAGCGGTCTAATAAAAACTACGAGCGTTGTTGTTCTATGTGCCGAAATATTCGTTCAACCAATGGAAGGCTGGAATGGTGCCCGACCTCTTTATTCAACTGTCAAACAAAGTAAAGGTTAAATCCACTATCCCAAAAGTAATAATTTTACAGAATGAAGGGCATCGCGTTTCAGTTTTTTTTAATTTCGGCAATATCCAGTTGCAGTATTTCATTTCTTAAACTATTGGTTAACAACCAAATATAATAAAGCATAAGTTTACTGACATATTTGAAGATGCCGCCTCTCTAAAAGGTGTATGAAACAACGCTGCTATCTTCAATTTAATTTGCTTAATTGCTCGTATTCTTTTATTGTTGAAGCTGTTCATAACAGATGCCTGTAGTTTTTCAAAATTATAAATTGATGTCCTACAACTTTAATAGAAATAAATTTTGCAACAAAATAACGCAATTTAAATAACCTACAACTATTGTGCAACGTAACAACAATCAAAAGTAAGAAAAACAAATTTCATTAACGAATATGTTCAACATAACCACAAGTTTGTGCAATGCACGTGAGTATTCTGTTTTCCAAAGAAGTACTAATGTTGTATAAAACTTTTACATATTCTTATAAACTCTTCTCTGATTATAATGTTCATGTCTTCAACAAGATTTGAAAATCCGTCCGTAGAAAACGAAGATACTCTCCTTCATTAACATTTTCATCAAAGACATAAGGTCCAATTATGTAACTACCAATAACTACCACTGAATGACCAACAATTTTGAAAGTTTGCAGGTGTGATAAAGTGAAGGTTTTTATGTGTTATAATAACGAAAATTGTGACGATTAACGTATCCATTTTAATAGAAGGTAGCTTCGTCGGTAAACAACAAAAAATTGGGAAAGTCAGGCTAATTTATCTGCTGCCCATTGACAAAAATGTAATTAAAAACAATGACAAAATGTTTTTTTTTTGGACGTGTTTTGGTCAAAAAATTAAAAAAAAAATTAATAACTCAAAAACTATTGCCCCAATTTTGAAAAGGAAAAACAGCTGAATAGACAATTTTAAACAGTACTAAAAAATCCAAAAATTTATAGTGTCATTTAAAAAAATAAATTCCATGCATTTCCGGTGAAACCGGAAGTGCGTCAGGGCTTAATGTATTTTTAGAATATGCGCCTTAAGCAACCATGAAACTTTCTCTAATTGTTTTTTTTTTATTTAAAACATAAAGGAGCAATCAAAGAAACGGCTACTAATGACTCACCCTGTATATTACAACATACAGAAGGTATTTTCAGATTAGCATGTATTTTGAGATACACTGTACATAATCATCAAAACATAAATATTTTCGTAAAATATGGTTGAACAATAGGTACTTGAAATACTCTGTTGGCCCGATATTTTCAGTAGATTTATTATTAAATGAGAATCCAAGACGCCTGAGTTCTATTTTCGATTTTTTGTAATTGAAGAGCATGTTGTTTGTAACCTTTTTTTCTTTAAAGATACTCTTTTCATGCCTGACAAACACATATATAACGTAACTAAGTATGACGGAGTAAGCAATTTACAGTATGTCGAGTCTATATTTGCCGTAGACATTCAAATTTTGCAACACTCAACATGCCTAACAATAACCGATCGTTGGCAGCGCCCTCTGTTTAAGAATTGCTGACCTACCACAGTGATTATAATAAACGAAATCTACTTTTCCCATAAGAATATGTCTCTTAGATACAAATCAATCGGAATTTATGGGTGAAAACATTTAAAAGCACAAGACAGCTATAAAATACGCTTAATTGCTTTGTATCAAGCATCAAAAGAAAGAGAATTTATTTCTCCAGGGGGTAAGCTATCTAATATCTGGCAATTATCTATATATTCCAAGAAATTACGGAATAAACTAGCAGATTTTTGGTATAAAAACTTCCTGTTTTTTAACATTTTTTTCCACATTAATCGAACAAACTTCCCTTATTAAAACCACCTAGTCCCCTGGAGATAAGTTTGTAGATTATGCTCGTATTTTTTTTTTGTAATTTTGTGGCTTACTAACGGTTTCTGGTGCAATATGTTCGCAACATGTTTGCAATGTAATTTAGATGGGCGAGATGGCCACCTTAAGAATAACATTTTTTTAGCTAATTACAGGTTAATTGCAATGTTGAATTACGATAACGATTGCCAGTTAGTGATCCATCAAAAATAAAAGGAGGAAGAACAGTTGATCCTATAACACCACCCCAAACATTAAACCCAAATTTAATTTGTTTGACAATTAACTATTAATTAATTTAATTGTAACCTAACTATAAGCGGTGTAAACGGCCGTTAATCATAAGTTTGCATTGGCTATGGAATTTTCTAACGTAGAAAAGCGTGATATGGTTGAATGTTACATTCAGTGCCAGAGAAATTCTACTAGAGCTGCTGAAGTTTATTTTAAAAATTATTTTGATCGATGTCAGCCGTGGCTACCTACTTTTAAGAGATTATGGGATAATTTAGCAGATTATGGTTCGTTCGTTAAACCAAAATCAAAAAAAGGGATGGATGAAGATAGAGAAATAAACATATTAGCATGTGTCGCTCAGAATCCATCTATATCGACCCGACAAATTTTAACAGAAATGGGCTCCTCTCAACGCACTATTGTCAGAGTGTTGAAGAAGCATAAATTTCGTCCCTACAAATTATCAGTATCACAAACTTTACATGAAGGTGATAACATCAGACGAATAGCTTTTTGTAGATGGTTTAAAGATCAGTGTCAAAACGATCCACACTGCTCAATGAAAATATTATGGACTGATGAATTTCGTTTCACAAATTGTGGAATGTTTAATAGGCACAATGAGCACATAATATGGTCTCAAACAAATCCGCTTCACGTTGAACATAGGAGACCACAAATTAAATTTGGGTTTAATGTTTGGGGTGGTGTTATAGGATCAACTGTTCTTCCTCCTTTTATTTTTGATGGATCACTAACTGGCAATCGTTATCTTAATTTTTTACAAGATTTCGAGGAAATGTTAGATAATTTAAATTTAAGAACCCGAGCAATGCAATGGTTTCAACATAACGGAGCGCCTCCGCACAATCAACTGAATGTTATAAATTATTTAAATTTGAACTTCCGTAATCAATGGATAGTACGAAATGCACCCATTGAATGGCCGGCTAGATCCCCTGATTTATCAGTTTTGGATTTTTTCTTGTGGGGTGTACTAAAGGACACAGTATACAAAAGAACATATGAAACAATCGACGATTTAAGACAATCTGTCTTAGTTGCTTTTAATAACATTGGTAGGCGTAAAGTACGCAATGCTACAAATTCTGTTGTGAAGAGATGCAATTTGTGTATTAATAATAATGGAGGTATCTTTGAACATTAATAATGTTGTGTGCCCTTAATAAAAGTTCTTATAGTTTTCATTTTATTACTACATAAGATTTCAAAATAAGTTTTCGTTTGGTTTGTATTTTATCAGTTCGAAATTCAATTGTTTTCCATAAAAACCATAAAAATGTCTATATCCTCTTTATTTTTTAAAATAACCATATCAAACCTTATATCATTGTAATCAGCAAAAAATAAGCTTTTTAATGATGTCAAAACCAACTATGGTTTCCATTTAAAAAAACAGAAGTTTGTGTCATAACTCGATAATGGCGAACGAAAAAAAAATATTAGCTACATAGTTTTATTTGGCGTAAAATTATCTAAAACTTTTGTCTGAACACTTTTTCTCTAAAATTACTATTAACGATGCTAAGCATGTTTAAAGAAAAACGTAAAATTTAGTTTTCTTTGAATATCTAATAAGCCATGAAAGTTATCGGAGAAACAAAAGCAGTTTTAAATCAAATTCGTAAAACTGCGCATCTTTCCCCATTTAAGCGTTTTTCTATCTCCAGTAGTTTCTGAGATCCCAATGCTAAACATTCAAAAAAACTCACCCTGTATATATATATATATATATATATATATATATATATATATATATATATATTGTATGTATATACATCCCTTAAATTTCTTGCGAACCCTTTCCTCGAAATAAATTCAAACTTAACAGCGCTAATACCCAAAACCACTAGTCGCCCAGCTGTCACCTGTGGTCTTTCTCCTCCATCGCTTCGCGACAAAGACGCAATGATAATTAACTTAGCCTGATTAATGAACTTACACATCGGTGCGCCGACATGCGCTAACCTTACATACTTCTGTTATTAAAACGAAATGGGGTTCCTGAAGCGCGCTCGCGGTCTTTTTATCAAAAACACCGTGACCATGCTAAAATAATAAACCTTTTCATGTTAATTATGAACTTTTTAGTAAACATATTGTTATTTATTAAGGGTCTATTTTACGACAAATTGACATATACTATTTAATTACTGCTTTACAGTTGTTGCGCCGAAAATTGCCACTCATTCGCTTGTCCCTCAAAAATCGATAATGTCTTAACACAGCAGAAACAAATCAAATAGGGAACTACTTTTAATTACCTTTACACTATATATTTGTGTATGGTGAGTACTTTGGATAATGAAAATCAAAACTTGTTAACTAATGAATCTCGTAAAATAATGCACATATGTTGCATCCTAAATATTTAGTTAAGTTCACATTTAAATATGAGGAGAAATTGGTAAATCTGATTTGACAATATACGTTAAATGTGACATAGACATGATTTTTCAAACTGTGAAGAATATAATCTGGTGGAACTTTCATTTAAAATATTGTTTATAGTTCCAATATGAACAGAGCTCTTGATCGTAGAAAAAAAAGTGCTATACACATTTTTATGTTAACAATTTACTATTTGCTTAAAGGTTCAGGTTCGAGAGGATTGTTTCTATCTATTTAGAGCTGAAACTTCCACCCATATGCGACGCCATGATCAAAGTAAGACTTTCAGAATGCCAATATTGATTGGATTTTACTAAAATATTTAGAAAAAATTCCGGTGATTATAAAGATTTAAACGGCAAAACAGAGTGGACAGAAGAGCGGCACGGTAGGAAATAGAACTAAAACCTATATGATCGACAGAATTAAATTGGAAAATGGCAACTTGATGTTTATAAAAACAATCAAGACACATTTACAAGTATATTTACTTAAAACTAACTTACAACTATAAGCTAATAACTAATACTAACTTACAACTAAAGCTAATAAAGATTTATATCGTCAGGTGCGAATCGCTGCTAAAACCAACCGTTTTAAGTATACTTGGGTAAAAAACGCTTGTATATTTGTAAGGAAAGATGATAGAGCTAGAGTAGTCCGCATAATATCGGTTGCTGACATTGCAAAAATACAATAATGAATACTGCAAACGTGTGATAATTACATTTCTCTAATATACGTGCCGTGAGTGGTTATGGACTTACAAATTTACGTACAGAATGTTCGCGGACTCAGATCTAAATGCTCTTTGATTTTTTCATCTTCTTCTGCTAGTGATTGTCATGTGTTGTGTCTAACTAAAACATGGTTAAACGATTCGGTTTATTCTCACGAGTGTTTCTCCAACAAATATTGTGTATACAGACGAGACCGTAACCTTCTACACGCGGGTAAACGTGATGGAGGAGGTGTTCTCATCGCTGTTAAGTCAAATCTGCAGGCTGTTCAGCGTCCGGATTGGAATTCGGACGCCGAAGATATTTGGATTTCAATAAAAACGAATAAAACCTGTTTGAATATATGTTGTGTGCGATGATGATGCTTTAAACAGTTTTCTGGGTAAGTTGGAGAATATCATAACCACCAATGCTAATGATAGATTTTTGATCTGCGGAAACTTTAATTTGCCATTTATCACATGGGGTGAAATTCCTATTGGAAATGATAACCGGTCGGTGCGTTTCATTGACGCGATGGCGTTCTCGGGGTTAAAACAATGTAACTCGGTGATAGGAAATTCGCGTATTTTGGACTTAGTTCTTACTAATATTAACTATTTGCCTATTGTTGAACATCATACAGCACCGTTGGTGCCGGAGGATATTTATCACAAAGCGTTACATTTCTCAATTCACATTCCAGTTGATTCTCAGTTAAATAGTGCTAATAAAATTCTGTTTGATTTTAAAAATGGTGACTATCCTTCTATTAATGAATTTTTGTCAAGTGTCGATTGGCTGAAAGAGTTAGCTCAGTTTGATGACGTAAACACGAAAGTTAGTATGTTTTATAACATTATTAATTATGCAATAGATCAATACATTCCTAGTAGATTTGTCAAGAATTGTAATTTTCCTCACTGGTTTTCGCAACATTCAATTAGAGTAATTAATGAAAAACGTCGTGCTCACAAAAAATGGAAAATGTATAAAAATCAAGCCGACTATTTCTGCTTTAAGATACTTAGATCTAGAGCTAATTATATGGTTCAAGCAGACTACAGACAATATATTCAAAGGACAGAATTAGAGATAGGGCAAAACTCGAACAAATTCTGGTCTTACATCTCTAGTCACCGCAAAAATTTTACTCATAATATTCCATCGTCTGTACAATATGGAAACGAAGTAGTAAATGAGGGCAGTGAAGTCTGTAGACTTTTTTCTAAGTATTTTAATTCCGTATACATCAGCTCCACTACAGCTGCTGTTAAGGGCAATAATTACTATGGCACAGTCCAGATTGACGAGAAAATTGTCCGGCAAAAAATCGTAGCTATTGATGATGCCAAGGGAGCCGGTCCTGATGGTATACCTCCATATTTTGTGCGTGAATGCGTAGATGCTCTTAGTTTCCCATTAAGTGTATTATTTCGTGAGTCACTAAATCTGGGTATTTTTCCTTTAGAGTGGAAAAAGTCGCGTATTACGCCGATCTATAAAAGTGGCAGCAGGGAGAATGTCGAGAACTACCGCCCTATTTCTATTCTTTCAGTGTTTTCGAAATTGTTTGAATCTATTGTCTATGATACAATGTTCTATTTCACAAAAGTTTTATTAATGAATAACCAACATGGCTTCTTCAGAGGGCGGTCGACTGAAACCAATCTAATTGAATATGTAACGTACTTGCATCACGCCATGGATAGACGTTTACAGGTTGATGCTGTTTACGTAGATTTTAGTAAAGCTTTTGACAAAATATCTCATGTTATATTGCTTGATAAGCTGGCTCGCTCTGGTATTTGTGGCAATTTGTTGCGTTGGTTTAAGTCTTATGTTGATAGCAGATTGCAATTTGTGTCAATATGCGGCTATTCGTCTGAGTATGCTACCATTCCCTCAGGGGTTGCACAGGGAAGCCATCTCGGTCCTCTGTTATTTATTTTATATATAAATGATATTCAATATTGCTTCAAAAATGTGCGTTTCTTAATGTATGCAGATGATTTAAAAATTTTTACGACTATTAGTTCGTTTGCCGATGCTGAGGGAATGCAGCAAGATTTGAATCGCTTAGATTGTTACTGCCGACAAAACTGTTTGTATCTAAATCTCAATAAATGTGCCAAAATAACTTTTACCAGAAATAAAACCTTTACGCTGGCCAACTATCATATAGGAAACAATAACGTGCAATCGGTGGAATATATAAAAGATCTTGGACTTACGATTGACTCAAAAGTTTCCTTTAAGATACATATAGATAACATTGTAATAAAGGCTAATAAAATGCTTGGATTCCTCATTCGTTCATGCTATCACTTTACTTCAATTTCGGCGCTTGAAGTATTGTACTTCTCCTTTGTTTATAGTCAACTGCAGTACTTGAGTACTATATGGAATCCGATTAATGAGATATACATTAGTGGAATCGATCGGGTTCAAAACAAATTCCTAAAGTATTGTTACTTTAAGCAATTTAAAGTTTACCCTCACGGAATTTCTTATGGTGATTTGCGCAGCTACTTTAAATTAAAATCGTTAGCAGCACGCAGAAAGATGAGTGATTTTTTAACATGTACAAAATTCTTGACAAATCTGTTTGATTCACCCACCTGTTTGTCATCTATATCTCTTACTATACCTCAGAGGACCTTATAAAGTCATGATTTTTTATATATAACAAAATTCAATACTAATGCAGCAATGAACTCTCCTCTAGTGAGAATCTGCAGGACTTTCAATCAAATCGATATTGACATTTTTTATCTCAATAGTCGCCAAATTAAATATCGTTTACTTGATGTGGTTGAGTGAGACGCGACTAGGAATTTCACTACAAAGGCTTGTATTTATAGTTTGATTGCCATATTAATTAAAAAATTATTATTAATTAAAAATCTATTATTCTCCAAACAATTAGTGTCTCTTTGCCTTGTGGTGTGAGCTTCTCCAGCTCACTCTATGTAACATTCATTACATTGTTATCTTTGTTATAGTCGCGAATCAACACTCTGTATAGTACTAGAAGTATTGCCGCGGTAACCTGAGTCGGTACTTACTTACACCATACTTACAACATTAATCAATTGTGATACGTACTAAATTTTGTAATTTGGGATACTCTATTAGGTACGTCCTGTTTGTATCCGCTTCAATAAATAAATAAATAAATAAATAAATAAAGCTTTTACAATGATGACAATTTTTTACAATGTTTGGCCTATTTATACTCAATGTTAAAAGGTTTCCAAAACAACGGAACTCTCCTAATGGGCATCTTGATAATGTCTTAGAAAATTGTTTTGGCACAACTTCCACTCATTATCATCATATAATTTCTAATGTTGGATGCTTGTACGGGAATCTCACTATTAACTACGCGACCAGAGAACAATCGAATAAACATTTAGATTTTTTTATTTGATATGCAGGTCCATGATGATCAATATCTTACATCTCCCACTATTTGACATTAAATTCTTCCGACAAATTAATACGTATTACCTGTCTTCAAATTATAATTGATTAGATAAAGCAAATGTTGTGATGCATAAAATTGCCGGAAGTCGTAGTAAAACTACTGCAACAAGCGTTGAAAAAATGTTATTTGTTCAAGTTTCAATATTAAAAGACGAAAATTTGGATATAAACAGACATATATTAAATTTTCATACATAATACCTCCGTCTACAGGTTTCTAATTTTATGCTTTCTTGTATATGCAGACAATACTCGACAAAAATGTCTGTCACATTTTATTTTGAGATCTATGCTTATTTCCCATAATTTCCCCTTTGCTAATTTATGTGTATAACTCAAATGTTGTGTATGATTTGTATATAATTAGGCACCTGTACGCATAAATAGGTACACTATACGAAATTGTTTGATTTTCCAGACAAAATGTTTAATGTAATACGTATTAATGAAACTCATTCAATAAATGATTTTCTAAAAAATACTCTACAATTAAAAGACAAATGTTCGAAATGTTTTATTTGCCAGAAGATTCGTATTATTCTTATCGCCTAAAGCCATGAAAAATTGTCAATGAAGTTCATAAGAATTCACTTACTAACATTACTGTCTGCGACAATTTTTAACATTCATCTCGAACTTTACGACATTCTGCAAGGCTATGTTTGCCTCTCTGAATGTTTTATGTAAGACCGTAAAAGTTTAATGGACGGTACGTGATTTCAATTTTCATCCTAACTATTTAGGTGATAAAATATTAATCAGATTAACTTAATAGAAAATTCTGGTACTTGAAGACGAAAACCAATTGTTCGATATCCACATCTTAATGCTCTGAACGTATTAGTAATCTAAGGCATATATACCGAACTCATATTATTTCAGGTACTAAAATATATTTATGACATCATCACATATTTTGTTCAAATCAAACAAAATTAAGTTTGCAGCTTTATGAAGACATACTAGAGCCATATATTATACAAATATGTTTTTTTTTATGAATATTCTTAGTTAATTCTTTAATGGGGGATAATTTAATTAGCGAAATTATTATAAATAAAAATTTTGTGACGTTTTCAAGACGTGTACTCCACTGATTGCGCTACCAAGCGAATGTGTTCCCAAGCTATATCGAGAAAAGAAAATTCGAAATCAAAATCTCGCTAAACAAAATGAAAATAACAGCAGGCTAATATTCTCCTTCAGTTGTAGGTCTAATAGATTTGGATAAAGTGATGTGATAATAGAACTCTAAGTCTTCAACATTATTTACTTTTGATATATATACCAACTAGTTCTAAATATGCAAGATGTGAGGGCAATTAGGGTCTGGATATATAGCTTTCTAGAAGCTTGAGTGTATGAAAACCTGTTCCATCTAAATAATTCTTCACAGATGATATTCTTGGTGCATCTGATAAGGGTATGGTCCCATATCCTTTTTTTATACTATACTACAGCGTTATAATATGTTGATTAACTATATCAAATAAACAGTTAACTAGCACTGTATACCATTTAAATTTTCCCTATTTAATTATTCCAAGAAGACGAACCATATTTTTATAGGATTCCTTCACATGAACACAATACCCGTGAATAACTGAAGGTTGAATATTTCCTATATGTAGAGCACTTTGGAAGAATCGATGAATTTTTGTTTCTGAATTGCGTTGATAGCCTAATTCATCTTCTTCCCACGACTAGGATTACTACTATGTGGTTTTCTTTTATTGTTTCTGTCGTTGACTGTATCTTACCTTAACACGCCTTTCTTTGGTCTTCCAGTTTGTGTACTACAATAGAGATTATTGGTTTGAGATATGTTTGCAAGTAGGTCCTGTCTGATTTGTCCTTTGTTGTTTGTGGACGTCTTGTATGTTCATTTTTATCGCATGCTACTGTTTTCTTGTCTATCCGTCAGCATTTTGCCATTTATAGAACTTAGTACTTTCTTTCTACGTTTAGTAATCTTTGTCCGTGCACTAGTTGCTGCCGCATATGTCTCAATGTTGTCTTATGTATCACTCACTTTGCTGTCTCTAGTCATATATTTATTTCTCCATGTGGTTTCTCTCAAGCAGCTACTCACTGTTATCGCTTTATTGCTTCTTTTTTCACGTTTCTCTCACAAGCGATTCCTATTCGTAGGTAGTTAATAGCTATTTACAAACCAAGTGCGGGCGGACTATGTTCCCGCATGAGCGCATTTTGAAAGCACGAGCGACCGAAGGAATCGAGTACTATTAATTGCGCGAGTGCGTAGGAGATGTCTTCACGCAAGTGGTTTGTACAATATTTTTTGTACGAGCATTAAATTAAAAAAGTATTATTGATCAAAGTGATCATTATCATATCTAACCTTAAATAGATTACCTAATTAATTTAAGCATTTCATGTACGTACCTATTACTCACATTTCCATTATGTTTAAGTTATTATATTCGTGCATATGACGTTTTTATTCTTATATTTATAGTTGGATTTACCGGTTTTTGGGTTTGATTATAATTAATTGTCTATATGAATATTGCTTAATAGATCGTCAAATAGATGGCGCTCATAAACTTTATGGAAGAATTTTTAGGAATTACTCCTATTTCTCTAGCTTTTAAAAAGGTTAAAGCCAGGGAAGTAGTATTTTGTAGACTAAATTTTATTACTATAAAGATAAATTTGTTTTTTAATATCCCAAAAAGTCAGTATTTTTTGCAATTTTTACAGTCGAGTCAACCGGGAAACCTCGGTGCTCGAGCGATGCATGAGCGAAATATCACTTTAGAGTCGGCGAGTACAAAAACTTCATTACCTGTTCTATGCTTTTCCTTTCAACTTCCAGATTACATCTACGTGGGTTCTTGCTGATCACCCTTTTGGTTTCTCTGTTGAAATCTGCATGTTACATTCATGGGCATTGGCAGTGAATGAATGTAGTTGTCTCTGTATGTCATTCGTGTTATTGTCGCAAATCAACACTCTATACTGTGTTAGAGTTATTTCAGCGGTAACATGAATCCTGGCTTATCTCGCTGTTAGAAGACAACACCGAGATCGATCTCGGTGTTGTTTCTGTTAGTCACCAGTACTGTCATCAGCGTAGCAAACTATGTTGATTTCATGGGCCGGTATTCTACATTTTTCTTTATTACGTTAACAATATCGGGCGTAGTCCCTTGTCGAATTCCTCTTTTTATTGCTATGTGTTTCATTTCTCCTCTAGGCATTCTAATTTTTATTTGTTATTCATGCTAATTTCCTTAGACAATGTTATTATATTGTCTTATATTTGTTGTGTTTTCAAAGGCGCTTTTTAGGTCCACAAAACATACAAATACAGGCTTGTAAGAGTCAATTAATTTTTCTGCTATTTGTCCGATAATAAAAGTGGCGTCTATAGTACTCCGGTTCTTTCTGAAGTCTTGCTGATCCTCGCCTATATCTTACCTGCCTTCCAGGCAGTCTTTTATTGTTGCAGTTAGCATCTTGAGCATATTGTTTATTAAACTGATGCGTCGGTACTTTCTTGATTTTTATCTGTCTCCCCTTTTAAGTACTAGTATTAGGATTATTTTTTCCGTTCTTCTGGTACCTTTCAACTGTTGTTAAATATTTTTGAATCTATATATCTAATCTCCACATTTAGTGAGTTCATTATGTGTTCCATCTGAGCCAGGCGCTTTCAATTCTTTAGCTGCTTTATTCGTATGTTTATTTCGTACTTTGATATTTGCAATCTATCCCTGTTTCCCTCGTTTATTATCATTTTCTTCATCTTACTCTTTTCCGTATAGTTTTGTGTGTGTATAAGTGTTCTGTTCTGATTGTTCTTCTGTGATGTTATTTATTCGTATAAATTCGTTCATATCTTTTCACAGCCTTCTTATTATTTTGTACATTTCTTCTTGATCGTGTTCCATATCTGATGTCCATTTGTTGAAGATGTCTATTTATTAGTTTATTCTATTTCTTATTTTTACGTATTCAGTTGTCTTGATTGTTTTGCATATTACGAACACTCGTTAATAATATGCTATAAATTTAAGTCTTTCATCGTAGCACGGTGTATTTTCATTTGTGACTATGTATTTTTCTTTTCCCCAATGCCTCTTCTACTTCTTGTTTGATACCTTTGATTATGAATGATTTTCCAGAATTACTCTACATCTGTTAAATTTTTTAAGTTGGTACTGTAATATATGCGTTGAATATCAATGTATGCGTGCTAGAATAACTTCAAAATTGTTGATATTCAGTATAAAAAATGTGCATACGATATATACGTAATATAATGAAAAAAAGAGGTATTTGATACCCTAAATAATCAAACTGAATGAAATTTTCTCAATTAATAAAAAATACAGCGATATTTGTACCGCCCTCGCGTTTATGCCTAGTCATGTTAAATGATGAAAATGCGTGATTTTCATAATCACGAGCTTCAAACGCGAATCCTATAAAAAAATATAGTAGAACGCAATTAAAAATGATCGAAAAAACTGTAATGCATCCATTAAAAATTGACGACCCAAGCACTTTAATTTACCGCTTCTAAACTGTCCGAATCACAAACACTAAAACATTTACAAGGCGAAAGCGTTTTTCGGCCATCACCTGATCCACCAAATTTTCCATGCATATGGATGAGAACGTTCCCAACCCGGAACGTAATTTTAAAATTTATATATTCACAAGCGCCACGCCAAAGTTTCCCGCGCACACATTAAAAATTACAATATTCAGAATAGTGAACGGCATTACCGAAAGGCCAACACAATAAAGTGTGAAAGCTCCGACATAGCGTGCGAAAATGATAAATAATCCGACTCTAGTAGACTAGGAAGCTGATACAGACTTCTGTTTTGATTAAAATATGAAAAACACCGTCTACACTCCGATATATCAACGCTCCACACTGACTGACAATATAACGAATATTCTGAGATCGAAGGAAATATAAAATCACACCAAATAATGATTACGTGCTAGGCGAAAAGGAATGTGAAGATAAATCTATTGACAAAAGAGATAGTTGAAATCATGGGCTGCCGTTCAATCGGAACGGACATAATAAATACATTTCCAATGGCTGAGAAAGCATTGGGCCCCGACAGTGTGAGTAGGGGATCGCGATGATGGAACGTTCGCATTTATAAACACACATCAAAGTGATAAATATCGCATGGATATTTTAATCCGCTAATGTTGTGGGTATTTTAAAGGTTAGTGTATAATTAGTGTGACCTGTAAAAAGATAAAAGAATTAGAGAAACAACCACTTCAAATTTTTAAACGCATTTGTCAAATGTACCTATACGAAGTAAAATAAGTTAATTTAATAACAACATAGGTGAATATATGCTTAGGATTTTTAATACATATACAGAAAGATTCAAAAAGATTGTCAAAAATCCGCTTCCACAATAGATGACACACATACTTAATGTTCTAACATAGGGGTTCCGTACGCCTTCCTATATATGCAATGATTTATTGTTTACTTAAAAGAAAAACGATATAACCTACGCCCTTATCAAATGTATAAGTAAAATAAATTTCTGTAGACACCTTATTTACTTACCGATAAGCTTATGGCTCATATATTAAGAAGGTAGTGCCATTAAAAATGTAACACTACCTACAATCACTGACCGGAAGTGTGAGACCATGTATCATGTGATTGATGTCTATTGGCATTTCGTAAATCGCTCTAGAAAATTTTTACTAAGAGAGTGTATTAATTTAAATACAAAAAAGAGAAAAATATTGGGTAAATTCCGCTGTAGAGCAACCGTAGACACGTGTTTCTGACTCATTGGTCGTCATCGGTACGGTGTAGCCAAGGAATAAGGTGGGATAACCTTGGAGATGTAAGCTAATCGGAAGACCATCAGGAGACAGACCACCATTTGTAGCTTCAGTTAGAAGATCCTCAGTTTTGAGGACAACAACAGACAAATATAATATACGTTTGATTTTATTGTAATTCCTTGGCTACACCGTACCGATGACGACCAATGAGTCAGAAACACGTGTCTACGGTTGCTCTACAGCGGAATTTACCCAATATTTTTCTCTTTTTTGTATTTCATGTATCCGCGATAATTCCTTTTATTTAATTTAAATATACATATATATACAGGTTGAATCATTAGTAGCCGCTTCTTCGATTGCTTTTTTGTATTTTTAATAAAAGAAAAAACAATTAGTGGAAGATTCATGGTTGCATGGGGCGTATATTCTAAAAATACTTTAAGCTCTGACACACTTCCGGTTTCACAGGAAATGCATGGAGTTTAATTTTTGTAAATGACTTACCCTATATACTAGGGTGGTCCTCATTTTTCGAGTTTTTAAATATTATCGCGGCACCTTTTCATTCGATTCTCTACTATAAAATATGAAGTAGTAATTTTTTTTTTAATTTTTGGACAAAATTTAGAGGTCGCTACCAGTTGTCAAACTAACGAAAAGTTATTTTATGGCTACTTCGACTATGAGTCTCACTAATTCATTAAGATAAGTGTTTATTTTGCGTTGTTAAAGTGAAACATGCAGAGACACGTATAGGTCCCCCTCTCCTGCACCTACGCATCGAGATAAAGCCCGCCCGCAATTCAGTCGGTATTAATTCATTGACGAGAGAGCACACGCGTTTTGTTTCAAGAAACATACAAACTTGTTTCAACTTGCAATGGCATCTACTAGTAGCGGAGTCAGCGTAGTTACTAGAAATAAAACCAACATTTGGCTGATCGGCCAATTACTGCCTAAACTAAACCAGTCAAGGTTACCATCTATTGGTGAAGTGTTCGTTTGTTTTGTTATTACAAAAGTGAAGAAAAGAAAACCATTCATGAATCTGCGACTTTGGCTGCATGTGAAGTGATAAACTTGTGGGAAAAAGCTAATATACCAACGAGATTAAAAAAACATGTAATCTGTAAAATCGAAAAACACGTCAAAGAGTGGCAGAATCTGAAAAAAAAATAAAGAGAACAAGAAAAAACGTACGGAAGCATTAAAGAAAAAAGAACAAGACTGGCAACAAAAATTAGACGATTTATTTGATATAGCTCATTGTGATGCTTTAAATATTATAACTGTCGAAGAGGACAAGCAGTTTTTATTAGCACAAAGACAAAAAAATCGCCAGGGTTTTATTGGTTCAGTAGATAGAAAAAGTTTAAAAAAAATTAAGAAAATAAAAGAGAAAGAAGAACGGCTTCAGAAACTGCGTGAACGTGAAAACATAAATATCTTGACTTTGACAGAAAAGTGCTCTTTTTCTTCTTTGTCATTTCTTTCGTCGTCATCTACCAGCACCAGCGAAGAAACAAGTACAACTGATTCAGAAGTTCCATCAGAATCTCCGAAAGTGCAACCACCCCAAAAACGAGCTCGAAAAGACATTATTAGCGGCCCATTAGCTTCTAGTCTTGATGTCTCTAAATTGAGTGACAGAAAAGCAACCATGGTCGTAACATCTACTTTGAAAAGTGCTGGATGTGATCCATCAGACTTTAATGTCAACAGATCTTCCATTCGTCGGCACCGTTTGAAAAATCGAAAAGCAGTTGCAGAGTCTCTCAAAAGCGAGTTCAAACCTAATTTGCCATTAACAATTCACTGGGATGGCAAGTTAATTGAAGATATTACTGGGCAGGAAACTGTAGATCGGCTGCCAATTTTGGTATCGGGAGATGGGATTGATCAACTTCTAGCAGTTCCAAAACTGGAACATGGAGCAAGTGAAGCAAGTGCGTCAGTTATCTACGAAACAATAAATTTATGGAATTTGAGCGATAAAGTAAGTAGTTTGTGTTTTGATACAACTGCTGTAAACACTGGTTTAAGAAATGGAGTTTGTGTTCTTTTAGAGCGAAAAATGGAGAAAGACATGCTTTGGCTTGCATGTCGCCATCATATAATGGAAATTATGTTATCAGCTGTAGTGGATCAATCGCTCGGTTCGTCTAGTGGTCCTGATATTCAATTATTCAAAAGGTTCAAGAAAAATTGGGTCAGCATTGACTAAAGCGACTACAAATCAATTACTTATGACACCGAATCAAGTATCCTTGTCGAATCCGCCGCAGACAGAATTTCTTTTGCAAAAAAACAATTACAAGCACATCAACCTCGAGATGACTACAGTGAATTATTGAATCTCACAATCATTTTCTTAGGAGGAGTTCCCGAAAAAGGTGTTTCATTTAGGAAACCTGCTGGTATACATCGAGCTAGATGGATAGCAAGGGCTTTGTACTGTTTGAAAATTTTCCTATTTAAACATCAGTTTAAACTGTCAAAAAACGAAGAGAAAGCTGTAAGAGAAATAAGCATTTTCACAGTGATAATATATGTAAAATATTGGTTTCAAGCCTCTACCGGATGGTCAGCACCAAGAAACGACTTACAATTATTGAAAGATCTTACAGCCTTTGAAAAAATAAATCAAAAAATGGCTACTGTTGCCCTAAAAAAAATACTGGGCCATTTGTGGTATTTGTCGGAGGAACTGGTGTCTTTTGCATTTTTCGACGACGAACTTCCAGTACAAGATAAAAAGAAAATGGTAGATGCACTAAAAATTGAAGCCATAGAAGATTGCCCAAAAAGAATAAACATTGACATCGAGCACA
Source organism: Amphimallon solstitiale (assembly GCA_963170755.1). Classification (NCBI taxonomy): domain Eukaryota; kingdom Metazoa; phylum Arthropoda; class Insecta; order Coleoptera; family Scarabaeidae; genus Amphimallon; species Amphimallon solstitiale. The sequence continues at coordinate 69,063,700 of OY720675.1, forward strand.
TCGACGAAAAAAACATTGAGGACTTCGTAACTAGCAACTCTTTGCGATTTTTCCAAATTCTGGGTATCTCATCAAAGTTTTTGAATAAAGATGTGGAAACTTGGAACGATGATGCTGATTTTGTGGCTGCAAAAAAAATCGTTCACTCTATGCGAGTAGTGAACGATATAGCTGAGCGTAGTGTTGCATTAATTCAAGAGTATAATAAATTGATCACAACCGATGAAGAACAAAAGCAATATTTGCTTTTATTGGTGAAGGAGTATAGGAAAAGATACCCTAACACTAACAAATCAACCCTTGTATCTTTATAATAAAGGATTTTAATGTTTTGATAATATGTCTTAATTTGTAACAATAACAATAATTTTACACTTTTGACGTCCTGACTTATGAATAAAAAATTCTAACTAATTCAGAAATTTTGAGTATTTATTTAATATTCAAAGCTTGGTAGCGACCTTTAAAAGTTATTTAAAAATTATGAAAAAAATACTGAATTTTTTTTTTAAGGTATATAATCAAATTTTGGGGTGCCCCGTAAAATAAAAGAAAAAAATTTTTTTTCTTAATAATAGGGACCACCCTACTATATACTTTTGGATTGAATTAATTGTCTATTCAACTGTTTTCTCTTTTTCCAAATTGAGCCAATAGTTTTTGAGTTATTCATTTTTTGTGAAAATATTTGACCAAAACACGTGTTCAGAAAAAAAATCATTTTCTCATTGTTTTTAATAATAATAATAATAATAATAATAATAATAATATATTTATTCAGTATAATAAAATCATTACATGAAAGGTCAAAATATACATATATACAGTAACAAACAAACAGATTAAAATTGTATATTATTAAAATTATCATTTAAATATTCATTAATTGAATAAAAACTTTTCGTAAGTAGAAGTTTAAACATTTTACTTAAGAAAGTACTAGCATTCATCGTGTGCAGGTGCTTTACTTTGTTGTAAATCTTTGGCCCCCAGTAGTCCACATATCTTTGGGCAGTCTGCACACGGTGATAAGGGGTTCGCAGTTTATCCCTGTTTCGTGTATTGTACTGGTGGGAGTCCCCATTTGCGGCAAACTCATCCTCATTAAAGATGACATACTTAATGCAGTTGTATATATATATATATATGGTAATGTGAGTATAGCCCCTTTTACAAAATATTTTCTGCAGCTATCCCGATGTCCCAAACTGTACAACGCTCGAACAGCCCTCTTCTGCATCTGAAATATTCTCTCTGCCGATGGTAAGCTGCCCCATACCAAGACTCCGTAGCTCATCTTAGAGTGGAAGTTGCAGTAGTAAGCCGTTGTTGCAGCTTCGTGAGTTGCAACACTTTTCATACGTCTTATTGTCTATGTTGCCTTTGCAAGTTTATCAGCCAGACTGGAAACATGATCCTCCCAAGTAAGCCTACTATCCAGCGTCAGACCCAGATAGCATACGTTGCCGTTCGGAGGTTGGTTTTTTGCACAGAAAGTAAGTTGTTGTGTTTTCCCTTCATTTAGTTGTAGAGCATTGCAAAGGAACCATTCCCTGGCTTTCTCCATAATGTCCTTCGCCTGTTCATTCAACTCTTCTTCATCTCTTGCAGTCACCAAAAAGGCAGTGTCATCCGCATATAAACAACATTCCATCGGTGCTAAGCATTGCGGCAGGTCATTGATATATAGTATAAACAGAAGGGGACCCAAGATTGAGCCCTGTGGTACCCCATTCTTTGTTGATTTTAAAGATGATGTTTGTCCATTGAGTTCAACAACTTGCTCTCTATCCCTCAGATAGGACACTAAAAGATCATGTGGAGTGCCTCTAATACCATATTGTTGTAGTTTGTGTAACAGAACCTCATGATTGACTAAGTCGAAAGCTTTACTCAAATCACAGCAAGTCAACTGGATTTGCTTTTGCTCATCATATGCATTTACGATTGATTGTATAATGTTCATAATCCCTGTTGTTGTTGATCTCTTTCTTCTATATCCATGTTGACTAGCCGTGACGTAGCCGTTTTTATCTAGATATTTAGTTATTCTTCTTGCAATCACCTGTTCAAATATTTTCGATATTGTGGGTAATATCGCTATTGGACGATAGTTATTTGGATCATCTATATCCGCCTTTTTGTACACTGGAACTACTCGAGATTTTTTTAGTTGTTTCGGAAAGACTCCTTCATTTACGCACTTATTTAGTAGTTTGGTCAGAGGCGTTATGATTTCATTAGTAATTTGTTTTAAGAGATATGTTGAGGTGTCGTATATATCTCGCGTGTGTTTACTTTTAATAAACTGAATAACATTTTTGACTTCATTTTCGTCAATGGGTGAAAAATAAAACGAGTTGGTATTGTTTAAATTAAGATTTTTTACGTGTTTCATTGACTCGATGGTAGATGTAGAGCTGATAATTTGATTTCCAATTTGCACAAAGTGGTCATTCATATCATTTGCTGTTAGTTTGGTTTGAATGTGTGTTGTTCCATTTGTCTGACGAGTTTCATTTTTAATTACTGTCCATATTGCTTTCTGTTTATTTTCTGCGTTTTGTATATGCCTTTGATTAATTTTTTGCTTTTCTGTTCGCACCACATCCAAGTAATCTCTTTTATAGCTTCTGTATATCTGATAAAGATCATGATCCTTATTGACGCTCACCACAGTATTCAGGACATCTAAGATATTCCTCATTCCTTGTATTCGCTGATTACAAAATATTTCATTGTTTTGAAATTTCAATGTGTTAAATCTTTTTTGTTTCTGGGGAAAACTTAAGTTAAAATAATACAGGAAGGTATTATGAAATTTTTCAAAAGCTTCATCTGCCGCAAATCGATCCCAATCACACCAAGAGTGCGAGGCTAGCTTTTCTCTGAATAAACATATTGTGTCGTTATTTATTTGTCTGGTTCTCATCCCATGAATCTTTGTTTCATGTGTAATAGGAAGAATTTTTGTTCTAGCAATCTGTGTTAGATGATCTGAGAGATGCAAGTTCATTGTTTGTGTCGTCATTATAATCTGTTGCTCATGATTTGTAAAAATATTATCTATACATGATGAGGTGGAATTTGTTACTCTCGACGGTTCATTAAACAGATATTTTAGATTATATGTTCTCAATAAATCTGGGAGTTGTTCCTTTTCTTTCGTGGTTTTTGTGAAATTTATGTTGAAGTCACCTGCTAATATGATTGTTTTGGTAACTGTTCCATTTGTTACGCACATCATTGCTTCATTCAATTTTTTAATAAATATATCAATATTTCCCAAAGGAGACCTATAGATACATATGATAATAAGATCATTTTTGATTATTTCTATTGCACACATTTCTATGTGAGTTTCTTCTGAGAGTGATTTAATGTGTGAAATTTCTGTGAATTTTAAATTTTCTTTTAACAAAATGAGTGTACCGCCATGTTTAGCTTGCATTCTGCAGAAAGCAGCTGCTACATTGAAATTTTCAATCGTACAGGTATGAATATTACTTGGAGTCAGCCAATGCTCTGTGACACATAAGCATTTAATATTATGTTTTTTTAGAGCTATACTTAGAGCATCTGTTTTGTTGTGAATAGATTGAATATTATAATTCGCTAACGTAAATTCATTTACTTTGTCATCTACATTTACATTAGGTTTCTCTAATTTACTGTATTTTGAAATAGTGAGGCTCTTTTCGAAAAATTTTTGTATTGTTTTACTACAACGTTTACTGGCCATAATTCGGGATCAAACATCCTTTCATAACAATCTACACTAATCGCAATTTTAAATGCGGATATATTTTTATTTCTTATATCTAATTTTTCGCATGCGATAGTTGTTAATTTGTTTTCGTGTAAGTATTCCGTTACATCTTTTTCTGTCGTGTTTTTAATTAGATTGGAAACAAATATCCACCTTCTTGCTTCTACTGCACTTAATGAGGTGTTTTCTTTTTTCCCTTTAATGATCTTATATCTGAAATTCTCTTTATTTACATTAATTTCAGTATTCTCTGTGCGTATCTCACTATTTTTCTGGAGATTATTTATATTTTGACTTTTTTGAGATGTTGGTTTATTTTGATTTGTTTTTATATCTATTTTACTTTTTAGATGTACGTCTGCTGTGTTCGTATACGATTGTGACCTTGTCGTTGGCTTAGACATAATATTGTTGTCTCTGTTATCTTGATTTTTATTTGCTTCTGTGTTAGTAAGTGTTTGTTTTAAAACAGTAGCTTTTGCTGGCGCGGAAACCAGATGTGCATCTACTTTTTGTGAGTATAACTCTACTATTTTTACATAGGTATGTATTTCTGTTTCCAATCGTTTAATGTAAGAAAGAATGTCGCTCACCTCCGTTCCATTTCCGCCATTTAAGCATTCGTCGCATTTCCAGTTTATATTCCTGTTACCTTCTATGAATTTAAACTCAGCCGGCTTGTAGGTGCTGCAGGTGTAATGAAGGACACTCTTGCACAGTTTTTCGCATTTTAACACTTTTTCTGTTTGATGATTCACATGTAATTTGCATTTTAAACACTTATCACTACTTGCATCCGCCATCATTACTTACACATTTTTATGATATATATTAATTTAAAAGTAAAAATATTAACTTTGGCGGTGCTTGTAGTCAAGAAAATTCTGCATCATTTGGTATAAGTTGCACTAGACAATACCGCAAACAACTTTGGTTTTTCAAAGCCTACTTTCCGAAATTTTCACATACCAAAAATTTATTTTTTTTTCAAATGGAACACCCGGTATTTTATTGCAGCATTTTGTTTCCTTTTTTATTCTCTTTCATTTTTGTTAACAATATCTTTTGTAATTTTTGAGATAATCAGCAATTAGCGGTCAATTAAAGAACTACGGGTGCTGTTCTGTGCACCCAAATATTCGTCCAATAAAGGCTGGAATGCGGCTGACTGCCTGAGTCAACTGTTAAAGAAAGTCGGTATACATTTATGTCAAACTTATAAAAGCATCGCTATTAGTTATCATCCAAATGAATTATTCTTATGACGAGTTAATAGATATGATTGACGTTTTGGGTGAATCTGAAAGAAACTCTTTGCTAGCATCCAGACCTTATGCACACCGATCCCTGGTAGAAGTCAACCGAAGCCAGAAACCTTCGAAAGTATAAAGGAAAGGTTAGAGTGAACAGAAAGTATTAAATATGAAAAAAGAGAATCCAGAATAATTGGGAAATATGTAATTCATCGGTAGCATATTCATACACAGGGTTAGATGAAAGAAATTTTCAGAATCCATTAGATTTTTTGTCAATGGGCAGCAGATAAATTAGCCTTTTCAATTTTTTGTTGTTTACCGACGAAGCCACCTTTTATTAAAATGGATAATTTAATCGTCATAATTTTCGTTATTATAACACATAAAATCCCTCACTGCGAACTTTCAAAATCGTTGGTCATTAAATATGTGGGAAGGAATAGTGGGTAGTTACATAATTGGACCTTACTTCTTTGATGAAAATGTTAATGGAGAAGAGTATCTTCGTTTTCTACGTACGGATTTCAACACTTTTTGAAGACATGATCATTAAAATCAGAACAGCGTTTACAAGAATATGTCGAAACCTTTTACGCAACGTTAGTACTTATTCGGAAAACAGAATACCTCACGTGCATTGCACAAAGTTGTGGTTATGCTGAATATATTCTTTAATAAAATTGGTTTTTCTTACTTTTGATTCTTGTTACGTTGCTCAATAGTTTCAGGTTATTTAAATTGCGTTATTTTGTTGCTAATTTTCTTTCTATCAAAGTTTTAGTACATCAATTTATATGCTGTTGTTCTTTACTATATAATTTGTTGTCTTTTTATAGACTCTTTATAACTCTTTCATTTTATTGCATTTTAGTGATATTTTCACGTAAGATTTCCCGCATTTGCATGTAACATTCATAAGTAACATTGCCCTCATCTCGCTAAACTGATTTTCTTATGTTATACTGCCATAATAAAAGCAGCACATAAGGCGTACATAATAATTTGAAAGTTGGCGCAATATGTTTGTGCAATATTCCTTGAATTTTCGATTTTCTCTAGGAATCATGTCTTTTTTTCGCATAATATTTGAAGCTTCGATATGCAAGGTGGGCAGAATTTAGGAAGCAAGATAATGTGTCAATATCTATTTGTTTTTATAAGGTATCGTGAACAATTACATATGTGACTGCATCCTTTTTAAATAAAATGTATTATTTTTGAAATTTATGTTATTATTAATTAAACTATATGCGTGCGCCAAAGTATGCAAGATAGTATACAAATATAGGTCACATGCAATTGAGGTATAAACGCTAAACATTTTCATAAAGACTGTGTCACTTTATACAAAGAAACATTCATTTCAGTGTTAAGGCACCTAGAAATACAATACGAATTACTGTATTTCCGTAGCATAACTGGGTCGCCCAGGAGAATATTTGAAACATCCGATAAAACAGTCGCCCAGCATTCAAGTCGCGTACGCAAGTACCCTCGCCCCTAAAGCCGACTCTGTGTATGTATGTGTTCACAGTAGCAGGTGTATGTGTAGGGTGCTTATAGGTACAATACGTGTGCGTACACGATATCTATATAGAGAAGCGTACGTAGAGGGAAGACCATATGTTCTAGGGCCCTCGAATTTAACCAATGGATCCGCTGTTTCCGGTCACTAATGCGGCACTTCACATTCGCGTGCAGTTCTCTGATAACACGCACCCGTGTCTTTGTCCTCTCGGGCCGCAACCAGAGGGCCATGTTTCAGTTCCGTGCGGTTTATTACCTGACCACAAAGGCCTGTGGATTTGCACCCCGGCAGGTGATACGCCCGCGCTGATAAACCTGATTTAATTTTGTGGCGATCGTAGCAGGACATTGGCGCTTGATCTTGCTTTAACCGGTGTTTGCCGATGGAAATAGCAGCTTCTAATGTACATACATACCTACGTACGGGACTAACAACAGCTCTCCAAGTAACGACTTACTACAGTATCGGTTACTGTTATTGGTTCTCCGGCCCGAAGGCATTGCATTAATCCGACTTATCTCTCACAGTCTCTTTCACCAATCCAAAGTTACACCACAGTGGGACCGACATTCCCCCACCTACAACACACTATCCGGAATCACAGTCCCTTTAGAGAATTGTCCGTCCTCGGTATTATTTAATTCGGAATTTAACGTCACTTGGTCTCGGATTCACATAAATTAACAACTTAATCAGTGGTATTAGTCACGGTAATTTGAGGATGCGATTAAAATTCCGACTGTTCGCTCAGATCTCCCAATTATTAATTGCGGTATCTTGATCTGTTGAAAATTGAAACATAAATTCTTATTACATCTGCATCTACGTATCTGGAAGATTACTGTCGTACGTGCACTAATTAAATTTTTTATTACTAATATTCTTATAATATTTTTTTGAAAAAGATTTATATAAGGAAGAGTTTCAATGACACACACATATGTACATATATTAGCGTAGTTCTTATTTTGTCGACTTAAAAATATTATGAAGCGATTATAAAAATCTGTTGGAGTTGTGAGTAACATTTTTGGAGGAAGAAATTAAGCAAAAACTACAAATAAGTTTTCCTAGTGCAATGCATCATGCTTAATGGATGTCAAAAATATTTTATTCCTTTTTACCAAGAGTACGACAACTATGAAAAACAAAAGCAAGCTTACGTCACTGCAAACCTTCATGGGCTACTAACTGTGGATGAGGGTATAAGCAGTTTATCTTGTGTGACGTGAAAGATTGTACCCTAACTGCAAAAAATAAATGCTAAAGAGAAAATATTCACAGTTGCTTCGGAAAATGATGTGTGCCATTCTAGAGACACAAATTTCTCAAGAGTCTAATAATAATTAGATATTATATTCACGGTTGTTCACTAAAGTTCATAATTTGATACTCGAATCGGTTAGAATTTATGTTATTCAATTTGAGGTGATAAATCATATCAACTGGTATTTAATTAATGTGAAATCTAAATAAGGTGTCAGTGTAGCTTAAGAGCGCGCCAAATGTCCTTCAAAACGCCCTGAAGGTCAACAATTGGCATTTGTATACATAGATTACGCTACCATTACCAATTTTTAATAAAAAACAAAGAAATGAATCCAAACGCTGGTTTAACTATTCTCCGGAAGATGGCAGAGACACGCAGTGCCGCTTGTTATGCTTTTTTGTCCGAAAGCAAATTCATGAGCCAAGGCAACTTTTTTTCGTTAAAACAAACATAAACACATCGCATCCGGACTTTGATGTGAATTTATCAGTATTTTGCTAAATTGCTCATTTGTAAAAGTATACCGTAGTCATGAAATTTTAATTTCGGTTTACACTTCTATCCCATGCAGAAGATGACCTTATAATATGCAGCGATGCCTGCTTGCTAACAATGGTGGGAGAGCAACGCAGTGAAACGTTTGTCGAGTGTACTGTCTTGGCAGCCTCGCTTATGTTTATCTTTAGTTTATTTCGTCGCGCTCTTTTCCTCTTTCTACTTTCGTATCAGAAATTAAAATATGTCGACTACGGTATGTACATACATTATACAGATATATGATATACCAGTGTCTCAGAGTAGCGGCAAAGTCGATTAATTGGTACCTAATAACGTGAATACAAGTTTTAATACAAAAATTGTGGATACTCATGAGCTCTCCAATTTAAAAATGTTTTCATACATACAGAGTGTTCGACAATGATTTACCAACACAAACTTATGTTTTTTAAAATGGAATGCTATGCATTTAATAGTATTTTATGATACTTTGAAGAACCTGATCTACAGAATGCTCTTTTTAAATATCACAAAGAATGGCAACAATTTTCATTGGTAACTTTTATTTCTTGTCATCTAGTTGCCTCTTGCGCAGCGGTCCCGCTCTTAACGAGAAGACGCTTGACTACAAATACCAATCGTACTACTACCACCTAAAACGTCTTCCTCAGGTGCCATGTAGACCCAGGCTGTTGAAAATGAATATAAGTGGATCAAGCTATGTGGTAATAAAACAAGACCTCTGCATAGTGCTAGTTCCGCTACCATCCTAATGTACGGATAAACGAACATAATACAATTGTATTTCAAGGGCTATTATGGAGACTTATTACAAACGTAAACGGGCACGAAGGATATTGAAATATTCTATCGAAATTTTCTAATAAAGCACAGTAACTGCACTCAATATCATACGTCGTTATTCCTGTCAAAAATTTCCTAAGCAATATGTATCTAAAGTAATAGCTATTTTCGAAACGGACTTTTTAAATTTGATGGAGCCAAGAATATTTGTACTTTAGTTTCAGGATTAGTAGTGTTGGTTTCAGATATCATCAACACATATAAAACCAATATGACTGAGTACACATAAATAGCCAAGTGAACAATTGGAAATAAAATGGCGAAAAGTAATTAAAACAATGTGTTACCAATCTCACGTAAAAAAAGCACACTTCCTCTATTTATAATTTGTCTATTTGCACACTTTGCCTATTGAGTGTTCCTTCTCGTTGATTAAGATTACATTACTGTAGTCAATTTTAACATTCAGGTAGTGCAGACTTTGGAACTAGTTCAATGTTAGAATTTTACAAATGTTCACAGGTTTCTAGTTTCTTGAATTACATATGCATATTCTTTGTTATGCCTTCCGTCTGACGACGCGTAGCCCGATCATGACGGTCTAGGACTCTTTATCGCCGCCGCGCCGTTTCATCGCCACTGTGTTATCGCCGCCGTTTCATCGCCAGCCAGTTCATCGCCAAACCGTTTCATCGCCATCGAAAAATGTCCAAACAAATAATTGTGTAGTGTACCCAGTTTTACTTAGTGTTTACAACCTAGTCTCTTTTACCAGCAAGCAACGTAGGACCCACGTAAAAATGTTTGCAGCAATTCAAGGATTACTACCAAATTTATGACCCAGTTCCATTAACTGTGCACACAGAAAAAGGACTTTTGTACCAAAAAAAATATATTTAAGTTAAATAAATCTTTGTTTCCTATATACGCAAATAAATCACTTCTCCAGACAAGAAAAATATTTCTTTGAATACTTAAGAAAATTTTTCTTATCCCAAGAAGCAATTATTCATTGTAATAGATTTATTTACTTGATTCAACAATATTTTGGAATTATTGGAAGATACACAGTCTTACACCAACTAAATGAAATGCTTGACTTTTTAGAAATTTCTTTGTTTGAAGATTATCTTTCATTAAATGAAATATTTTCTATATTTTACTTAAGATACATTTACTTGAATCAAGAACATTTTAGAATTATTGTAAGATACACTTTCTTACATCGAGAAAATTATAGGCTTGCTTTTTTAAATATTGTTTTGTCTGAAGATTATCTTTTATTAAGACAAATAATTTTTTTATTTTACTTAAGATGTACTATCTTCCATAGAGAACATTTATTCATTTCGAGTAATTTTACATGCTTTGGTTAACAAAAATTGTTTATTGTCAAATACATATCTATATATTTCCACTGATGATAGCATTTAGAAGATCCGACGTCTCTACAGAAAATATTCTGCCGTCTCAGGGTAGAGCTACCCCAAAGATGCCAGATTTTCCGTAGAAACGTCGAATCAACTAAATCCTATCAACGATGTAAATATATAGATGTACATATATTTGGCAATAAATCAGTTTTTCTTAACTAAAGCATGTTAACTAGTTAAATAGCAACGACTATACCTATTCGGACAGCAAAGTTCTCTTAACTAAATACATTAATTACATTAAATAATCTTTGAAGAAAAGACTAAAGCTGAAGCTAAAAAATAAGTTAGTGGTTTATTTTTTATAGGATCTATTTGCAACACTTACTTCCTGTTACTTACCATTAATACTATACCATATTACTACTCCGCGAACAGCTTTATATAAAAAAATAGAATAAGGAACAAAGAAAAATATTTGGCAGTAATTAGTATATTTATTTATGAAATTAATATTTAACAAAACTTATTCAAATTTACACATAGATACAGACCGTTTACATTTTTATGAACAACTGAAGTAAATGGTGATAACATATCTTGTAGTCGTATGCGTATGAATTTTTGAGTATTATATACATGATAAGCTCGATAGTGAGAACTAAACCTAACGGTAACTAATTTTTCACAAAGAAAACAAAGCAAATCTGCTTTTAATGCTCCTAGTAATATGTGCTTCATTTTACAAAACTTCCAGTGTTGGTCACGGATTTTAACACGCCCCTTGGGAGGTACTAGATGAATCAAGTCATCAGTTGACAGATTGTCCTTATGTCTGTAAAGAAGTTCAAATTATAAGTGGTAAAATAAAGGATAATGAAATGCTGATCCGCTCATACAGGGTGCGAACATCAACGACTCCACGGTACTCCAACTCAAACAGTTACGGCAATCGCAGCTTGCATGATGAGATCTCCTGTATACACATACCTTCTGATAGATTGTCACGTTCTAAAATTTCCATGTAATTATCAATTGTAGTGCTTATAACATTTCCTTTTAATGACAGAATTTTCTTAAAAAATGTATCCCAGACTAACTTCAAATGACTACATTTAGTAGGATATAATTTTTGAAAGCCCAGTTCAATCTAGAAAGCAAAGTTCACAAAATTATAGAACTAATATTTCTTGATATTTTCCAAAATATTAGACCTTGGCTGCTTCAGTATTGGCCATTCATCAAGAAAGTCTTGCGCAGTACTACATCGGGATTTTCTTCTCAACAGGAATGTTGCCTGCCATTTTTCTAGAACAGTAGTCCACGGTTCGCTATATTGTTTCAACCATTTATAATTGATATCCCCTTCAATATTTGTGATTTAATTAATAATATTGTAGAACATGTTATATTGAAATAATCTAATTAACAGACGTGCTTGCTTACCAAAATTGCAATTTTCTTCCTCTGTATCAGAAGAATTATTATTGGATGCTTGTCGTCGTTTTCTTCTTGTTGGCAATGATTCCCTACTCTTGAATAACAAATTTCGACATTTGTCTACCAAGCGCCCTTTTGCCAATATTGGTCTACCAGTTACAGAATCCTTTTTAGATACAGATGGAACATAGTACGTGGCTGCACATTCCTTAGGGAACAAAGACATTATTTTTGCGCATAATACATTATACTCATCATATGTTAGGCGACTAAATAAATATAAAACAATATAAATTAGAATGTTATATTTAACTCTATATTAAGTATATTACTGTTTTAAGATGTATGTAAATATATGTTTTATTATTATATCCACTAGATGTGATCGCCTGCGATTGTCCAAAGTTTTATTATTTCCATAATAATTTAAAATTTCAAGTCCCAAAGGCTGAGTTTGAAGTAATGCTTGAAGATCAAATTCCGGAAACTTGTAATTAATATGCATATTTTCGAGACCGGAAAACGCAATCTGCCTATGACTTGCTGGAATAGGTACACAATCGGCACCATCCATAACTACTACATCTTCTACAACAACCGATCCGTTGTTGATATCTAATTCAAGTACCTGATGTAAATGAATTGGCAATTAGTCACATTAATTAGTATATTATAATAAATTAACTTCAAAGATATATGAAAATACCATTTTCCTATAATCTTCTAATTTAGCTTGGAAATCCATTCGAATTCCTATAGATGGGATTAATTCTTTTATTAAATCTGGAGTCAAATATTTAACATTATCCATCGTTATGTTATTTTCTGAAAAGGGAAGGGTCTGCTTATACAATATGTCAACCGAGGCAACATAAGATAGTCATCAATTTTATTTAAGAAACGTGTCATTTCTTAAATAAGATTTTTCTATTTCGGTGGTATGAAGTAAACATTACTACACCCATTTTGATTACGAAAAGTCTTACTTTATTGTACCCTAATTTTTTTTTTGAAGTTGGCTACAAGTAAAGTAACGAATCACCTCGTTTTAAATGTCAGATATGAATGATTGATTGCAATAAAAATGTAAAGTAAAAATTGTTGAAATGACGAAAGAGACATTTTAATGATTGTTATAAATATTTTATTACTTAAATCACTATAAATTTTAAACTTGAAATTGCATAAATATCATCACCTATATTTTCAACGCTCTAAAACATTCAAGTTGAAAGTCGGTATAACCTATGTTAAAAAAAACAAATTCTAAAATATTCGTATGGAACATAACAATTATTTTGTCGAAATAGTAGTAAATAAATAAAAAATAGTATAAAATACACGTTTCATAAGACATTTTGTTCTTCAGAAAACTTGATCAAATGTCCTGTCATTTGAAACTTTTATTTTAATAGGTATACTATTATACCACGCCACTGGTCCCACCGTCCTCATTTCTTGGACTCACAAAATATGGACAATTAATTTGAGGTGTAGAGTTAATTTGATATTGAAATTACTACAGATTACAAGTATATTGAATGGTTAACTTACAGAAACTATATTAAATTAATTTTTAATAAATTGACAATAATGATATATTGACTGTATTTTTTAATATTTACTTGTGAAACGCTATTATAGCCATTACGTAGATATGTATAATGTCTTAATACTAACCTTCAAACTTTGGAATAAGTTGTTCGAATCCCCATTCCTTTAATGTCAATTCCATATTCGAATGCATTGCATAAAATATGTGCGTATTATAACAGTAATATTTAATATGGATACAACTACCAATAATTCACTACCATTTCATATGAACACAAAACACATCACATAAGACGTAATTACGTATATGTCCATGCATGTAGAAATTATCTCCTACCCTCTTTTTGCGCAGGCGTTTACATTTTTACTTAAGAAAATACTTATTTGGATCAAGAAACAGGAAGAAATACATTTTTATTTTAAGAATAATAACTATGTTTGTTTGAAAGCAGATTAAAGTTTTGAATTGAATATTCATTTGTTTTGCACTGAAATATTTTATTTGAAAGGAATCATTTCCAAATTTAAGAATAACTTTTCTTAACTCTAGAACATGGGCGTGCTTAACATAAAATACTTGTTTTAGTATAAGCATGTATCTATTTATTACAAGTAAAGCGTAAACGAGAAAATTTATTGTTTTGATTGAAGAAATCCTTTTTCTGTGTGTGACTTTGAGTAAGCAGCGATTGCTACCTTGACCGAATCTTTTCCGGATGTGGAAATAAAAGGCTGTTTTTTCCACTTGGCAAAAAACATGAAGAAATATTTAGCCGAAATGGGATTTATGAGGCAGTATAATAATGACCCAGACTTTGAAATACAAACGAAAATGGTAATTGCATTGGCTTTTGTGCGAACTGAAGATATAGATGAATATGTAGATGCCCTGGGAAATGAACTGAGAGCTGAACTACAACCACTGCTTAACTGGTTCCAAGATAATTACATCGGTCGTCCAAATAGACGTGGCAATGGAAGACATCCTGCTTTATTTCCGGCAGAAATTTGGAGTTTATATAATCGTATACTAAATGAAGAAGATCGAACTAATAATCACGCTGAAGCTGCGCATGGCCGACTACAAACTGAGTTAGGTGTCGATTACCCAAGTATATGAAAATTAATAGATGGACTGCGAAGAGTGCAAAAAAGTCGAGACGTTTATTATGAACAACTTCTTGCTGGAAATGAACCACCAATGAATTTGAAAAAATACCGTCAGGCTGATGAACGAATCAAAAACATTGTTTCCGAGTACAATAACAGAGACAAAATAGAATATTTGCGAGGGTTGACACATAATTATCAGTTTTGAGTACTCAACCAGTGTATTTAAAACTGGCAATTATTTTTACATTGCTGTGTTTTTACATGTGTACACTGTATATAACTAAGGTAGGAATATTTTTTATTTTAATCTGAGATGTTACACTGTATTACTTTCTGTTAATTATGCACATATTTTTTTGCGTTTCTTGATATTATGTCTTTAATTTTTGTAAATAATTATGCATTACTTGTAAAAACGAGTTTTTATACTATACTCTCTAATTTGTTGTAGTTTGTTGTATTGTGTGATTTTTAAAGGCAATGCTTTATTAAAAATGTTTAACTGATTTTTTTTTTTTGCATTTTACAAGCAGTAAACCGAGAAAAGGTTTAATACAAACGTACATTTTCTTAGTTAAATTAGTGATAACCGGTAGTGCGTCTGATATAATTATATGTATCTAAAATGTTCCTCGTCTTCAATTACTTCAAATCGAGGATGTTAGACCCGTTAACTACCGAATTAAATCCCAAATAACCGGAGCACGAAGGGAACCAGTCACTGAAACAACAGATTTTTATTTCATCTGCCGAATCCACTACAGCTAGGAACGTTCAATGGTTGTCTTTCACTATCTGACCATCCTTTCGCAGGAGCGCACCACCCGTGAGCGATTCTAATTATGTGTTGTTTCTAGGTTATTTCGATTGGAGCTTAATTTTTTGAGTCTGCTCAATCTGAACTACAAGTAAGTTTAAAAACTGAATTGAAATGTTTTGTTGTACAAAACTGTTGTTTTTTACAATGCTTTTTAAAAAACTCAAATATTTATCTCATTTTATCTAAGATATATATCAATTTATATAGCTACCTATGAATACCCTTAGTAATGAGTCCAAATTTGCTTGTATTATGAAATATTTAAATTAAACATTTCCGGTAGTTAGGTATGTATGTAAAGTACTGGTTAACAGACAACAAATATCCCCAATGCGTTCATTAGGAAACAGTCACAATAATAAGTTAATTATATTGTGTCTACATACAGTATTTAATAAGTAGAACAGATAGAATTAGATAAGGTAATTCTGTATAAAGTAGTTCCCCTTTTAGACGACATTACTTCGAATGGTAGAACTGCAAATGACTATTAATATTGAATTATCGTTCATGTACAAATACGCAAATTCAAGAATAATGAATAAGCACGCACACACATACGTGGAATAACAGAGATGCAATGCAACAGACCATGTTTCCACCACAGTGGTGACACAATTACTCAGTTACAATTTGTGTGAATCGCTCGGTCAAATCAGAATTGAATAGTTAATAAACTTCCCAATTATTTTTGCTGGCATCAGGTGGTTACATTGTCCAGTGAGTTATTGGAAATTACGATGAATATTTGCATATACCAAGTGCAAGTACGCACAGAACATTACCATTGTAGGTATCTATGGTAGACCACGCAACATGAATGATATGTCAAATGAAATGTTTTCGTTGGATTTACAACAGAAATTGGTCGTCAAATAAACGATATAGTACGGCCAATTTTGAATTAACTTTTTAACTTTATTCTAGATTACTGAAAAAATAATAGAAGAAGAAATTATTTTGTTGGGGTTCCTTCTATTATTTTCATATTTTAATTCGATATTTGGACAATTCATATATGCAACCGCTCACGCATATATCCTTCTTGCCTTTTTCATTACGGTGAGGTTTGAGAGGCAAAATGTTCATAAGCTTATATGATAAGAGCTGAGTATAAAAAAATATGGAAATTAGCTTTATATATTCAGCATATCGTTATTAAATGGCATGAAATGATCTAGCACCATTACAGTTCTAAATAATACAATTTTCTTCCGTCTAGTATTCCAGTAGTCGTTGTAACTTTGTCTCATTTGCAACACGTAATTATAGCACTTTCAACGACACTTGAGTGCAAATATTCTTTGAAATTACAAAATCATGCTTCAGACCGTTCAAAGGGGAAATAATTCATGCAGTCCAATATTTTTGTACAGTGGCAGGGCGGAGTAGCTAGTACTTTTACGCCACAAAGACCAAAGTTTTCGAGCTATTCAAGGTGAGCTGTGGGGTGAAGTTTTCCCCCCGCGCATGATTTTTAGTATACCTATTGCTCATAGCACTCTCCCTACCAGTATACAAAAATTTACAACGTTATTTCCCCTCTTCGACATTTTGTTGACCCTCGTTGACTAGACGATTCCGAAAATACATTCAAGCAGTTCTTTGTTTTCATGTTCATTTGTACAGTCTTTTTCTTCCAATATAACATAGTCTTGGCAGTATTCGCTTAGGAAGTGAAAATATTTTTGTATTCCAGTCTCCACAAAATGATTATTAAAAAAATAATCGAGTACCTGATTGAAAAATGTGTCATAGTGTGATGAAATTATGAATTAAATATTAAATTTATTTATTTCTAATTTTCCCCAAGCAAACAGTGTATATTTAATTGTTAGTGACCACAGACACATATGACATTCAACAATACACATTATATACAATTTGTGCAATTATGTAAGCAATTAATTCTATGTTGTGTGAGGAAATACAATTAATTATTTCGCAGAAATCAAAGGAGAAAAAAAACAACGTAAGGCGTAGAAGGATGAGACTATCGAGATAAATTTAAATTAAATGCCACGGAGGAAATTCGCTGCCTGTAAAATCAAAAATCCTGACAAGGGTGGAAGACGCTCGCAAAAACAAGAGTGTAAATTGTTCATTGAATGCGGAATGTAATCAATTAAACTTATCTACTGTGGTTATCTGAAATATTCGTAGAATTTATACAAACGTTATTTCTGCCCCGTATGCGGACCAATTATAAAATTAATTAGAAATATAACAGAAGCACAAAATTTAAGTAATATATGTGGTGAATTATATTCTTTTGTTTAAAATTTATATAGGGACCGATAACACTTTTTTAATACTGTTCCATCCTAAATGAATAAGTAATCTCCTGTCCTCTAGATCAATGCATGCTATTAAATATACAGGCTGTCCCAGAAATAAAAAGACGGAGTAGCAGGTATGTAAAGTCCGAACAGAAACAGGCCCAAATATACCGCAATAACGAAGAAATTAAAAATTTAATTTTCTATATTGTTTTTTAGATAAAAAAATTACATTACGCTTTTGTTTGTATAAAACGGGGAAAAAACGTTAAATGGTACTCATTCATATAAAACATATTTTTTGCCAGATGGGCGACCCACTTTATTGCAGACAATAAAAGATTGTTTTTATTTTTGAAATAGGAAGGTTATTGCCCTTTAATGTGTTTGTAGTCGAAAACAGCTGATTATTATTATTTAAAAATATTCAATAAATCGTAGTTTTTCTAGATTGCAGTTAATATCAAGAATATAATTATTTTTTTCTAGCAGGTGTAAAAATAAAGTAATTAATGGTTTGATATTTATTATGAAGTATCTATTCCTCCTCCTTTGTTTTTAACAGAAGTAATATGGTGGTCCTGAAAAAAACAGATTGTGAAAATGAAGCAGGTGGATATTTAGTCCAGGGTCGGCGTAAGGCCGATTGAATTCTTTATTATCTTTTTTCTGCCGTCTTCGCACGAATAAAGACTTGATATTTTGAGGATACGTTTTTACACAATCTAGCTTCCGATTTTTGCTACTCCGTCTTTTTATTTATGGGACACCCTGTATTGAATGTATATGGCACATTCAACACTAATAAAGTTTCAATAGTGTAAAATGTAGAATAAGAGCGTTAGAAGAGAATAAATACTAAATATTCTTTTCCGAATAAATGCGTAAACATCAATATCCGTCGATAGTAGTAGTCATTTAAGTAACAATACAACATTCTTCTTTGTAAAATACAGAATGCCGCATTTAACGTTGTGAAAAGCAGCCTTTATCTGCCGATAAGTTAAAAGTACCAGATCTGCATTACATGAAGGATAAAAATAAGCAGGAACTTCGTCGAAAGCCGGCGCTTCCTGAAGTTCAAGCAAAGTAAATAGTTAAAGACACATTCTCTTGCTGTAAAATAGAAAGAGAATGCGTCTCTTACCACACAAAGACAAATCCAAAAAAAAAACAAGATGGCGACTCGTTCCTAGTTAAAAGTTTTATTAAGCCTCAATAAAAGAACAGCGTATTTAAACGCGACACGACAACTCTATTTGTAACGGTTAAATTTCCAGTAGGTTGGAAGAAATGGCAAACAACCACAAAAATATGTTCGCCTGGCATGTATTAATATTTTGCTACATTTTATTTCTGTCCAGAAAACAGTAGCCTCACATGTAATAAACTAGCTCACTCAATGGAATTGTTTTTTGTCTTGATAGGTAAAGACACCTGTTGGCAATAACTGCGTTGAATATTTGCAGCATTGCAAAAGTATTCAGTATTAAAATTAGTGAAAAGCATTCAAGCCATTGTTCGTTCAATTTCTGAAGGGTAGCGGCACTTTAATAGTCACCTATTCTAATGTACTTTTAAAATCAATCTCAAGTACAGAATCTACCTTCTGGTAAGATAATTTCAGCTAGTTACTGAATTTTACTCTCTTATACGTAGTATAAGGAAGTATTGTGATGATGAAAATTTTCGACCTCGAAATTTTTGCAGATGTCCACGTTTTGAAGTCCCCTGATACCAAAAAAGTTGCTTTTAAAAAATGTCTATGTGTGTCTGTCTGTCTGTGTGTGACCACGATTGCGGTCAAACCGTTTTAAATATCTATTCCAAATTTTGTATTTATGTATATAATCTCCCTCTTGAGATCCGATTAGTCTTTCAGTAAAATCGGTAGACCGGAAGTAGTAGTTTACTTCAGTGAAAAAATTGAATTTTGAAAATATTTCGTCAATTACTAAGTTTAAACAAATTTATAAAGAATTCATATGTACTTAAAATTAAGTTTGAGACAAATTGTCTTAAAAAAGTTTTTCGAAATTCCAACAGGAAGTAGGTCTTTTACTCTTATCGAAAATCAGTTTTTTGCGAATATCTTGCAAGTCATGCTTTTTAGACAAGTACGTTATGAGTATAAAAGCATTTAAAACATATTTTCAATATCTTTTGTATAAAAAAAAATTCAAAATTCAGACCGGAAGTACCACTTTTACTCTTATCGAATAGCGATTTTTTGCAAATATGTCGTAAGCAATGCATTCTATATATATTTATCAAGAGTACAAAAGTATTTAGAACTGGATTTGCAATATTTTTTGTACATATGAAATTTCAAAATTCCGACCGGAAGTAGCACTTTTACTCTTAGCGAATAGCACTTTTTTGATAATATCTTGCAAAGTATGCATTCTATAGAGATCTATTAAGAGAATAGAAGTACTTAGAATAGGATTTTCAATAATTTTTGTAAAAGAAATTCTTAAAATTCTATAATTTGAAACGCTCATACGTATAAGAAAGTCGTGTGGTGGCCACACCTCATTTTTTTATAAAGTTTTAACACGTCCGGAGAAAAGCGGCGAGCTTTTGATGTTGCAGAGACTTCTCTCGTACATTTAAATATGCACCCTATATGAATTAGAAGCAATCAGATTTGTAAGAAACGACAATCAG
Source organism: Amphimallon solstitiale (assembly GCA_963170755.1). Lineage (NCBI taxonomy): Eukaryota > Metazoa > Arthropoda > Insecta > Coleoptera > Scarabaeidae > Amphimallon > Amphimallon solstitiale. Next base: position 69,084,074 of record OY720675.1, read on the forward strand.
AACGATGAAACTATAGAACGGAACACCGAAATGACAATACCTGGACTCAGATTTGTAAGAAACGACAATCAGAACGGTGAAACTATACAACGGAATACCGAAATGACAATACCTAGACTCGTCTTGAATTCACGAGAAATAATCTCGAAAACAGAGTATTAATCTACAAATCAACGCCGATGTTTGTAAAAAGAAAGAAAATGGAAAAGCGTAAGTTAATAAAATAAAACGCAAGCCATTATAGCGAAAAACACTTGAATGTCACAATTTGACAGCTGATAAGAGTCTTAATCCTTAGAATGTGGACAATAGTCCGACAAATAATTAAGTATGTATAGATATTTGTACAACTCGTGGAGATTTCACAAATGCGCGAGAAGATTAGAACCACTGCCTCTCTCCACTGACTAGTGCTAATGATACACATATAATGGTCATGAGTTGTTATACGACTATTCTTTCCAGAATCGCGATAAATTGAAACATGATAACGCGTAATCCAGCAAAAGTCCTGGTGCACATCCAAATATTTGCGAAGTGGTGTCATATACAATATTGCTTAAATAGATAGGCTTACCTTTGGCTAAGATTCACACCAAATCTAGTTAAATATAAACATCTAAAACGAAGTAAACACTTCCACTTCAATATTAGAAAAAGGAGTGCACGCTATAGTACCAGAAAAACGCTGAAACAGAATAGCTTTCTATAACTGGTTAATGACCTTCTGTTATGCGCGTCTGCGTAATGTTGCATCATTCTATAGTCCGATAAATCTAATTTTTCAAATTTAGGTATGCGCAACAAAAGGAACGAACACTATTAGAGTAGACAAAATCATTTGACAGTGTATTCATGTCATCCACAAAATCGCTTTAGTTTCAATGTTTGGTGTGGCTTAGTATGTTTACCAATTATTGGTCCTATTTTTATAATAACACCTTGACTGGAGTATGCTCTGTTGAATTAGTGGTGCCAATTCTTGAAAACTTTGTAGAAAATATACATTTAATTGACTACTTATGCATTACTTTTCAAGATGGGATACCACTTCATAATTATTTTGAAATTACAAATTCGCTAGGCAGGATCTTTAATAATAGATGGAGAGAAAGAAACATCAATTCGTTGGCCTGCAAAATAAGGTGACTCAACTTTTCAGATTTCTATACTCTGTTTTCGAGATTATTTCTGGTGAATTCAAGACGAGGCAGGTATTGTCATTTCGGTGTTCCGTTGTATAGCTAACATTATTTGAGCATGTCTACAATATTAGTTTCTTTCATAATATGCAAAAATATACAGCCTATTCCATTTAGAAATATAGGTTTTTGTGATACATCTGAAACGAAACGTTGAATTACTTCTCTTTTCACCATTTCAATCAATACAAAAAATTACAACAAGTACTAATTTAACCAAGTCAATGCAATCACAGCGACTATACAAGATTATAATATTTTTTTTAGGGGGAAAGAAGAAAATTAATAATAATATAATAAAAAATTCTTATGTACTTACAGCGGTCATTTGTCTTCAGATCAATGCAAATGTTATATCATATCAATATGTATATATTTTGTCAAATCCACTCTCCATGAATTTATATAGGACGGCTATCATGCTTTATTTCTAAAAATAGTTTAACCTGAGGCAATTCATGTGCAAGTACTTTACTTCGTCATTAAATAAATACCAGTTCATTTTCCCATTTTGGAAATATTTGCAATAGATGGATCGATGAGGGTTTAATTAAAACTGATAATAATTATATTAAAATCAAATGAGTTGGTGTAGGTCAGATTCCAGGCGGAGGATGGATCAATACAGAGCCAGCTTACTCTCAAGGAGAATATTAAATCATATTCTACATATATGGGTAGGTACATATTTGCAACCTATATTAAAAAAATGGAAAATTAGAAACAAGAGTAACTACGAATAGTTTTCTCATAATATAAAAATTTTTGTACATTATTGCATTCAAAAGAAGAAATCTCTGGACTATCGACAGAAAACCCAATAGAGAAAAAAAAGAATTACATATAAATAAAAAAAAAAAGTTGGCAATTAAAAAATGCAATGTTCGTACTCTCATGTTCTATGACACTTGATACAATTAATTTGAAACATTTCTCAAATGTATTACGCAACTGAATACAAAAACATTTTCTAATAATATAGGGTGAGTCATCTCCCTGGGAAAGGCAGTTCTGACTATAAGAAAAGATATTTCGAAGCTGTTTTTTCCCTATGACAGCCACTTATTAAGAGAACCTTCTACATCTATTTTACATTATACGGTGTGTTCCATAATTTAGTGGCTGACCATAGTAACAGTTTTTTGAAATGGAACATTCTGTATATTAACACTTTTGTATTCCCCGTATAATTCCTAGTCAAAAAGTAATAAGATAGCATAGGCCTAAAATCTAAATTTTCGACTTATTACAATTTTCCTAAATTATTCAATGTATCTATAAAATTATATTTCTCGAAAACTACTTTCTAGATAATACAATTTTTGATAGTGTTGTTCACAACGAAAGGTTCTAATATAATATTTTATTTTTTCTATTACTAATTGCACGTGCAGAAAACTGGATTAAAATTGCATACACATTTTCGCCTAAAAGAATTTTTTTCAAGTGGAACAATCTGTGTATCAAAAAAATGTAAGGCGTTATTACTTTAGAAATGGCCTTTACTGAGCTATTGTCATTTTTTCATATAATTTTACCAACTTTATGTTTTTTATTTGAATACGGTATTATTGTACTGGAGGAATTTCAAAGAAATGATTTATTAGCCCAGAGAATTTACCAGCAGATGTCCCAGAACAGATTGCTTTCGAGTAATGGATACTTTCATTACTACTGGTAGTTGTACTTCTTCAAAAACACTGAAACCTAGATATGTGATAAATGATGAGAATCAATTGTGAATTCTTATGGCAGCAACATAAGATCGACAAGTCAGTACCCGTGAAATAAGCCGTTTCCTGGATATTAGCTAAACAATTGCTGCAAACAATTATTTTTGATAATGTGTGGTTTATATATAAAGCTGGTTTCCATAGTAACGGAATAGTTAACAAAAGAAATGTTCGTTAATATTCAAATAAAAACCCTTACTTCACTTATAAATAGATCATCAGCATAAGTGGAGCATAATGTATGGAGAGGAGAGGCATTCTTGGTGATCGAATAACAGGCCCGCATTTCTTTGAAGGTAGTATTAACGGACAAATTCATGAGCGATTTATATCAAGCAATTTAGTGGTATTACATTCTATACTACAAGCACAAAATATTTTAAATGAAATGTTTCCAGGGAAGCAGCTGGCCCAGGGTGGCCTTAGCCTGCTAGGTCTTCGGATATCACAAACTTTGTTTTTTTATAGAGTTAGTAAATGAGCAAATATACAGTATGACCACAAAAGAAGCTATGCAGAAACATATTCGTCAATCTATCATTTCAAACGCGTGTTCAAAAGTGTTTAAAAGTGAATGAATATTCATTTGAATACTTGATGAAATGTGTGTTTTTTGTGTTTTAAATAAAAGAAAAAACAATTAGTGGAAGATCCATGGTTGCTCGTGGGGCATATTGTAAAAGTACTTTAAGCTCTGACGCACGTCCTATTTCACCGGAAATGCACGTAACTTAATTTTTTTAAATGATTCACCCTATATATTTTTGGATTTTCTTGTACTGCTTTAAATTGTCTGTTCAACTGTTTTCTCTTTTTCAAAATCGAGCAAATAATTTTTGAGTTATTATTTTATTTTTGAAAATATTTAACCAAAACACGTGTTCAGAAAAAAAGTCATATTCACATTGTTTTTAAAAGTAAAAACATTAACTTTGGTGGTGCTTGTAGCCAAGAAAATGCTGCATCATTTGGTAAAGTTACACTCGACAATACCTCAAAAAACATTGTTTTTTCAAAGCCTACTTCCTGAAATTTTCACATAACAAAAACTCATTTTTTTTAAAGTAATTAAAGTATTTTATTGAGGCATTTTGTTCCTTTTTTTATTCTCTTTCATTTTTGTTAACAATGTTCTATACCTATCTTTTGTAATTTTTGGGATAATCACTATAGCAGCAATTAGCGGTCAATTAAAGAACTACGAGCGCTGTTGTTCTATGCACCAAACTATTCGTTCAACCAATGGAAGGTAGGAATGGCGCCAGACTTCCTTAGTCAACTGTCACACAAAATAAATGTTAAATCCAACTATCTCAAAAGTAATAACTTTACAAAATGAAGAACATCGCATTTCAATTTTTTATTCCAGCAATGTCCAGTTGCAGTATTTCATTTTTTGACACTGTTGGTTAACATCGAAATAAAATAAAGGTTATGTTTACTGACATATTTGAAGATGTCTTCAAAAAGGTATGAAAATCCGTCCGTGGAAAGCGAAGATACTCTCCTCCATTAACATTTTCGTCAAAAAAATAAGGTTCAATTATGTAAGTACCCACTATTCCTCCCCACAGTTTTAATGACCAACGATTTTGAAAGTTCACAGGTGTGATAAAGTGAGGGCTTTTATGTGTTATAATAATGGAAATTGTGACGATGAACGTATTCACTTTAATAGAAGGTGGCTTCGTTGGTAAACAACAAAAAATTGAGAAAGCCAGGATAACTTATCTGCTGCAAATTGACAAAAATGTAAGCGATTCTGAAAATTTCTTTCATCTAACCCCGTGTATGAATATGCTACGGGTGAATTTCATATTTCCTAATTATTCTGGATTCTCAAATTTGACTTACATCTAACTGACGACTAATTTTCATAGTATTAGTATTGGGATGTTCGACCACACTCGCATGTACCATAAACGTCTTATCCTCACTAGTTATTGCTTTTTCCGCTCTTTCTTTCATATTCAATACTTTCTGTTCACTCAAACCACCCCTTTATACTTTCGAAGGTTTCTGGCTTCGGTTGACTTCTACCACGGATCGCTGTGCATAAAGTCTGGATGCTAGCAAAGGGTTTCTCATGGTAACTCTCCATAAGAATAATTCATTTTGGTGATAACTAATAACGATGCTTTTATAAGTTTGACATAAATGTATACCGACTTTCTTTAACAGTTGACTCAGGCAGTCAGCCGCATTCCAGCCTTTATTGGACGAATATTTGGGTGCACAGAACAGCACCCGTAGTTCTTTAATTGACCGCTAATTACTGATTATCTCAAAAATTACAAAAGATATGTATAGGACATTGTTAACGAAAACGAAAGAGAATAAAAAAAGGATCAAAATGCCTCAATAAAATACTGACTGTTCCATTTAAAAAATATAAGTTTTTGGTATGTGAAAATTTCAGGAAGTAGGCTTTGAAAAAACAAAGTTTTTTGAGGTATTGTCGAGTGCAACTTTACCAATGATGCAGAATTTTCTTGGCTACAAGCGCCACCAACGTTAATGTTTTTACTTTTAAAAACAATGTGAAAATGATTTCTTTCTGAACACGTGTTTTGGTCAAATATTTTCAAAAAAAATTAATAAGTCAAAACCTATTGGCTCAATTTTGAAAAAGAAAAAACAGTTGAACAGACAATTTAAAGCAGTATAAGAAAATCCAAAAATATATAGGGTGAGTCATTTAAAAAAATTAAGTTCCGTGCATTTCCGGTGAAACCGGAAGTGCGTCAGAGCTTGAAGTATTTTTGCAATATGCGCCACAAGTAACCATGGATCTTTCACTAATTGTTTTTTCTTTTACTTAAAACACAAAAGTGCAATCGAAGAAGTGGCTACTAATAACTCACCCTGTATATATGTAATAAAAATGTGTTATGTACTTAGTTTTAATCCAGTTTTCTGCACATGTAATTACTATTTTTATGTAGTTTCATCAAACGATCTAGATTTATCACAGACAGCACTTAATTCCATTACATATATAATATCGAAGCGAATTGTGTAATCCATGAGTGTCCATTGTTATCAAAAGAATTTATTCAAAGAAGATACTAATCTTTTAGTGGAAAATTATTATAAATTCTTATGGCGTACGTAGGCGTTTTAAATATTAATTATAAATAATGAAATAGAGAAGAATATTGGTGACTAAAATACGGCTCTGCAGTAACTCCACAAGAAAATAAACATTTTCTTAAAATGGAAAATTTATTTTCCGTTGTTACGTTATTTCAGTTTATCTCCTAAAAAATATATAAACAACAAATCTATTCATAACACCCAATAATTAAAATTAAAGAGGCAGAGACTAGATAATTCTAACGAAAATTTTGATTTCTTTAAGAAGAATCTTCGTAATTAAAAACTAACAAGATATTATAATAAACATTAAAGGTAGGCGTCCACATATTCGTATCGTAAGTATCGGACGCATCGCATCGAACGGATCGTAGTATTCTTAGTATAGAAAGTCATACAAGTGCGTCCTCTGATCCGCATTGTACGGATCGCACAAAATCTACCCGTCGGCAATGCCGATGCCGATGCTCCGAGGGGCAACTTTTACGATGCGTGCCGGTGACGTCAAACGGAATGCCGATCAGTGGACGGACTCCGGCGCGGAGTCCGTCTGCTCGCTCGCTCAGCATCGTTTTCCTCCATTATCTTGCACATTCCACCGAACACTACGCTACCTCTGACTACGAAAATCCGAATGAAAGTGGCGTCGGCAATCCGATTGTTGGTAGTTGCGTCGGCAAATCCGATCGCTGCTGATACTGTGGACGCATTGTAGAAAAATAATCCGTTCGATGCGATGCGTCCGATACTTACGATACGAAAATGTGGACGCCTACCTTTCAAGAGACATTATCCGTATTTCAGCAAAAGTAATTTCTATATTTAGAATAATTTCCATTCACTGACAAATGTTTCTTATATAAAAATTCAAAATTACTATAAAAAATATTATTATTTTAAACAAATAATATTATACTACAATTATTATTGCAATAATCTCAAATCGTATATTGTGATCTACGCCATAAGGCTATTGCTTTATCGAATAGAAAACTATTATAGAAAACTACATATGCAAAAAATATACCTGGTGAACAACATTTCGGCGAGACAATAGTGCTTCAAATAAATTTAGCGGTAAACAAATGTCTTCTTCTTCTTCTTTTAATAGGCGTATCGCCTGTTTAGTTCCGGTTTCTTTGCAATGGTGATTCTTGCGATTTAGATTGCCAGCTGTCACGCCATCGCTTTGGTGGTCGTCCTATAGGTCTTCTTCCATGAGGTGTGTTATTTCGAACTATCCTGACCATTCTGTCGGGGATCATTCGGCTAACATGGTGGTTCCATTCTCTTCCTCGACCATCTGACCACGTCGTCCGTTAGGCACTCCTCTCTTATGTCTGTGTTTCTCTGCCTATCCTTCAATGTATGTCCCGTTATAGTTCTTAAGGTCTTCATCTCAGTTGCCCTTAGTAATCTCTTTGTTATCGTTGTTTCCGCTCTCGTCTCAGCACCATATGTCATCACTGGTCGTACGCATGCTTTGTATATTCTTGATTTGCATTCTGTACTTAGGTGTTTGTTTCTCCATATTGGATATCTAAGATGTCCCGATATTGCTGCTGCTTTGTTAACTTGTTTCCTCACCTCGTCCCCCAGGAAGCCGGCGCTTGTAATTTTGCATCCAAAGTATTCGATTGACATGGTTTGGTCAATGACATTATCTTCTATTGCCAATTTGCAGCGCAGAGGTTCCTTTGCTATGGTCATGCATTTGGTTTTGGTTGTGGAGATTTTCATATTAAGTTTTCCTGCCTGCTTGTTGAACGCTTGTAACAATCTTTGGAGGTCATCTTCCGATTCCGCAATAAGTACTGCATCATCAGCGTAGCATAATATATTTATTTTATGCATGCCCATTCGATATCCTAGTCCGGTGTTCTTTACAGCTTTCACCATCTCGTCCATGATTGTATTGAATAACAAAGGACTGAGACTATCGCCTTGGCGGATACCTGTTGTAGTTCGTAGATGTTGCGTTAGGGTGTGATTTATGCGTATTTGCGTTGTTGTGTTGGAAGGTTAGCAACCTGCCTAAGGGAAAAACAACTACGTGCTCAAAGTACCGGTAACACAGCCTCGGTAAACAAATGTACAAGCATAAAATTGTTTCACATTTACATTTAATGAAAGGTGTGTAGGAATTCTTTGTTGTTGTTCGTAATTCACTTATTAAAATTTCCAATGTTCTGATCCTTGGATACTTACTTTGCGTAAATTACTCAAGACAAAATATTTATTAACCCGCACATATCTTAACAAATTTAGCTTCCGTTACGTAAGCAAACTCTGGAGTAGAGCAAATATGTTAAATGTGTGAGTAATAGCCTAATTGAATAAATGTAAGAGTAATGTTCATTCATTCCATTGTATTAGTATGTTTTGCGTTAACCAAATGTATTTAAAGAAAGCTACGTCCCTATCCTGTTTAAACAAATGTGAATATGGGCTTCACGGTCTACGTTATATTTGATAAGCTATATTCTATGTTATTTTCATACACTAAAGTAGGAAATTTCAACAAATAGTGAGGAACGACTGTCCAAACTTGATTATAGCAGAATAGGTAATAGGTACTATAACCCTTATATAATAAAATTTTTATGCTGGGCGTTATAAAAACATAAAACACATGAAATTTTCTCGATGAGGATTATTAAGACCAATTAACAATCACTTTTAATTTTTCAATTTAGTGTATTAACCGGTCATTATATTAAACATTAAGGAGGTATGAAATTTGAATTATAAAAGCAATTCAATCAATTAAATAAAATGACGGGAATTATTGGAAAATAGTAACACGAACACCAGGTTTTCGACGCGAGCGATAGCCTTTATTACTTTTTGTCCTGAAATCCATTACTCCAGATCGGATTACGGAGAAATTTGCATATTATCAATTTAAATATGGAAAGGTTTGAATACGCAAATCGACTTGCTCCGAACTGGAGGTTTGATTATTTTTTTCGGTAATACGTATTGGGCAAATGCCAAGTAATTAATGGTTCGCAAAGCAAATTGTACCATTTCTGATATTTCGACAGAGTGATACAATCTATAAATCACTATCATATTTTTAAATATAACCGTTTAAATTTTATAACATTCATATTTACAAAGACTACAGAAACTAACTTACATATCGTACTTAATGTTGAAGTTTCTCCAATATCAATAGAAGTAACTCACCTGTAACAAAAAATTGAAATATATAAGATAAATATAATTATATAAGCGAATTTATAAATGCCTTAAACAATAACTTCAATACGATATGTATAAGTTTAAGAAATGGTCCAAGAAGCAATTTTTCAAACTGAGTTGAATACTCAAGCCAATAATAGTACCGCACATTTAAAATAAACTTATTTTGCTGAATACGCATATTATTTTACTTTCTTACGCGTAGTATAAGTGATGATGAAAATTTTCGACCTCGAGATTTTTGCAGATGACCACGTTTTGAAGTCCCCTGATACTGAAAAAGTGGATTTTAAAACATGTCTCTCTCTCTCTCTTTGTGTATGTGTATGTGTGTCAGTCTGTCTGTGTGTGATCATGATAGCGGTCAAACCGCTCCAGCTATCAATTCCAAATTTTGCATTTACTAGTATAATCTTCCTGTTAAGAACTGATTAGATTTACAGTAAAATCGGCAGACCGGAAGTAGTAGTTTACTTCAGTGAAAAAGTCGAATTTTGTCAATATTTCGTCAACTACTACGTTTAAACAAATTTATAAGGAATTCATATGTACTTAAAATTACAACTGAAAACAATTTTATTAAAAAAGTTTTTCGAAATTCCTACCGGAAGTAGGTCTTTTACTATTATCGAAAATAAGTTTTTTGCAAATATTTTGCAAGTCATGCTTTTTAGACAGGTACGTTACGAGTATAAAAGTATTTAGAACTTAACTTTCAATACCTTTTGTATAAAAACAAATTCAAAATTCGGACGGGACTAATCTTACCGAATAGCGATTTTTGCAAATATCTCGTAAATTGAGCATTCTATATATATTTATCAAGAGTACAAAAGTATTTAGAGTTAGATTTGGAATATTTTTTTGTATAAACGAAATTTCAAAATTCGGACCGGAAGTAACACTTTTACTCTTAGCGAGTAGTACTTTCTTTCGAATATCTCGAAAAGTATGCATTCTATAGAGATTTATTAAGAGAATAGAAGTATTTTATAATAGGATTTTGAACAATTCTTATATAAAAAAATTCTTAAAATTTTATAATTTGGAAGTCATACGCATAAGAAAGTCGTGTGGTGGCCACACCTCGTAATTTTTAACCGGAATACTTTTTACGTTGCACGACACATCATGTTTTGTTATTGTATATTATAGAAATGATAACTTAATTATTTAAAAGTTTATGTTAATTAAAATCGAAATAAAAACAAAGAAAAGGAAATCGAAAAACATTTCTAAATAATTATTTTTAAAAGCTTATACATCGATACTTTTTTTAAATTTTATCTAGTTCCAAGTCTTACGAGTAGGAATCAGGTATTTTTCCCTCGTTTCATAGTTATAGCACCGACCCTACACCGAAGTTACAGCTAATAAAAGAATTAAAGTCTTATCAATTATGAAAAGAGGGAAAAAACTTGATTTCCACTCATAAGATTGGGAACTACGATAAAATGTAAAAAACGTGTCGATGTACAACCTATTAAAAATAATTAGTAGTCTTGGTGCTAGAACTAGCGCCAAGACTATGGGGTTAGTCTTGGCGCTAGTTATAGCACCAAGACTACCCGTCGCATATACCCGTTTTAAAATATTCGATATAAAATATTTAGTTCAAGAAGGACTCATTGTTCAAATTTAAGATTGGCGATGTATGCATTTTTTGTTCGTCTAAGTTATCTAAATAGTTGTCATAGTTTCTTGTTGTATTGAATCTTCTGGCGTGATCCAACAGCGTCTTTCCGACGCCTAAAATTTTCCGAAATCTTCTTCTCCCACCTCTGAGTCTTTTAAAAGACGAAGCACGTCTAAAATTATTCACTATTACAGCACCATGGCATAACTATTACAGCACCCTAGCATCATTATTACATCTTTATTTTCACTTCAGTAAGTAACAGTAATTAGTGAAGTTAGTGAAGTAGTTGAATAAGTATTAGCTGAGGCTCCCGGCGTCGAGTCGCTAGCCCTGCGGTGAAGATGTTCATGGAAACGAGTTGTTAAATCCTAAGTATGGATACACCGGTCAGGGTGATGTTAAACTCAATTTCCAAATAACAAGTTGTTGTAGTATTTATCGTCCTTCAATTCACGGCGTAGTTCCGGATTTAGGGGACATCTCATCGATACCATCGACACAGGGCCCGTTAAACAACATCGAACGGAGATAGAGCGGCAGAAACAGAGAAGTACGGGGGAACCATCTTTACTAGCGTTCTAGACGTGTGATTTCCAGGTATTAGAGTCTTTATTACCTGTACTTTTGAAAACAGGAAAATAGTACGACATCCAATTTGTCATCAATATTAAAAGTTAGATATTTGTTGTTTAATAACGTTAAATAAAACTGTGCGCAAGGCACGATCATCAAAAACCTTTGCATTTGTCCAAATTTGTATATGTTCATTAAGTCTTTGTGTTTGTCTAAATTTGTATCCGTTTATTGTATCTCTGTGTGTTGTAATAGTCACTATTATTTTCTTTTTGTTTTGTTGTATATATGGTCAAATTATTTTGAATGTATTAAATATTTGTAAAGTTTCTAATATTTGTAATATTGAGTCTATAGAAATTTTAAGGTAAATGGTGCACCATATCTGATCAATTAGTTTCACCATATTTAATCAATTAATTACAGAATTTGACCAATTAATTTTATTAATTTGTTTATTTGTCGAATCTGTTCTTAATATTTTGCTTCTCTGTATGTACCGTCTCTCTAAAATTTAGTTTTCTTTGTTTTTGTAATGAATTTAAATTTAGTGTAAATTGAGTCATTTTTAACAACTAAAGTTAAAGTTATATTCAACAATCATTTATATTTTGGCTTCAATATTTCTTTTGGGTAATTAATACTTCAATTAATATTATTATTGTAATGTAACTAAATTTTATATTTCAAATTTCTCTTGTTTTCATTTAATAAATTGTTATTGTTTTTATTGATTTGTTTCCTTTGAGGTAGGCCTAGTATTAGTTAGTGCAATTTCCCATTTAATTGTGCAATACTTTAAACAACAGTGACCCCGCCTTTATTATTATAAAATGGGTGGCGCAACGGGCATTAGTTAACATTTTTTTGAGTAATCTCACGCTCTTACTAATAATCTGAGGTAGATATACAGGGTGGGTCACAGATATAATAACATCGACGGTTCTACTTCGAAGTCAACATCTGGAAATATTATTAATCATAAGCGATTAATAATTATTTATTAAAGGTAAGTGCATGCTCTGTAACACACAATTATCTTGCACCCTGAATTGGTATATCTCGTTAATTAGTGACGCCGCGACGAGCATGGTCTCTGATCAATTAATTTATTTCTATTAAGGGTTTTCTCCAAGTAATAAAATTCAAAAATGAAATAATATACAGGATGTTCCATTTGAAAAAATTGACTTTTTTGTAAAAACTAACAAAAACATATCAAAAAACGACAGTAGCTCAGTAATAGTCACTTTTAAAGTATTAACGTCTGTCATGTTTCTGATATGAAATTTAATTAACAATTCAAATATGAACTGATATATAGGCTGTTCCATTTAAAAAAATTGACTTTTATACAAAAACGTGTCATGTAATTTGAATCCAGTTTCCTGCACATGCAGTTAGTAACTGTAAAAAAATAAAACATGCTTCTCTTAGGACCTGTTATTGTAAGCAACACTGCAAAAAATTATGTCCATCTAATACGTCGTTTTCGAGAAATATAATTTTATACAAACATTGAATTTTTTAGAAAAATGGGAATAAGTCAAAAACTTTAGATTTTAGGCCTATAGTATATTATTACTTTTTGACTAAAAATTATACGGGGAAGACAAAAATGCAATAAAATATAGGCTGTTCCATGTAAAAAACTATAACTATGGTCCGCCACCAAGTTCTGGAACACTCTGTATAATACAAAATATTTTTTAAATGTGCTCCTAATGAACAGCTATCACATGGAAAAAAGCGCTTAGAAATATCTTTACTCATAAAGGCATAATCGGCCATACCCGCTTAGATGACTCAGCCTGTATATATATATATATATGTCTTGGAAAATAGTGGGTAATTCCGCTGTAGAGCAACAGTAGACACGTGTTTCTGACTTCTTTGGCGTCATCAGTACAGTGTAGTCAAGGAATAAGGTGGGATAATCTTGGAGATGTAAGCATAAACGGTAGACCATCAGGCGACAGACCGCCATTTGTAGCTTTAGTTGGAAGATCCTCGGTTTTGAGGACAACAACCAACATCGCCACGAGGAAGACATTGTCAACCTGCGTGCCAACCGACCCTGGAAAGTTAATCAAAAGTGGAAATAGTGCGGATTAATAAATTGGTCATGGAAAATAGTGGGTAATTCATCTCATCTCAAGTTACTACAAGTATAGCAAAAAATATTGGTGTCCTAGTTTTGCGTTTTATAGAACGAATAACGTATGCTGTTTGCCTACTTCTGATATAACCAAATTTGACATGTGACGATACATTTCCAAATATGTGATGGAAGGTCACCTTTCATCTACCCAAGCAGCAAAATCACAATTTTAGAGAAGGATAAAAATATATATTTGCTAATGCAAAACAAGTGTTCATATAGTGATTTTGCTACTAGGGTAGGTTTAAAAATATGATAAAGATAGTAGAACATTGAAATTTTCATTTTCTAAACAAGGATAAGTAGTCTGGATTAATTATCATTGTCCCTAACGGGTGTAGGAACGATTGGATTTGTTAAGATTCTAGATTTAGTACTTATCCCAAAACCACGTACACTGAAGAGGCCTGAAAGGCCGAAACACGTGCCTGTGCGTTCGCTGTGTATGCTGTGTCGTACATACAAGGTAGGCGCCATAAATTCACGGCCTGACAGGCAGGTTCAAACGTGTTCAAACTCCGTCACGTCATGCATGCACATACACGAGGTGTACACTATAAATGTAACGGTTCGAAGCCTAGTAGGTGGTTTCAGTACCCAGCCAATCAACTAGCGCACGAAAATGTCTGACGTGACGAAAATTGAGTACCGCACGGTCATTAAATTTTTAACAAAAAAAGGGCATACTCCTTACCACATTAAACAACGCAACGTTTAGACGGCGTTTACGGTGATTCGTCTCCTTCGTATTCAATTGTAAAAAAGTGCGCAAAATGTTTCTGTTTGGGACAAGAATTCCTGGAAGGTGCTGATCGGTCGGGTCGACCAATTAAAGTGATAATTTCAATTATTGAACAGTTAGTGCTAGAAGATCGCCGTTTGAAAGTGAAGGAATTAGCACTGATAACAAGCATTTCCGAAACAAGTGCTCGCCGAATTCTCCATGACCATTTGGGTATAAATAAAATTAGTGCTAGATGGGTACCGCGAATTCTTTCTGCGCTCCAACGTGAACGTCGAGTCGAATGTGCGCAGTCGTTTTTAAACGTGTGTGGAGACGACCCAAAACCGATTTTGGAGTTACAGGGGATAAAACAATGGTTCTCTTTTACGATCCTCTATCGAAAAGGGAGTCTATGGAATGGCGGCGACCTGATGAACCTCGTCCCAGATTGGCGAAAGTTTTTCAATCAACGAACAAGATGATGGCGACAATATTTTGGGATTGTGAGGACATTTTGCTAATTAACTTAAAAGTGTGAACGGCACATACTATGCGTCTTTATTTTGGATATAGTTTTTTGCAATATCTTTTGACATATTTTAGGTACGATTCTGATATATAAGAATAATATTCAGAAGAAATCTAGAATAACCTGGAACAACTCTCAGAATTTCAATTTTCGCAAAAAGGAGGTCTGTGAGGAAATAGTGTTTTCCTATCATCTCAGCCAATTATGATTTTTTTGTTTGAAATACTCTGAAATAATTTAAAACAAACTTAGAACAACCTAGAACAACCGTTAGAATTTCGATTTACGAAAAAGGGGCGCCGGCGAAAAATTGTTTTTTCCAGTTTTTCGGCAAATTATGATTTATTTTTTGAAATATTTTGGAACAATTGAGATCAAACCTAGAACAACTTGGAACAACCGTCAGAATTTAGATTTTTGAAAAAAGGGGGGCTAACCTCACACTTCTGGATTTGTTTTTTGCAATATCTTTTGAAATATAAGAGATACGGTTTTGACGTATTCGAACAATGTTTAGAACAAACCTAGAACAACCCATAAAATTTTAATTTTTGCAAAAACTGCAATGGGTCTGATTTCAACTTTTGGCTTTAGTTTTCCTCATTTTCTCGTCTGATTTAGATTTTTTATATGAAATACTTTGGAACAATTTAGAACAAACCTAGAGCAAGCTAGAACAATCGTCTGAATTACAATTTTCAAGAAAAAGAGGGCTGGCAAAAACTCGTTTTTTTCTGATTATCTCGTCCAAATTTGATTTTTTTCCCAAGATTCTGTGGAACAATGTCTAGAACAGCTAGAACTAAACTAGCTAGCCTTTAGAATTTCAATTTTCGAAAAAAGTGAGGCTGGTTGACAACGTCGTTTTTTTCAATTATCTCGGCCATTTTTGCCTTTTTTCTTTAAATACTTTGGAACAATTTAGAACAAACCTAGAATAACCGGGAAAACGGTAAGATTTCCGATATTCGAAAAAAAGGGGGCCTAACTTCACATAGTCCATCAGATTGTGGTCCCGTGAAGCTGTGGCTACAGAATATTATAATATTAATTTGTTTCTTGATATGGTACTAAACAATAGAAGAATGACAGTTAGGCTTATAGCGGAGATATGAGGCTTTTCAGTTGAAAGTATTGAAAACGTGTTTGCACGATTGGTACCAAAACTGTTAAAGTCAGATCAAAAGCGCATCCGTCATCTTACCGTTGAGACGAATTTGGCGATAATTAATATAAATCCAGGGGATTTTCTGCAAAAATTCATTACAGTAGATGAAGCTTACCTTTTTGACTCTGACCCAGAGTCAAAAAGGTAAGAATGGAATGGCGGCATAAGGGCTTGCTCTCTCCAAGAATTTCGTCTCAGTTCAACTGCTGAAAAAATTCAGAGTATTTGGGAATTTTGAGGGGGGGTTTTTTGGACAATTTTTTACCACATGCGCGTACTGTAACAAGTGAATATTACACAAACTTGAATGCAAAAGTTCGGGAGGCCATCAACGAGAAACGAAGAATTGAGACCAGGAGTGATGTTTCATCAACACAAAGCACAAAAGCTATGTTTCAATGGCTGCCATTCACAATGCTGAGTATATTTTTTTAACTATCACTCTCCCGATCTGGCTCCTAGTGACTACCACCTATTCCCAAAATTAAAGGAACATCTTCGGAGAAACTATTTTTCCGACAATGAAGAAATGATGCCGGCGGTAAATGAGTGGGTAATGGAACAAGATAGAGATTTTATTTCGGACGGAATCTTGGCACTTAAAAATCGGTATACAATATGTATTAACGTGTCTGGGGATTATGTTAAAAAAATTAAATTGTTTCATTCTTCCCAGTTGTATGCCTCTATGTTGGGGATAATAATTGGTGAACTACCCTCGTATATACTTTACGAAAATGTTCTAGTTTAATTAATTTTTTTTTCACGTTATTACCATTTCATTTCCTAGGCTTTGGTATCGATGTTTGTAAGATATTCCTTAATTTGGAAAATCTTTAAGCCCACACACATATGGGCCGAATGTGTCATATGCAGAAATATCACTGGTTTGTAATTTGTAGAAGAAAAGTGACATTCAGTGGACACGTGCGTGTTATTAAAAAGTTTCCAATTTAAGCATATCTCATACTCACATCAATACCAACACTTCATATTTATACCACTGTTTTAAGAAATGCCATTGCAAAACCCTACGTCAAGCGGAAGAAAGTCAATTAGCTCAAAACGCGTCCTAGATTCCGTTCGCGGAGACAAAATATTTTTCTGTACCTTAAGTTAAGTGCTTTGTGAATTATATCTTAATAATTTTCCCTTATATAACCCTATAAACATCAATATATTTACTTATTCTATAAAAATTACTGATAATATTCTGTATTTTGCAATCCTTGCATTACGTTGCTGAGTTTTATATTAATGTAGTATTAACGAAAAAGGATTTCTGCGTGTATATCATCGGACTGCACGATTAAAATTGTAGGTTTCAATGAACAACAGAAGACCGACGTAATTGAAACTGAATTTTGATGTAGGCAAATAAATGTAATAAATCTGGTAGACGGCAGAAGGAAGGAAAGGATATGATTCGTCTTGTGTCGGCGGCCGCCCACATTATACGGTTTATATGGAATGACATTATAGCAGGCAGAAACAGACATCGAATTCCCTTCACTCTCACTCAAACCTATTTTCCTTTCCTCAAGTATTACGCCAGTGGCGTCTCCTGGTTAGATAGGAACGCGAATCTTCTATATTCATCGTAAACAGAATTACATAATTCCACTTCTCCAATTTTATTTTATAAGATGGAGTGCATACTGAATGTGAATTGCATATAGTATATCAGCATTAAATGTCGTGGAGTACCGCCCGCCATGTGGGTAATGTTGTACATATACCTACATACATATATTTTTGTTGCATATGATAAAGTTGAAAAGATTTTGTTTTCTATATATAAAAATATAAAAGAAAGCTTCTGAAAAATAATCTCCATAATTTCTGAAAGAGATAGGGTAATTCTGAACAAAATTAATGATTAATCATTTGCGTGGGTCAACATAAGTATATGAAATAACAAAAATATATCATCCAATAAATGTTATGTTTGCCAAGTGGAATTTAGAAGGACGGAAAGAACGGTAAGTGTTTTATATGTGAGAAAGAGATACATGGTAAATGCGTGAGAGTAAGTGACGAAACAGCTAAAACATTAAGTGAAACCGATATAATTATATATGTGTGCGATATTTATCGTAGACTGCGAGTTTGTCAAAACTTGAATGAAACAGATAAAAACTTAATAATTGCCTTCAAACAATTTCAGTGTTAAAACATATTGATTCCTTAAATTTTAAAATCTAGTTCAATCGCCGTGGAAAAAGCTGAAAAAACATTGATACTTTAAAAAAAAAGTAATATTAAAATTATTATAAAACCAAAAAATAAACCACAAAAAACCCAGGAAACAAAAATAGATTTGAGAAATGAAATTGAACCTACTAAATTGTCTGTAAGTGAAGAAACAATTAAAAACATAAGCAAAGGTGGCATTTTGGTTAGTTGCGCTGATACTACTTCCAAGGAAAAATTAAAAAATAAAATGAAAAAAGAATTGGGAAATAAATATGTAATGTTAGACGCTAAGCCTACAGATGAACAGATTATGAAAGTAGGAGTGGAAAAAGAATATACTGACATGCAGTCGGAGGATATTATGTGCGCAATTGTTAATCAGAATGACTTAGAAATACTAGGAAGTGATATAAAGAAAAAAGTAAAGATAAATAGGAAGTATCTTAGCAAACGCAAAATAAATTATGGTAACATAATAATTGATGTAAAATCTGATATATTTGGAAAAAGTACTACAATAACAAAAAAATAATGTTCATGGAAGAAATGCGATACACATGAATAGGTTATAATCATTTTGCGAAGGATTGCACAGTTACTAAAGCATGCCGCAGGTGTGCAGGTGAACACTGTACAATTGATTGTGTTAATGGTGTTAGTGAGACGAGAGGTGCGTAAATTGTATGAGGATGGTAGTAAAATTAAAAATTGATTTGGATGTTAATCATACAACATTTGACAGAAACTGTCACAGTTATCAATATAATACATACTAGAAACATAAGTTTTTTTTATATATAAATGTGTACAAACATCAAAAAAACATAATATATTGTAAATTGCACAATTGGTATTTGTATTCCATTTATTATGTATTAATTCAAAGCAATAAAAGTGTTAATTTTAAAGTATAAAATGCAAAGAAGAAATGATTGAACTTGAACAAAAGGCCGTGGGTCAAAAAAAAGCGCCACATATTTTTTACTAAAAACATGAAAACAGGGATAGGAGTTAGCAATAGCAATCAGACGCACAAGATCTAATTAACTGCATAATTAATAGTAAATAAATATAAATGAATAAAAAGACAGGTATTGTATAACATAAACACACACAATCTGTCAAAAGGCAGCCACTTAATGAATATAGTTCTCAAAATTCTAAACATAGACGTTATAGGCTCGTAACAGCTGTTAGAGTTTTCACTATCGACTTATAAATAATGTACATAAGGCGGTATAATGTGCGTATTACTTAATACAAATATAATGAACTATAATGCCTCTAAATAACAACTATGCCCTTGTATACAACAAAGCTAAGAGATGTTATTAGTCAAATTATTGCGCCCTTGCATTCAATATACAAATACAATGAACTACAATGCCTTCGAATAACAACAATGCACTATGTATACAAAAAAGCTAAAAGGTGTTAATAATTAAATTATTTTGGAACCCTTCGCACTCGACACACAAATGTGGTTGTTACTCTAGCATAACTACAACTCACACCGAACAAGTTGGTATTCTTGCACAACAAACTATGACTTCTTGCAGGTATTCAGGTTACGATCCTTCTCGTTCACTAGCATATTACACATGCAGTGGTATTCTGATGCTTGTCTAATATCTTATAATATTTACTCATGAATGTTCCACAGCTGGTCACACATAGGCCATATTATTTTAAAGAAACTCGTTCCTTAACTTATCCTTAATCTAGTTGTTGGTTTGCTGGTTACATATAAGTTGCCACTTGCAATGTTCCTTTTCTTTCAAAAGGTTTCCGTCAGCAAAAAGCCTAGAGGTCGAATTTACAATTAGCATGTGTTTCTTTTGAGGTTAAAATACAGGCGTCACAAATAGCGCTTGGAAAATTACGATTAATTACAAGAGGATGCATTGCTTAACATTATTAACAAATATGATGCCTCGACATTATAAATAAATGATATTAACAAACGAACTCACCCTAGTGTCTTATGACGCTTCACATTTAAAGAGAAGCTAAAATTTGTCGGCATAGTATATGTATATGCGCCTGTCAACTTACAAAAACAACGGCATGATTATAACTGTTTTAAACCTCGGTTATCACACATGCTACTTGTCGCACCGGCATCAATTATTGTTACTGAATCATATAACAGGTATTCCTAACTGTTACAACGCATATATTATAGTATATTATGCAATGAGCATTTAATGATAGCTATTAAGACACGAGTAAGAGAATTACAATACGAGGCGAAGCCGAGTATTGTAATGAATACGAGTGTCTTAATAGCCATTAAATGCGAGTTGCATACACTATTTTTTCTACGACCCCATAATAAAACATATTTTTTGAACAATTCATTTCATAAATTGAGGTTAAAATTTTCCGTACGGTTTTGTGAATTTGGCTGGTAATAAATTGTTCGTGGCTACTAAGGCTTGTTTCATAATTTCTGGTGGAGTCAATTATTACATTTCACTGTCATTATCCCTCATTTTTACCGTTTATATTTTCAAAAAAGCACAAATTATAAGTACTTACTTGTAAATTGCAGAGAACTGTCACATTTATTTAATTTGTATATCTGTCAGATATGCAGTCGCCATATTGAATATTGTTTGAATATTGAAACGTCGCATTCCTATTGGATATAAACTTGTATCGTAATGAAAAATCGGTATTCCTATTGGATATAAACTTGTAACATAATGAAAATCTGTATCGTAATGAACATCATTATAGTACAGGTTCGGCATATCTAATAATACAATTAAAGTATGGGAGTAGAAAAAAATATATTTTTAGTAATCCAGAAATATTTTGTACATTTAATACTAAGAAACAGTACTTTATAAATTGTTTTTGCAAGGGCCATCAGTTCTTAACCAAACTATATCTGCCTCGATTTCGCTTCTTCCCTCCACTTCACCTACCGTAATTTTCGTCTCAGACTATTGAAATTAGCGATCCCGATGCAATATTTTTAGGTGATAAAAGAGGTCGTCGCAGTGCTAGTATCGTTGTAGTAGTAGTGTACTCAGTAATTCAAAACATAGAAATAACACATGTGTCTTTTAAAGGAAGCTTTAATTATTACATTAGGAAAACGTAAAGTTACACTACCTCAACTCTCCACGGGAAGCCTTGATTATTAATTAGAAAATAACAACAATTTACAATAGCTAATATAGCAAGTACAGCTCGACATAACTTAACCAGGGCTAGAACCCAGTCTGACAAGGTGTTTCTTTACCATTATTTTTGGCATAAATACAAATTAAGTGCAAACCTTTATTACATTGAGAAACAAAAGTAAAACGTTAATAAACAAAACAAATATGTACTAATCACAATAAGTCATAAAGCAATATCAGCTTTGTGCCAAACACAGAGGATATATGCGTCATGAGTATCTAGTTTATATTCAGAAAAGTAGATTAAAATCGAATTATCTGCAATGTCGTCTGTTTTTCTTTTTCTTTTCATATCAATCATTTCACCTTCACAAGAAAACCATTAAAAAATATATAATTAGATTTGAACAGTGCTTCGACTTGTACTATTTTTACGTTTTTTCGGAAGATTTTTTGATTAGGTAATTAAAAAAAACTATTGGAAGCAGAATCATTTTATTTAGCAAAATATATCCATAAATGGAATATAGTCAGCGTCGGAACTTGAATCTAATGGTGTACCCTCAATTTCCGTATTTAGATTTATAGTTATGCTATATATGTATAAGTATATTAAAATTACTTCCATAAGGTCTCCTTTGTAGATAAAAATTGCAAATTTCAAAAATGTTGAGTAATTTACATTGATGTCACTGTTCGAAAAATTATATCTAATATTAGAAAAAGCATCCTTGCTTGTCTGATTCACCACACGATTATGTATCAACCACTGTCGAAAATTTACGAAGTTATATACAAGAAGTTCCATTGCATTTTTAATAGTTTGGAAACATAGTATAAACAAACCTCGACAGGTTATAAGTTTAGCGGGTTTCTTAAAAGTTCTACCCCTTAACAGAACAACTATTAAGTTTTTCAATGTGAATACTGTAAAAGAATATATCTTCAATAAATTTCTTATTTCCTTTTCTTCTAGAAATATTAATCGGTAGTCTGAAAATCGGATACAAGTAATCATAAAATACAAGAAATTTGGTAACCGTGAATAATACACCTTAACCCTTGGCGTCGCTTATCGACAATCGCTACTTTTGAGTTTAATAGCAAACAAAATTAAATTACTGGCGAGTATCAGTGCATTTTTTTTAATAAAATTAATACAATGGTATCAAGTAATTAACAAATTTCTTTTTCAAAAATTTTACTGTATAAAATCGAAACTATGACTACAGGTTTACCGGACAAACGCTACAACCACTAAACTAGAAAGAATATACACCGAGAGAACAATTTATTTGCCAATAAGTAGGCTACTTATTGTGAAATATATTCTATATTTGGATGGGGCCTAACAAATATTTATTTCACATTACTAAAGGATTTATTCAAATTCTTCAAAGAAGCCACGTTTTACAACAGTATACTAATTCTTTTCTTGAACATTACTGTAGGATTGCCGCAAACATCTCCTTTATGAAATGTAAACATATTCTTTATATACTAACAAAGAATTTCTACACAAAAAAGAAAGATGTTATTCTCACCCACTAATATTCTAGGAGGGAAGAAACTATTTTATTAATACATACGAAATATATTTGTGTTAAACTTGAACAGTTTATCATTAAGAAATTAATTATATTTTTGACTTTAAGGAATTTTTATAATCACAATTGACTGAATTAGGAGGTGCAAATAAAGTTATTGTAAAATAACAAATAATATTCTTGTAGGTATCCAAATTATATTTGCTACAAAAATAATTTGTACTATATTATTATATGTTAATTGGTAGTATATTAATTTCTTTATTACTAATAAAATCAATGCTTTTAATGTCTCCAGGTTTATCAGTTTTTGAAATACCCAATAAAAGAAAATACAACATATGCAGTATACAAACATTTATTCAATAAAAATTAGAAATTAAACAAAATTTCACTAAAATATAATTATACATGCTATATTTATACGTAAGTTGAGTAATATAGTTATCAAAACGAAACATAATTATCTGCTTAAAGAAAGTACCTATTAAAATAAAATAATAGCAAGTCTATCTGTGGCAATTTGATGAAATTTGAAAATTTTAAGAGTTTTGATTACGTACCCTTTTGTCACATATATATCTTTTATATTAGCAAACTGTACCTCAAATAGAAGTTTAATGTTCGGAAATAATGCTGAAAATTTTTCTGAAATTTCGGGATTCGCATCTATTGTTTTTCCAACTTTCATGTCTGTCAGATAAACCAATATTATGTTGTAATCTGTAACATAGTTTTAGTTGATATCGGATTATATGATGTGTAGCGGGCGGACATGACCGGTTTAAACTACGACGAAGTTACAACGGAGCAAAAAAATAATGTAAACAACACCCACTTACTGAATAGCAGTAATTCATATGGTGAACTGCAATATCTGTTTACGCCCGAGAAGTGCCCGAGAATGAGAGCAAAAATGTCCATAAAATAAGGAATTTATGAGTAAAATCCTTTCTACATCGGCGTAGATAGGAGCGTGAGGGGTTTTTAAAATTTATTATATTTCGCAAGAGAAATAATGTAAATGTGTATATACTTACTGTTACTTAGTTTCAATAACATTCGCGTACATTTTTGGTTATCATTTATTTAGATCTAGAACGTTGTTTATGTTACTTTTTCTGATATGAAAATGAATTGTCAGTGATTCCGAAATTTATTACAAAGTCTGCAAAATATAATTACAGAATGCCAAAATATCGCACGTTCGTCACTTAGCTTTGCTAAAACATACACAGAAATAGTTTCTATGCAGAGAATTTCGATAGTTTACAAAATTTCGTTACATGTTTAAATGACGATGCTCGAAGTATTTCTGAGTGCAATGAACTAACACAAATCTCAAATTTAAAAAATCAGTTGTTATTATTGAAATTTGCCTAAACTAATCACATATTTTGAAAATCGAATCTCAAATTAAAAAATGAATTAACCACAATAGATGTGGCTATTAAAATTTCAAAAGTATTCCAAGTGATTTCGGATGTGGCTTTCGGCAAAAGTTAGACGCAGTGTTTAATAGAAATCCTGATTTAATAACATTGCGGCAATTGTGTATGCTACATACGCTGAAATAAAAGAATATTTCCAGTACACACCTATAATCAGTTGCGATGTAGCAAGGACGTTTTCTATCTACAAGGATGTACTTAATTCAAAGAGAACAAGTCTTACAGAAGAGAAAATGAACAAATAATGAGGTATTTTGTATTTTATAGATCACCAGCCACTTGTAATCCAATTATATAAATAAAATTAAAACCTCTTTAAAAATACAACATTTCAATAGTGCGCCAACCGCTCGTGTCCGCCCCCTAATGATGTGCAACGAATTCAATAGCACGTACTTTTTCATTTTAAATACAAAGAAACTGAGCTGAAATAAATGCATTTTTTACATGCAAATAACCTGTTCTCTCGGTGTACTAAAACAGGAATCACAGAAGCGCCCAGTTCAGACAATGAAAGACCATATACCGTGCATTTTTGTAACGTGGAACATAGGCATTTGCGTGCTAAAAATTCTACCGCATGTTAACTTTTGTTGAGGATCAAATTAGAAAGAAATTTGCATTTCATTTAATAAATCAAACATTTTTCTACCAATTGTACAATGTTTTAATGACATGAAGTTGTTGTACTGAAAACGAAAAAATAATTAAAAAGTGTACAATGTTTTAATGACATGAAGTTGTTCTTTTTAATGATTTTTTCGTTTTCAGTTTTAATTAATTCGCACAAAATTGAGTGACAAAATCAACGTAGCGTAAACATTTAAACATTTTATGCTAGATGACATCGCTTGTCACTTCACTATTGACAAGTTAATTTACGGAAAAAATATACAGTTGCAGATCGAGTGGAAATTGTTACGGCATGTATCCAAGGAATGTCCTTCAGAGATATTGTTGACAACTTTGCTGCAGCATATCCTGATCGGCAGTTTTAAGTGTTTCGACAGTGTCTCGAATGTACAATGAATTGCAGAGAACAGGCTGCGTAAATTGTGACCACAAGAAACGAATTAGAACTCCATCTACAGTTACAGAAGAGACCAAAATAAACATTTGTTTGATGGTTAAAAACGAGGGCTCCACAAGCTTAAATATGCTTGCTGATCAGTTCCAAATTTCAAGAAGCAATTGCCATTAAGCGCTGAAGACCGAAAAGTACAAATCTTATAAGATTAAAAATGTTCAGAAATTGTTACCAACAGATTTCTTCCCTAGAATGGAATTTTATCAATATTGGATGGAAAGAATATAATAACGATCCAAGTGTGTTAACAAGAAGACTGTTTTCTGACAAGTGCACATATGCTTCTGGATGGGACGGTACACAAGCAAAACCAAAGAATTTAGGCACGCGACAAAATCCTTATAAGATTCGAGAGGCTAACACGCAATGGCCTCAGAAAATTAATGTTTGGGTGGGAATAGTGGGAATAACATGTTGGGGCCGCTTATTATAGACGGGAATTTAAATCAACGGAAATATTTAGATCTACTTCAGATGGAAGTAGGTCCCCGTCTGGATGAGTTGCGAGGTAATGGAGAAATATTCCAGCAAGACGGAGCACCAGCTCATAGTGCTGCCACAACCACGGCATTCTTGAATCAAAGTTTCCCCAACAGTTAGATTGGACGATATGGACCATTTAGATGGCTTGCCAGAAGACCAGACCTTACCCCCACTCGATTTTTTTGTGTGGTGTCATGTATCAAATAAAATCTACGACAATGTTCGAGAGAAACCTGAAAACTTGGAAGAGCTAAGAGTAAGAATCACAGACGCTTGCAATTCAATTACAGTCCGACAATTGCACGATTTTTACGATCGGTTAGGATATTGTGCAACTGCTGAAAGCAAAGATTTTGAACAATTTCTTTAAGTTATCTTTATGTTCACTAATTCAATAAATTATCTCAGAGTGTGTAAAATTACATTTATTTTTATTATTTATACCGCAACAAAAGTTAACATGGGGTAAAGCTTTTAGCACCCAAAATGTTCCGCGTATCATCGTAAATAAATTTATTGTTAACAGGCAAAATTCCATTCTTGGGAAGAAGTAGGTTGGTAATAATTAGTGAACATTTTGAATCTTATAAGATTTGTTCCTTTCGGTCTTCAGCGCTTAATGGCAACTGCTTCTTGAAATTTGTAACTGATCGGCAAGCATATTTAAGTTTGTGGAGCCCTGGTTTTCAACCATCAAACAAATGTTTATTTTAGTCTCTTCTGTAACTGCAGATGGATTTCTAATTCGTTTCTTGTGGTCACAATTTACGCAGCCTGTTCTCTGGAATTCATTGTATATTCGAGACACTGTCGAAATATGCTGCAGCAAAGTTGTCAACAATATCCTTGAAGCACATTGCTTGGATACATGCCGTAACAATTTCCACTCGATCTGCAACTGTGTACATAGACATTTTTTCCGTAAATTTACTTGTCAATAGTGAAGTGACAAGCGACGCTATCTAGCATAAAATGTTTAAATGTTTACGCTACGTTGATTTTGTCACTGAATTTTGTGCGAATTAATTACAACTGAAAACGAAAAAATAATTAGAAAGAACAACTTCATGTCATTAAAACATTGTACAATTGGTAGAAAAATGTTTGATTTATGAAATGAAATGCAAATTTCTTTCAAATTTGATCCGCAACAAAAGTTAACATGGGGTATAATTTTTAGCACGCAAATCCCTATGTTCTGCGTTAAAAAAAATGCACGGTATATTACTACGAGTAAAGAATAGAACAGGAGAGAGCATAACGTGGTGGGGAAATAGGTATTTTTTAGACGGAGTTACCACTTTCGGTAGGTCAGTTATGTCCGGTTATGTCAAAAATGACATTTTACTGTTTCTATAATGGTCACTTGTGTGGCTTGTGGTCGTTCTAAAACGGCAAGAACAAAGAATATTAATTTTTCTCTTCATCGATAAGTTATTTAATTGGCATTCAACATAGGCAATAATAATTTAAAAAGAAGTATTTTAAATAAATTGTCATATATCTGACATGTCTGATTATGTGTTCAGTATCGTAACATATATATCCAAGTCATTTAATATTTGTTATATTTTTGACACAGATTTCCTTTAAACTCGTTTATAATATATTAAAAAGAATAAAAGAATTGAAAACATAATACACTCACGATATTTCTTTAATTATTTTTTGGACAAACAACCTATTTTAAATGATTATCGAGAACACAGGAAGTGTACATATACCCTATACAAAATATTTATGCACGCCTGGGCTTTGCGGCGGCCATATTGAGTTACCAAATTTGGACAAATATTATTATTAAGGAGACTCTCTCCTATTCTATTCTTTACTCCTAGGTATATTATAAACACCCCACAATCAAGCATTTCAAATAAAAATGTTGATATCCCGACGTCTTACTTTATTATGAATTAATATAAATTTATTCTATATAATACTTAATAAAAATGTAATATTTCAAATTATTTCTTGAAATCCACAAGAAACACGCTGGAAACGCAATTCTATACTAACATTTCACACAAAAAGATGAAATTCCTGGCTGTCCAGCTGAAAACCGAACAAACGTCAATAAGGTAAAAAGAAAAGCAGTTTGATATAATCATACAATTAACGGATGCATAATTAATATTTTCGATTGTCTGTTTATCATTTTCTCTGTATTGCATAAATAAATAATTTGATTTTGTGTAAACACCATATGATGAGCGTTCCAGTACGAGTTAATTTATGTACTAAATAAATAAGGTTATAAATTTATATGTATATTTGTGATAAATAGTTATATTATCACTATGTATAACATATAAATTGTGCTAATGACTGTCGATCTCAAATTTACAATTATATGTAGAATGAAAACGTGTCGCACGGGTACAAACAAACCTGTAGCATATTATTAAATAATATACTCATAATTGTGAACTACCCGGTATTGTAAAAGGGTAAGTTTGATTTATTATGTGCTAAAAGGCAGCACAACCAATACGAATTATTATTATAATATTTGATAGGGTACTTTGCGACAAGCAATCGACAAGAAGTTGCATATCCTTTAATAAATGTGATGGACTAATAGATTCCCAAATAATAAATATTCCTGAACACAGCAAGTTCTCTAAGAGGAATTGCAACCAATAAGAGTTTATATGGTGTACGAATTTAAAAAGATATATAGAACGGATATAATACTTAAAAAGGTTACATAAAAGATGAATGAAAAGTGTGATTTTGTTCCGATACCATATATACAAATTGCCCAATTGAAAAATCTTTTAAACACAGCAGTCGTAAGACTAGGCGAGCCTTTCCTGGATATAACCGAAAAGGCCCACTAATAATTTAGTTCGAAATTATTAATTTTCCTTTTAATAAACTTCTAGATTTCAAATATTATCTGGAAAAATTGGTAGAAAAATCAGTAAGGGTCCGTAGAGCATGTGAAGAACAATTTCATTGGCAATTTCAGTCGAAATATATCTTATCTCAAGGATCATGTAGGCAAATAAATTCACCATTTCTCTATTTCATTCATAAGTTGCTTTTGTATCGTAATATTCCTAAAAAATTCGCGAGTGTATAGGCTAGCTATCGAATGGACTTTGAATGTTGAATCCTACCAGTTGCCAATATAAAATGTGTACAAAACTCAATTGATAAATTAAACGTATTTGCAGTCGGATTTTGTAATCCAAAACTTTTTGTTTTGTTTTCCTGAGCTAAATTCAATATGAATGAAAATTAATAACACAGAATGAAGCATTGATCCTCTGTCAGTGTGTGGTGTTTTTGTGGTTTTCCAAATCAAATATGAAATCACAATAATAAGTCAGGTCGACCAAAGGCTTGTGTAAGATATGTATGTTCGTTAAGGTATGATTTACAATTTTATAAAACTATTATTAAAACGTGAGTATTCGTCGCAAAATACGTCAATATTGTCTTTAATTTTATTAATTTTATATCAATAATAGGCAAATTATTACGAATTTGATCTAAAACTGAATATTGAGTGGTCCTCGTTAATCTAGGCAATAAACTGATTATACATATACACCGCGAGATCAAATATTATATTGATAAAGGTTTGCCATGGAATGTAATACGTCTGTCTTAAGTTATATCATTAAGTGTCATACTGTCATTAATATATTAATATTTGTCATTATATTTTCACTCTGACATCTTGTAGTTTTTCAATTATGGTTTACACGACAGCACACAAAACTTACATGATTGAAGCGTATTTTAGAGCAGGTGTGCTAGTTCATGGTATTTGGGAATACACTCAGCGTTTTATGTTTGGATAATTTTCTTTAACACTTCCAAAATTTCGCAGTAGTAGAGCAAGATTTTTATATGTGCCTCGCACATAATGTTGGTGTATTTCGCGAAACTGGATCTCCTACTCATAAAAAAAATTAAGTGTGGCCACCACACGACTTTCTTATAAGTATGAGCGTTTCAAATTATACACAAGTTGTTCTGAATTGTTTTAAATACTTTCATCTTAGAAAAATAAACCCGTAAGTGTATTACTTCAAGTTCAAATTTTAAAAATTTTTTTATAAAAAAAATTTTTAAAATTCTATTCCAAATACTTCCGTTCTCTTAATAAATCTCTATAGAATGCAAACTTTGCCAGATTATTTGAAAAAAGGCTACTCGCTAAGAGTAGAAGTGTTACTTCCGGTCCGAATTTTGAAATTTCATTTATACAAAAAATATTCCAAATCCAGTCCTAAATACTTTTGTACTCTTGAGAAATATATACCGGGTGTCAACGAGATCATGTATCAGCACGCCATTTATTTATTAGTTAAAATAAAACTTTGAAATTCGGACCGTATATATGAGTGATTGGTGGGCTTCTTCAGGTACACTCAGTTTTTCTATAGCACTTCCGGTCAAACCGGAAGTGACGTTAATTTTGAATTTTTAAATACAACATTTATTATTTCTGTTCATATTCTGTTTCTTCTGAAAATTTGCCATCTAGTGCAGGTTAACTTTTGACATTTCTGTCAAAGATGGCGGTATCTGTTAAATTTATCCATTAAAGTGAAACTGCTTCGCAACGATTGTCGTAATGTAACAACCATCAAAGTTAGCTTTGAAAACAATTAAGAAACGTATTTTTCACATTTACACGCATTGGCGAAGGAAACATGTATTTCACGTTGAAATTACTAAAGAAAATAGAAAAAAAAAAATTTCATTTTCAAATGACAGGTACTCGTTTTTTTAAATAGTAACACCTATTTTTTATTACAGTGCCATATTGGCATAATTTTTAGCTTTCAAGTGATATAAAATATGCTGTGGTTTAGTGGTAGACAGGTAGTACAAAACATAAAATGTTTTAAAAGTAGTCTTTGGAATTAGACTACTTTTAAAACATTTTATGTTTTGTACTACCTGTCTACCACTAAACCACAGCATATTTTATATCACTTGAAAGCTAAAAATTATGCCAATATGGCACTGTAATAAAAAATAGGTGTTACTATTTAAAAAAACGAGTACCTGTCATTTGAAAATGAAATTTTTTTTCTTTCTATTTTCTTTAGTAATTTCAACGTGAAATACATGTTTCCTTCGCCAATGCGTGTAAATGTGAAAAATACGTTTCTTAATTGTTTTCAAAGCTAACATTGATGGTTGTTACATTTCGACAATCGTTGCGAAGCAGTTTCACTTTAATGGATAAATTTAACAGATACCGCCATCTTTGACAGAAATGTCAAAAGTTAACCTGCACTAGATGGCAAATTTTCAGAAGAAACAGAATATGAACAGAAATAATAAATGTTGTATTTAAAAATTCAAAATTAACGTCACTTCCGGTTTGACCGGAAGTGCTATAGAAAAACTGAGTGTACCTGAAGAAGCCCCCCAATCACTCATATATACGGTCCGAATTTCAAAGTTTTATTTTAACTAATAAATAAATGGCGTGCTGATACATGATCTCGTTGACACCCGGTATATATAATGCATAATTTACGACGTATTTGCAAAAAATCGCTATTCGATACGAGTAAAAGTGTCACTTCCGGTCCGAATATTGAATTTTTTTATACAAAAGGTATTGAAAATTAAGTTCTTAAATACTTTTATACTCCTAACGTGCCTGTCTAAAAAGCATGACTTCGAAATATTCCAAAAAAAACTGATTTTCGATAAGAGTAAAAGACCTATTTCCGGTACGAATTTCGAAAAACGTTTTGAATCAAATTCTTCTGAAATTTAATTTTGAGCGCATATGATTTCTTCATAAATTTCTTTAAACTTAGTAGTTGACGAAATATTGGCAAAATTCATTTTTTTACCGGAGTAAACTACTACATCCGAAATATTCGGAAAAAACTGATTTTGGATAAGAGTAGAAGACCTATTTCCGGTACGAATTTCAAAAAACGTTTTTAATGAAGTTCTTCTGACATTTAATTTTGAATGCATATGAATTCTTTATAAATTTTTTAAACTTAGTAGTTGACGAAATATCGGCAAAATTCATTTTCTTTACCGAAGTAAACTACTACTTCTGGTCTGCCGATTTTACTGAAAATCTAATCCGATCTCAAGAGGGAGATTATACTAGTAAATGCAAAATTTGGCATTGATAGCTATAGCGGTGACCGCTATCGTGGTCACACACAGACACACTGACACACAGAGAGAGAAAGAGAAAGAAAGAGAGAGAGAGAGAGAGAGAGAGACATTTTTTAAAATCTACTTTTTCGGTATCAGGGGACTTCAAAACGTGGACATCTTTAAAAATCCCGATGTCGAAAATATTCATCACAATTCGTTATACTACGTATAAGAAAGTAAAATGACATCTGCTATACATTGGGTTTCTTTATTCTCTTATCTGCTCACAATCTTCTTTAACATAAGATTTGTTAGGACCCCCACTTTAAAGCAATTTTCAAATTGTCTTAGAATTAGTAATTCCGATAGTAATGAGTATGTTCAACCAAACTTTGGTACTGAAATAGTTCGAAATCCTAATGGTGCGAACATTTTAAAATTAAACTTGTACTAGCAACAACGTTAGTAATAAGAATATTAGAAAACACAATACTGATATCAGTCGTAATGAACGAAACAGGAACATCAAATACAAATACCTATGCAACTAAACCCAAAAAATACAGGATTTAAAAAGTAATGAAAAAGTTTATACGAAATTAATGTTGTAATGGATATTTATGATTAAACCACAATATTTTTTATTCAAGCTGCTATTAATAATTTGCACGTATGTAAAGGACACACGAATGTTAACGTATATTATATAACCAAAAATATTATCAATCAAAATAAATTCTCCAAACAATAATCTCCCTCTTAATAATTATTTTCAATGTTCAGAGCCCATTCTTTTTTTCTTCAACTATTCATCTAATATAAAAAAAAATATGGCCAAGATATTTTTTTAAGTTTATTTTACAGTTGTAACACTTATTTTAGTTCGGTAAGTTCTATATCAGTTGCCTATATTTATGATATACATAATACAGATCGCTTTCTACTGAAGATCTCAAGAGGGAGATTATCTTTGAGACGCCTGTCCCAAGAAATTGGAGTTTTTTAGGGAATATGCTAAACCATTGTAAAGGAGAACTTGAACATGCATCCATATAAAATGCAATCATATCAAGCTCTTTTGCCAACAGACCACCCCAGACGAGTTGCGTACTGCCAGTGATTCGTCAACAATTTAATAAATAATGACCTGTTAAACTTAAATTTTTTTCCCAATGAGGCATTGTTTCATCTGTCGGGGTATGTAAATTCTCAAAATATACGAACCTGGAACACTAATAAACCGTATTTTTTTGTTGAAAGTCCACTACATTATCAAAAAATTGGGGTCTAGATGGCAGGCTCCCGTAGAAGGAAAATTGGGCAGTTTTTTCTTTCAATTTCACCATTAATGCAGAGAAGTACAGAAATAACATTTTGAATAAATTTGTTCAACAACTACACGACGATGAACTTCGTAATGGTTATTTCCAACATGACGGCGCTACAGCACATACGACACGAGAAACTATAGCCTTTCTCTGTGTGTTTTATGATGATCGACTTATAAGTTTGCATAGGCAAGTTGAGTTTCCTCCCAGGTCACCTGGTTTGAATATTATGGACTATTTTAGGTTCCCTTACCGCAAAAATAGGATTTTCTCCTGTACATAATTTGCAAGAACTGCAACAAAAGATTATTGAAGTATGTGCAACCATAACACCACAAATGTTGCAAAATGCTTTTGATAGCATGACAAGGCGCGTAAACGTGTGCATCGGACAAGGCGGGTGTCACTTTGAACATTTATTGTAATTTGTTTATTAATTTTTAATAAAATGTCATTCAAACACGTAAATCATTTTAAATAAATCTGGACCTGAGTCTTAAAAAGGCCAATATCCATTTACAGTGTTCTGAGATATTAATTGCGAAACATTTAAAAGCAATATGACTATAATTTTAAGTGTGTGAATAATTATTTTCAAGTAATTAATATCGACAAAACACTTCAAAATAATGTATATTTTTTGAAAATTATGTTGTTGATTAAAAAAAAAGAAATTTTATGATTTAGATGGAGATTGGCCCTTTTATTCATTATTTTTATGGGAAATAATACCCACTTTTTTAGCTTTTTTATGAAGTGGGGTAAAAGAATAACTAAAAAATTACAAAAGTGTCTCTATTTAATAGGAAAACTTTTAAATTTATTTGAACTAATTATAAAATTTGGTAGAAAAAATAAACGAAACTTAATTCTATATTATTATAAACCTTAAAAAAAAGTTTCGGAGCATTCCAGACATTTTTACAATTAACAAAACTTTAAAATTCATTGTCTGAAGCAGTGAAATCTTCAGGATTCATAGTAGACGAACGTTGAAGGTTTTGATAAAATGGCTTATTGTAATCACTAACAAGGCAAAAGGTTTCGTAAATTATTATACTTTTTAAATCAGCTATGGTTGATCGTGCAGAGGTTTCAATTCAAAATCACTGTGATACTGTGGTTTTGTCGAGTTCTTAACGACCCTCTTTTTAAATCAACTTTTTTAAATTTCCCATCGCTGAAGTCTGTTTTATAAGAAAACTGAAGTTCTTGATCTTGCTGAAATTTCATCCACTTAATTTTAAGCCATGGGATTGCGTTTCTTTCATCATCTTTTTTTTATGGACTAGAGAAGATTTAAGGAAAGTCCCATAATTTATAAACTCATTTTGAGACATCTCAATCACGTTCATAGGCTTTTTTCTATACACAGATGTTTTAATAAAATTAATCCAATCATGTGGAACTTCTATATACATTGTTGTCTTCTTCTTGGCTCGTTCAATAACGGCATGAATGGTGTCAACCTCCATGTGAGTGTGGCCTGGTTCCATAAACTTATGATTTATCTCAGCAATTGTACTGGTTGATGGAAGTTCCTTTAAAATGTAACAAAGCATTATGGCCATATAAATATTTCTATTTTGGCTTGAAAAAGAACCGCTGTAAAAATTCAAAGCTTGAATTTTCTTTGAATACAAGGACAATATAAATTTTCTGATGCAGGAAGCAATTTCTTGTCCGCCACGACCCCCTATCGTTTCGTTCCACAAAATGCAGGTTGCCTCATTGCCATCTGTATCTGTTTTGTATGCTGTCTTTTGTGTTTCTTAAATATGGTGTTGGAAGACATTTTTCCAAATCGAAAGAGATTGTTACAAAACTAGGATCTACTTTGCTTTTCTGTTTGTCCTCAGCCTAACATTTATATGCTTTTTCGGCCAAATCTGTGTTCTTTTTTTAATTGTATCCTCTCCTTTTCTTTATTTTATTCCTCTGCTGGATTAGTACAGCTGTCAATCGATTTAATTGTCAGATTACAGAGTACAAGATAATGAAATATTCATAACACTAGGTAATACCAAAATATTATAGCTACTACTTTTTTTTATTATTGCAACTTACCTTGAGTTTTCTTCTCACCACAATTAAATAAAGATAGAAGTCTTTTGGTATATTCAGAATACATTTTAATAAAAAGTCAAAAACGGCACCGAACGTCATGTGGTACACAAATTTTTAAGTTAGGTTTAATCAAGGGGCCAATCTCCATTCATTATTTTGTTGCGGTTGTTGCTAATTATTGTGTGAGAAGGGCCAATCTCTATATCGGTTGGACATTGGCCATTTTAGTTCTTAACGGTTTTGGATATAAGCCCTACACTTAAAATGGTATATCATGAACCCTTAGCAACAGAAGACTGGCCTTTTTTATATCGACAGAAATAAACTCGGGAAAGTTAGTGCTGGAGATATCTCAAAATAGATGAAAGTGGAGATTGGCCTTTTTAAGACTCAGGTCCAGAAATATATATTTACAAATTTTATGTCAGTCAAATGTCAGTATGACAGTTAACCTGATAATTTAATCAGAATTATCTCAAAAGAATGATACCTAAGACGGACGTTTTACATTCCATGGCAAACCTTTATAATATATTTTTTGATCTCGCGGTGTATAGTTCAACAGTAAATTATAAGTCTACCCATTTCCCCCCCTAATTTAAATTATTTTTTATTCTTCGGTGTATAAAAAAGACTACAAAATAATTTGGGCCAAAAAAATTCGTAGATTTCGTTTTAGACGAAAATATATTAGTATGTGAACTCATAAGTATTTTATGGCATCAACTTTCATAATAATTCTATTTTTTAGATTACAAGTATCGCCAAATAAGAAGCCATAAAGTTTCCTTATACGTAATTAAACAGGTATCATAGCAACCGCTCTTCTGTTTTTTTAAACTTGTATAATGTCGTACAGATCGAGTCAACGAACCGCCTTTGGTCTTTGTCTTTTGCTCCTTCTTATTCCAATTCTCGCGCTCTTTTCCATTTATCGAAATGGCACAACAGGAAAGAATTCCTTTAAAGAATCCATCTTGATACTGGGGTGACAGGAGAGGCTTTCGGAACAAAACAGTCCCAGCGCATAACGCATTATCGACGCACAAGGGCACAAAAGACATGCACACAGAAAGGATGATGCTGTGTTTTCCCTTCGATTCTCTCTTCTTTCCCTTTTTATCCGTCTTACTTTGACATAAATTCTGTTTCCGACGGACGTCCTAACGTATTCACATTTCGACGGAGATATTGTGTTGGAATTCCTTCCTATAATTCGTGTCTACAATTTAAGTACAGAACTATTTCTTTATTCAATTACAAATTCAGTTACAAAAGATAGAAACGTGAATATCAGAATGAGTAGGTACTTATGACTATCGAAATGCGAAATACAAAGAAGTGAATAGAATCTCATTTCAAGAAGTAGAAGCATTGGTAAACTAGTGTTTCAATTAAAGTCATTACTCTTCCGATAAAATTTCGCGGCAAGCTTGTCGGATCCTCTCGTATACGTCCTCTTTTACGAGATCTGCATGTATGCACAATATTCTTAATAGTTTCATAAAAAAAATCAGTGATGTAATGTCGGAAGACCTCGGTGGCTATTCGATAAGGGCATAATAATCCTTATAACTGTGGTTATGTTCGATCTGTCTTAAATAAATATTTCTGCCCAACCATGCTCGTACTATTATTGTGTTATGAACTTAGGCTACATCTAGTTCTAAATAAAGTTCTCGCCTTACCTTACACTGAATGGCAAATCACCAATCGAATCTAATTATTCGGGGGTTAAAAACCGTTGTTTTGTCGTTTTTAAAATTCAACACAACACATTCACTTTTTGAGAATATTGTCTTTTACAATTAATTACAAAAATTGGGTTCTCTGCTACCCAGTATCTTCAGTTTTGTAATAAAACTACACTGATAGTGGTGAAAGTAGCTTCTTTTGTGTACATATCTCTTTTTAAAAATCCTGTCATTTAAAAATTTACCTTGACACCATAGACAACTCGAATTTTTGAAAACTTGCCGAATCTTAAAATTTAAATAGAATCTGATCTAGACAAGATTTTTAAATACGGAAAAATTTTCCTGATTGATAGAGCTCGAATAGAAGAATAATTTTGTACCATTCAACCTCCTCATTCAAAAATTTACGATGCGTTATTGTATCAAAGGCGATTTTACGCTACTGACGTTCGAAAAAATTTGAATGAAATCGCTTCTAATGAAGATTTTTCAAAACGGAAAAACTGTAATATAACTATGCAAAATTCCGGTCTTCTGCCCTACACACGATAAAAGAAAATAGTTCTCAACAACAATTTTCGTTAAACGTTTAGGTTGATATTTTGTGTAGCGGATTAATTGTATTAATGATTCTACTGTGACGTGTACCAAAATTCTCTGAAAAAATCACTCCACATGGTTACAACAGGATTTGCCGCTGAATACAAAAAAATGGAATGTTAATTATAATAATTGTGAAATAATACCAAGTGTGTTTTATTTTCCTAAACTATCGATATTGTCCACTAATCCATCCCACATTTTTATCTCTAAGCAGGTAGCTTTCCCATTCTACGTAAATAACATGATACATACATATGTCCGTGCCTATTACAGAATTATCAGGAAATTTATGTAATACTTGTTCAAACCATTCTTGAAAAATGCTACCATTCATTTCATCATAGTATGTACTTAATTGTTTTTCTGCCCTAGAAATGATTCCTGCCTGCCCATTCGTTCTCTAGGAGGTCTAAGTACGCCTGTTTCTTAATATCCTATTTTTGAATATTGTAACGATAACACTTTGTCGTCATAAGTGCACTAATTGTTGACGCTATTTTGATGCGGAATCTAACAGTTTGCCTAGATCTAGCTGATCACACAGTATTGCACCTTTCGGTGGTAGTGA
Source organism: Amphimallon solstitiale (assembly GCA_963170755.1). Taxonomy (NCBI): domain Eukaryota; kingdom Metazoa; phylum Arthropoda; class Insecta; order Coleoptera; family Scarabaeidae; genus Amphimallon; species Amphimallon solstitiale. The sequence goes on from OY720675.1 coordinate 69,122,366, forward strand.
TAGTGTGTATCGGTACACTGAAAGAAATACTCCGACCTGTGTAACAAAAAATCATTTGCTAGTTATTTTTTGTTTCAAATAATAAGATATTTGCCACTGTTGTACATTATTGTTTTGTTAGATTACTTATAGCAAAATTTCGTGTGCTGGACGAGCAAATAATATTTTCTGCTTTATTTACGCTACTGTAACAAATTTCTTTGCTAAACGTGCAATGATTCAATCACATGACATTTAACCTTCAACGCTATTGCTTATAAAATCCCAAGAAAGGGAAAATAAAAGTATGTTGCAGTTGCAACTGACGCTTCCTCCTCGATATTAGTTGTGAAATAGGTTATTTTTAGATTAGCTTTTCTTAAAATTTAAATTAATAAAGTATGTCGGCTTCAGTTGAAGACTTATTAGAATTATGGGGTTTTTCTGAGTATATCTCAGTATTTAAAGGTAAGTAGGATTACTGTAGATATTTCGAACTGCTTTTATTATTATTTAATGCTTTATTCTCTTTTTAAAAACATGGAATCCTAATGTGATACATGTAAGTTGTACACAAACTTTATACTGCATGCTCCAAAAATTTATGAATCATTTCGCTATCATCTCTATTGGTGCCTTTGGTGTGTTGATTTCGAGTCGATTCTTTGTAAACATATAACATACCAGAGTATTATTTATATCTGCAGTTAATATACCATAATATAATAACATAGGTATTTCAATTATAATTAAAGCTAAACAAACGGTTCCTTTCTCAGACTTTCGAACAGTAAGAGTCATCCTACATGTAAAAACATATGGGAACGAATGTATTTACAAAAACATAGAATAACAAGTTCTATGTTTGAATAAATACTTGTATTTAACACTTCAAAAATCATTTATGTATCTACATAATTTACTATTAATTAATATATGTTTTAAAAATATATAATTAAGGCTGGAAGTGCAATATAATAACTCTAAGAAGTTAAACAAGTACTTAGTTTTAGTACCTATTATGTTACCACTTATTTTACAATACATAAGTAATGATATGTGTAATGTAATATCATTCGGACCCTATCGGGTTATTATTATTTATTTCAATAAATTGATTAAATTTGGTTACACAATAATCAAACATTTGCTGTGTGTTATATTTTCATAGTGTAATACAAGAAAAGATGTGAAATAAAATGCAAAAGGAAAATCCCTTACCACAAAAAAATATATATCAAAAAATCTAAATACGTATTTCGGCAACTAAGTTTCATCTTCAGTAGATATCTGTATAAAACAAAAAAGAGTGTTAAACGTGGTATTTTTGGCTAAGGTGTAACCTTAGAAGATATGCTCTTCACCAAATCACCAGTGGGATAACACTGAATTATTGGAACAAGAAAAGATGACAATGTACATCAATAGAAACCTAAAATCTTTAATTTAGGCTCTTACCATTATTTATGTATTGTCAAATAAGTGGTACTAAAACTAGTTTCTAACTTTTTACGGTTATTACATTCGGCTCTGTGCGAGCCCTGATTATATATTTTCGAAACATATATCGATTAATAGTAAATGTAGGTAGATATATAAATGATTTTTGAAGTGTTGTATTCAAAAAAGAATACACGTATTTCTTCAAACAAAGAACTTGCTACTCCATGTTTTTGCAAATACATTCATGCCCATATGTATTTATATGTACAATGACTCGTACTGTTCGAGGCTTTTTTTTGCTTTCACAGAGAAAGCAACCGTTTGTCCAGCTTTAATTATAATACCGTATTCCAAATAAATCAACTTGAGTACGTTAAAGGGCTCCAATTTAATGTCCAACCGGCTGACTAATTAGTGATATAATATTTTTGAGCTAGTTTTTTGTTTTTTTTTGAATATTACATTTGATGTTTTCTAATAAATGTACACTAAAAAAAAAGTAATCGCGTCAGTATCTCGGTTTCTGAATATTTCTCAACAAAAAGTTTAAATACAAGTTTTAGGTTTTGACATAAGCTAACTATTTGAAATACTTCTGAATATGTAGTGTTCCAATTTTACAGACTAAACTGACGTTCCTTCTTTTAAGGGTACACCTTATGTACTCTTGAGTTTACTCCATGAAAATAGAATACACTGTATATTTACTTTAAATTGGTAGCTTAAGTCGAAACCTAAAAGCTTTTGTTGAAATATCACCAAAAAACGAATATTGACGCGTTACGTCGCTTTTTCAACACAGTGTATATAATGTAATGGGAAAAAATAAAATAGCTATCATGTCGTCATATATATGTAACAAATATTCCTTCAAGGGAAGGGGCAAAGTAATATATGAATCACCTTGTGATACCCCTAGTACCGTATGTTAAACTACTCTGTTAATTTATGAATAATTTATAAAAGCAGTTTGGAATATTGTTACTTTCTACATCTTTATAAAGTCATATCTTACAATATATGACGGTGAATAACATTATTGTTTACTATTATATCACTCATTTACCCAAGTTTCATGAATTTTACTTTATTTTGAAATTAAACATTGCCCATGTTTTCAGGTTCCTGATGAATTGAAAGAAACCATAAATTTGAAAAAAGAAAAGCTGAGAAGATTTGGCTTTATTGAAATATCAGATTTGGTATCCGATGTTCCAGTACATTATACCAAATGCGCTGACGGAAATACATATATTACACTGAACCACCCATAATTTTTAAGGATTTGTTGAATGTTCCCTTTGCTGTATATTATAATAATGTAACCGTCTTAAAAATATATGTGTCTCTTGTTAAATACTGTTTTTATTTTTCCCAACAAACAACATGCAGTAGAAGTTACTAAGATATTGAAATTCTCCTTAGTTGTAATTTTAATAAATATTGCTGGTATTTGAATACTGCTATTAATAATAAAAGAATATCTATATATTATATTTTTGGCAATTTGTAGTTACTATTATTATTAATGATGTTTTTTGTATATATAAAGTATGTATTTGTTATTACAGCAAATTGGATATGGACAATAAATACCTAATAATTATTAAGATATATTCTTGTCATTTTGTATTATATGGTACTAAGTAAAATAACTCTAAAATTAACATAAAGTTTAAATACTTATCTTTGGAAAAGAATTGATTTTTAATTATGCATACACTGGGTTCCCATAATGTCACAATATTGTGTCTAAACTTTATGTTAATTTTGAAGTTATTTACTTTTCATATAATACAGAATGCCAAGAATGTTTCTTAATTACTATTATTTATAGTCGCATGGCCAATTTGCTGTAATAACAAATACGTACTTTGTATATACAAAAAATATCAATAATAAAAATAGCAACTACAAATTGCTCGGAAAGCCAAATATATATAAATTCTTTTATTTCCAATAGCAGTGTTTTTTGTTCATCCAGCAAATAAAAATTGTTCATGTAGCTGTTACCATTTGCATTTGATGCTAAAGATTTTTGCTAATAATGTATATTATCACTTCTTCTAGCATAATCAATTTTGCTGTTATATCACAAATTGTTGCTACTTACCAAAAAAAAAACGCTTTGCGAGCAAATGTTATTTGCTCTTACACCACACTCTTTTGCTATTTAAGAAAGTAAAAAAGTTTTGTGAACAAACGTTATTTGCTAGTGCAGTACAACTTGTTGCTACTTAACAAAAGAAAAAATGCTTTGTGAGCAAACGTTATTTGCTAACTTAAGAAAAAGTAGGCAGAGAAAAATAATTGCTAATGTAAATAAGTTTTTTGCTGTCGCCATTTTAACTCATAATTTTTGCTGCAGTTGATAAATTTTTGCACTCACAGGCAATGTATTTCTTTCAGTGTACGCTAATATGCCCTTAAATATATTAATTAATTAACAAGCGATCCCACAAGGGACTATTCTTTCTTTTGCTAGTATGGAGGCCTACCTACGCGGCGTAAAGTACCTTGAGCCGAAGCATCTATTGAACTTCTACATTCAATACTTTTGTGCACATCATCTGAAATTTCTGTTTTGACACTTCATGTCGCATGCGTATTGATTTAGTTAATGATTATGTGATTTAATTAATTACGTCGGTGAGTGTGCGGCCCAATGACAGAGTACAGGATTGCTCGTAAGGGTTAGTGCTTTTACTAATTTTTGGACGTTAGTTGACAAAAGTATAAACGAAGAATATTTCTTTGCTTACATAAATTATTTAACCGCGCTTACAGGAGTGTTGTCATGAATGATTAACTTAGTGGATCAATCAAGAGGTCATTAAGACAGCTGATTGTGAGGAATTGACGGACTTATGGACAGGTCATTAAGGCAGCTGATTATGCAGAAATAGCGGACTAATCAATATGGCATTAAGACAACTGATTATGCGGAACCGGCGGAGTAATCAACAGGTCATTAAGACAGCTGATTATGTGCGGGTAACAAGCTGTAAAGCAATCCAGATGGCTGCATTCAAATTTAAATTATATTCACAATATACAGGGCTCCTGTATACCCCCGGTATGTCTTGCGTATTCCGAAAAATCGTGGTTCGGGCCACAAACGTGTATTGATCAGAAAACATTTTACAATTTTGAAAATTCTATAATTACAGACATATTTGTATAGGAATGATAAATTTCTTAAGGCAAATTAACACTTGTGTTTGTAAGACTTTAATAACTAGAACTTCAGCATTTATAAATAAGGACACACAAAAGTTTGTATTTAAAAGCACAGGTTATAACACAGTCTAATATAATTTGCCTGCGCAAGAACCAATGACATCTCCTTCAAATATGTACTATTTTGGTACAAATTTTCAACTAAGATTACATGCTTGAGTCGATTAAATTCAATCGTGTCACCAAACAGACATACAAAGCGAAAACTATTTCTTCCTAATCAGTGGACATCAAAACATGGAAATCTGCCAAAATGTCGATCGTCAGCAATTATATTACTATTTATTATATTTTGCATAAAAGCAGAGAATCGCCGGCACTTAAGACATGTCCTTATGTGGAATAAAAGAAACGCAATAACGACTAAACTATAGTGAAAATTCCATTAATAAAAATAAAAGCTAACATGTAAAACATTACAAGTTAACTAAGGCAAACTATAAGGTTGCAGAGCGAAAATCTTTGAACTAAGGAACAGTGTAGATGAATGTTAATACCATAAAGATTTGAAAAACTTATAATAAAGAACACAGGAATTATGAACGTATGATGCTGCTTTTAAAGTATACTTAAGAGGGGCGTTTACATATCGAAAATTAAGGCATCGCCGTTTCGCGTTTTTTAAACTCATTTTGTAATTTTAGAATCTCAAATTTGGGTTAGTGATGCAAAAGGCATAAATTTATAATGTCAAGGTCAGTTTTTGTACTAATTTATTTTCTTAAGAAAGTTATGTGTTTTAGAAAGAACCACAAAAATGCATGAATTTGATTAATGTCTACTAACTAAGGCTGGTACACAAAAGGAAAAAAAACGACCTCTACGCGCCACCTGCACATTTGATGTACGATATAAAGAAAAAATTAAATTTATGTAATTATTTTTAAAGATAAAAAACATTAAACAGTAAACATTGTCACACACATTTTACACGAGGTTTATCATCGGCGCGATAAACCTCGTGTCTATTCCCGCTTTACGGTATCTCTACCGGTCCTAGCGAAGACAAAAATCTATTGGAATCGGTCGGCTATTGCAGACTTAAATACGAGTGGCAGTTTAATTACAAACTGTCACTCGCATTTAAATATCATATATACCTATAATATTCGAGTGTATAATAATACAACAGTTATAAGCAAGCGAAAATTGGCTTATTATAAAACATCAACAACAACAACAGTTCCATAAGTACTCATTCTTTAGACATTATGTTTCCCATCTATAGTATTCCTTTATCTCTGACAGAATCTGTGAATAAAACCGAAGCGCTGTGACAGAACGGAATATCGTCTAACTCCACCTACTCACACCCCCTTGAGTCTATCCCGTCCCGCGAGTAATATATGTTGCATAAGTTTCTATTTGTTGGTAAACGCCAGTCCTAAGGACTAGCAATAATAATCCAGGCAAATATTCTTTATCTAAAGCTGTCATCAATTTTCTTAATTATTTCTTTCCGTGCGAATATATAAATAATACATCGACTATATTTTTTTCTTTTGAAAAAATATAAATAAATGAGGGATTTTGTCTGGAGTAATTTCATTATGCTTTCGTTCCCTCATTCTTCGCATCATTTGCTAGTAGATGTCGACTAAAAACGAGACGTCAACATGTTAAAGAAATTTCATTTTCCTCAAATAAAATCCTAATTTTTCGGTACCGCCTAACTTCGTTTGGGGAAACAAATTCAATAACGATTTCGAATTCGTTTTACGTATTTTGCCTTTCTTTTCTAAAATATATTATTCAGAATTTTCGAGTATAATACTTGAAACTTTTCACAGTTAATGTCGAAATAATTTTTAAGTTGGGGAAAATTATATTCCGTAAAAAACACAGAACGAACTGTTAAAACACAGAACTAAATTTGTAATAACAATGTCCTAATAACCACATCTGTAAGTTCTATCACTTTGCCAAAAGGTATGACTTATCTAGTGATATGATTTTGGTAACGTGAACTAACGTGTGTCAATCAGTTATTACTAACAAAAAAGAACAAATTGTTCATTGAAAAGTGCAGGTGAAAAAAAATTTTGGAGACATATAAGCATTGCAGATAACATCCGAATAGCTGTGCCTACAAATCATTTAGTAAAATCAAAAACACTGATGGTTTTGAAAGTATTGAAACATTGAAGATCCAACAAAACCTATATATTTTTAATATAGCTAGTATGATACTACTTATTTTCAAACAAGGAGAAGAACAAGTTTCAAAATTATTTAAAATTTAGTAAATACGCCCGACTGCCAGCTTCTTAACGTCCGTTACTTGATATGATTCAGTACGACATAAAAGATTCTAACTCTCATCACCCTCAATGACCCACGTGGATAGGGCTCCGGACCAGCGATCAGAAGTAAATTCCATCCCACCCATGGGTACATATTCCTAATAAAATTATCACTGCTAACCAGAAAATAATATTAGTACAATCATACTATTTTAGATGACGTCCCTAAGAAGGTACCTTATTTATATAGCTTACACAGGGTCATTCTAAATATATGCGACAAGCAATTTTATGGGTTGTTCCTAGGGTTATTATGATCATAGAAGTTCATATGAATGTATGTCTTACACGGCATAGGTTTCATAGTGTTTATTACTATACTTCATTCACGTTAAGAATGCAGTAGATAGCACAATAATCGGCGTCTGTATAACACTGGCACAATCATAGAAATAAACAATGGCGGGTGGTTTGAAATATAAATGTCAATTTTATTCTCTTAACCTCAAACTTCCACTTCAAATTATTTATTTGTAAAATAACTACAACAAATTCAAATTATGTTTTCAAATAATGTACCTATAGCTTCCTATATATAATTTTTTTAATGTAAATCGGTCGCGCGTAACAGACAATCACAGTTCGGGAAATGTTCTCCTATCTAATCCAACTCTGCATTCTTAACGTGAATGAAGTGTAAATATAAAATTTTGTTATAGTGTAACTAACAAGATTTAATGTCACACCTGTTTCTTCGAAAACATTTGTTTTGAAGGGAAAATACCACGCGATCATTTAAATTCTAAATTATAGCAGGCGGGATTTTTTTTATTAGGTTGTCCAGAATGTCAATTATTGATTAATTAACATTGTGAAACGTCACTTTGACAATTCAAATTGTAAATTAGTACTTATATACCAACTTAATTTAAATTTCACAGCCTGCTCTAATTTAGAATTTAAATGATCGCGCGGTATTTGTCATTTCAATATTATTGTGTCAAAATTTTGTCAAGGTATTGTCGAAATTTTCTAATATGAATTACACAAATGCTGAGTTGTGCAATATGCACTTTGTTTACGGTCTTGCCAATGGTAATTCATGTGCAGCTAGACGTCTTAATGAAGGACGATAATGAACCGTATCATCCCGCATCATTCGCTATTTGCCCGCCTTCACCAACGGCTTGGTGAAATGGGAAATTTTAAAAAGCATATGGCTGACAGCGGACACCCACGTACAGTTAGAACTTCACAAGTGGAAAAAATGGTGCTAAAGGAAATTGAGGAATATCCTACTACAAGCACCAGAAAAATTGCCTCTGCCTTAAAAGTCAGCCCACAGTTTGGAGAATACTGAACAATGAACTGTTGTATCCATATCACATACAACGGGTAGATGCACTTTTGCCAACAGATTACCTCCCTCATCTTCGTAACACTGCTCGTAATGGCAGTGGTATTTTAAAACGAGTTTCCTTGTAATATTCTATACCACTAATCAAAATGTTCACTATGGCATGAGAAATTCCTTAACGATTGCGAAAACGCACAAGATTATTCATGGACACCAAAGTCTCTGTTGGCATAGGCTGAAGTAAGGTTCAGCATAGAGGCAGTCGCCAATATAAATAAAAACTAGAAGAAGAGTATTGGGTATCACCGAATATCTACATTAATTAATTGGTTATTAAAATCCAATTATTATTATTATATTAGATTGCCACTGTTGAGTATCATTAAATGCTTGTTTAATATTCACACAAGTTACTAGGATGTCTTCTAATGCCATTCTTGAGTGCAAATTTGCAATCTATGTACATGCCTACGTAGACGCTGGGAGGTGTAAATTTCAACATCTAAGTATTTTGCAATAATTCTCAATACCAAATACTCATAAAATTTTATTGACAAAACTGTTGTTCAATAAGCATATGTATGTATGTATATCCATTTCGAAATAATAAAAATCTTCCATCGTTAGAACTCCCACGTCGTCCTCGTTTCCATGTCGGAGCCTCCAATACAAAATCATCATTCTACAACATTAGTAAAACAGTTCAGCAACGGAGAATCATCAATAGTTACGAGACGAGTCGTTATGTAAATTAAACTTTATTTTCGTTTTAACGTTTTATCGGAGCCTTTATTACCGCGCCGACTTCGTAGTCTAATAATCGAATCAAAACTTGAACATTAACGGTTACTTTTTTGATATTCCGCTTCTTCGTTCCGCGATACCGCTGCTGGTGCGCCCAATAAAAACATCTCATATAAATAAATTTGAGATGATTTATGATCCTGTTTATGTATGTATGCATCGGTATGTGTGTTGTGTGTGAGGCTATGTAACGTAACATGTGTGTTCCGTGGGAAAATTGCTGAAACTCTCAGAGATTTAATAGGTATTTTCCTCACATCGTCTGCTCGTTCATATTGTTAAGGAAGCAAAATCTACTCCTCAAATACAAAAATTTCATTTAATAAATCACTACTATTTTATTAGTTTTTATTGGCGTTTCAATTCAAAGTTACCGAAAATAAATATTAATACATTGGATATTATAGATTTACACTCAAAGCGTGCTGCGTACAAGTGATGGCAAGTTACAATTAAGGTACATCAGTGTGTATACCGTAGTCGTCAAATTTTAATTTCGGTTTATACTTCTATACCATGCAGAAGATGACCTTATAATATGCAGCGATGCCTGCTTGCTAACAGTGGTGGGAGAGCAACGCAGTGTCGGGGGACCCTCACGGCTTACATTTCATAGGAAACGTTTGTCGAGTGTACTGTCTTGGCAGCTTCGCTTATGTTTATCTTTAGTTTATTTCGTCGCGCTCTTTTCCTCTTTCTACTTTCGTATCAGAAATTAAAATATGTCGACTACGGTATATACTATAAATCTACTGGATATGGCAACTTAGCTGCCAATACTCGTATATTTTGAAATTATCGTGGTGAGACTTTTGTCTGTGTCTGACCTTGATTTAGATCGTAGAATTTGATAGTGTCGCTGGTGTACAAATTATAAAGGATATCGAATAAACATAAATTTAAAAATAAATCTAATTAATTAGAATTGCATTTATAAAGTGGGGCGCGTTCTGTACAAATCTAGATATATAGCAAACATTGTTACATAATTACAATATTACTTGCAGTATAGTTTAGAGGGAATATGCATTTGCACCAAATTATATGAAGATCAACAGCAACCGAGAGAGCACCTTCATCTTCGGAATACTAATAAGACTAAAACGAGGAAAGGGAACATGTCGTTGAAATCTAGAACCTATAACCCATCTCCTCAATCGTGCCATTCGAGACTTTAGTAAAATTAACGCCCTCATTTGCATTTTAGTATGTAGTTAACTTTGGATGTAACTTCAATGCATTCCTGATTCTCTGTATTTGTTATCGTGTACAACAGGAAACTTCCTACTTTCAACGAGCAAATGTAATTAATTGGGTTACAAGATAAATATATGCTTAGCAATTAAGCATTATTATAACATTGTTCAAACGTGCATTGATTTAAAGTGTGACGGTATGAATTAGCTAATAACAAAATTTGTAATAAGATTTAACGTAATTTGTAATTGTATAGGTATTCACTATTTTTATTTTTGTTACAATCTTTTAATAGGATTGTAAAATTGTTTTAAAAAACTTTCTGACAATAATTTAAATGAGACTGTGCAAAGTTTGCATATTTGAAAGATATACATGTAAAATTATATACTTGTGGCTACTGTTGTCTACAGAGCTTCCCCTCGTGCATGCATACAGAACGCGTTCATTTCTGAGACCAGGTGTGAAACTCACTTCCGAAATATTATGGTGCAGTCTGTCACACTTGCATATCTACCTTCGAGTGTAGTTTTTAATTTATAGATATAAGATGTTATGTCAGGTGAATAAACTGAACAATTTAAAACGATACTTGAGGTAGTAGCATTATAAATGACCCACTGCAATCACTCTTTTTTAAGAAAAAAAATCTCATTTTCCGGAAATGTCCATATAGCGTTGAGAATTTTCCTTTCCGGGGAGTATTCGCAACCTTAAATTTCGTCATCAATAATACGTAGCAAGTAGATATATAGTCTGTCCATAGATATAACGATCTCACTTATTAAATAGCACTCGATCTCCACAGAAGAAATTAACTCAACCCTTCTAATCCCTTTCGAGCACGAGTGGTTCACAGAGACGTATTCACAAAGATTATTATACGGAAAGTCTATTATAATAACATTGATGTTCGATTGTATAATATATTTACTTTTTATTACTTTTTAGGGTAAATATATGTTTAACACAAAAATAAAATAAAATACTATAATTACTAAATTTCTGAACTAGTTTCGATATATGCCATCGTGAACTAGAATAGTCACTTATTCAAAATCGAATAATTAATGAAGAAGTTAAGTTAAATTTGAGTGAAAAGCTAATTAGCTTTTCACTCAAATTTAACTAGTTCCCCTGTATAATTATACAGGGGAACTAGTAATGTATAAAAGAGGAATAAGATAAGTATCCTTTCAGGTCTCTCAAGAAACAAATAAATAATTGTTTAAACCGTTTCCAGCGCAACATGCCAAAACACATAACTACTGTCCGGTCTAAAGATTTTGCATCTAGCGCCTGCCCAATCTTCCTCTCAGTGTTCTGTTTATTCTCCCGTTAAATGGTCATCAGGTTTAACGAAAGGATCGGGTGCACCTGTTAGACACTTACGTCGTTCCCATATCGCGTTAACTAACAACGTCTTGCAATATTACGCCTGAAAAAAGATTACTATACAAGAGTATTAGGTTGCCGCGTATGCTATTATATTGCTTAATAGATATTAGAAGGAAAGAACGGTACAAAAGTACGCAGACAATTTATTTATAGTAGATGGGTAGTTATATCACGCTATGTTAGTTGGGATAATTGATTCTTTAATATAGATTAGAAAATTTTCTGGAGATATTTTCGTTGTTGTTAAAGTGAACCCTACGTCCATAAGCTCTGCAACATAAAAGGAAAGGCAAGAAAATCAATTTCAGGAAAAAATTGTTCAATACACAAACACACTCACAATACAAAGAACAAATATATTATATCTATTTACAATTCAGTCGCCTGCTCTTCTTTCTTACCATTGTTGCACCATTCGTATTAATTTACATCTAGGATCTCCACCGGTGACAATGAGTCCAGCTGCAAACTTACACTTGGATAACATATTTATTTGGCTTTTAGTTAACATTTGTAATTTTTTTCCTAGTAGTGTATTTATATATTTTTATTTTTGATTGATTTTATCTGTTACTTTGCTGGTCATATATTCGTTATTAATATTATTATTAGTATTGTATTTCAACATATAGGGAGATTTTGTAAAACCACTTTTTCGTTACCTACTGCTTCTTTTTGTATTACCATTACTCAATAACTAGGGTTTTTGATTAATAATTAGGTACGAGGGAGTGTTGTTCAGTTCAGGGAATGTGGAGAAAATTACTTTTCTTTTTCAATATATTCACCTGCAACCCTAGTACATTTTCAGATCTTTAAATTGCGAGCTTGCGTAAGCCTTAATCAAACATATTTCATCTTTATCTGGAAAATTAGCCGAAACTGCGTCCTTTATTTGATTGCTCGAAAATTTCTGCCTACGCACCACTTTTTTTTTCAATTTAGGAATCAGGTAACAATAAATTTTAGTCGCATTCATAATTAAATCTACAAATGTTTACTTTTATGCTAGGAGTTATGTCTGACTCAAAATATCGAAACAGGACAGCCAGCCCACTCTTGTCGACAGGAGCAATGTCGTGCAGAAGCAGAACACCCTCTCCCTTCTCTTTTCCTCAATGACTTCTTCTAACCGTTCCAAGATTAAAGCGTAGTAATCACCAGTTATGGAAACGCTTTTAAATTTGTAATCAATTAACAGTATTCCTTGTAGGTCTCAAAAAGCAGTAGCCATGAACTGAAGTTTCATCCCCTGTAATAAATCGGCTCAATACACCATGCCTGCCTTCATTAGAAAGGTCCAAACATGCAAGGGATCATTCGTCTTCGAGTGATTCCCTATCTTCCTTAAAGTGACTGCGCTATTTAAAAGACATAGCTTGTCACAGGCAAGTATCCCCGTAAACCGATGACATCTCTTCCAGTATGGTACGAACGATAGTTTAAAGCTTACTGACGCAACTGTGATAAAGCTTTATATTTATACTAATTATGAATCACTGAACACGTTAGGATACGAAAGCGGTCAATTTCGCGAACATAGAAACAATGCACACGGTGTTGGCTTACGGATGCGATAACACAATCGTCCAATGAAATTCCCATCCTATCCAGCAAAACTTAAAGCCATGAAAAATAAATAGCTAGGTAATCATGTCAGATGAATGATCTATCAGCACCAATCTCAATTCGTGAATTTTGACCTCAGAGTTAAAAGAAATGTGAAACAAGGCCTTTCTTCAAGTATGATTAGAAATGTGAAACAACGCCTTCGTAAAACATATCTTTACTGTTCTTCAAATAAGGTTATTGTTACCATAAATTTATCAAGCAATTCTCTCGTTTATTTTATTTTTTGGTTCTTCTTATAGGATAAACGATTAACAAAATTCCTAAACTATTTTACGAGGCAGACATCTCCTCTACCAGTAAAACAATCTTGGCCTCTTTCACAGTAGGTTTGTCATTCGCACTCCACTGTTTCGACTATTACTTCATCTTCGATTTATTTATTATATTTCAAATACACCTAAACATCTAACCCCAGGTTTTTTTATTAAATTAAGAAATACTAAGATACATTTCATGCACATGTCATTCAGAGCATGCGTAACTGTAGTACTGGAATAGCTTTCGACGCCATCTGAAAATGAAGTACTTGAAAAAGTTTGATAATAGTATTTAATAAATCAGTGAGGATCTTGAATAATTTGCGAATGCTTCCCTAGTTGACAACATTAATTTCAATGAAAACAAACTTTCATTCAAAAAATAATATTGCACTTTTCCACAGTGGATATTATTATATCTGATTTGTAAAAAAACCCTATTTATATATTTTGGGATTATTCTTATACTTTTTGAAAGCTACTTTGAGTAAGTGGTGATTGTTAATAATGTATTTTTGAAATTATAAATTTAAGATGAAATAAAACTTTTGGAAGTTTGTTCATATTAGTTTGTTTAATTCCGTTTAAATTATGTATTTTGGGGTATTAAAGCCTGTTATCTGCTATTCATATAGAATTTCTGAATTTATATACCTCAAGTGAAAATTTATATAATACTTATTTTTGCTGTCTGTGACTCTTGTTCATGCAAAATTCAACATTTCTCTTTCTTTATTCTGTTCGTTTCTTTGTTATCTAGATAAACCGTCTTCATGCATTCGTACTCTAGATGTCACATGGGTTACTGAATTTAAAAATTTCATAGTGAATTTTACTTGAAACTAAACATTAAATGACAACATTTTAAGTACTAAGGTAAGTATGCTATTTAACGTTGATGAATTTTATTAGTATAAATTTATACATTAAGCATGATGTCCATGAAATACAATTTATAGTTTAAATCAGATGCTACAATGTCAAACTTTCTTAATTAAAATAAAACAATGTATACTTATCGGCTAGCCCAAAGAGATTTTCTTTTCTGCAGCAAGAACAAAATATGCATTTGACGGAATCAATCTGTCAGGATCTTGTAAATCTATGTCTGCAGCTTGTACAGGATATAAATTAAAATCTTCAAGAAATGTTGTTTGGAATGGTAAAAGAATTATCGAAATTCGTTATATAGTTCAGAAGATTACTTCGGAGAAGCATGTAATATTCCTATTTTATACTATTAGTATAGGTGAGTAGGAAACGGTATATGAAATTATTTTTTAAAATATTTGAATTCGTCCTGTTTAATTCTTATTTAAATAATAAAAACGCAAACACTTTTTCTTTCTCTTCTTTTTTACCTAGACGTCCTTCAGCTCAAGAAACAAGAGCCTATACCTTACTGTAACAATTGAATGTACGTACGTAAACAAAGAGCGAGAATTTTTTATTACAATTTCACAATAATTGTTTGCTAAAATTTTAACTTATTCCAATAAATTGAGAATTCTTATATTTTAACAAACTTTAAATTGTCAACACTACTGAATAAAGAATTTATAACAGCATGCTTTTTCTGAAGGATCCACAACCATTGTGAAACGAAGAAAAGTATTTTGAAAATATCTACAGCTGTAACAACAGCTCGCAGTAGACACGTGGAAGCAAAGACTACCTACACTAAAATGAAATGGTAAAAAGAAAAAGGAGCGCATCAAAAGACACACGTAAAAAGGTTTTCCCAAGACATTTCCATTTAAATGAAAATGAGAAACCAATTTTATCGTTCATGGTATTTGTTATAATCCTGGAACAGAGCGTTTAAGAAACGGAAACAAGATATATAATAACTGTTTCGTTGAAAATATTTCTGAATAATAAATACAGTAGTACCCCGTTATCCGCTGACTCCGTATCCGCGGTTTCAGTTATCCGAGATTTACCTATGATGAGCAGAAAACGCGTTATATCAATAAATATAAAAGTTATAGGAGCATTTGTCGATATATCGTCGTATATATGAGTCATCCCCTGAATTCGGCGCTCTCTTATGATAAGTTAAACAAGTTGGAACGTGCTTAAGATGCCACTCGCTTTTACTTGTACATATAAACGCTCCTGTTAACTATGAGTTTAGTACTATTCGAATTGTCGGACAAGACAGTGCTTGCAATACTTTTTTATTAAAGCAAGTATATTTGAAAATCATTTTAAAATGGCTTCTAAACCAAAAAGAAAACGTGAAATGCTCACTATTAGTGAAAAAATAAACATCATTAATATGATTGAAATAGAAAAAAAATCTATTGCAACTGTTGCTAAAATATACAATAAAAACGAATCTTCGATAAGAGAAGTGTTAAAAAACAAAGATAAGATTCGAGCTAGTTTTTCTAGTGCACCCCAAACTGCAAAACTTGCAACCACAATACGTAATAAAGTGTTACTTAAGGTAGAAAATGCCTTAAATTTATGGGTGGAAGATATGACAAGAAAACATATTCCTATCTATGGCAAAGTGCTACAACAAAAGGCGTTGGTTTTATATGAAAATATGCAGACCCAAGATTATACTGAAAAGGAAGGAAAATCATTCACAGCAAGTAGGGGGTGGCTGCATAGATTTAAAACTCGGTTTAATCTAAAAAATATAAAAATGACGGGAGTCTGCGTCGCCTGATCATGTAGCTGCTGCCCTGTTTCCAGAAAAATTTAAACAAATTATTGCAAAAAAGAATTATCATCCTAAGCAATTTTTTAACTGCTATGAGACTGGTCTTATGTGGAAAAAATGCCTCAACGGACTTATATTCATAAGACTGCAAAGAGTGCACCAGCCTTTAATGCAATTAAGGATAGACTTACTTTAATATTTTGTACAAATGCAGCTGGTCATATGATTAAACCCGGACTTGTTTACCGATCACAAAATCCACGTGCTCTTATATACAAAGATAAAGCTTGCCTGCCTGTGTTTTGGCAATCAAATCGAAAGGCGTGGGTTACGGCTGTTCTGTTTACACAATGGTTTCATCAAAGCTTTATTGCGGAAGTGAAAAGATATTTGGAAAAGGAAGAATTACCATCTAAAGTGCTGCTGATACTAGACAATGCTCCTGGGCATCCTGTGTCACTAGGCACAGAAGATAAAAATGTTGAAGTGCTTTTTTTACCACCTAACACGACCTCATTGCTTCAACGCCTTGATCAAGGTGTCATTAGATGCTTTAAAGCCATATATATTCCACAGGTTTTCGAAATGCTGTATACAATGGCTAACGAATGCTGATATCGGGCTCATGGAATGCTGGATATCATTTACAATTGCTGACGCAATTCTATTTATCAAAGGAGCGATGGAGGAATTAAAGTCAGAAACGATAATAGCATGTTGGAAAAATCTGTGGAATGACATCGTTCTTAGTTCTGAAGACACACATGATATTAATTCACATCTAACAACGATATTTAACATAGCGCAGAAAATAGATGGAGAAGGATTTAACGATATAACCCAAGAGGAACTCAGTGATTACATAAACGAAGAGGATCAACTATTCACCAACGAGGAATTGGAAGACCTTGTGAAATCTTCTCCAGAAGCGAGTGACGATGAGGATGAGGGTCAACAAGCTAACTAAACTAAAATAAAAAAAATATACTGATGTTTCCTCATCTTTTAGCATAAAAACTACATAATCACATTTTGAGAATTAAACCTTTCAACAACAACAACAAAACTCCAATTGTAATATCGGTTTATGAATGGTTATAGGACACGGTTTATTATGGTTTAATATTTTATAATCCATGTCATAATTATATTTTTTTATTAGAAACAACAACTTAATAAATAAAAAATACGCAAAATTAATAATTCATATTATTAATAAAACATTAGAGAATTCTATTTTAATAATGAAATCAATCATGATTCTTTAACACAAAACAAACTTAGTCTGACGCACAATTGTAACACACAAGTAATGGGTCGTTATTAACACAGGAACAGCAGGCTCATTCTTTGCAATGCCTACATTGAAGCCAGTCTTTCTTACTGTTCTTGTAAGAACTACGCATGCAAGACAGATAGTATTCCTCGGAAGACTCTTCCGAAGACGAATCTCTAACTATTTTTGGTTTCTTTGCTGGCTTTTTATTTTTCTTAATTTCTTTATCACCTGCAATTTTTCTCTTGGCATCAGTCGCGTTTCTCTTGTTGTGTCGCTTTTCCAAAAAAATCTCAGGCGTGTCTGTATGTAAGCACTGCTGTTTTTCCCTGTTGTTGTCTTGTGGTTATTGCTTTATTAAAATCAGCCTTAGGCAAAGGACCAATTTGTTCTGGAGTGCATAACATTTTCGAAAGAGCTAGATGTGGCAATACATTATTAGAAATAGCCGGTGGCGGGGATGTTACATTGTCATTGGAGATGCTAGGTTGGGGTTCGTCGATGAAATTTTCAGTAGGTTTGTTTACTACAACATTTTCTTCTATTGGTCTATCAGTAACACTAGAAGGTGCAAACTCATCGCCAGCAAAGATATTCCTAATAAAAAACCATATTCCAGATCATCGAGAGCCTGCAGTAATATTTTTTGGAGAAACAGCAGGGGGCAAAGCCTCTCTGACTAGTCCTGGTCTATTATAAACAGTCATTCGTTTAATTGGGTTCATCTTCATCCACTGGTCACATTCATTATTGAATTTTTTTTTAATAGTCCAAAAACTAGCTATCTACTGGTTGAAGTTTATGCGAAGTGTGAGGAGGAAATGACAATAATGTTATGAAATTTAATCTGCAGAACTCTATGACGGGCATATACCCATGAGTGGTGTGGTTGTCCGAGATAAGTAAATCTCCGTTGTCTTCGCTTGCCTTAGAGTAATTTGTAAAACTTCTCATGAAAACTTAGAAATCTTCTTTCTGCATCCAACCACTATTGTTAGCGTTTCGAATACAGGTTGGCGGACCATCTACTACAAAATGTTCATGATATCGTTTCAGCGGAAAGATAAACATAGGAGGTACACTATTTCCCAGTGCATTAACCGCCACACAAATTGTTACTAAAGTGCCTTTCCCCTGAGAAGCTATTGCACCAACTTGGTTCACTTCTTTCTTAGCGATAACTTTATTTGGTGTTTAAATTCTTTATTGTGGGGATGGATAACATGACACATTCTATATCTTGGCGGTTCTTCTAATTGAAACATTTTCATTAAACACTCTGTTAGCAGCTTGCTCGAACAACTTTTGAGGAAGCTCTCCTCTGTTTGTCTTTCTTTGTCTAGCTTTGACCATTTTTGGGGCCAAAACAATATTAATATGATTCCACTGGTGATTTATTTGGGACTAATATTTAAACGGGTGTCAAATGTAACATGTTACAATCGACACCAACAGTTCTCCAACTCTTTGCACGGGAATGCAATTAACTTAACACCAAAATTAACAAATTATCACAAATTACAGTCTAAAATATAATGATTTCAGCCTAATAATCGTTTGGAACCTCCGAGTAATATTAAGCTGATAATTTCAATACTAACATCCTGCAAATAACATACATTGCAGTTCAAAAATCACACTTTCTTGTCCCATTGACACATGTGTTGTCAACGACAAATATGAACTGCTACTACTTCAGTGGTCTGCAGCAATGCATCTTACTGTCAAACGAGTTTTCATTTTACGAGAGAGATGGCGGCACAATCTCAAGTGTTTGACTGCTACAATTAATACCAGTCTCCTCTACTATATTACAATTACTGATAATTATCGGCTTAAAAGTTATATGTTACAAATAAACCAACCAGGCAGTGGTAAATCCCATATCGAAAAATTAAAAATGTTGAATTAGGTAGTTCATAAACATAAAAGGTCCAGTAACATTGTTTGCAGTACTCATAATCCATGAGTTACACAGTTAATTTATAGATAACATTTGTATTATGTGGCAGCAATAGAATTAGTAAATATTCTGCATCATAAAAAATGCACACGAGAATAAGAAAGGGGAAAGAGAAAGGGTGAGAGAAAGAGAGAATGTCAAAAATAGTAAAGTATAATTTCCAAGTCAAAAGTATGAACGAAAATCTGAGCAATAAATTAGATGCTGGATTGCTTTCATCTATAATAATGTATACCGGTTGTGTCAAATAACATTAGCCATAGGGAATCTCATGCACACGAATGTACGATGTATACTTATGTATATGTATGCCGACCCGGTACCAATGCCGGGGACGTATACATCGTATATACGTATGCATGAGATTTCCTATGGCTAATGAAATTTGACACAACCGGTATACCTGTATCCATATTAACACAACTAGAATTAAAAGTGAGTTAAACGAAAAAAATTAAGAAAAGCGTAAGCTTAGGCAAGATTGTAGGTTATTGCCTGCATTGTTTTAAGCATATTTACATAATAATAAAAATAATGTATATACATATTAAGATGATATATACATGGTGAATCAGTATTAGCCGCTTTTGTTTAAATAACCTAAAACTATTGAGCAACGCAACAGCAATCGAAAGCAAGAAAAACAAATTTCATTAAATAATATCTTCAACATAACCGCAACTTTGTGCAATGCACGTGAGTTTCTGCTTTCCAAAGAAGTACTGACGTCGCCTAAAACGAGATTTTCTTGCAAACACTTTTCTGATTTAATTTTCACGTCATCAAAAAGTTTTGAAAATCCGTCCGTAAAAAACGAAGATACTCTTCTGCATTACCTTTTCCATCAAAGAAATAAAGTCCAATTATGTAACTACCCACTATTCCTCCCCACAAAGCTTGCAGGTGTGAGAAAGTTAGGGTTTTTATGTATTATAACTAGCTGTCCATCAATCTCTTCGAGCTTGAATCGCCTTTCGCGTCCGCTTACAGTTTATTACAGATTCCTGTAAAACGCTAAAAAAAATCTTATTTTCTAAACTTTTGACACACCTTGTATAGACGCATACTTTTTGCTGTCACGATGACAGGACGAACGACAATATAATTAAGCATATTTACATCAGTTTGACTGTTCATTGTTGAAGTTTTAAGTTTGGGATTTATTTAGCGTAAAGCTAATACTTGACACTAAAACATTCATACAGACTGACGTGGAAATACCTGTGTTAACATTTTGCTTACATACATTGCAAAAAAGTCCTCTATAATTCATATTTGTTGGGTTATTTTGCGATTCTTATGAAATATTTTATAAAAAATAATACAAAAGGGGAGATTTCATGATTAAAACCAAACTACAAATAATAATTGAATCGATCGAAATAAGATCGCGACACCAACCTGGTACACGATCATCATAAATCATAGGTGATCTATAATGTTTGTCATACAATATTGGTATAAGTAATGTAGATTACTCATTTTGTTTTTATTTTTTTTTAATTTAAGACACAATTATTCTATTGAACACTCGCTCTTATTGTTATTATAGTGTTTCATTAAACTCTTCGAATTAGAATTGCTTCTTCGCGTCCACTTCTTCTCTATAAGTTGTTCTATAAATGTGCCTCTTTGGAAATGTGATCACTGCCAGACGCAAGGGTACATGAATATTAACACTTATATATTTTTTTAATGTAAGTAAAATGTTATTAATTGCTTTTGACTCCTTTGCCTTATTTTATATAACAATGATATTGGAATCTGTATCTGAGGTACTGTTAATGGAGAGTAATTGCAACTGTAGTTCACTTTGCTTTTGTTTATGAATAAAGATTGAATTTAAACAATATATGTCTAATAATGAATTATACATTATTTGTTCGTTGAGTCAGGTTTTGTATAAATCGTGTGCAATTAGCGTAAGACTGTCATAGTCAAGTCAGACTGAAGTTAAGATGCTTAGGTAAATTATTGTCATTCCACTTGTCATCGTGACAGCAGTTCGTTGAAGTGTGTTCGTTCATAATAACATGCGTGAACGAAATGTCACAGTGACAGTGCTTAACCAAATTATCTTTCCAATTGTCGTATGAAATTAACAAAACATGATGAACAGAATGTGTTTTTAAATTTGCTAACATTTAAAAATAGGTACTGTCGCTCTTATATTTTTCAAACGCAATGGAATGTTATTATACCACCGCTGTTTGAGAAAGCTACAGTGTTAGCGAAACGCGTTACAGCATTTACATTTTTGTATATAAATAGATATAGTGAAGATATAAACAAATTTGTTGTTTTATTTTACGTTGATTTCAATAGATCTTCACCAAGTAAAAGCCACATCTATCCAATTTTCCAAGCAATGGAAAATCCTGCTATGTCGTACCATTTAACAGAAAATGTGCCTCTGATCGGTTGATGACAACCAGCAGTCGCATCCCTTAAGTGCTTGTTTTTATAACAGAATTATTATTAAACAAAATAACATCCGGTTACATCTTTCTTCCAATTTCCTGTAAAACGCGAGCACTGCCATGATGGTTTTTCTAGTGTCCGTTATCATAAACTTTTGACGAACCCCTATATATACATATATGTTTGCGTTATAATTGTCATCATGAAAGCAGTTCAGATGTCATCACGAACTGAAATTGATCGATCGTTTGGACGTTTGATAGCCTGCAATTGAATTTTCGTGCGACTGCCAACGTTAATTAAATGTTAGACGGATTTTTGCCTGTCAATTGTGACGTTTCCTATAATATTTAAGTCAACCTAATGTGGATGTTAAGTTGTCATTGTCAGCTATGCCGACGTACTTTAATATTTAATACAGACATTTTGCGTAGACCCTAGTTAAATTTATCGGTGTTAGAAACGGTAATAGAAAAATGAACTTGGTGACATAGATGTGCCCGTCAATTATTCTTAATTCTGATCAGCACATATAAAAATCAGCTGGATAGTAATGCTTACTTCATTTTTTCTGAAGAAGTGATGTTATTGTGTATTAAAGTACTTTGCGATCTTAGAGTAACTAATAATTATTAAATTACCATATATGATGTTTCTGTATCGTATTGTCTTTATATGTAGTAATAGTTCCATTACTAAAATAGTAATTGCCCATTTTACTCTTTAAATCGTTAAATTAAATGTGATATGTATGTATTATGCATTTATGAAAAGTAAAGTGTTATAATTAACATTGATTTTCACGACAATAGGCAACAGAAATAAATTTCTTCTTCTTCTTTATTGTGGCTTTGAGTTAGACTATTTAGTCTTTTACTCTTCATCTGAGAGCGGTGAATCTTGGAATGTTGGAGTTGAATTTGATTAGCTATTGTTTATCTTTATTTTGATTAAGAATTAAAGTAGAACCATTTCAGGTCTTTTGTGTTTGAAATTTTCATTTCCATCATATGCAAGTGCTCTTTTAAGATTTTGATTTGAGTGGTTTTCCATCTGATTTATTGGACGTAATACTTGTTTGTAAAGTAGAATTTTGTTGTTCGTGTTCAGCTGGCTTTTTCTGCCTATAAGAGGCCATAGTTGACATCTTGTTTGTTTGGTTTTGGTTATCGTTTTTGCTATGTGTGTGTTATAATTGAGCTTTATATCCAGGTATATTCCCAGGTATTTAATTTCTCTACTCCATGGTGTAGTGTTGTTGTTGATGGTTATTTCGTTGTCTGATGTTTTCCGATTCCTTTTGAAAGATTATTACTTGGGATTTGTCTTCGTTTATTGTTGTCCTCCATTGTTTGAACCATTTTATCGTGTTGTCTAGGTGCGTTTGGAGTTCCTGTACCGCGTTCGTCGGACATCTTGATGTTGAGAGCAGTGCCGAAATAAATTTCTATGACGTTCGTTCAAAATAGACAATAGACTATATAAGAATCGGTGTTATTGGGTTTGTCAATTTTGAAGTTTTCCGGCAAGTGTAATTGTGTTTAAAATTGATTGGCCACTTTAAGGATTAACTTTAAACTTTTTCGAAAACCGTCACTGCGTCAGAGGTTAATTGATGTTTATATAAGTTCCTCCTATAAACTTCAAATCTGCGAGACCTAATTGTCAAATTGAATATCATTGTTGAAATATGTAAATGTGGCAATTGGATTTAATATTTTCTGCATTAAAGATCAATTTTATTGTGATTAACATTTTAATTTTATTGACAATTTATAGTAATATAGCGGAAAGGATGGAGATATTTTATTATGTGTTGGTAATAATAATAATACATATCTAATAGGTTTCACATTTCATCAATCAAAAACCACTCTTGAACTTTGCATTTTTTCATTTCCTTAACATTACATATTCACATCGTGTCTGCTCATAGCGCCCATGTAAATGTCTGATAGAAGATATTGAACTTGTAAATTTAGAGTCTCTAGTCGTCAAAAAGAAAAAAGAAAGAAAATATTGTTCCCTTCTTTTCGCTTCGCGTATGTTCTCAGGTGATTAGCCAAATAAATTCACTTTTCATTACCAAACTGTCCAACATTTGCCGACTTTATGGCTTTAAAGTTTCACAACACGTCGATGATAGTGACTGTTCTTCCTCGATATTTTTTCGATAGCACATCTCTTTATCGTCACATCTTTGGTGTTTTCAGTATTTAGTCCGGTCAGGTCACAGTATTTTTGAGATGACATACCAAGTCGATTGCAGCACCGAGACTATTATTGCAGTGAATTCTGACGTTTCCCAGTAAGTGTTATCGCCTATTGATCGTCTTGATGGTTCATAACTCGAATTGAAGTTTCATCGCAAGTCAAACGTTAGATGGATTTTTTGTATATAAGTGTTAAAGTTTCCTGTTACTTTAAAGGATATTCTTACACTTAAACTTAATTACATATCAACATGTCAAATTATAGGATTGCGTACTGAAAAATTAAAAATACGGATCACTTCTGTTTCATTTCCTGCTTTTAAGTATACACTTTTCTTAGAAAAGATGCTAAATTAGTGATCGATGAATTTAATGTAATTTAGTATATATACTCTTCAAATTCTTTAATTCTATTTGGATATTTCCAGTATTTAATGAATGAAACCTGCAAACTTTTAAGACTGTCATTTCTAAGTGTATAAACATATTCATATGTAGTTACTGACCTTGTGGGCTTCAATTCTTCCAACTTTAATTTACAGCCATACCAAAAAATCGAGAAACTACTTCTGTATCATTTCCTTCGGATCAGTTCCCGTATATATTCTCAAATAAAAGGTAAATTCATGTTTGATTAAATTAATGCCGTTTAGTATATTCTTTAGTGCTTACGTATTTGATTCCCTCGATCTAGATATTTACTTGCCTTAGATTTTTCCAGTACTTAATGACAAAACTTGCAAACGTTTAAAACTGTAATTTGTAAATGTTATACGGTATATATTCATATGTAGTTAGTGACCCTGTATTGTCAATTATTTCCACCTTAATTTACGACAGGGGTCGTTTGTTTTAGAAATTTACTTGCCTTAGATTTTTCCAGTATTTAATGACAAAACTTGCAAACGTTTAAAACTCTAATTTGTAAATGTTATACGGTATATATTCATATGTAGTTAGTGACCCTGTATTCATAAGGCAGATTTCATTAAAAAACAACTAAAAACATACGGTATAACTATTTTCGGTACGCTATTTCTGAAAATAAGGGAGCTAATTAGAATTTAGATCCGTATAATATTTGTCCCTGTGAACAGTTGATTTCACTGCTACAGCTCACTGGTTTGACGTAATGTCAGATTATGTGTATGCGTTAAAAAATCGTATGGCATATCGGCAACAACTCTAACCATAATACATAAAATTGTCGGAGTACCTATGTCATTCATAATGTTAATTTAATTTTTATGATACCGCATACGCTTCTTCTTTTTAGTTGGTTAGGTTGTACCTATTCACTATTACCTATACTATTTACGGTATTTTAATTTCTATATGAATGAATGACAGTGGAGGATAATTATGTAGTTAACTTTGCTATTGTAATGAATGAAGATTAAATTTAAAGAAATATCTCTAGAAATGGATTATACATTATGGTGGCAAATGAATTTATTTATTAAGACTTTGCCCACAAAGCGAACAATATTCCTATATAATTTAATGAACGCTGATATTTAAAAATTTTTTATTGACATTCAGGTTTTGTATCAGTTGTGTACATCTAGTCCATGGTGAACGTCGACAGATCAAAAAAAAAAATTAATTGAATGTTGTTTCACGTTATTCGTTCTATAAAATTGGTACTACGCTTTGTGTCAAGTTTACGATTGAAATAGTGTATAATTCAAATTTTCCGACAGACTGTCATCGTAACGATATTTCGATGACACATACCTATGACAATGAAAAGTCAGACAGCTGACATGAAGATGTTTAACCAAAATTGTCGTTCCACCTGTCATCGTGACAATAGTTCGTTGAACTGTATTTGTTCACACATAAACTTGTGAGAACGAAATGTCAGGCTAACTTAATAAAACATGTTTTAAACTTACAGGTCATTGAGAGAATTAATTAATTTTCATATTACGCTTTAATAATATACTTTCTAAAACGCAATCGAAAATCTTGCTAGCTCCTATACGGTTGATGCTAGACACTGTCGTATCATTTAACCAAAAATGTACTTCTGATTAGTTGGTGCCAACCAGCTAGTCGCACACTTTAAATACTTGCTTTTATAACTGAATTGGTAAACGAAATGACATACATGCTTATGGGAATCTTATTTGATGTATTTATTTTATTTCGAAGTGCTTCGGACACATCTGACAAATAAAGAAAAGTCGCCCTATTATTTGTATGTAGAGAGATCGATGAGAAATGTTATTAAATGATCCCATTCGTAAAATGGTTTAAATTTATATAATTATAACTTGAACACTGATACATTTCCAACATTCTGTTGACATTTAGGTTTTGTATAATTCGTGTGCATCTAACGTAATTTGACAGGCCCAAATGGCAAAACTCAGATGGTTCTTCTTTATATAAGCTTGCTTCAAGTTCTTCGTTGTATGAAATTTACATTTCGATGACATATATAATGAATAGAGTGTCATTGTATTTATTAATATATCTTCATAAAAGATAGCAAAATCGTTATATTTATTATTGTACTTACGTGCGACAATACACTTTAAGTTTATTTTATCATATCCGTCGGCATTTTG
Source organism: Amphimallon solstitiale (assembly GCA_963170755.1). Classification (NCBI taxonomy): domain Eukaryota; kingdom Metazoa; phylum Arthropoda; class Insecta; order Coleoptera; family Scarabaeidae; genus Amphimallon; species Amphimallon solstitiale. Next base: position 69,149,039 of record OY720675.1, read on the forward strand.
TTCGTATATTCATATAGAAAGGAAATAGTAACGATTGATAATAATAACACTAATACGTATCTGAAAGGTACCACGTTTCAATTAAAAATGCAGTTCTTCGTAATATCTTTATTTGTCGGCCTTTTGACATTTAAACTTGACAACCGATGGATGAACGTGAATATATATATAGTCAAATTAATGACACGCAAACTCGTCATTGCGAGATTTTTTTACCCTGCAGGAAAGCTTTAAATGAATCGCACCTTCGACAGCGACAGACTTGGCACGTGGACAGTGCACTCAATCGTCGCGGAAGAGTCCACTCTTTTGGTTTCCAACCCTCTTTCCGCACTCTAAACCTCGACGGCCTGAAATTTCTTCGTCAATGTGAAATTTTTACAATTCTTTCGCGCGTGCCTGTCATACCTGACATTTTTACGATTTTGATCGGTTGTCACGTGCATCGTCATGATGACGTAAGCCATTTTTCTGTTAAAACACCGTATGCACGCTCCTCTTTAAAAGCCCATATCTCTGCACACGCTCCACTTAGAAGGAAAAACTCTCCGTCGAGGAACAATTCAAGGTCGTCGGTAAATTCACGCCAAAGGGCAGCTTTCAATTTCGCGTATCCAGAGACGAGTTCTTCCCCCCGCGTACCCAATTTTCGTCGATTTTGACCGGGTTTGGTTGCCATTGACTACTCGGCTTTTAGTATATATAACTAGCTGTCCATCAATCTCTTCGAGCTTGAATCGCCTTTCGCGTCCGCTTACAGTTTATTAGAGATTCCTGTAAAACGCTAAAAAAAATCTGATTTTCTAAACTTTTGACACACCTTGTATAGACGCATACTTTTTGCTGTCACGATGACAGGACGAACGACAATATAATTAAGCATATTTACATCAATTTGACTGTTCATTGTTGAAATTTTAAGTTTGGGCTTTATTTAGCGTAAAGCTAATACTTGACACTAAAACATTCATACAGACTGACATGGAAATATCTGTGTTAACATTTTGCTTACATACATTGCAAAAAAGTCCTCTATAATTCATATTTGTTGGGTTATTTTGCGATTCTTATGAAATATTTTATAAAAAATAATACAAAAGGGGGGGGGGATTTCATGATTAAAACCAAACTACAAATAATAATTGAATCGATCGAAATAAGATCGCGACACCAACCGGCTACACGATCATCATAAATCATAGGTGGTCTATAATGTTTGTCATACAATATTGGTATAAGTAATGTTGATTACTCATTTTGTTTTTATTTTTTTTTTAATTTAAGACACAGTTATTCTATTGAACACTCGCTCTTATTGTTATTATAGTGTTTCATTAAACTCTTCGAATTAGAATTGCTTCTTCGCGTCCACTTCTTCTCTATAAGTTGCTCTATAAATGTGCCTCTTTGGAAATGTGATCACTGCCAGACGCAAGGGTACATGAATATTAACACTTATATATTTTTTTAATGTAAGTAAAATGTTATTAATTGCTTTTGACTCCTTTGCCTTATTTTATATAACAATGATATTGGAATCTGTATCTGAGTTACTGTTAATGGAGAGTAATTGCAACTGTAGTTCACTTTGCTTTTGTTTATGAATAAAGATTGAATTTAAACAATATATGTCTAATAATGAATTATACATTATTTGACATTTATAATTTGTGGCAAATGAATTTATTTATTAAGAATTTGCCCATAAAATATATAATATTTCTATATAATTTACTGAACGTTGAGTTGACATTTAGAACATTTCGTTGAGTCAGGTTTTGTATAAATCGTGTGCAATTAGCGTAAGACTGTCATAGTCAAGTCAGACTGAAGTTAAGATGCTTAGGTAAATTATTGTCATTCCACTTGTCATCGTGACAGCAGTTCGTTGATGTGTGTTCGTTCATAATAACATGCGAGAACGAAATGTCACAGTGACAGTGCTTAACCAAATTATCTTTCCAATTGTCGTATGAAATTAACAAAACATGATGAACAGAAAGTGTTTTTAAATTTGCTAACATTTAAAAATAGGTACTGTCGCTCTTCTATTTTTCAAACGCAATGGAAAATCCTGCTATGTCGTACCATTTAACAGAAAATGTGCCTCTAATCGGTTGATGACAACCAGCAGTCGCATCCCTTAAGTGCTTGTTTTTATAACAGAATTATTATTAAACAAAATAACATCCGGTTACATCTTTCTTCCAATTTCCTGTAAAACGCCAACACTGCCATGATGGTTTTTCTAGTGTCCGTTATCATAAACTTTTGACGAACCCCTATATATACATATATGTTTGCGTTATAAATGTCATCATGAAAGCAGTTCAGATGTCATCACGAACTGAAATTGATCGATCGTTTGGACGTTTGATAGCCTGCAATTGAATTTTCGTGCGACTGCCAACGTTAATTAAATGTTAGACGGATTTTTGCCTGTCAATTGTGACGTTTCCTATAATATTTAAGTCAACCTAATGTGGATGTTAAGTTGTCATTGTCAGCTATGCCGACGTACTTTAATATTTAATACAGACATTTTGCGTAGACCCTAGTTAAATTTATCGGTGTTAGAAACGGTAATAGAAAAATGAACTTGGTGACATAGATGTGCCCGTCAATTATTCTTAATTCTGATCAGCACATATAAAAATCAGCTGGATAGTAATGCTTACTTCATTTTTTCTGAAGAAGTGATGTTATTGTGTATTAAAGTACTTTGCGATCTTAGAGTAACTAATAATTATTAAATTACCATATATGATGTTTCTGTATCGTATTGTCTTTATATGTAGTAATAGTTCCATTACTAAAATAGTAATTGCCTATTTTACTCTTTAAATCGTTAAATTAAATGTGATATGTATGTATTATGCATTTATGAAAAGTAAAGTGTTACAATTAACATTGATTTTCACGACAATAGGCAACAGAAATAAATTTCTTCTTCTTCTTTATTGTGGCTTTGAGTTAGACTATTTAGTCTTTTACTCTTCATCTAAGAGCGGTGAATCTTGGAATGTTGGAGTTGAATTTGATTAGCTATTGTATATCTTTATTTTGATTAAGAATTAAAGTAGAACCATTTTAGGTCTTTTGTGTTTGAAATTTTCATTTCCATCATATGCAAGTGCTCTTTTAAGATTTTGATTTGAGTGGTTTTCCATCTGATTTATTGGACGTAAGACTTGTTTGTAAAGTAGAATTTTGTTGTTCGTGTTCAGCTGGCTTTTTCTGCCTATAAGAGGCCATAGTTGACATCTTGTTTGTTTGGTTTTGGTTATCGTTTTTGCTATGTGTGTGTTATAATTGAGCTTTATATCCAGGTATATTCCCAGGTATTTAATTTCTCTACTCCATGGTGTAGTGTTGTTGTTGATGCTTATTTCGTTGCCTGATGTTTTCCGATTCCTTTTGAAAGATTATTACTTGGGATTTGTCTTCGTTTATTGTTGTCCTCCATTGTTCGAACCATTTTATCGTGTTGTCTAGGTGCGTTTGGAGTTCCTGTACCGCGTTCGTCGGACATCTTGATGTTGAGAGCAGTGCCGAAATAAATTTCTATGTCGTTCGTTCAAAATAGACAATAGACTATATAAGAATCGGTGTTATTGGGTTTGTTAATTTTGAAGTTTTCCGGCAAGTGTAATTGTGATTTAAAATTGATTGGCCACTTTAAGGATTAACTTTAAACTTTTTCGAAAACCGTCACTGCGTCAGAGGTTAATTGATGTTTATATCAGTTCCTCCTATAAACTTCAAATCTGCGAGACCTAATTGTCAAATTGAATATCATTGTTGAAATATGTAAATGTGGCAATTGGATTTAATATTTTCTGCATTAAAGATCAATTTTATTGTGATTAACATTTTAATTTTATTGACAATTTATAGTAATATAGCGGAAAGGATGGAGATATTTTATTATGTGTTGGTAATAATAATAATACATATCTAATAGGTTTCACATTTCATTAATCAAAAACCACTCTTGAACTTTGCATTTTTTCATTTCCTTAACATTACATATTCACATCGTGTCTGCTCATAGCGCCCATGTAAATGTAAAGAAAATATTGTTCCCTTCTTTTCGCTTCGCGTATGTTCTCAGGTGATTAGCCAAATAAATTCACTTTTCATTACCAAACTGTCCAACATTTGCCGACTTTATGGCTTTAAAGTTTCACAACACGTCGATGATAGTGACTGTTCTTCCTCGATATTTTTCGATAGCACATCTCTTTATCGTCACATCTTTGGTGTTTTCAGTATTTAGTCCGGTCAGGTCACAGTATTTTTGAGATGACATACCAAGTCGATTGCACCACCGAGACTATTATTGCAGTGAATTCTGACGTTTCCCAGTAAGTGTTATCGCCTATTGATCGTCTTGATGGTTCATAACTCGAATTGAAGTTTCATCGCAAGTCAAACGTTAGATGGATTTTTTGTATATAAGTGTCAAAGTTTCCTGTTACTTTAAAGGATATTCTTACACTTAAACTTAATTACATATCAACATGTCAAATTATAGGATTGCGTACTGAAAAATTCAAAATACGGATCACTTCTGTTTCATTTCCTGGTTTTAAGTATACACTTTTCTTAAAAAAGATGCTAAATTAGTGATCGATGAATTTAATGTAATTTAGTATATATACTCTTCAAATTCTTTAATTCTATTTGGATATTTCCAGTATTTAATGAATGAAACCTGCAAACTTTTAAGACTGTCATTTCTAAGTGTATAAACATATTCATATGTAGTTACTGACCTTGTGGGCTTCAATTCTTTCAACTTTAATTTACAGCCATAACAAAAAATCGAGAAGCCACTTCTGTATCATTTCCTTCGGATCAGTTCCCGTATATATTCTCAAATAAAAGGTAAATTCATGTTTGATTAAATTAATGCCGTTTAGTATATTCTTTAGTGCTTACGTATTTGATTCCCTCGATCTAGATATTTACTTGCCTTAGATTTTTCCAGTATTTAATGACAAAACTTGCAAACGTTTAAAACTGTAATTTGTAAATGTTATACGGTATATATTCATATGTAGTTAGTGACCCTGTATTGTCAATTATTTCCACCTTCATTTACGACAGGGGTCGTTTTTTTTAGAAATTTACTTGCCTTAGATTTTTCCAGTATTTAATGACAAAACCTGCAAACGTTTAAAACTGTAATTTGTGAATGTTATACGGTATATATTCATAATATGTAGTTAGTGACCCTGTATTCATAAGGCAGATTTCATTAAAAAACAACTAAAAACATACGGTATAACTATTTTCGGTACGCTATTTCTGAAAATAAGGGAGCTAATTAGAATTTAGATCCGTATAATATTTGTCCCTGTGAACAGTTGATTTCACTGCTACAGCTCGCTGGTTTGACGTAATGTCAGATTATGTGTATGCGTTAAAAAATCGTATGGCATATCGGCAACAACTCTAACCATAATACATAAAATTGTCGGAGTACCTATGTCATTCATAATGTTAATTTAATTTTTATGATACCGCATACGCTTCTTCTTTTTAGTTGGTTAGGTTGTACCTATTCACTATTACCTATACTATTTACGGTATTTTAATTTCTATATGAATGAATGACAGTGGAGGATAATTATGTAGTTAACTTTGCTATTGTAATGAATGAAGATTAAATTTAAAGAAATATCTCTAGAAATGGATTATACATTATGGTGGCAAATGAATTTATTTATTAAGACTTTGCCCACAAAGCGAACAATATTCCTATATAATTTAATGAACGCTGATATTTAAAAATTTTTTATTGACATTCAGGTTTTGTATCAGTTGTGTACATCTAGTCCATGGTGAACGTCGACAGATCAAAAAAAAAAATTAATTGAATGTTGTTTCACGTTATTCGTTCTATAAAATTGGTACTACGCTTTGTGTCAAGTTTACGATTGAAATAGTGTATAATTCAAATTTTCCGACAGACTGTCATCGTAACGATATTTCGATGACACATACCTATGACAATGAAAAGTCAGACAGCTGACATGAAGATGTTTAACCAAAATTGTCGTTCCACCTGTCATCGTGACAATAGTTCGTTGAACTGTATTTGTTCACACATAAACTTGTGAGAACGAAATGTCAGGCTAACTTAATAAAACATGTTTTAAACTTATAGGTCATTGAGAGAATTAATTAATTTTCATATTACGCTTTAATAATATACTTTCTAAAACGCAATCGAAAATCTTGCTAGCTCCTATACGGTTGATGCTAGACACTGTTGTACCATTTAATCAAAAATGTATTTCTGATTAGTTGGTGCCAACCAGCATTCGCACACTTTAAATACTTGCTTTTATAACTGAATTGGTAAACGAAATGACATACATGCTTATGGGAATCTTATTTGATGTATTTATTTTATTTCGAAGTGCTTCGGACACATCTGACAAATAAAGAAAAGTCGCCCTATTATTTGTACGTAGAGAGATCGATGAGAAATGTTATTAAATGATCCCATTCGTAAAATGGCTTAAATTTATATAATTATAACTTGAACACTGATACATTTCCAACATTCTGTTGACATTTAGGTTTTGCATAATTCGTGTGCATCTAACGTAATTTGACAGGCCCAAATGGCAAAACTCAGATGGTTCTTCTTTATTTAAGCTTGCTTCAAGTTCTTCGTTGTATGAAATTTACATTTCGATGACATATATAATGAATAGAGTGTCATTGTATTTATTAATATATCTTAATAAAATATAGAAAGATCGTCATATTTGTTACTGTACTTACGTGCGATAATACACTTTAAGTTTATTTTATCATATCCGTCGGCATTTTGTTCATATATTCATATAGAAAAGAAATAGTAATGATTCATAATAATAACACTAATACGTATCTGAAAGGTACCACGTTTCAATTAAAAATACACTTCTTCTTCGTAATATTTGTCGGCCTTCTGACATTTAAACTTGACAACCGATGGATGAACGTGAATATATATATAGTCAAATTAATGACACGCAAACTCGTCATTGCGAGATTTTTATACCCTGCAGGAAAGCTTTAAATGAGTCGCACCTTCGACAGCGACAGATTTGGCACGTGGACAGTGCACTCAATCGTCGCGGAAAAGTCCACTCTTTTGGTTTCCAATCCTCTTTCCGCACTCTAAACCTCGACGGCCTGACATTTCTTCGTCAATGTGAAACTTTTACAATTCTTTCGCGCGTGCCTGTCATACCTGACATTTTTACGATTTTGATCGGTTGTCACGTGAATCGTCATGACGTAAGCCATTTTTCTGTTAAAACACCGAATGCACGCTCCTCTTCAACGGGCGATATCTCTGCACACGCTCCACTTAGAAGGAAAAACTCTCCGTCGAGGAACAATTTAAGGTCGTCGGTAACTTCACGCCAAAGGGCAGCTTTCAATTTTGCGTATCCAGAGACGAGTTCTTCCCCCCGCGTGCCCAATTTTCGTCGATTTTGACCGGGTTTGGTTGCCATTGGCTACTCGGCTTTTAGTATATATAACTAGCTCTAACGTCCGCTTACAGCGGGTCCTCCGCTTACAACTGGTCCTCCGCTTACAGCGGGTCCGTCAATCTCTTTTAGTTGGAATCGCTTTTTTCGCGTCCGCTTACAGCTTTTTCATTGTTTCCTGTAAAAAGCAATCACTGTCATGATGCCTTTAAGAATGTCCGATTTTATTAACTTTTGACGCACCCCTGTATATACATATATTTCGTGAAGGCAATAGTATATTTTCTTTAAAATTCTTCTCGAACGGTTTTTTACACAAACCGGAACACACTCAAGAGCGAGAAATGTAAATTTATGTTAAACATAAGTATGTTAATGTATCCAAAGAAACAATGAGCTCAAAGAGCACAACATTTTCATCGAGACAGTTTGCAATACTATTTTGATGTGATAGTGGAAAAGCATTGTCAACCTTTTCGAAGTCTACTGTCGTTAAGAAAAAAGCACAAAATAATAATAAAAGTAAGAAGCCCAAGTTTTAAATTTAAGCCCTATTGAAGCGCCTTTCCTGTAAAAAACGCTTTTTAGAATGTCCACTTTTATAAACTTTTGAAGCACCCCTGTGTATACATATATTTTGTTAAGCCAATAGGATATTTTATTTAAAATTCTTCTCGAACTGTTTTTGCCATAAATTGGTACACACTCAAGAGCGAGAAAGGTAATTTAATGTTAAGCATAAGTCATCTTAAAGTATCCAAAGAAACAATGAGATCAAAAAGCGCAACATTTTTATTAAGACGTGTACAATATTATTTTGATGTAAAAGTGTAAAAGCCTGTCAACTTTCTTGAAATCCACTATCGTTAATAAAGGAGCACAAAATAATAATAAAAGTAAAAATCCCAAGTTTTAAATTAAAGCGCCTTTCCAGTAAAAAGCGATCACTGGCATGACGCTTTTTAGAATGTCCAGTTTTATACACCTTTGAAGCACCCCTGTATATACATATATTTTGTGAAGCCAATTGTATATTTTATTTGAAATTCTTCTCGAACTGTTTTTAACACAAACGGTACACACTCAAGAGCGAGAAAAGTAATTTAATTTTAAACATAAGTCATATTATGGTATCCAAAAGCACAATGAGATCAAAAAGCCCATCATGTTCATTACGACAGTTTACAATACTATCTTGATGTGAAAGTGTAAAGCCTGTCAACCTTTTCAAAATCCACTATCGTTAATAAAGGAGCACGAAATAATAATAAAAGTAAAAAGCCCAAGTTTTAAATTGAAGCGCGTTTCCAGTAAAAAGCGATCATTGGCATGACGCTTTTTAGAATATCCAGTTTTATACACCTTTGAAGCACCCCTGTATATACATATATTTTGTGAAGCCAATTGTATATTTTATTTAATATTCTTCTCGAACTGTTTTTAACTCAAGCCGGTACACACTCAAGAGCGAGAAAGGTAATTCAATGTTAAACATAAGTCATCTTAAAGTATCCAAAGACACAATGAGATCAAAAAGCGCAACATTTTATTAAGACATTGTACAATACTATTTTGATGTGGAAGTGTAAAAGCCTGTCAACCTTTTCAAAATCCACTATCGTTAATAAAGAAGCACAAACTAATAATGAAAGTATAAAGCCCAAGTTTTAAATGTAAGCCCTATTGAAGCGCCTTTCCTGTAAAAAGAGGCTTTTTAGAATGTCTACTTTTATAAACTTTCGAAGCACCCCTATATATACATATATTTTGTTAAGCCAATAGGATATTTTATTTAAAATTCTTCTCGAACTGTTTTTGACATAAACCGGTACACACTCAAGAGCGAGAAAGGTAATTTAATGTTAAACATAAGTCATGTTAAAGTATCCAAAGACACAATGATATCAAAAAGCGTAACATTTTTATTAAGACAGTGTACAATACTATTTTGATGTGATAGTCTAAAAGCCTGTCAATCTGTTTAAAATCCACTATCGTTAATAATGGAGCATAAAATAATAATAAAAGTAAAAAGCTTAAGTATTAAATTGAAGTGCCTGTCCTGTAAAAAGCGATCACTGGCATAACGCTTGTTAGAATGCCCACTTTTATACACCTTTGAAGTACCCCTGTATATTCATATATTTTGTTAAGACAATAGGATATTTTACTTAAAATTCTTCTCGAACTGTTTTTGACACAAACCGGTACACACTCAAGAGCGAGAAAGGTAATTTAATGTTAAAGTATCCAAAGACACAATGAGCACAAAAAGCGCAACATTTTCATCAAGACAGTTTACAATACTATTTTTATGCGAAAGTGTAAAAGTCTGTCAACCTTTTCGAAATCCACTATCGTTAATAAAAGAGCACAAAATAATAATAAAAGTAAAATGCATGGCGGCCCGTGATTTTTTGGGACGGGAGGGCACCGGGGGTCTGAGTGTTTAATATCAAAAATTAAGTATAGAGAAAAAATGAACTCAATATGCTATTTAATTAAGTTGTTTGAAAATAAAATCCATCCGCCGTTCCTTACGATCAGCAAAATGATTAATAACTCATTCTTTGAAATTTGGTGTTGATATCAGTAATTGTTTTTCAGTGGAACACATTGCTAAGGCACATAGTCTGCTTTCCCGCATGGTATTTCTAGAAAACGTTTTTATTGCACGCCCCCAGAGATTCGAAAATAGCAGAAGACAATTTACAAAATCTTTCGCCAACATAGTCTCGACATATTATCAAAAACAAACTTTTATAACAGTTGTACTATTCAACCTTGGAAGTAAATTACAATAGTATCATCAGAAAACTTATCATCCAACTCTGCTTAACAATTTGTATTGTTAATTAGTAAATAAAATGTTAGCATGTGTGCTTTTTATTCTTTGTACAACTTCTATTGCACATGTTTGTTACATTAAAGGCTTACATTTTGACATTTAAATATAATTTGGTTCCATTTCTTTTTTGTTACCAACGTCAAAACAACAAAATTAGCGTGCGATAAAGAAATACTTTTGCAACCAAAACGGATGTCGTAAAGTGAACTTTATAGCACCGAATTAGAAAAAAGCATTTTGCACATTACACCCACACAACCAGTCTGATAAACTGTAAGAGCTTCTCTTGATTTCAAATCGTGATCTTCTAGTTTAATCAATAAATCTGGTCTAGGGAGACCTAGATTTTTTAATTCTGTCTTAATGTTACTAACGCAATTCATAGTTGCATTTGCACCGATAGAAATTACAACATACACTCACCGTTGTAAATTACATACTGGACCGCCACCCGGACCCGGCACCATAGAGTAGTGCCCCGCCGCCTATATATTATACGCGCGCTACCTGCGCCAGTTTCATCGCTCGATTTCTAATACAGACGGGGCAGTCGCGCGAGATGCCCCGGAGCCTACGCCAGACTGCGATTTTTAAACGCGCTGAAATGACGGACTGTTACTTTCAAAAACATATTTTTTGTCATCAAATAAATCAGAAAAATTACATACAAATTAGGTATTTATAATTAATTTATCTGTTAAAAGAAATTTGTCAAGGGGGGGGGGCAGAACCCCGTTGCCCTCCCTGCAGCAGCCGCCACTGGTAAAAAGCCAAAGTTTTAAATGTAAACCCTATTGAAGCGCCTTGGCTGTAAAAAGCGATCACTCTCATGACGCTTTTTAGAATGTCCAATTTTTATAAACTTTTGAAGCACCTCTGTACATACATAAATTTTGTAAAGCCAATAGGATATTCTATTTAAAATTCTTCTCGAACTGTTTTTGACACAAACCGGTACACACTCAAGAGCGAGAGAGGTAATTTAATGTTAAAGTATCCAAAGACACAATAAGATCAAAAAGGTCAACATTTTTATTAAGACAGTTTACAATACTATTTTGATCCGAAAGTGTAAAATCCTGTCAACCTTTTCGAAATCCAGTATCGTTAATAAAAGAGCACAAAACAATAATAAAAGTAGAAAGCCCAAGTTTTAAATGTAAGCCCTATTAAAGCGCCTTTTCTGTAAAAAGCGATCAATCTCATGACACTTTTTAGAATGTCCAGTTTTATTAACTTTTGAAGCACCCCTGTACATACATAAATTTTGTGAAGCCAATTGTATATTTTATTTAAAATTCTTCTCGAATTGTTTTTTATACAAACCGGTAGACACTCAAGAGCGAGGAAGGTAATAAATATTTTCTAAATTATTGGTATCTCCTAACTCCAAAATTTGAAAATGTCAACCTGAAGAAATTCAAACCAGGACGTGTAAACGGCAAAAGTTACTTTGTGTCTCATAACATTGCATTTATATGCGTTCCTTATATTTTCTATTATTACATATGACATGTAAAAAAAGTTATTTATTATACAAGGGAAAGAAGTATGAGATTTTAGCTCGAGATAATGACAAAATACCGAGAGCTGAAATCTAATGTTTTTTCCCGTGTATAATACACTATTTTTTCTGTGACAGGAAAAACGACGATTTTATAATGATAAAAAAGGCTCAGAAAATCAATCGATGTGACATTTGAAGTTTTAAAATTGGTAGGCTGTTGTACTTATAGCAGCATTACACCTGCGTTGCTAAGGAAACCTGTAAAGTATTCAAATATTTGTCAATTTAATTTTGTGTTTGGTTTTAAAAATTTGCGAACATAGGTTGATTTTTAGTTATTTTGATTGGAAGGTGAAAAAGAAATGCAGTTCTTTCTCGGAGACGGTGCTATTGGCATACATAAGTAAATGCAACTTTTTGTATAATAAAATATATTAAAATTAAATGTCCGTGTTCTTACAAATCCGAAAAAAAAGTACTAATTTTTTTCCTGGGGAAAAAAATGAGTACTTTTTTTCTCGGCTTATAAAGTGACATTTTGTTACCTGTTAAGAAAGATAAAATGTCAAACTTTTCCAGTCACAGAAAAAAAGTTATAAAAATACAGTCGAGTCGTCTGAAAGCCAGTTACAAATTAAATATTATAAATAAAGGTATTAAATATTACTTCCCTACACCTATATTTTACATAACATTTGGCTGTACTGTTTCAAAATGTTTAGATAACAAACGTCAACAAATAATTACAACAAATATCAAAAGGTGTACAAATATTATTATTTATGAGTCCTGAAATGTATTTTGTAGGTTATATTACATGACAGGTAAAATTTTGCAACATCTAATATTTGACGTCATTTTAATTTAGTAGCGCATGTCAGTTGAGAGAGCGACTGAACTATAGGAACAGTTTGTTGAAAAAGAAAAGACTTGCATCTGCGGTCATAAACTGTATTATCAATTATATTCTAACAGTATAAGATATTGCAATTTCAACTGCCATATTTCAGACAATTTAACTTGCACCAAATTTCTGTAGGATGAATAAGGCCAGAAACTTTGATTGAAAGATCATATCCCAACTGTTTACTAAAAACTATACGTTTTAACAGGTTCTTTGTCTAAATTTCCTAAATCAAAGAGGGTAGATTGAGAAAACCGTGTTTCCATAATTTTGACTTACAAAATGTTATGTTCTGGAGGAATCGGTGCGATCTTTGTAGTGCCAATTATAATTATTATTTTAAAATTTAACTACACGTTAACGAACACACTATTCATCCGAACCCATTTAAATCGAGAGTACTTTATACAGTGTCTGCATAAGCACCTACCAGCTTCTGTTGAATTTCTTCAATGTCTTCAATTTCACATGTAACTTGTAAATGTAGATTTAATATGTTAATGGCATATCAGAGTGAGTCTAAAATATATTCATCTAAAATTATAAATTTTTACAAATACTTAGAATTTTTAGCAACTGAGATAAAGTCCCGGAAATGTAACAGAATTAAAAAGCTTCCAAAACACAAATATTTCCGTAGTGAGCTAAAAGTTACACATATTCAATATTATGTTTTTATTTTAAGTATACTGTTAATTTCATGTATAGAAGAAGCAATACAATTACTAAATCACTAATAAAAATAATTATTATTTACAAATGCACAAGAAAACATAATCGCAGTCAATACTAATAAAAATCCAAATCTCCTAGGTTATGCGCACGTGTAAGTAATCCCAATTACTGTTTAATATTTTATCAGGTTTGGTAAAACACCGGTTAAAATATCTTCATGTAATAACGTTCTTAATCAATGATTAGCGCCAACTGGTTTTGCAGAAACGTACTATCCCGTATTTTATTTATTGAGTACGCTGATCGGCATTTTAATCGGAATTGGGAAAACCGGCCCTTAATTGAACTTAATCAACTAATACAGTGCAATATATTTAAATTATTATTAATATTAAAAATACGTCTAAATTTGCCGTTTTAGTTGTTAGGGCGTTTTAATGTTGAAGGTTACATTCAAATATTATGTCAACTTTAATGAAATATTGCAAAATTTTACCTGTCAAGTATTCTACTTATACATGCCATTTCGAGACTTATAAATACACCTTTTGACATTAATCATAATAACCTTTTGAAGTTTGTCATCCAGGCAATACAAATTTGTTTGCAATTACCGTTTTCCGTAGAACGCGATCACTGTCATGACGCTTTTTAGAAAATCCGATTTTATAAACTTTTGAACCACTCCTGTATATACATAAATTTTCTGATGCCAATCGTATATCTTATTTAGAACTTTTCTTTACTCATTTACACAAACCGTTACACTGAACACTGAAGAGTGAGAAGGATAATTTAATGTTAAACATAAAACATGTTAAAGTTAGCAAGGAAGAATGTGCTCAGATCCAAGCACTTTTCGACGAACCTTTCCGCCATATTACATTCGCCATTTTGTTTTTTTTGACATTTTGACTTTGGATTCGTGATCGGCGACCTAAAACACCCCCGTATCTAAAATTTCACATTCCTACGTCAATTTTCAAAAAAAACTTCCGCCATTTTGTTTTTTTTGACATTTTGACTTTGGATTCGTAATCGGCGACCTGACGCACCCCCGTATCTAAAATTTCACATTCATACGCCAATTTTCAAAAAAACTTCCGCCATTTTGTTTTTTTTTGACATTTTGACTTTGGATTCGTGATCGGCGACCTGAGACACCCCCGTATCTAAAATTTCACATTCATACGTCAATTTTCAAGAAAACTTCCGCCATTTTGTTTTTTTTTGACATTTTGACTTTGGATTCGTGATCGGCGACCTGAGACACCCCTGTATCTAAAATTTCACATTCATACGTCGATTTTCGAAAAAACGTCCGCCATTTTGTTTTTTTTTGACATTTTCACTTTGGATTCGTGATCGGCGACCCCCAAAACTCCCGTAGTTAAAGTTTCACTTTCATACGTCAATTTTCAAAAAAATCTTCCGCCATTTTGTTTTTTTTGACATTTTGACTTTGGATTCGTGATCGGCGACCTGAGACACCCCCGTATCTAAAATTTCACATTCATTCGTCAATTTTCAAAAAAACTTCCGCCATTTTCTTTTTTTTTTGACATTTTGACTTTGGATTCGTGATCGGCGACCTGAGACACCCCTGTATCTAAAATTTCACATTCATACGTCAATTTTCAAAAAAACGTCCGCCATTTTGTTTTTTTTGACATTTTGACTTTGGATTCGTGATCGGCGACCCCCAAAACTCCCGTAGTTAAAATTTCACTTTCATACGTCAATTTTCAAAAAAATCGTCCGCCATTTTGTTTTTTTTGACATTTTGACTTTGGAATCGTGATCGGCGACCCCCAAAACCCAAGTATATAAAATTTCACATTCATACGTCAATTTTCAAAAAATCTTCCGCCATTTTGTTTTTTTTTGACATTTTGACTATGGATTGGTGATCGGCGTCCGCAGACACACCCGTATCTAAAATTTCGCATTCATACGTCAATTTTTAAAAAACTCTTCGGCCATTTTTTTTTTTTTTGACATTTTGACTTTGGATTAGTGATCGGCGACATAAGACACCCCCGTATCTAAAAATTTCAACTTCGTACGTCAATTTTCAAGAAACCCTTCGGCCATTTTGTTTTCTTCGACATTTGGATTAGTGACGGGCGACCGTAAAGACTCCCGAGTGCCTAATTTTGCTTTTAATCAGAAGAGAGAGAAATTGATTTCAGCCAACTCCGCCCACTGTGCACGTTTGCGTAATCGTTAACATAAAATTATTTCGTAGGGGCACATAAATGTCGAAAGCAATCCTCTTCTTTTTACGCGTTCTGAAATTATCGTATTTTAATTCAAATCATTATTAAAATATTAATCGACAACACCTGTATAGATGAAAATATTAAATCAAGCGGGACCGTTACGTATTATGAGAACATGCCGAACATTCGCCGGACCGTAATGTATTGACCGGCAGTGCACATGAGAATCTGATTATATTTTCGCCCGTCCGGAATACATTGATATCGGTGCAAATTGAATCGGCCATTTTTCTGACCAAATACCTCTGCAAACGGACTTGGAATTACTCGTACCTTCGTCTAGGTACCTCTGTAAACTGGGAATGCGCAAGTGAACGTTTCCGAAATATCACTTGTTTACGTTTCTGAATCTTGTTGTGTCCTCGAAACTTTCAAAATTTGGAATTTCAAGCTTAAAAGTGAAAATGTGAATGCGTATGAGACCGGCTGTCAGTTTGACGTTTGTCGGGATTTTTCATCCATTTCGCTGAATTGTATCCGTCTGCAGACGGACTTTAAAGTGTTTGTGCCTTTGTATCTGTACCACTATAAACTCGGGAGAAGCAAGTAGAGGATCCAGAAAAGTCTGTACTTTTTGTCTCGGAGTTTACTTGTGCTCTCGAAACCTTCAAAATTTGGAATTTCAGGCCTAAAAGTGAAAGTTTGGATACATTTCGAATCTCCTGTCACTTTGACGTTTGTCGGGATTTTCAGTAAAAAGGCTCCAGAGTAATTTTTGTTTCCCACGTCCTCCTTATGGGGAAAATGTCGCGATGCAGCGTGATTTTCTGCACGTGCCAAAAATTTTCAAAAATTCGTTTCGGGCCTTTGCTCTCTCATCGGAGACGTGAAAAATAGCCTTAGGGACGGCGGACAGTCGTCCCCGCAGGCTGACACCTTTGTTCCCACCGCGGACGGGCCACGTTCTCAGAAAAGTGTCTCCCCAATTTGCCATTTTAACCCCGATCTTGCCTCCTCTACTAAATCCGTGAGAGCGGTAAAGGGTCCCGTGCGCTTTTATAGTATATAACTAGCTCTAACGTCCGCTTACAGCGGGTCCTCCGCTTACAACGGGTCCTCCGCTTACAGCGGGTCCTCCGCTTACAGCGGGTCCATCAATCTCTTTTAGTTGGAATAGTTTTTTTCTCGTCCGCTTACAGCTTTTTCATAGTTTTCTGTAAGAAGCAATCACTGTCATGACGTCTTTTAGAATGTCCGATTTTATTTACTTTTGACGCACCCCTGTATATAAATATATTTCGTGAAGCCAATAGTATATTTTTATTAAAATTCTTCTCGAACGGTTTTTTACACAAACCGGTACACAATCAAAAGCGAGAAAGATAAATTAAAGTTAAACGTAAGTCATGTTAATGTATCCAAAGAAACAATAAGCTCAAAGAGCACAACATTTTCATCGAGACAGTTTTCAATACTATTTTCATGTGATAGTGGAAAAGCATGTCAACCTTTTCGAAGTCTACTGTCGTTAAGAAAAAAAGCACAAAATGATAATAAAAATAAGAAGCCCAAGTTTTAAATTTAAGTCCTATTGAAGCGCCTTTCCTGTACAAAACGCTTTTTAAAATGTCCACCTTTATTTTAGGATATTTTGTTTAAAGTTCTTCTCGAACTGTTTTTGACATAAATCGGTACACACTCAGGTGCGAGAAAGGTAATTTAATGTTAAACATAAGTCATGTTAAGGTATCCAAAGACACAATGAGATCAAAAAGCGCAACATTTTTATTAAAACAGTGTACAATACTATTTTGATGTGAAAGTGTAAAAGCCTGTCAACCTATTTTAACCTCACTATCGTTAATAAAGGAGCACAAAATAATAATAAATGTAAGAAGCCCAAGTTTTAAATTGAAACTCCTTTCCAGTAAAAAGCGATCACCGGCATGACGCTTTTTAGAATGTCCAGTTTTATACACATTTAAAGCACCCCTGTATATACATATATTTTGTGAAGCCAATTGTATATTTTATTTAAAATTCTTCTCGAACTGTCTTTAACACAAACCGGTACACACTCAAGAGAGAGAAAGGTAATTTAATTTTTAAACATGTTCAGGTATCCAAAAGCACAATGAGATCAAAAAGCCCAACATGTTCATGAAGACAGTTTACAATACTATTTTGATGTGAAAGTGTAAAGCCTGTCAACCTTTCCAAAATCCACTATCGTTAATAAAGGAGCACAAAACACTAATAAAAGTAGAAAGCCCAAGTTTTAAATGTAAGCCCTATTAAAGCGCCTCTCCTGTAAAAGGCGATACTGGCATGACGCTTTTTAGAATGTCCTCTTTTATAAACTTTTGAAATACCCCTGTACATACATAAATTTTGTGAAGCCAATTGTATATTTTATTTAAAATTCTTCTCGAATTGTTTTTTACACAAACCGGTACACACTCCAGAGCGAGAAATGAAATTTAATGTTAAACATAAGTCATGTTAAAGTATCCAAAGACACAATGACCTCAAAAAGCGTAACATTTTTATTAGGGCAGTGTACAATACTATTTTGATGTGATGTCTAAGAGCCTGTCAATCTCTTTGAAATCCACTATCGTTAATAAAGGAGCACAAACTAATAATAAAAGTAAAAAGCCCAAGTATTAAATTGAAGCGCCTCTCCTGTAAAAAGCAATCACTGGCATGAGGCTTGTTAGAATGTCCACTTTTATACACCTTTGAAGTACCCCTGTATATTCATATACTTTGTTAGGCCAATAGGACGTTTTATTTAAAATTCTTCTCGAACTGTTTTTAACACAAACCTGTACACACTCAAGAGCGAGAAAAGTAATTTAATTTTAAACATAAGTCATGTTAAGGTATCCAAAGACACAATGAGATCAAAAAGCCCAACATGTTCATTAAGACAGTTAACAATACTATTTTTATGTGAAAGTATAAAAGCCTGTCAACCTTTTCAAAATTCACTATCGATAATATAGGAGCACAAAATAATAATAAAAGTAAAAAGCCCAAGTTTTAAATGTAACCCCTATTGAAGCACCTTTCCTGTAAAAGGCGTTCACTGGCATGACGCTTTTTAGAATGTCCAATTTTATAAACTTTTGAAACACCTCTGTATACACATATATTTTGTTAAGCCAATAGGATATTTTACATAAAATTCTTCTCGAACTGTTTTTGACACAAACAGGTACACCCTCAGGGCGAGAAAGGTAATTTAATGTTAAAGTATCCAAAGACACAATGAGCACAAAAAGCGCAACATTTTCATCAAGACAGTTTACAATACTATTTTGATGCGAAAGTGTACAAGTCTGTCAACCTTTTCGAAATCCACTATCTTTAATAAAAGAGCACAAAATAATATTAAAAATAAAAAGCCCAAGTTTTAAATGTAAACCCAATTGAAGTGCTTAGGCTGTAAATGGCGATCACTCTCATGACGCTTTTTAGAATGTCCAATTTTTATAAACTTATGAAGCACCTCTGTACATACATAAATTTTGTGAAGCCAATAGGATATTTTATTTAAAATTCTTCTCGAACTGTTTTTGACACAAACCGGTACACACTCAAGAGCAAGGAAGGTAATTTAATGTTAAAGTATCCAAAGACACAATAAGATCAAGAAGCTCAACATTTTTATTAAGACAGACTGTAAAAGGCGATCACTGGCATGACGCTTTTTAGAATGTCCTCTTTTATAAACTTTTGAAATACCCCTGTACATACATACATTTTGTGAAGCCAAGTGTATATTTTATTTAAAATTCTTCTCGAATATCTGTTTACACAAACCGGTACACATTCAAGAGCGAGAAAGGTAGTTTATGTTAAAATATCCAAAGACACAATAAGATCAAGAAGCACAGCGTTTTTATTAAGACAGTTTACAATACTATTGTGATGCGAAAGTGTAAAAGCTTTTCAACCTTTTCGAAATCCACTATCGTTAATAAAAGAGCACAAAACACTAATAAAAGTAGATAGCCCAAGTTTTAAATGTAAGCCCTATTAAAGCGCCTCTCCTGTAAAAGGCGATCACTGGCATGACGCTTTTTAGAATGTCCTCTTTTATAAACTTTTGAAACACCTCTGTACATACATAAATTTTGTGAAGCCAATTGTATATTTTATTTAAATTATAGCGTCGTAGATAAGTGATTGTGAAATACCAACAGTAGTTTGCTTTTTTAACTGCATTAATAAAAAGAAATACACACAATTTTTATAGTAATTTATGAAGAAGGTGACCAGTCAATAATATCAGTGGTAGGTATTACAATATATAATTTATTGGAAATTGAATGAAATTTAACATGTAAACCTGATAAGATATACTTTATGCTTGTCAGCGAAGTAAGAGTTTCAGTTGCTCTGCTTGCTACGGGTTGTCCATGGTGTTTGTTTCGATTCCTAAATGCAGTAATGATTAACAAAATAAAATTGACGTAGTACATGCTAGTAGTAATTCTAGTTAGTAAAATATCTGTATGCAATGCCCGTTAAATTACCTAATGGATGCATACTTCCTAGGCCCTGTAGTATTTTTAGCAAACGATAGTTACTATTAGATATTTCGATGTGTACATAGCAGTCACCCTTTATTAAGATGTAAACAGATCAGTGAAAGTATTGTCAATTGGAATGATTTTATATTTCTATAGATGTTGTCCATATTTAACTCAACATTTCTTTTTGTAATTTCGACTTCGGATTTGTGTACAGCGAGCCCAAAACCCTCCTTATACCAACCAAATTACAAAAAGAAATGTTGAGTTAAAACATTTCTTTTTGTAATTTCGACTTCGGATTTGTGTACAGCGACCCCAAAACCCTCCTTATACCAACCAAATTTTACCCAAATCTGAGGACGTTTTGAAGAACCTTGCCGCCATATGAGGTCCGTCATTTTGTTTTTTGAAATGGTGACTTTAAATTTGTGACCAGCGACCCCAACAACCCCCCCATATGCCTATTTCAGCTGTGGTTAAAATACAATAAACATATTAGTTTATCGATAATAATTTTTGTAGTGCTTAGCGGTAGATTGCACCCCCTTGATCGGCGTGAAGGCGATTATTTTGGTGGTTGTAATGTGAAATATAAATGTTTCTCTACGTCTGCTATGGTTAGTAGTAGATAAGCATGTTAATTAACCCCTAATTTAAGTTTTAGTGAAATAAGGTCGTTGAGTTCATCCCCTTTTGGTGGTGTGTAGACGATTATTTTGGTGACTGTGATGCGAGATATTAATATGTTATATGTTATATGCTATATATAGTTAAAAATTGATAAACATTTTTATTTAGCACCAATCGAATTTTTAGCGCTTACGGGTAGATTGCATCCTGTTGAACAGCGTGCAAGAGATTATTTTGGGTTTTTGATGTGAGATATAAATGTTTCTCAACTAAGCTGTGGCTATAATTCGATAAATAAAGCAATTTAACAGTAATCATTTTTTTAGTGCCTTAGGGGTAGATTGAACCCTCTTGAATGGCATGTAAAGAGTTTATATTGGTGGTCGTACTATGACATATGAATGTTTTTATGCTTCTACTATGGTTAGAAGTCGATACGCATTTTCATTTAGCACCAAATAAATTTTTAGTGATTTTGGACAGAAACTATTTTGGAGGTCGTGACGTGAGATATTAATGTGTCTAGTTCTGCTGTGATTAGAAATCAAGTCACTGACTGACACATTAAAATTAAGACATATTGTACGTGAGCGTGTAGCATTCGTGATACATAAGGAAATTGTGCGTTTCACGTGCCAATCATTCACCTCCTAATGAATCTCCTTTTCCCCATAAATTTAATGTACTTTTTAGCTATTTTTAAAATAAATTTTTAGTTATTTTATCTATAGTCTTTTATATACGTTAGAATTAGATTAATATTTATATGCTCGTACACATGTTACTTTTATATATTCTAAATTATTGGTATCTCCTATCTCCAAAATTCGAAAATGTCAACCTGAAGAAATTCAAGCAAGGACGTGTAAACGGCAAAAGTTATTTTGAGTCTCATAACATTGCATTTATATACGTTCCTTATATTTTCTATTATTACATATGACCTGTAAAAAAAGTTATTTATTATACAAGGGAAAGAAGTATTAGATTTTAGCTCGAGATAATGACAAAATACCGAGAGCTAAAATCTAATGTTTTCTCCCGTGTATAATACACTATTTTTTTCTGTGACAGGAAAAACGACGATTTAATAATGATAAAAAAGACTCAGAAAATCAATCGATGTGACATTTGAACTTTTAAATTGGTAGTCTGTTGTACTTATAGCAGCATTACACCTGCGTTGCTAATGAAACCTGTAAAGTATTCAAATATTTGTCAATTTAATTTTGTGCTTGGTTTTAAAAATTTGCGAACTTAAGTTGATTTTTAGTTATTTTGATTGGAAGGTGAAAAAGAAATGCAGTTCTTTCTCGGAGACGGTGCTATTGGCATACATAAGTAAATGCAACTTTTTGTATAATAAGATATATTAAAATTAAATGTCCGTGTTCTTAATTATGTGTAAGTATCCGGTCATTTTTTCCCGGGGAAAAATGAGTACTTTTTTCTCGGCTTTTAAAGTGACATTTTGTTATCTGTTAAGAAAGATAAAATGTCAAACTTTTCCCGTCACAGAGAAAAAGTTATAAAAATACATTCGAGTCGTCTTGGCAACGGACTCGGCAAAAGTACGAACTAAAGACGACGATTCAATACCACTACAAATTTCGATTGGCCGGAGCAATTTCAAAATGATATATTTAAAGTAATTAATCAATATTTCTGGATGTATACCTTCCCATAGTTAAATACTATTACATGAAAGCCAGTTACAAATTAAATATTATAAATAAAGGTATTAAATATTACTTCCCTACACCTATATTTTACATAACATTTGTCTGTACTGTTTTAAAATGTTTAGATAACAAACGTCAACAAATAATTACAACAAATATCAAAAGATGTCCAAATATTATTATTTATGAGTCCTGAAATGTATTTTGTAGGTTATATTACATGACAGGTAAAATTTTGCAACATCTAAAATTTGACGTCATTTTAATTTAGTGGCACATGTCGGTTGCGAGAGCGACTCAACTATAGGAACAGTTTGTTGAAAAAGAAAAAACTTGCATCTGCGATCATAAACTGTATTATCAATTATATTCTAACAGTATAAGATATTGCAGTTTCAACTGCCATATTTCAGACAATTTAACTTGCACCAAATTTCTGTAGGATGAATAAAGCCAGAAACTTTGATTGAAAAATCATATCCCAACTGCTTACTAAAAACTATACGTTTTAACAGATTCTTTGTCTAAATTTCCTAAATCAAAGAGGGTTGATTGAGAAGACCGTGTTTCCATAGTTTTGACTTACAAAATGTTATGTTCTGGAGGAATCCGAGCGATCTTTGTAGTGCCAATTTTAATTATTATTTTAAAATTTAACTACACGTTAACGAACACTATTTATCCAAACCCAATTAAATCAAGAGTACTTTATACAGTGTCTGCATTTTCAATGTGAACCTGCCAGCTTCTGTAGAATTTCTTCAATGTTTTCAATTTCACATGTAACTTTTAAATGTAGTTTTAATATCTTAATGACATATCAGTGTGAGTCTAAAATATATTCATCTAAAATGAAGTTTTAATAAGGTGCTGTTAAAAGCAATTACAAAGAAGAAAATAGCAAGCGCAATCATAAATTTTTACAGATACTTAGAATTTTTAGCAACTTAGATAAAGTTCCGGAAATGTAACAGAATTAAAAAGCTTCCAAAACACAAATATTTCCGTAGTAAGCTAAAAGTTACACATATTCAATATTATGTTTTTATTTTTAGGTATACTGTTAATTTCATGTATAGAAGAACCAATACCAATACTAAATCACTAATAAAAATAATTATTAATTACAAATGCATAAGAAAACATAATCGCAGTCAATACTAATAAAAATCCAAATCTCCTAGGTTATGCGCACGTGTAAGTAATCCCAATTACTGTTTAATATTTTATCAGGTTTGGTGAAACACCGGTTAAAATATCTTCATTTAATACCGTTCTTAATCAATGATTAGCGCTAACCGGTGTTGGAAACACATACTAACCGGTATTTTAATCAATGGTTAGCGCCAACAGGTTTTTGCAAAAACGTACTATCCCGTATTTTATTTAATGAGTACGCTGATCGGCATTTTAATCGGAGTTAGGAAAACCGGCCCTTAATTGAACTTAATCAACTAATACAGTGTAATAATATAAATAATTAAAAATATGTCTAAATTTGCCGTTTTAGTTGTTAGGGCGTTTTAATGTTGAAGGTTACATTCAAATATTATGTCAACTTTAAAGAAACATGCGCCAATAATTTAAGGACATTTTATAAACTTTTGAACCACTCCTGTATATACATAAATTTAGTGGTGCCAATCGTATATATTATTTAGAACTTTTCTTTACTTCTTTACACAAACCGTTACACTGAACACTGAAGAGCGAGAAGGATAATTTAATGTTAAACATAAATCATATTAAAGTTACCAAGGAAGAATGTGCTCAGATCTAAGCACTTTTCAACGAACCTTTCCGCCATATTACATTTGCCATGTTTTTTTTTTTACATTTTGACTTTGGATTTGTGATCGGCGACATGAGACACTACCCTATCTAAAATTTCACATTCGTACGTCAATTTTCAAAAAAACTTTCGTCATTTTGTTTTTTTTGACATTTTGACTTTGGATTCGTGATCGGCGACCTGAGACACCCCCGTATCTAAAATTTCACATTCATACGTCAATTTTCAAAAAAACTTCCGCCATTTTTTTTTTTTTTGACATTTTGACTTTGGATTCGTAATCGGCGACCTAAGGCACCCCCGTATCTAAAATTTCACATTCGTACGTCAATTTTCAAAAAAACTTCCGCCATTTTGTTTTTTTTGACATTTTGACTTTGGATTCGTGATCGGCGACCTGAGAGACCCCCGTATCTAAAATTTCACATTCATACGTCAATTTTCAAAAAAACTTCCGCCATTTTGTTTTTTTTTGACATTTTGACTTTGGATTCGTGATCGGCGACCTGAGATACCCCCGTATCTCAAATTTCACATTCATACGTCAATTTTCAAAAAAACTTCCGCAATTTTGTTTTTTTTGACATTTTGACTTTGGATTTGTGATCGGCATCCGCACACAGCGCCGTATCTAAAATTTCATATTCATACGTCAATTTTCAATAAAATTCCGCCATTTTGTTTTTTTTTTGGACATTTTGACTTTGGATTCGAGGTCGGAGTTCGCAGACACACCCGTATCTGAAATTTGACATTCGTACGTCAATTTTCAAAAAATCTTCCTCCATTTTGTTTTTTTGACATTTTGACTATGGATTGGTGATCGGCGTCCGCAGACATACCCGTATCTAAAATTTCGCATTCATACGTCAATTTTCAAAAAATCTTCGGCCATTTTTTTTTTTTGACATTTTGTCTTTGGATTAGTGATCGGCGACATAAGACACCCCCGTATCTGAAATTTCACATTAGTACGTCAATTTAGAATTAGTGACGGGCGACCGTAAAAACTCCCAGTTTTACTTTTAATCAGAATAGGGAGAAATTGATTTCAGCCAACTCCGCCACCGTGCACGTTTGCGTAATCGTTTAAGTAAAATTATTTCGTAGGGGCACATAAATGTCGAAAGCAATCCTCCTCCTTTTCCCCTTTGAGGAAATACGCTTTCCGAAATTATCGTATTTTAATTCAAATCATTATTAAAATATTACTCGACAACGCCTGTATAGATGAAAATATTAAATCAAGCGGGACCGTTACGTATTATGTGGACATGCCGAACGTTCGCCGGACCGCAATGTATTGACCGGCAGTGCACATGATAATCTGATTTTATTTTTCGCCCGTCCGGAATGCATTGGTATCAGTGCAGATAGAATCGGCCATTTTTCTGACCAAATACCTCTGCAAACGGACTTGGAATTACTCGTACCTTCGGCTAGGTACCTCTGTAAACTGGGAATGCGCAAGTGAACGTTTCCGAAATGTCACTTCTTTACTTTTCTGAATCTTGTTGTGCCCTCGAAACTTTCAAAATTTGGAATTTCAAGCTTAAAAGTGAAAATGTGAATGCGTATGAGACCGTCTGTCAGTTTGACGTTTGTCGGGATCTTTCATCCATTTCGCTAAATTGTATCCGTCTGCAGACGGACTTTAAAGTGTTTGTACCTTTGAATCTGTACCACTATAAACTCGGGAGAAGCAAGTAGAGGATCCAGAAAAGTCTGTACTTTTTGTCTCGGAGTTTACTTGTGCTCTCGAAACCTTGAAAATTTGTAATTTCAGGCCTAAAAGTGAAAGTTTGCATACATTTCGAATCGTCTGTCACTTTGACGTTTGTCGGGATTTTCAGTATAAAAGGCTCCAGAGTAATTTTTGTTTCCCACGTCCTCCTTATGGGCGAAAAAATTGATGCAGCGCTTTTCTCTACAAGTGCTAAAATTTTCAAAAAATTCTTTTCGCCGCCTTAATGACCGTTCGAAGCGATAAAAATACGCCTATACAACGTAGAAATGCACACCCGACCACGTGAAACTCGCAAAACTCCCGTCAAACCCTCACTTTCAGAAATCCTTCGCTTGTCGTTTTCCCATTTTCACCCCCATCTTCCCTCCTCTACTAAATCCGTGAGAGCGGTAAAGGGTCCTGCTCGCTTTTAGTATGTATAACTAGCTCTAACGTCCGCTTACAGCGGGTCCTCCGCTTACAACGGGTCCTCCGCTTACAGCGGGTCCTCCGCTTACAGCGGGTCCGTCAATCTCTTTTAGTTGGAATAGCTTTTTTCGCGTCCGCTTACAGCTTTTTCATAGTTTCCTGTAAAAAGCAATCACTGTCATGACGCCTTTTAGAATGTCCGGTTTTATTAACTTTTGACGCACCTCTGTATATACATATATTTCGTGAAGCCAATAGTACATTTTCTTTAAAATTCTTCTCGAACGGTTTTTTACACAAACCGGTACACACTCAAGAGCGAGAAAGGTAAATTTATGTTAAACATAAGTCATGTTAATGTATCCAAAGAAACAATGAACTCAAAAGAGCACAAAATTTTCATCGAGACAGTTTACAATACTATTTTGATGTGATAGTGGAAAAGCATGTCAACCTTTTCGAAGTCTACTGTCGTTAAGAAAAAACACAAAATAATAATAAAAGTAAGAATCCCAAGTTTTAAATTTAAGCCCCATTGAAGCGTCTTTCCTGTAAAAAACGCTTTTTAGAATGTCCACTTTTATAAACTTTTGAAGCACCCCTGTATATACATATATTTTGTTAAGCCAATAGGATATTTTATTTAAAATTCTTCTTGAACTGTTTTTGACATAAATCGGTACACACTCAAGAGCGAGAAAGGTAATTTAATGTTAAACATAAGTCATGTTAAAGTATCCAAAGACACATTGAGATCAAAAAGCGCAACATCTTTATTAAGACAGTGTACAATACTATTTTAATGTGAAAGTGTGAAAGCCTGTCAACCTTCTTGAAATCCACTATCGTTAATAAAGGAGCACAAAATAATAATAAAAGTAAAAAGCCCAAGTTTTAAATTTAGGCCCTATTGAAGGGCCTTTCCTGTAGAAAGAGGCTTTTTAGAATGTCTACTTCTATAAACTTTTGAAACACCCCTGTATATACATATATTTTGTTAAGCCAATAGGATATTTTATTTAAAATTTTCCTCGAACTATTTTTGATACAAACCGGTACACACTCAAGAGCGAGAAAGGTAATTTAATGTTACAACGACACAATAAGATAAAAAAGCCCAACATTTTTATTAAGATAGTTTACAATACTATTATGATCCGAAAGTGTAAAATCCTGTCAACGTTTCCGAAATCCACTATCGTTAATAAAAGACCACAAAACAATAATGAAAGTAGAAAGCCCAAGTTTTAAATTTGGCGCCTTTCCTGTAAAAAGCGATCACTGGCATGACGATTTTTAGAATGTCCACTTTTATAAACTTTTGAAGCACCCCAGAGCATACATTAGTTTTGTGAAGCCCATTGTATAATTTATTTAAAATTCTTCTCGAACTGCTTTTTACACAAACCGGTACATACTCAAGAGCGAGAAAGTTAGTTTATGTTAAAATATCCAAAGACACAATAAGATCAAAAAGCGCAACATTTTTATTAAGACAGTTTACAATACTATTATGATGCGAAAGTGTAAAAGCTTTTCAACCTTTTCGAAATCCACTATCGTTAATACAAAGCACAAAACAATAATAAAAGTAGAAAGCCCTAGTTTTAAATGTAAGCCCTATTAAAGCGCCTCGCCTGTAAAAGGTGATGGCATGACGCTTTTTAGAATGTCCACTTTTATAAACTTTTGAAACACCCCTGTACATACATAAATTTTGTGAAGCCAATTGAATATTTTATTTAAAATTCTTCTCGAATTGTTTTTTACACAAACCGGTACACTCCAGAGCGAGAAAGGGAATTTAATGTTACAACGACACAATAAGATAAAAAAGCGCAACATTTTTATTAAGACAGTTTACAATACTATTTTGATGTGAAAGTGTAAAAGACTCACAACCTTTTCGAAATCCACTATCGTTAATACAAGAGCACAAAACAATAATAAAAGTAGAAAGCCCAAGTTTTAAATTGAAGCCCTATTGAAGCGCCTTTCCTGTAAAAGGCGATCACAGGTATGACGCTTTTTAAAATATCCACTTTTATAAACTTTTGAAACACCCCTGTATATACATATATTTTGTTTAGCCAATAGGATATTTTATTTAAAATTCTCCTCGAACTGTTTTTGACACAAACCGGCACACACTTAAGAGCGTGAAAGGTAATTTAATGTTACAACGACACAATAAGATAAAAGAGCGCAACATTTTTATTAAGATAGTTTACAATACTATTTTGATCCGAAAGTGTAAAATCCTGTCAACCTTTTCGAAATCCACTATCGTTAATAAAAGAGCACAAAACAATAATAAAAGTAGAAAGCCCAACGTTTCAATTTGAAGCCTTATTGAAGCGCCTTTCCTGTAAAAGGCGATCAATGGCATGATGATTTTTAGAATGTCCACTTTTGTAAACTTTTGAAGCACCTCTGAACATACATTAGTTTTGTGAAGCCAATTGTATATTTTATTTAAAATTCTTCTCGAACTGTTTTTGACACAAACCGGTACACACTCACGAGCGAGAAAGGTAATTTAATGTTAAAGTATCCAATGACACAATAAGATCAAAAAGGTCAACATTTTTATCAAGACTGTTTACAATACTATTTTGATGCGAAAGTGTAAAAGCCTTTCAATCTTTTCGAAGTCCACTATCGTTAAGAAAAAAGCACAAAATAATAATAAAAGTAAAAAGCCCAAGTTTTAATTTGAAGCCCTATTGCAGCGACTTTCCTGTAAAAAACGCTTTTTAAAATGTCCACTTTTATAAACTTTTGAAGCACCCCTATATATACATATATTTTGTTAAGCCAATAGGATATTTTATTTAAAATTCTTCTTGAACTGTTTTTGACACAAACCGGTACACACTCAAAAGCGAGAAAGGTAATTTAATGTTAAAGTATCCAAAGACTCAATAAGATCAAAAAGGTCAACGTGTTCATTAAGACAGTTTACAATTCTGTTTTTATGTGAAAGTGTAAGAGTCTGTCAACCTTTTCAATATCCACTATCGTTAATAATGGAGCAGAAAATAATAATAAAAGTAAAAAGCCCAAGTTTTAAATTGAAGCCCTGGAGCCCTATTGAAGCTCCTTTTCTGTAAAAAGCGATCAATCTCATGACGCTTTTTAGAATGTCCAAGTTTATAAACTTTTGAAGTACCCCTGTACATACATAAATTTTGTAAAGCCAATTGTATATTTTCTTTAAAATTCTTCTCGAATTGTTATTTATACAAACCGGTACACACTCAAGAGCGAGAAAGGTAATTTAATGTTAAACATAAGTCATGTTAAAGTATCCAAAGCAGTAGTGGCGGCTGGTGCCCGCGTTTTGGCGGTGCAGTTGCGTGGACGGGACTGATTCGTTTGTTGTCGGTGATATAGTCGACATCGGGGAGTACATCGCCGATAATGGGCGAGTCGGTCTTGTCTGTGTGGCTGCTCACGCCCCAAGCCGCCACTGAATCCAAAGACACAATGAGCTTAAAAAACGCAACATTTGTCTTAAGACAGTTTACAATACTATTTTGATGTGAAAGTGTAAAAGACTCACAACCTTTTCGAAATCCACTATCCTTAATAAAAGAGCACAAAGTAATAATAAATATAAAAAGCCCAAGTTTTAAATTGAAGCCCTATTGAAGCGCCTTTCCTGTAAAAGGCGATCACCGGCATGACGCTTTTTAGAATATCCACTTTTATAAACTTTTGAAACATCCCTGTATATACATATATTTTGTTAAGCCAATGGTATATTTTATTTAAAATTCTCCGCGAGCTGTTTTTGGCACAAACCGGCACACACTTAAGAGCGTGAAAGGTAATTTAATGATGTAAGTATACAACGACAGAATAAGATCTAAAAGCGCAACATTTTTATTAAGATAGTTTACAATACTATTTTGATCCGAAAGTGTAAAAGCCTGTCAACCTTTTAGAAATCCACTATCGTTAATAAAAGAGCACAAATTAATAAAGGTAGAAAGCGCAAGTTTTAAATTTGAAGCCTATTGAAGCGCCTTTCCTGGAAAAAGCGGTCACTGGCATGACGACTTTTAGAATGTCCATTTTTATAAACTTTTGAAGCACCCCTGTACATAGATAAATTTTGTGAAGCCAATTGTATATTTTATTTAAAATTCTTCTCGAATTGCTTTTTACACAAACCGGTACACACTCAAGAGCGAGAAAGGTGGATTAATGTTAAAATATCCAAAGACACAATAAGATCAAAAAGCGCAACATTTTTATTAAGACAGTTTACAATACTATTGTGATGCGAAAGTGTAAAAGCTTTTCAACCTTTTCGAAATCCACTATCGTCAATAAAAGAGCACAAAATAATAATAAAAGTAAAAAGCCCAAGTTTTAAATGTAAAGCCCTATTGAAGTGCCCTTCCTGTAAAAAGCGATCACTGGCATGACGCTTTTTAGAATGTCCACTTTTATAAACTTTTGAAACACCCCTGCAGATACATAAATTTTGTGAAACCAATTTTATTTAAATTTTTTCTCGAATTGCCTTTTACACAATGCGGTACACACTCAAGAGCGAGAAAGGTAATTTAATATTAAATATAAGAATAAGTATCCGAAGAAACAATATGCTTAATAAGCGCATCATTTTCATTGAGACAATCGGGATAATACGCTCTTGAAATAACAGTGGAAACATTTAGTATATTAACAAAAAGTATGTCAATTGCTCAGAAACAATTTAAAATAGGCACGCACAATATTAATAAAAAATAAGCTAAAAATCAGTTTGAGATATTTTTCACTCCAATTATTTGAAGTGGAACAGCGCTTTCATTATGAAATTTTGGTCAGCAAATTTGAAATATTCGTCTGTCACATACTCAAAATTAGTTCGCAAGTCAATTAAAAATGAAGGACATGTATTGCAGAACATTTTAAATTTTCACCGAATTACATTATTACTCATTTTAATGGACATGCTCAAATATATATAGTACCTGTGTAGTGTTTAAAATGTTTATAACAAATTTTGTTTGATAAATGGGCGTCGCTTTCAAACATTCTTATAGAATGCTAATGAATGCTGATGAACTTTAAACATATAGTTCGCAAACATATAAATGATTAGTTTTAATAAGATGCTGTTAAAAGCTATTACAAAGAAGAAAAGACCAAGCGCAGGCATAAATTTTCACAAATATTTAGGATTTTTAGCAACTGAGATAAAGTCCCAGAAATGTAACAGAATTAAAAAGCTTCCAAAACACAAATATTTCCACAGCAAGCCAAAAGTTACACATATTCAATATTATGTTTTATTTTTAATTATACTGTAAATTTCATGTATAGAAGAAGCAATACAATTACTAAAACACTAATAAAGATAATTATTAATTACAAATGGATAAGAAAACATATTCGCAGTCAATACTAATAAAAATCCAAATCTCCTAGGTAATGCGCATGTGTAAGTAATCGTAATTACTGTTTAATATTTTATCAGGTTTGGTAAAACAGCGGTTAAAATATTTTCATTTAATAACGTTCTTAATCAATGATTAGCGCTAACCGGTGTTGGAAAAACATACCAACCGGTATTTTAATCAATGATTAGCGCCAACCGGTTTTTGCAAAAACGTACTATCCACTATTTTATCTAATGAATACACTGATCGGCATTTTAATCGGAATTGGGAAAACCGGCCCTTTATTGAACTTAATCAACTAATACAATGCAATAATGTAAATGACTAAAAATACGTTTAAATTTGCCATTGTAGGTGTTAGAGCGTTTTAATGTTGAAGGTTACATTCAAATATTATGTCAACATTAATGAAACATGCGCCAATAATTTAAGGACATTAAATTTGAGATATTGCAAAATTTTACCTATCAAGTATTCTACCTACACAAGCTGTTTCGAGAGAGAGAGAGAGAGAGAGGGGGGGAGAGAGAGAGAGATCGATTTTATGAACTTTTGACGCATCCCTGTACACATATAAATTTTCTTATGCCAATCGTATACCGGGTGTCCCGATTTTATTGAAACAAAAAGTCAGTTAATT
The DNA here is from genome assembly GCA_963170755.1 of Amphimallon solstitiale. Taxonomy (NCBI): domain Eukaryota; kingdom Metazoa; phylum Arthropoda; class Insecta; order Coleoptera; family Scarabaeidae; genus Amphimallon; species Amphimallon solstitiale. The sequence continues at coordinate 69,181,554 of OY720675.1, forward strand.
AGCATCAAAAATACTACAAGAAAGTAGTGTTTTAGTTGTTTTCACTTGTTTTCATTAATGTCAAACGATAGTCAACTTTTTTATTTTAAATGGAAACAGATATATTTTTGGCAATATTCGGATTGGATTTTATTTTCTGAATTCATCGATGTATAACAAGTCTATTTTTTATAAACGATTATTGAAAGAAAACCATTTATTAACATTGACCATGTTTTTAATAAATTATGTATAACATTTCGAATGTGCTATGAAACATTGAAAACGTAAGTATTATAAGTATTATTCTAAAAAACAAAACAAAACACTTCACAATAATTGTTCAAATTGCCCGCCACCTTGTTCAATACATAACGCACATCTCCTAATTACTCCACGAGTCGCATTTAAAACACAAACGGCAGGTATTTCTTGACAAGTGTTAATAATTCTTTGTCTTAAAATGTCAACATTTTCTGGAGGTGTCAAATAAACTCGATCTTGTAGGTAAGCCCACAACCAAAAATCTAGGGGCGAAAGATCGGGTGAACACGCAGGCCACTCGATAGGACCGGATGTTCCTATCTACCTATTTCCAAAGTGGGTGTTCAACCAATCAGTATTTACTCTGGCGTTGTGAGCGGGGGCCCCATCTTGTTGATAAAATATTCTATTTAAATTTGCCAAAGGTAATTCATCTAAAAAGTTTTGGAGATTTTCGTTTAATAAAGTGTGATACTTTTCTTGATTTAAGCAACCATCTATGAAAAGCGGCCCAATTAATTGATCGCCTAAAATACCACACCAAACATTTACGCTAAAACGTCTTTGAAAATTATTTTCAATGACAAATCTCGGATTGTCTTGGCTCCGTTGTCGATGTATGTTTCTATTAAAAATACCATTGTTGCCAAAAGTGCATTCATCAGACCAAATTATCATTCTGTAAAAACTCCAGTCTTGTTCTAATGCATTTAAAAAAAGTCGACAAAACTGTATTCTTCGGCGTTGATCATTTTGTTCTAATGCATTAACTTTTCGAGCTATGTACGGTTTAAATTTGTATTTGTATTTGTGTTTACTATGGACTGTAGTTTTTGATACCCCAATATTATGTGCAATTTCGCGAGTCGAAGTTCGTGAATTTTCTTGTAGTGCAAGAAGAACATCATATTCCGTATCTTCGGCGAATCTACGTCGCTGTGTTTTAGGTTTTTGAAATGATCCATAATTCCTCAAATTCGTTTCAATTTTCTGAAATATTTTCGAATCTGGAACTTCTCTGTCCGGAAAACGAAAGCTGTAACGCCGAACTGCTTGAAGACGATTTTTATTACATTCAAAAAACACTTGCAACATGTCTGTTAACTCATTGTTATTCATTTTTACGAATATACTTTTTTTTGTGGCAAAACGTTCAAGCAGAACAATAAATAAGACTTAATAGACACTCACACTGACGGTTTTTGACGTTTATCGCATTTTTGTTTTTTCATGGCACATTCCAAAATTTATAAATAATGGAATACAAAGATGAAATTTATTAAGTGTTTTATATTTTTTTTTCAATTATTGTTTATCAAAAATAGACATTTTATACATTGTTGAATTCAGAAAAAAAAATCCAATCCGAATATAGCCAAAAATATATGTTTCCATTTAAAATAAAAAAGTTGACTATCGTTTGACATTAATAAAAACAACTGAAAACAAACAAAACACTGCTTTTTTGTAGCATTTTTTACGGGACACCCGGTATATTATTTAGAACTTTTCTTTCCCTTTTACACAAACCGTTACACTGAACACTGAAGAGCGAGAAGGATAATTAAATGTTAAACATAAATCATGTTAAAGTTTACGAAGGAAGTATGTACTCAGATCCAAGCACATTTCGAAGAACCTTTCTGCCACATTGTTTTTTATAACTTTTATTTCGAATTCGTGATCAGCGACCTTAAAAACCGACATTTGCTAGATGTCACCAAGATTAAAGATATTTTGAAGAAACTTTCCGCCATATTAGATCCACCATTTTGTTTTTTTTGACGTTTTGACTATAGATTCGTGATCGGTGACCTAAGAGACCGCCGTATCTAAAATTTCACATTCATACGTCAATTTTCAATAAATTCTTCCGCCATTTTGTTTTTTTTGACATTTTGACTTTGGATTTGTGATCGGCATTCGCACACACCCCCGTATCTAAAATTTCACATTCATAAGTCAATTTTCAAAAAAACTTCCGCCATTTTGTTTTTTTTTGACATTTTGACTTTGGATTCGTGATCGGCGACCTGAGACACCCCCGTATCTAAAATTTCACATTCATACGTCAATTTTCAAAAAAAATTCCGCCATTTTGTTTTTTTTTGACATTTTGACTTTGGATTCGTAATCGGCGACCTGAGACACCCCCGTATCTAAAATTTCACATTCATACGCCAATTTTCAAAAAAACTTCTGCCATTTTGTTTTTTTTTGACATTTTGACTTTGGATTTGTGATCGGCGTCCGCACACACCCCCGTATATAAAATTTCACATTCGTACTTCAATTTTCAAAAAATCTTCCGCCATTTTGTTTTTTTTTGACATTTTGACTTTGGATTTGTGATCGGCGTCCGCACACACCCCCGTATCTAAAATTTCGCATTCGTACGTCAATTTTCAAAAAATCTTCCGCCATTTTGTTTTTTTTGACATTTTGACTTTGGATTTGTGATCGGCATCCGCACACACCCCCGTATCTAAAATTTTGCATTCATACGTCAATTTTCAAAAAACTCGTCGGCCATTTAATTTCCTTTGTCATTTTGACTTTGGATTTGTGACCGGCGTCCGTATACACACCCCCGTATCTAAAATTTCACATTCGTACGTCAGTTTAGAATTAGTGACGGGCGACCGTAAAAACTCTCGAGTGCCTAATTTTGCTTTTAATCAGAATAGAGAGAAATTGATTTCAGTCAGCTCCGTCCACCGTGCGCGTTTGCGTGATCGTTAACATAAAATTATTTAGTAGGGGCACATAAATGTCGAAAGCAATCCTCCTCCGTTTCCCCTTCTGAGGAAATACGCTTTCCGAAATTATCGTATTTTAATTCAAATCATTATTAAAATATCAATCGACAGCACCTGTATAGATGAAAATATTAAATCAAGCGGGACCGTTACGTATTATGTGGACATGCCCAACATTCGCCGGACCGTAATGTATTGACCGGCAGTGCACATGATAATCTGATTTTATTTTTCGCCCGTCCGGAATGCATTGGTATCAGTGCAGATTGAATCGGCCATTTTTCTGACCAAATACCTCTGCAAACGGACTTGGAATTACTCGTACCTTCGTCTAGGTACCTCTGTAAACTGGGAATACGCAAGTGAACGTTTCCGAAATGTCACTTCTTTACGTTTCTGAATCTTGTTGTGTCCTCGAAACTTTCAAAATTTGGAATTTCAAGCTTAAAAGTGAAAATGTGAATGCGTATGAGACCGCCTGTCAGTTTGACGTTTGTCGGGATATTTCATCCATTTCGCTAAATTGTATCCGTCTGCAGACGGACTTTAAATCGCCCGTATCTTTTTATATGCACCACTTTAAACTGGGAATATGCAACTAAAGGGTCCTGAAATGTCAGTACTTTAAAATTTTGAATCTTGTTGCGCCCCCGAAAGTTTTAAAATTTGGAATTTCAGGCACAAAAGTGAATGTTTGCATATATTTCGAATCGCCTGTCACATTGACGTTTGTCGGGATTTTCAGTATAAAAAGCTCCAGAGGAATTTTTGTTTCCCACGTCCTCCTTATGGGCGAAAAAATTGATGCAGCGCTTTTCTCTACAAGTGCTAAAATTTTCAAAAAATTCTTTTCGCCGCCTTACCACCGTTTCGAAGCGATAAAAATACGCCTATACAACGTAGAAATGTACACACCACCATATAAAACTCGCAAAACTCCCGTCAAACCCCCACTTTCAGAAATCCTTCGCTTGTCGTTTTCCCATTTTCACCCCCATCTTCCCTCCTCTACTAAATCCGTGAGAGCGGTAAAGGGTCCTGTGCGCTTTTATAGAGTATAATAATGAAAATTGTGACGATTAACGTGTCCATTTTAATAGAAGGTGGCTTCGTCGGTAAACAACAAAAAATTGAGAAAGTCAGGCTAATTTATCTACTGCCCATTGACAAAAATATAAGCGATTCCTGAAAATGCCTTTTAGTCCAGGCAATGGGTACTTTCAGAGTTACAAAAGGTCAAGGAGAGTTCTTCTTTGGTAGATTTCTATAGTTCGGTGTCCTAATTAATATTCTGAGCTTACGAGCCATATTGGAAAAATGGTACCAAAAAGCTTTTTTTCGAGATTATCTTCTCTCTAGCGCCACCTAGGTTAAAAATAGCTATTACAAGAATTATAGAGCATAAAATTTCCTGTAATAGACATTTTCCATTCAGATGAATAGTTCACGAGTTACAGCGGAGTCAAGTTCAGCACATTTCTATAATTCGCAAAATCGCTACATTTTTTCTCGAAATTTCAGTAAATACCAATGTATTACCGTTTTCTATTCCTTTCCGCACCACCATAAGGTAGAGTGAGAGGCGCCTTTTTTTATGTGGTATCCTGAGTAGGCCTAATCCACGATTCGTTATTTCTAGATGGTCCAGGCTCACTGATATCAATATTTTCTTGCAAGATTCCTTCCTCTTCTTCCAAGTTTTAATCTTCGTTGTCTTCTTCCACCTCGTGTGCCAATAATTTTGTAACGGTCGGGTCTTCATTCTTGTCGTAATCCCCTTCTTCTTCTTCAGAACCCGCAAAAATCTCTGCGCTGTTTTCACACGCGTCCCCATTGCAGCATGTGCAATTAACAGAACACTTTAAGCGTGTTTTCCTTACATCCATAGGTTCGGTCGCACCCCTTAATGCACTTGCATGAAATGGATTTCAGAAGTGCTTCTTGTACCAGGTCTTTTGTTATTATCACAGGAGTAAGTCCAATCTTGCTTCTTTCCCAACCCCAATGCTCCGAACTCTCGTGTATATCATACCAAGCCTGAACTGGTAGGTCCGAAGAGAATGTTGCGGTGCAGTTCCTTTTGTAGGGGTAATGTAGTAAGCTCGAATTTACTTTTCGTCACGTATCTTTTGATAACGTAGAGAGCCCAAAAACAATGGTGTTTTGTTTGGTAACGCCGTAAAGTCGATAAAAAAAGTTTTACCCGCAGCAGCAATGACTTCGGGATTTGTTGCGTTTCGCTCTTTAAAAGCTTGCATATTTTGGCTTAAACATTTGTTCTTTTCCATTGTTTGTATAAACTTAATCTTTCATACGCTGAAAACAGCAGAAATGTGTCAAAACCGCTGAACGCATGCAGGAATAATATGTCGTCCACCACTATTTCTCCATACTACAGACTTCGAGGAGAGTTAATTTTTACAACAATTTTTCCTCTGCCTGGTATGCGAAGGTAAACGTTTGGATGAGATCTCGCCAGTGCTGTTAAGAAGACGAGAAGATCTATATCTTCTCATACTATGAATACGCAATCAAACGATGCGGACATACTGATCGCCATGTTAAGGATCAGTGTGTCAACATATTTTGTAGCCTGATTTTCTGTGAAATTAGAATTCTCAAAGTTTCTTGCGAAACAGTAAAAAACTTGTTAAATTGAACGGAGAAGTCTTTCTGCACTTTTTGTACTTTTGGTAGCTGCGTTAATTGGATACCCGTCAAGAAAAACGAGTGTGTTAGAACCATAATGCCTTTGCACGTACTTTACGTAGTTTATACAGATCGATGCAATATTCACCATCTACGACATAACTGCAAATTCCGGATTTAATATCGTCTGGCACAGGCGTAAAAGCTTTGTAGAATGAAGATTTTGTAATCTTACGTATTCCCTGTTCGTTAAACAGACCTAAAGGACATTTCGAGAAAAAATGTAGCGATTTTGCGAATTGTAGAAACTTGCTGAATCTGACTCCCCTGTAACTCGTGAACTATTTTGCTGATTGGAAAACATTACATAATTATTGTAATGAAACAAGCCCACAGAGAAGTAGACGTCCGGGCGACAACAAAAAAAAGGCAAATATTCGGCGCGACTGGTAAACAGTCGTAAAATAATAAATCATCCATTTTATATATACTGCGAAGAGACAGAATGTCTGTGGAATGTTCTACAAACATCGAGAGGAAGATGGAGTTTACGCGAATGCTTTCAGATGTTTCGTATGTGTATATAAAGGCAGTTGAACGGATGGATGAGTAATTCCGGAATAAGAAAGTCCTTAAGCAGTCGTCGCGCGGAACAGACCAAAATAAATATAAGAAATAAATAAATAGTTCCTTGAGTGGTAGTCGGAGAGAAAACATAAATATAGTGCAATAAAGACATAAATATTACCGTATCATATAAATAGTAGTGGTACATATAATTTGAATCGTAGTAGTTTTAAGTGCATTACATTTATTTTAAATTTATATATTTTGATTAATTTTATATTTTTATATTATAATTAATTTTACGTGTGTGAATATACAGACTGTTTTAAATATTGCACGAGTTGTTTATTGCGAACCCGAAAACGTTACATTATCTTGTTTTTGAGAGAGACCTTGAGTAACTTATATTATATGTTACTACGTTACTAAGTTATGTTCTAAAAACCAAAATACCTACATATAATGGTTTCTAAATTAATGGCGTTACTAGTTTCAGTATATTTTAATAAAGCTAGAGGTGTTGATTGGTAATTTAATTTGCCAATGTAATTGAGATACATAAAAGATATTATCGTAATGTGCTGTATGTTCATATCAGTTTTATTGTTCTATGTGTATATGACGATGGAACGAGCTTTCAATGTATTGTAAACACAGGGGTATACACTCTATTTCATTTCGGCATTCCAGCAACGATCAAATAAATCTAATCAAAATAAAAAGCAATACATTTCTGTGTAATGAAATATGGATATTCCTAATGATTTTTATACATTTTTAAAGAAAAAATATTACACAATTTAGTAAGTAAAATGTGTATCAGCTGCTGTTAGCTAAACTAGTTTCCATTGTAATATACGTCAAGAAAACAAAAGAAGTTAACGTAGTCTCTACTTCAATCATTAATCATCGGAATGTTATTATTCATGCATTGATTAATTTCTTCCTCTGTGCAAAAAATGGAATTCATTAAGAATACTTCCACTAAACTTTGTTATGTGTCGAGCAATCTCTGTCGTTTAAATATAAAATATTACGTTGTTTAATATTGATTAAGTAATTACTACTAGAATCAGATTCATACAACAAAATAAAGTGCGTTACTTTACTACATATACGTACAATATTTTAACATAATTACTTTTCTTGCAAACTACTTGTTTTTTCCTACATGAAATGCCAATGGTACTTAAATTCTACAAAAAAATATGACCGCATGGAGTGTAGTAATTCGAATAGAGTAGCAACAGATTCCCTTTTAAAAAAAAAAGCTTGTTCGACACGATACTAGAACCTTACTAGATAAATAAGATAAAATAAATATACAGTAACCTTACTTTTAGGTCTGTAGTATACCAATTTCGTTAATTTTACAATAAAGAAAAATTAGCTTGTGTGTGTGTGTGTTTATTTGATAGCTTTGCTACTTCAAATTTACACTATAAGAAAAGAAGTGATGAATTATATTCCTAACAGCTATGGTGCAGGAGATAGGGGTCTCCATCTAAACAAATTTGTATTATTAGCGGATTTACTACTGAGCTACGCTCATCTGTAAGGACTATATCTAGCTCTTCATGGTGTTATCTCAGTAATCTGAAGCAATATCGGATTCTTTCAATTCCTATTTTCCAAATGCAAAATACAAAGACTGATATTTCTGGAAATATGTAAGTCTAAGGACCAGTGCAGATCCTGTCTCTATAATATAGTGTTATTCTGCTTGTGATTTAAATATGTGAGCTAAATTTCAACATTTAGTGGTGATACTGAATTAGTTGCTTATTTATAATCATGCACCTGAACGGACTAAATATCTAACGAATGGGTAAACAGCGCGCTCCAAATTTCTAAATTACGCCTGGTGTAATCTCCGCTAATATAAAGGTTAACAATTACATATATTATTTTTTTGGGAACAATGACACACTTTTCAAAACAACGCAACAAATTAGGGTAGAAACACATTCGATAAAATAGAAAAAACAAATATAGTTGTCCTAGATTATATGGCTTTTTCAAATCCACCAAAATATGTGATTAAATTGATTACACTTTTGCATTATTAAACGATAATCTAATTTTGCAAGGCATTTTCCAATCTCATCAACTGCGGTATTTCTTATTTATACTAGGAAGATCTGAAAGTCAATAATAAAGAAATAATTGATTAGTGGAATTATCGAAATCTAATGAAAGACTATGTTGCTTGCCACAAGAAAATGTGGTCCTACGCTGACTTACTTTCAGCCCACCCCAACACATATTTCATATATATATTAACTTATTAAATTTTTTAATTTGTAATTTGCATTATTTTTTTGATTAATGGGTAAATGAATGTTTAACGAGAAAGCAATGCCCATATTAGTAATACTATTTTTAATATTATTAATCTACAGATTATCTCACGTGCAGTTTATGGAGTATCTAGCATTCATTAGACACTTTATCTACACAGGCGAACGAATAAAATTAATTCTTATTACCTCTGTATATTACAATTTATTGGTTATCAAACACAATTTCAAAGCATTTGTTCAAAGCAAAGATTTGTAATAAGTACGTACAGCTCACAGATTGAGAGCTGACCGGTGAAATGCCCCTCCCACAAGATGCGCAATGAATTCTTATAATATTAGGAAAAGTCTGGACAAATTTTCAAGCGTTACACATTGAAGTGCAATATGTTTCTTATATATGCATCTCTTTTCAGTAAATTACAATCTCTTATCTGCATTTACTCCTTCGTCCGACTAATGTATGCGATGATGAACAAATGTTATCATTTCCTTTTTCCGAGTAATTTCTGTATCACACTGACCTGTAAGTCGAGCAGTGAGGACTCCGCCCAGCGTTCAGCACTCGGCCTGTGTACTGTACGTATTTTCTTTAAAATAGCGAATCTAGACTGAGAATAAAATACTCTAAATTTCAAGAGGTGTAACACCTGCATATTACCATTTATGTAATAAATCAAAATATAACATTCATCAAAAGATTAGCTAGATAAAATGGTAGAACCAATTAAATGCAAAATATCTACAACTAGAGCAAAAAACATTACATAAACTAAACTTACATTATAAAAACTAATAAATTTATTACTAAAATATTTTCAAGGCCTTCACTAAAATAATATGATTCAGTTTCAGGAAAATACGTAAAACTATGACGCATAAATAAACAAAAGAAATACCTAACAGTCGCAAAATCGGCGAATCCATGAAAATTATGATATGCTAATAAAGGCAATAGATACTATCTTCAATATCTCTGAAAATGCTTCATTCACAACAAACACCAGGCGATTTCAGACAAGAGCACTGAAAATATTCCTCAAGACAGTTAGCGAAACGTCTGCAGCAGAAGCAAAAACGATGATGGCACAGTCATCCCAAAAACTAAGAAGTACTGAGTGACAACTATGGAAACAATATAGATTAGGTCACATTTCGACAGCTAAATGCTAAGTGTGTTACAATAAGTATATGAAACAAGACATCTTAAAAATGTACATATCACAGATGTGGTTCAATGCCACACTTCGATTGAGGCTATCATAAGAATTGTTGAAAAAGGTAAGTATTTCTCAGGCATCTATAGTTATTACTCTTGGATCACGACCTGCCTCTCCTAATCAAGCATAGCTACAAATACTGTCTCATTAGAATATCTGAACCCAGGAATAATATGCTCTGGTAACAGGATATACATGTAGATCCAAAACAATTTATCATCGTCAGTTACCAATTTCCTTCCAAAATGATACTGCTGGCTTAAGCTAAATTACATATCTTCTTATTTATTAGTAACGTTTTTTTTTTCATTAAAATATTTTGAAATTAAAATTTTAAACATGCACGACTTATGGCTTTCAAATTGTACGTCTTGTTTTTCCGATATTATCAGATTCGCTTGACTTTGTTTTAAAAATATTGAAAATTCTGACGTCCAAAATTCAAGGATGCGTCCCCTTGAACGCTGGCGCAAGTCAATCAATTACAATTGTTCCTTACTAAATTGCACTTAGTATTTTTTTAAATTTCAAAACATACTCTAGTTCATTTTCAGTGGCATTTGCCATTAACTTCCGTCCAATGTTTCCAAATAACACATTTTATAAAGTTTACGATATTAAATCTCACATTTTTGTTCCAACGTATTGCATTCCAAAAGTAGTTATTACTCTAATAAAGTACAGTCCAGTTTAGAGATTTATTGAAATTAATAAATTTTCTTATCTGTTTCCGAAAATCGCCCTTATATGCTTTCTCAAAAATGTCAGTTATAAAATATTAATAATAAATTACACTCCCTATATGTTTTTACTATGCTTTTTAAATAAAAAACACATGCATTTTGATCACGTTTATTTTTAACTGCTAGGATGTAATAGAAATGTGCTGTATATTTATATGTTAAATTATGGTTGAGAAAAATGTCATACAGCTTTTACGATCTACACAATAAAGGCGAAAATTATTTGAACTTCCATGTGGATATAGTCCACCATTATATCACCTAAGTTTTACCGAATGTGAATTGTTGTACTGACATCTAGTGGACATATATGGTACACACTTTGCAGTTTCTGCAAGGATTCACTCTTGTAAAGTAAACTTGGTTTAATTTAACAAGCTTTATATAATTTTAATATATTAAATTTATAAATTCTAGTGAAAATCTCTCAAGATAAAAGTCCGCAGAAAGTATTACAATTTGTTAATAACATAAGATGATATTAAATTTTGATATATATCGAAACTTCAACGTGAATAATATGTCCGTTTTCAGACAATCCATTAAATAAAAATCGAATTTATTTATAGAGAAACACTACCGGAAACTATTTCTAAATAATGTAAGATTTTACGGATTCCTTTGGAGACATTTTTAAAAGCAATCTATATCGCAAGAACATGACAGAAATTGAATTAAGGAAAAACAGGGAAAAGCTTCTTATAACACCAAATTTAATTGTCTACACTAAAGAGTAAAAGACTTCAGTTGACACCTTGGAGATGGATACAAAAATATTGAGGTCGAAAGTTCAATGCACAACAAAAATAACACTATGGATTTTATATTAACGATAGAAATAGGATATGTGGCGACCTCTTAGAAACAGCGTTGTAACACATATCCACAGAAACACCGTGCGACATCTACCAAGCGAAAGCATGAACTAACCATTGCATATCAATGCAAAATCAATAATGGGACCTACCGCAGCAAAACTTAGTGTAATTTAACTTTCCGACTAGCATTACTGAACAGATACCTAGTTTAGCAACGCTACAAACCATTTCAATAGATTCTAATAACAGATTCCTATTTTCATTTTAGATATTGATTTAATTTTGAAAAAATCAATTATTTATATCAAAATATGTATAGTATTACATAATCGGTATATGTACAGCGTAGTTAAAGTAATATAAAATATTGAGCACTAGCAATGAGAATATAAAATTAAAATATATTATAATGATATCAATAAAAGAATTTTTTTTATAATTATATAGGACAGATAGATTACAAAAATAATATTCAAATCAAATTTTAAAAAATCAATTGGGAAATAAAAAGTATTTACTTTTGCATTGGTAAACAGTAATGAATTATAGTGAATGAGTAGTGTCAAATAACGTGGAATCAAATATAAAAAACAGTTTATGCTTTACTAATAAAAAATATAAATTACAGAATGAACTATATAGGATGAGGTAGGTACACATCTATATAAAATTGAACAACAGCATGTGTTTTGCAATTTCATATACTAATATGTTACTAGTGGTTTTAAATGTACCTAAAATGTGAAAATCTGCTATTTATGCCAGAAGTGGTTCAAATATATTACACGTTTTCCATCATTATCTCGCTGGGAATAATTTATGCTAATCTGAAAAGTTACAGTGACTTCTTCACACAATAAGAGGGCTACCATGAAAATGGCAACAAATCCATTGGCAGAATATCGGTCGATACACTTCGAACAGCTTAAATGCCAAGTCGAATAGACTGGATTACATAATAAAAAAATGAGGTGTGGCCACCACACGACTTTCTTATACGTATGAGCGTTTCAAATTATACACAAGTTGTTCTGAATTGTTTTAAATACTTTTATTTTAGAAAGGTAAACCTGTAGGTGTGTTGCTTCATGCAAATTTTAAGAATTTTTTTTATAAAAAAAAGTATTCAAAATCCTATTCTAAAGACTTTTATTCTCTTAATAAATCTCTATAGAATGCACACTTGGCCAGATATTTGACAAAAGGCTAATCGCTAAGAGTAGAAGTGTTACTTCCGGTCCGAATTTTGAAATTTCATTTATACGAAAAATATTGCAAATCCAGTTCTTAATGCATAATTTACGACATATTTGCAAATCGCTATTCGATACGAGTAAAAGTGTTACTTCCGGCCCGATTTTTGATTTTTTTTTTATACAAAAGGTATTGAAAATTAAGTTCTAAATACTTTTATATTCGTAACTTACCTGTCTAAAAAACATGGCTTGCGAAATATTCGCAAAAAACTGATTTTCGATAAGAGTAAAAAACCTATTTCCGGAAGGAATTTCGAAAAACTTTTCAAATTTAATTTTGAGTACATATGAATTCTTTATAAATTTGTTTAAACTTAGTAATTGACGAAATATTGGCAAAATTTAATTTTTTCACCGAAGTAAACTACTACTTCCGGTCAGCCGATTTTAATGTAAATCTAATCAGATCTCAAGAGGGAGATTATATTCGTAAATATAAAATTGTGAATTGATACCTGTAGCGGTTTTACCGCTATTGTGGTCACACACACACACACGCGCACACACGCACACAAAGAAAGAGAGAGTGGGGAGGGAGAAATTTTTTTAAAATCACTTTTTCGGTATCAGGGGACTTCAAAACGTGGACATCTGCAAAAATCTCGATGTCGAAAATTTTCATCATAACAATACTTCCTTATACTACGTATAAGAAAGTAAAAAGAGAATCCATATTAAACAACAGAGCTCATAAATATAATTTAAAGTGTAGCAAAATGAAGAAGATCATCATCAATTGTAATTCTATTCTTCTTGAACTCAGAACAAAAGAACCAAAATAAAAGTCAGTAAGGTGAACAAGCGACTTTCTTATACGTATGTATGTATGTAAGGTTCATATTTCAAAAAAGTGATCAAGGCAAGATTGTTAGACATTAACTTTAGAAGAATTTTGTACTCTTTGTAAATTTACATAAACTATATTATATAGTATTTTCCCATAAGGGTAAATATAATACTTCTGGTTCTAGTGTTGAAAAAATTATTAAGATTTGAGTATAGGTACTATATTCATTTCAAAGATATTCCCTATAAAGGGTTTGTCAGTTAGTGTAACTCTTGTTTTTGACCGGATTTTGATTTTCTTCTTCACAAAGAATCAAAGACTGTTCGAATCTGAACCGTCTTCTTAGAATTTCTGCATAACGCATTTGTAAAAATTGTTATATCCATGTAAATAAAAGTGAAGTTCGAGTTTCATATTATACAGAAGATTGAATAATTTTGCGTTCCTTGTAATTAATTATTAGTTTTGGTTTTAGGAAAATGCTATTTTTGTGGTAGTTCCGATTTACGGATTTGCGTGCATTTAAGCATGTTTAAGACTTAATTTCAAAACAATAACATATTCGGAATATATGTTTTTCAGCAATTTTACTGATATTTTCGAAACTGTATCAAATGATCGAGAAAATCAACATAAATATAAAGCCTATATATACAGTGATTTCATAAACGTTTTTGTCTCTGTTTACAAAAGTATGTACAGATATTATAAATCCACTCAAACATCTCGGAATAATTTAAGAAAAGTGCTTTAACAATAACAAACTTGAATATTCAAAAAAAAAGTAAGGGTGGACACCAGGCAACTCTCTTATATCAATGTGTCGTTTTTAAACAAAAGTTATCCTAAATTAATTCTAATGTAACTTTTTTTTATACAAAAATTATTGAAAATCAAGCTTTAAAAACTTTTATGCTCTCAATATTTCTATCTAGAAAGAAGGACCTGCAAGATTTTCACAAAGAACTGTTGATAGACAAGACCAAAAACCCTACTTCCCGTATAAATTTCCTAAAACTTTCTTTAAATTTACTTTTAAGTACTTTTTATTCCCTAAGAATTTGTTTACATGCACTAGCTGGCGAGATGTTGTTCACATTTGATTCTTCCACTAAGTAAACTCTTCTATTTCCGGTCGACCTATTTGTCTGAAAATCTAATCGGATCTAGAAAGGAAAACTATATTCTTAAATATATGCTTTCGTATTGGTAGCTTTAGCTATTTAACTACTACCGTGGTGGGAGAGAGATAGGGTTGAATGGTTGAGGTATGGAAGGAAGGAGAGATGTTTGCAAAAATCACTTTTGTTACCAAGAGATTTCAAACATGGACATCTGGAAAAGTCTTAAGGTCGAAAATTTTCATCATCACAATGCCTCCATATACTCCACATAGGAAAGTAATAAATATACGTTACCGGAAATATTCTGATAGTAGTAAAAAAATATAATGGTACAGATATATTCTTGGCCACAACAAAATAAATATAATAAAACGAAATATTAAATTTGTAAAATTAAGTAACATTTAAGTAGAATTCATTCTTAACAAACAGAAGAGACAAATATTCTTCAAAAAAATCATTACCAATTTAAATAGTTATTCATCGCGTATCACCTATATTAAAAAAATATTATAACTAATGGCACATTATTGCATTAACACTTTTATTATTAACACCCATAAACACCAAATCTGTTCATATATAACCCATTTAAAAGTTCCGGATGTGCTACAAGTACTGTCTCGGATAATAATATTTAAATAATTATTCGGAATTTACTCATTTCATAATTGCGATAAGATTCTAAAAAACTCCTACTCTGAAGAATAGAAAAAAATATTCTTACCTTATACATTCTGTTTGTTAGAAAAAGTAAATTCATAACCAAAAAGTTTAGATTTTTGGATGCAAGAAAGCCCATGATCAGATTTCGTACCGACGGTCGTGTATAGAACAGCAACCAAGTGGGCTTCCTTAGATACTATAATGAGTGCCAAATTAGGCCATATACGTGGAAATAATTTACAAAAATCACAGATTATTCGAAAAGTAGATATATGATAAACATTTATGATAGAAAATAATAGCCAAAATATCAAAAAGTGTAATTTTTTTAAGAATATATGCAAAACCATGCACATACATAGAAATAATTGGAAATTGTAAACGGGTTTTAAGTACTATAACTTAATGTACAAACTAATTTTATTACTTTACATAATCGGCGATAATCATCTCTTAATCTCTTATATTATTCGGTTACAGAATTATTCTATTCCATTTAACAGATTTGAATATTTGCAATTGTTAAAGCAATTAATTTTAAATTATTCAATTGTTTATCTTTGTAAATGCCCTACCCTATAAACGCACATTCCATCCATAAATCAACTTCGATGCAAGGCATAATTCGATTTCTGGACCTGCTATTGCCAGCTGAATATCAGTGGACGGTTGTGAAAGTAAAGAGCAAACCGACAAAATAGAAAATGCATTAGCATATGAATACCATAATAATCAAGCTATAATTGGCTGCCCTTTTGCCGTACTACGACGAAATCGATATGACAACAAATGCTGCATGTATATTTAGAAATAACCTGTAGTCAACATGTCATCGTCGTCAAGCAATCGTCACAGAGCTTCACAGAAATGTTACTGAGTAAAAGTTATTAATCAGGATGTTACATTGGCATACCAGTGGCATTCGTGACATCCATAGAGTATATCTTAATTACTTCGTAATTCGTTTCAAGTTTCCCTACTTTCAAGAAGTTTATTATTATTTTTTCCATCTGCGCTGCATATAATGATTTTATCCCCACCATATTCTTCTCACGGTATATATCCGGATTGCATTTATCAAAAAAAATTAGGTCTGGACCCAACCTGACGTTCTTATACGTATGTGTGTTCTTCCAAATTAATTGTCAAAAATGCTTTTATCTTCTTAATAAAGTAAACCTCTGTGTAAGTGTCACTTTCCTTTCGAATTTTGATATTCTTTTTATAGATTTGCTGAAATTTACAAAAAATATATTTAATCAGTCATCTTGACGTAGTGGCATACATTATTTGATAGTAATCAATAACATAAAAATAACAACTGTCTGAATGACAGCTTGTTTTGTCATCGAAACAGTTTCATTACAGGAAACATTAATTGAAACTAGCAAACAACTACAAAAAATGATTTAGGGAAGCAATTCAATTAAATAGAATCATTGGAAAATCTTTGATTTATCAAAAACGACATCCACTAACATTACAGGGCAACAATGCCGATCTCTGTGGTTAATAATTAACAATGCAAAGATGCACAGGCGAAGTGTGTAATAAAAAGTAAAAATGTAAACAATTAAGCCTAGAAGAGCCGCTACTATCTACGTAGTTTCATTAAAAGATTTAGATTCATCTTAGACAACATTCAATTCCACTACACACACTACGCAAATTGTGTAATTAATAGAGAAATTGTAAAAATTAGCTATTTTTAATTAATGTTTACTGTAATAAAGCAGTTTGGACGATAGCTTTCTTTCCTATTGTCATTTTTTTTGTTATTGATTACTATCACATAATGTATGCCACTACGTCAATATGACTAATTTAAATACATTTCTTCTATATATCGCTAAAGAATTTTAATATTTAATATATTTACTAATTGTCTAGCTGAGAATTGGCATTACCCAATACTAACTACTGTTGTTTTACACTACGGACATTATGGATTTTTTGGAACTGACATGCTAAGGTAATACTAATACTACACATATTATTTTCATCTACCGCCGGTCGGATTTTATAAAAATATATTTATTTAGATAGCAACAGCAAACAAGTATACACTTGTACCCGTCAGCTATTCCGTACATAAATCAACACTTCTTCCCTATAATGGCGCCAACGTGAAATAACAAAATCATGTTATATTTATCAAAAGAAATTAAACTTGAAAAGCCACAGACAAAATTAAACAAATATTTACAATGGCGGTGATAATCTAATTATAATTCTCTGGTATTGGAAATATAATTAACACTAGCTGTCCATCAATCTGTTCGAGCTTGAATCGCCTTTTCGCGTCCGCTTACAGTTTTATTACAGTTCCCTGTAAAACGCCAAAAAAATCATTTTTGATATTCTAAACTTTTGGCACACCTTGTATAGACATATATTTTTGTCCACGAACTACTGTCATGGTGACAGGTGGAACGACAATTTACATTAAACTTAAAAAGCCACAGACAAAATTAAACAAATATTTACAATGGCGGTGATAATCTAATTATAATTCTCTGGTATTGGAAATATAATTAACATATTGGATAATATACAGGATGAGTCATCTAAGCGGGTAAGGACGATTATGCCTTTATAAGTAAATATATTTCGAAGCGGTTTTTTCCTTGTGCTAGCTGTTCATTAGGAGCACATTTTAAAAATATTTTATATCATACAGAGTGTTTCATAACTTGGTGGCTAACCATAGTTATAGTTTTTTAAATGGAACACCCTATATATTATTGCATTTTTGTATTCCCCGTATAATTTTTAGTCAAAAAGTAATAAGATAGTATAGGTAAGTGTAAAGTTTTTGACTTATTCCCATTTTTCTGAAAAATTCAATGTTTGTATAAAATTATATTTCTCGAAAACGACGTATTAGATGGACAAATTTTTTTGCAGTATTGTTTACAATAAGAGGTCCTAATAGAAGCATGTTTTATTTTTTTCCAGTTACTAACTGCATGTGCTGAAAACTGGATAAAATTACATAGCAAGTTTTTGTATAAAACTCATTTTTTTTAAATGGAACACCTTGTCTATCAGTTCATTTTTGAATTGTTTATTAAATTTCATGTAAGAAACATGTAAGACGTTAATACTTTAAATGTGACTATTACTGAGTTACTATCGTTTTTTGATATAATTTTGTTAGTTTTTGCAAAAAAGTCAATTTTTTCAAATGGAACACCCTGTATATTATTTCATTTTTGAATTTCTTATTAAATTTCACATCAAAAACATGTAAGACTATTACTGAGCTATTGTTTCTTTTGATATAATTTTGTCAGTACTATACTACCTACCTATATTAATTAAAACCACAAAACTGACAAAATTATATCAAAAAGAGACAATAGCTCTATAATAGTCACTTTTAAAGTATTAACGTCTTACATGTTTTTGATGTGAAATTTAACAAGAAATTCAAAAATCAAATAATATACAGGGTGTTACATTTGAACAAATTGACTTTTTTGCAAAAACTAACAAAAGCATATCAAAAAACGATAGTAGCTCAGTAATAGTCACTTTTAGAGTAATAACGTCTTATATGTTTCTGATATGAAATTTAATAAACATTCAAAAATGAACTGATACACAGGCTGTTCCATTTGAAAAAAACTGACTTTTTTGCAAAAACTAACAAAATCATATCAAAAATCGACAGCAGCTCAGTAATAGTCACATTTAAAGTATTAACGTCTTACATGCTTCTGGCATGAAATTTAATAAACAATTCGAAAATGAACTGATATACAGGGTGTTCCATTTAAAAAAAATGACTTTTATACAAAAACGTGTCATGTAATTTTAATCCAGTTTTCAGCACATGCAGTTAGTAACTGTAAAAAAATAAAACATGCTTCTATTAGGCATGCTTCTTATTGTAAACAATACTGCAAAAAATTGTGTCCATCTGAGACGTCGTTTTCGAAAAATTAAATGTTATACAAACATTGAATTTTTCAGAAAAATGGGAATAAGTTAAAAACTTTACACTTTGGGTCTATACTATCTTATTACTTTTTGACTAAAAATTATACGGGAAATACAAAAATGCAATAATATATATAGGGTGTTCCATTTAAAAAACTATAACTATGGTTAGCCACCAAGTTATGGAACACTCTGTATAATACAAAATATTTTTAAAATGCGCTCCTAATGAACAGCTATCACAAGAAAAAAAACCGCTTCGAAATATCTTTACTCATAAAGGCATACTCGGCCTTACCCGCTTAGATGACTCACCCTGTATATAATATATTAACGTTGAACAACGTCATTTCATCGTTTTAGGATGGCACTGTCAATTCGTTAAACTTTATATTATATTTTATCAGTAACAAGGGGGAGTAAATAAAGCTTATTTTTACAAAGTTTCCAACAATATTCCACCTTCATTACGTCGTAAAAACCATTAAAGTAAGCGCTGTACGTGTTTTTTTTTTCATTTAATATCTATTTAAAAACAATTAAAACACTCGTACAGCAAGCATTATTATTGTATTAATAAGTTTAGTTTAATTTCAATTAATCCCGCGCGGTTAAACTTTCCGTGCTGCTAATCCCTAAAGTTTGCAACTTTGCTTTTGGTATTCTAATAACACTGGCCTTCCAGATAGCTATTTAACTTTTGGAAATACATAATATTCAGTTTAGTACATTTAATTCGTTTAATAAAATAAGAAATTATAATTATTCAAAGTTACTTATTCTTTCATCATACAAAAAGAAAAAAGGCCAGTAACAGTGCTTGTGCGTTATTTAAAATGATAGAATTAAAGAAAACAAATGAAAAAAATGATTTTAATCCCGCAATCTTAAGAATTTTCTAAACATTTTAAGGAGTATAATAAATAATAAAGAAGAAAACAGCTAAAAAGGTAAGACAAAAGAAGATAATTTGATTATGAATACCAAATGAGATGCCATATGCCAATAAAGTGTTAAGCCTTTTAAATACAAAGTGAAAGGTATTAAAAATGAAATAATTAAGATATCACAAAAGCACTTGGGAGACAACAGACAAAATGGACAAGAACTGGTCGACAGTGAAATTATCATAAGTAGTAATAACCACGAAAGGTTGACATGAGTAAATACTAGCAGGAAAGATAAATAAATATAATTATTAGAAGCAATTTACGAAAGAATATTTAATAAATTCAGAACAGTTAAAGTATTTTAATGTCATAGGTCATTCAGAAAAGCACATCAATAATTAATTTAAATATATCAATACATAATAAAAGAAAGACATCCAAAATGAGCAGAGGCAGATGAAGATACAGTACAAAAAAGAATTTGACGAAGGAAGGGTTAAACAAATTGACAATGGAACCATTTGTTGAAGAATACTGTAAAATACTAGATGATATAAATTATCTACTATTATGCAGAACAGAAAGCATCTGGAATAGATGATATGTGGAACCAATTATTAAAATATAGAATAAAAAAGATATGTGTAAAAATTTGGTTTCGTTTCACGCTTCAAAGCATGTTGTCGTCTCTACTGCTGCTGCTGCTGGCGCCGCTACGTCTCCTATTATAAAAGCTGAAGATGTCCCAAAGAATAGCAGACAAAACGTCGGCTGCAGAAGCAGAGACGACAAGGTTTAAACCCACAAATCAAGAAGTACTCAATGACACTCGTGAAGCATATGACCTATGTAACAGGAAAATAGTGTATAAAGAATAAAGCACTGGCTTTATTATTACCAAAGAACCATAGCCGTCGCCGTCGGCTACAGAAAAAAATGAGGGGATTATGTGAAAGTATGTGAATTAGAACTTACAAATTTGCAAAATATGGTAGGAGGTAAGGAATACCTACAGATTATAGATGAGGAAATATAGATAACAAACAGGACTGGCCAACTACAGCCATATACACTAAATGATCTTCCAATGAAACTACTTAAATAGCAAATTGCATTACATATATATAAAATAAGTTCATTTTTTAGCCGTTTGATAAAACAATCTACTAATTAGAACATTAAAATATTAACAACTATTAATAAAATTGTAACATATGTGATAAACTTTTTTTACAAATACATTGGCGGCAAATATATGGAACATATTATAGGATAAGGCGATATATTAGGTATGCTACATTTTGATAATTGCTAAGTTGTCTAGGATGCACCAGTTGTATTTTTTCTGTACCATATATGTATTTATCACCAATATTTAAATATACAATTTTAGTAATAGTTGTTGATATTTTAATACGTTCGAGTTCATTTTACAGCCGCTAAATTATGAGAAGGAATTGTTATATATACATATACAAGGGATATTTTTTAAATAAGGTATGTTTGTGAATGAGAGATGACGCGCGATCGTCACAGTGCGCATACTCATCTCCTCTCAATATGCTTCTCACGCGTTTAAACGCCATTTGCAGCGGTATCGTCTGTCTGTGTGCTGAGCTTCAGAAGTTTATAATGTTTAAGGAAATTGAGTTGCCCGCCGACTGTGATATACAATCTGTAATTCGATTCTGTGTCAGATTTGTGAAGTTTACGGTGATAATGTTACCAGTGATAGTAAAGTTCGAAAGTGTGTGAGAATGTTCAAGGACGGACAGGTTAATGTGCATGATGAGCGAAGACATCCTCAAATTTCTGAATATGTGGTTCGTGATGTGGACATCAAAATTCGATGGAATATGAAGAGTCATGATTTGAAAGTTATCGATTTTAGTTTCTCCGATATAATGGTGGAAATTCACACAGATTTCGAAGTTCGTTTTGCACCATTGTATCGGAGAAACTAAAATATCGACTGTGTTGTCGGTGGGTTCCAAGACTTCTGCCGGACGCTCACAAAGCATGCAAAAAGATTGGCATGTACTTTATCGCTTGCTATGATAGATACGTCAGAAAGGAGATACATGTTTGGCACATGACAATGCAAGGCCACATGTTTATGCACAAACACAAGGCCTTTTGGGTGGGAACAACTGGAACATCCATTTTACAGTCCAGACCTAGCACCCAGTGATTTTCGCTTCTTTCGGTATACTTAAAAGTGCTCCTTGTTGTGAACGGTTCGACGACGTCGCAGAAGTAAAAACTGCAGTCATGGCAGAAAATTTCTTTGACATCGGAATTCGAAATGTTTTTGAACGGTATGACAAGTGTTTGAACAAATATGAAAAATATGTGAAAAAGTAGAAGAAAGTATGTAGAATATGGAAGTAAATATATTTTAATAATATCTACAGTATTTTTCTTTTTATTCAAAAAGGAACCTTATATAAAAAAGTACCACTCGTATATATTACATATATATATAACGTATATATTACAAATAATATATACGGTCAACTTGAACTGAAAGCTTACTTTTAAATACCTCTATATTTCTAAATCGGTAGCTTCTTTTATTTAGTTAAACCCGAATATTCATGGTAAGCGCCATGAATTTTCGTATGTACCTACATAGGTTATTTATCTTGACATTTACGTTAGGCGATGAATTGACTTTTTTCAAACGCTGAATCTGTGAAAAATGCTAATTTCCAGCTGCTGAAAGGTCATTGATAGTGTTACAATACAATCTGATAGGAATTTGAAAGTACTGAAATCATTACCTACTTTAATTTGCTCATCAATACTAAATTCAGACTGAAACAAATCAATAACGCCTACAGACTATCAGTGCAGTGAAATATACCCGTACAGTAGATACATGCCGATGAGCTTTTGGCATATTGTCACGATGTGCTTTTGGTTTCTATAAATAAGTGTAAAGTAAACTAAACGATACTCAGGTGTGTGAGTAAGTGTGTGTTTCGAAGCGGCCTCGAAGGATTAATTAAGCGGACATTAGCCAAACATCAATTAGAGCGTGTATTTTAATCAACCAACGTCGGCTTGTATGCAGACCCTCTGTGTACCTGTGTATGTATGCACGAAAGGGTGTGTGAAAGTACATGGGTGAAATTGTATGAACCTGAAAAAATTGCAATAGACGAAATCGATGTAGAATATGCGACGTAATTGGCATAATTAAAATCGTAATTGGGATTGCCTTCCGTACTCTCAAAAACGTATTGCTATATATGGCACCATCTCAAAATGTATTCTTCCTTAACTGTATTATTATTTCAACTAACGAAAAGCAACTGGGCTCTTCTTCTTTGACATAAATATGTTCTGCATTATTACTGCTTCGGCTAATTTTCTCTCCCATTTAAGGGGGAACTGCCGACTACCGAAACCGAGGTTAGAAATTCAAGTTTTTCTCCATTATTTTTGCAGCGATTTTATTTAAACAAAAACCAACAAATATTTTAAGGTTTTTCTGAAGTACCTAAAGAATTAAATTTTATAAAACTTATTAAAATATTTATAGATGGAGTCTAGAAACTGACTCAAGTTTACCTTATGTTTTCTATATTATTTTTCCACAAAGGGAAAAAAACGTCCTTTAGGTACCTTCAATAAATCTTACTGTAAACGTACAGCCTTAATTCAACTTATTTTACAAAATAGTTACTGAGAAAAAATTACAAACGTAAGTTTTGTCCTATTTCTGAATACACATAGCCTAAATTTTCAGTGTTCCTCTAATAATGAGTCAATCATAAGATATACTTAACTTAAAACACACGAATATATTACTTTTTTTGTATTTGTTCCACAAAACAGAAAATTACAACTCTCGTCAAGAATCTTACTGACGGCGACAGTTGCAGAATGCAGCATTCAGCACGACAAATTCATTCTACTTTGGCACTTCGTATAGCATCAGAATGATCCTTGATAGTTGCTGAGGCTTCCACGATGCGATTACTAAACTACCGACCAAACGGCGTTAGATCGGGAGATCGGGATTCATCAGAGTTTAGTAATCGCATCGTGGAAGCCGCAGCAACTATCAAGAATCATCCTGATGCTATACGATGTCCTAAAGAAGCATGAATTTGTCGTACTGAATGCTGCATTCAACAAAACGGTGGCCACTTTAAAGAGTTCTTTTGGATGTTGTATTGTTAAATAAATATCTTTATGCTCCAATATCATATTAATAAATTAATTTGAGACATATGTTTATATGGACTTTTTTGTTTATTTTATGCTGGAGAACAACTACCTACAATAGTGCCGTGCAATTCCGAAACACCCGGTATATTTCAATTTTACATAGAGTAAATATTGAGTGAATATTACAGTTGAATGACACACATTTCTATGCTTGCAGAACTATTAATTGTTCTGAAAGGCATCTTTAGAAGCAACATTTTTATCTCGGGTGTGTATTGAAAGTTTACGAACAATGCATGGGCACTAATGCAATAATGTATTTTTTCAAAGTATAATTATTAGAGAAGCAAATTTAATTAAAAACAGTTTAAAAAACTATATATATATACGAAATTAATAATTTAATAAATTTTATTACATGTGAACACTTAACGGTATGCAACCCGCCAACGTTGCTACATTTTTACCCTGCCCGTACCCCTTCTTCTAGCTTCACTTCATTTGTCTATAAATTGACATTATGCTCTTTCTCTATATACGTGGATGGTTCAATAAATACACGTTCGAGCGCTGTAGCACGAATGTTAGTTTTGCTATAACCGCAGAAAGCTGCACAAGATGGCCGCCGGTAATGTAGGTGTCTACTGTGGCAGTTAACTCATGATATTCGTAGAATACGCAGTCGTTGTGCGCGTTTCAGTATGGCAGGTCATATCGTTGGAGCGTCAAAGACCGATCACCGAGCAGTAATACAGTTTTTGAACGCTGAAGGCAACACTGTTGAAATTTATCGGAGAATACAAGATGTTTATGGTGAACAGTTTCCTTCTAAAACCACAGTCGTGAAATGGTGTCGGAAGTTCAGCAATGGACGACAATCGACAGCGGATTTGCCGAGGCCGGGCGCAACGAGCATGCGAAGAGTGACGCCAATATCGCTGTTCTGCGAGTAGCCGTTGTGAAGAATAGGCGGGTTCGTGTTAGAGAATTGGCAGATCGTTTTGATATCAGTGTGAGAACAATCCATGCTGTAATTCATGAGGCTGGATACCAAAAGGTGTGTGTACAATGGACGCTGAAGTCTAGCAGGCATTTTTGACGTGGTTCCATCAGCAGCCAGTGGGATGCCTGCCTGTGTAGTAATGGCAATTTTGTTTAGTTTAAATAAACCGCTTATATGTGCCACCGCTCAAACGTGTACTTATTGAACCTACCTCGTATCTTACTTACTCTAAGATCTGGACATTACGCACTCGCACATAGACACTTCTTTTTATAAGTATAGATTTGTATTACAATAACAAGGTGAATATGTGCTTAAACTTGTGTTTATTAATTGCCAAAGTTTTAGTTCTATATCTTATACAATATTCGAAAGCCTGTCTTCTAACCGAGCCATAATGCATTATTATGATGCAGTTGTAAGACGCCTAGAAATAAAGTAAAGTTGAAATATCCAATCGATATCACCGAAATTGCTGAAATCAGTCAATTGTGACAACTAATCCTGACAACTTGTAGTACCAAGTATGATAATTACATTGAACTGCCAACTATTCGGAGAGAAATTAGTGCAAAGAACTATCCAAAATAAAACAAAACATTTCACCGTGACAATAAGTAAAGATAAATAATTAGTCAGATAAATGCATTAAATTGTATAAAGTAAAATCAATACATAAAATTGATAGCGTGCTATATGTTTTAATATTTAATAAAACTGGATATCACTTCCTTATTATATTTAATAGATTATTTGACGTATCTGATAAATGAAAAATTGTAAAACACATTTCAAATTTCCCACTTGGGCTGTTTCGCTAGAGGTGAACCTCCAATAACAAACATTACACATGTGAGATCTTTATTTATTACTGCAAAATTTACAGGTGATTAATTCCCCATTTTTCTCGCACCGAACTACTTGATACGTTTAAATAAACTGTGTAAGATATGAGAAGATTGATTGACTCTACGGTTCTTCAATGATTGATGGGAAAAGCACGTTTGTTGACACACTACTCTCGCGCTGTGCATGCTGAAAATGATTCAAGACAAGATTCGGTGTTAAGCAAACATTGACTTGATGTAGACGTGTTCGAAATTTACAATACACAATGAGGTAGGTGACTGAGAGGGGTTACGGTACATGAATAAATTTTATTTGAAGAAGTGAAAATGGCTGGAGCATTATCAATTTCTATGAGACTCGTCAATCAATTCGACTATTGTAAATTAACCGGCAATACTGTATCATTTTTCGTTTTATTTTTATTATTACTGGATATTTTATGCAAAAAATATCACTCATTAAAATAAAATCAATTGCATGCAAGTTATGCATATTCTTATAGCTTGCTATCAGAAGCTGTAGCGAAATACGAGGCGTGATCAATATATAACCGTTATTTTCAATTTTTTCAAAAAGTATTTATTTATTCATCAATAACAATCTTGTCCCCTTCAAAGTAATCCCCCTCAGATATAATACATTTATGCCAGCGTTTTTTCAAATCCTCGAAACACTTCTGAAACGCGCTTTTTGGTATCGCCAACAGCTCCTTTTTCGATTTTTCTTTTATCTCCTCAATCGTAGCAAAATGCTTTCCTTTCATCGGTGTCTTCAGTTTTGGGAAGAGGAAAAAGTCAGCGGGGGCCAAGTCCGGTGAATACGGTGGTTGAGGCATGATAACGGTTTTGTTTTTGGCCAAAAACCCACGCACAAGCATCCATGTGTGAGCTGGTGCGTTATCATGGTGCAAAATCCATGATTGTTTTTTCCACAATTCTGTGCGTTTCTGACGAATTGCTTCTCGCAAACGGCGCATAACTTCAAGGTAGTATTCCTTATTGACCGTACGACCTTGTGGCAAGAATTCATGATGCACCACGCCATTGCAGTCGAAGAAAACAGTGAGCAAAACCTTAACATTTGACCGAACTTGACGTGCTTTTTTCGGTCTTGGCTCTTCTGGACGCTTCCATTGGGATGATTGGGCTTTGGTTTCAATGTCATAGCCATACACCCATGATTCGTCACCAGTTATGACCTTTTTGAGGAAATCTGGATCGTCGTTGACGATGTTCAACAGCTCCTGAGCGATGTCCATGCGACGTTGTTTTTGCTCAAAATTTAGCAATTTTGGAACAATCTTCGCTGCCGCACGTTTCATGCCTAAAACATCCGTAAAAATTGCTTGACATGAGCCGAACGATATGCCAATATCATCAGCAACCTCTCTGATAGTGATTCGACGATTATCCAAAATCATTTTCTTCATTGCTTCAATGTTTTCATCGGTTGTTGACGTGCTCGGGCGACCCGGACGAGCATCGTCATTGACATCTTCTCGGCCTTCCTTAAACCGGTTATACCACAATTGAACTTGTGTTCTGCTCATAGTAGACTCGCCAAACGCCACAGTCAACATTTCAAATGTCCTTGCGCATTTAATTTCATTTTTTACATAAAACTTAATACAATTTCTTTGATCCATTTTTTCGAATAGTAAAAAATCGAAGAGCACACCAAAACACGACTAACCTTTTTATCTGTCAAAAACAAACTGATAATCCAAAATGGCTGATATTGCCAACATATATAACAGACATGTGTACCAACATAACAGAAACAAAAATGCGAAAATCGAACATACGTAACTCACGAAATTTGAAAATAACGGTTATATATTGATCACACCTCGTATGTTTAAACCTAGTCATTAGCATAGGAAATCAATATATAGAAAGACTTTGAAAAATAAACATATTTTTTATGTGATATTATTAAGTCAAGTATAAATACAAATTTGTCCCAGCTCTTGAAAACAGCATTTTAATTATTCATATGATTCATTAGATATTCTACGTTATCCCAACTAGGTTTATTTCCTAACAAAAGTACGATACTCTATTAAATTCAAGTATATATTATGAACATTACACAGTACAACATTTTTCAGCTCATTGATTTGGGACTCAATTCTGAGAATTGCACGTGAAAGTAGCACCAAAAATAAGAACTTCTGCATCATTCGTTTTGTCAAGTTGGCTGCATTAATAATTTAATGGCCATACGAAATTTTTTGCTCAAGGTGGATTTTTATCACTTTTTCTATATTTTAACACGGTTATATCTCGGTATACCGTACGGAATATCTCTTTTGTGTCTGAAGCAAAGTTTTGGTATTGAATAGGAGAAAAAAAAAGTGGAACTAGGTTTGTTCCACTTTTTTTTCTCCTATTCAATATCTACAACTTTGCTTCAGACACAAAAGAGATATTCCGGTTGTTAAAAATTACAAAAGAAGGGCATACACCTTATCCCATTAAACAACGTTTCGACGGCGTGTACGGTGATTCATCTCCTTCTTATTCAACTGAAAAAAGGGGGCAAAATGTTTCCGTTTGGGACAAGAATCCCTGGAAGATGCTGATCGATCGGGTCGACCAATTGAACTGACAAAGCCGCAACAAATTTCAATTATTGAATGTTTAGTGCTAGAAGATCGCCGTTTGAAAGTGAAGGAATTAGCAGTGATAACAAACATTTCCGAAACAAGTGTTCGCCAAATTCTCCATGGCCATTTGGGTATGAATACAATTAGTGCTAGATGGTTACCGCGACTTCTTTCTGCTCTCCAACGTGAACGTCGAGTCGAATGTGCGCAATCGTTTTTAAACATGTGTGGAGAATACACAAAACCGATTTTCGAGTCCATTGTCACAGGGGATGAAACAATGGTTCTGTTTTACCGAAAAGGGAGTCCATGGAATGGCGGCGACCTGATGAATCTCGTCCCAGAAAGGCGAAAGTTGTTCAATCAACGAAAAAAGTGATGGCCACAACATTCATGGATTGTGAGGGCATTTTGCTAATGACTTTAAAGAGTGCAATACAAGTGTGAACAGCACATATTATGCGTCTTTATTGCATAAATTAAGGGACAGTATTCGTGCAAAACGTCGTGGAAAATTGACAAAAGGTGTGCGATTATTGCACGACAATGCTCCCGTCTATACTGCCGCCATTTCACAAGCTGCCATCCGCGAATGCGGCTTTCAAGAATTGGAACATCCTCCGTATAGCCTAATTTAAAAAAAGACCTTAGGGGACGTAGTTGTAAGGACGACAGTGAGTTGCAAGCAGCTGTTATAGAACATTTTGACGGAAAAACTTCAAATTATTTTTACAAGGGTATCGAATTATTAATTAATCGTTGTAATAAATGTATAGAAGTTAGGGGAGACTACATTGAAAAACAAAAATTCTTATATTGTTCCAAGTTTCTTTTTTGTATATCCAGCCGAGAATTTATGGCGCCTACCTCGTTCATGGTCTGTATAATATCTGCATCAAACAATAGTAGATATATATCATTTTGAATTCTAGATAGGTACATGAGAATTGAATACACTGCCCAGAATTGCGCAAAAATCATTACAAGCAGATGTCTACATTGTTAATTTCGGGGACCATGCACCAATCCTATTTGAGAAGCATATTAGGCAGATGACAAGTTTTTTCTTGGTGTTATAGAATATTTCCTTATTTGTGGAAACGGACAACATCTGATGGCAGCCTGACAGATATTTGGTAGCTATCAGTATTTATGTATTCTAAACTTACTTCACATTTACACAATAGACTATTATTTTACGTGCGTACTTGACTTATGCACAATTTATTTCCTAGTAAGGTAGACATAGTCACTAGCTAACTGTGTAAAATACTAAATTGCCCACGTATTAGGACATTATCGCATTCACACTTCGAGAGAATTTCTTCCTCGAATAATAAATCTCGCCAGGATTACACTGCATATACATCATCAGCATAACTTTATCGTTGATTTACAGCTGCTCTTCTATCTTGCACTACACGAGAGTGCCTAACGTACGATGAAAATGAAATAGATATTAAGATTCATTATTCGAACATAATGCTCGACTAAATGAAAACGCCTGGAGAATCCATGAAACCATTAGCAGTTGAACTCATACCTACAATAAAGCGCTGTGTATAATTTGTAAGCACTTAATTTCAAGTCAGCAATCGATGTACACAATTACACGCTATTAAGATCGCAATCTGGGCATACCAAGTGCTATTATTCTTATGTAGAACAGATTCTACTGTATTTTAACAAAAACAAAATTAATCCAAAAATCCCTTTCGAGTTGCGTATTATCTAACATTGAAATTAGCCGGTGAAGTTGCTTGGCTAAACAAGCATAATATGAAATATGTAGGAATAAGTTGCGGCGCACATAACGTAATTATGAATAATATTCCGAGTGAAAACCAGTTAATTAGCCGCAAATATTTGTTTGGGTGTATACAGATAATATGAACCCGTACAATCGTCATTAATCTTTTCGTGGTAAATAATGAATCGTTTGCGACCAAACTTCGTGAAATGTTATCTCCATACATTAACAATATATGTATAATTAAGTTAAACCATGTTTACCATATCAATACGTAGATGTGCAAATTTTACTCAAACGTATATACGAGAATGATTTGACGAAAAGGGAGACTTAATATTAAACATTTGTATTATAGCAACGATTTTTTTTTTGTATTTTTCGACATGCACCCCTTGAACATTAATACAGTTGGATCAGCGGTACTGAATTGATATAATAATATATCTTTATATATCTTTTAATAATAATAATAATATATCTTTATTGCCCAACAGATTTTTTACATCTAATTACAGGACAAGAAAAAAAATGCAATGAATCGATAACTACACAATATAAAATCAAATAAAATAATTAAAAAAAAAATGTACGCATATACACACATATACATATATATATATATATATATATATATATATATATATATATATATGTATACACACACATATACATACACACATATACACATACATAACGCAGCAATATGCACAAGAATTAAGAAAGAGAAAAAAAGAAAATGAAAAAAAAAAACAAGCCATTGCAACGTATAAGTAACCCTACTAATTAATTAATTAATTAATTAATTGCGATAATGATGAAAAATTACCAGTTTCATAATCGTCAGCATCAAGATCATCAACATACTGCTTTACTTCTGTAATAATGTTACGGTTTCAAATACTACTTAGAATATTATTTTATTTTCATAATATTTAGTTACTTAGGATGCTGCAGCTTCTCATTTCCCGGTGAATCTTCTTGTATATACAGCCAACCTTCGTCTATATCTTCAGCCGGAAGATAAGACAGCGCAACACACATCCGAATTTGTCGTCTTATTTCTTCGTGTGTCTTGTATTTGGTAGTTAAACCCAATTCGTGAACTTTCCTCCAAATACATTGATTAAAGTCCATATACTACAATATCAGGAAACACTTTTTTAATAGCTAAAATAACCGCTTGTTCAAAATCTATGGTAACAGAAGTTGTATTCCAGTTATTAGTCTTTAGCATTGAGGAAAAATACTATGGAGACGCTGTAAAGCATTTTTGCTGTACTCTCAAAATGGGAGCATTGGGCGGGGCTAAGTGTGGGACCAATATGGCTGCCTCACCTAGTCCGGACTACTCAAAATTATAATCTGTCATCCCACACCTGTCAGGTCTACCCTAACTTATGAAATGTTATTCCAGACGAATTCTTCTTATCAACGCCGTCTCTGCTGTTGCAGCTACGTAGAGCACAAGAAACCATAATGTTTTTTAATATTTAACTTATTATATAACTCTAATAGGTACATGATACACTTAACAAACACTCCACTTTTTACCAACACTACCTGTTTGACGTAAGTGTAGTATCAATATGGCGGACCTGTACCCGGTTTAATCACGTAACGTTGTCTCCCTACCTATTCTTTCTCAATGGTCTTTAGTAGCGTAAAAAGTTATTCATATGTGCTTGCCGTTTTGTTTTTTAGTAAAGCAAATAGAGTTGGAATTACGTGTGTCCTCTGAATTACTTCCTATGTCGGCGTGTATTGTATATAGTTGAATGAACTGCTTACTACAACATTTGAATGTGCCATCCATAAAAAACGAATTTGTATTTGATAAAATGTCCCTTCCTGTTGTTTTAAAACATATTAATCGGTCTTCATTGCCGTCGTCAGCAAGAAAAAATTATGCCCCATCTTGCATCAGAAGAACACTTTCTGGGATTTCGATTTCATTTGTAGATTTAGGTTCATACATACATTTCGGCGAGTATCTTTATTAATGTCATAAACACATTAACATTGAATATCTAAAAATTGTGTATTAGATATATGTACGCAAATAGCACTTCCACTAATTACCCCGACTCCCGGGTCCAGGGCGGGTCAACCCTTGTACGCACATGGTACTAAAACTCATTTGTCCGCAAATAGCACGTACGCATGTAGCACTATAGGTTATTTTAAAGAGAACTCGTAGTATCCTAACAGGTTACGTAAATAGTGGAACCTTAACGGGTCATGCGTAAATCTACTAATCCAGTACACAGTATTTGAAAGTACGTTGATAATTAATTAGTACTAAAATTAATTACCAGTACCAGTGTCAGTTTCTGTTTTTTTTTCTTTTGAAGTATCAAGTGGAACCTCTGGTGTGAAACCCTGTTCTGCTATAATAGTTGCTACAAATAAGTGTAGAATGATTCTTTTTTCTTAGTTCATAATTGGCTATCTAATTATTTTAAGTATGTATTTATAAGTATTTTTCCTTGACAAATTTATTAGTATTTAATTATCAATTATTATTTCACAGACAGATGTTAAGTTCTGACCTGTTTCAATCTAGCTTTTTGGCTATTTAGTAATACTGTCACTTTCATTAGTTAATTTAATTAATTAATTTTACTCTACGGGGAGAGCGCCTAAATTATTTATAGCTCGATGTAGAATCGACCAGTTCGATCAAACAATACCATAATTTTTATATATGTGCAACTTCTTTTATACATCAATAATATATTATTGATATACGGGGTGGGGTATTTTAGCAACTGAGTAGATATCATACAAGGTGATTCAGTGTGCAGCACTCTGCTATACTGGTGATTGTAATTATTAAATATCTTTGCAATTAGAAAGTATCTTTTTCTTTATTATTGAATAATGTTGTACTTTTCAATTTCAGCCTTCTTTTTTTTTAAATTTTGATTAGTAGCATTTCCATTTAACATTTGTCAAATTCTTGTTTTAATTATTCAATCAATCAACTTGCTCTATGATTACCTCTGTGGGTGATTGTCGTATATTTTATTGTTATTAAATTTTTCTATTTTTATTGAACGTTTTCGTCATCTGTTTTAATCTTTCGTGTGTGATTCAATTTCCTATATCCGCTTAACTAACAGCATTACATCTACAGCATCACAACCATTATACTTTGACGGGATTTAGACTTCTGGTGGCGCCCTATTTATTTTAACATCCGTTTCGACTCTGACCATATTTTTCTGAACCGGCAGCAACCCGAATAATAAGTCCCAGGTAGATGGGTATACATTTTTGGGAACAATATTGATTTTGTAGCTTTTATAATTTTGCTTACGCAACCCAGCTCCTTAATATACTTCCACTTAGGCCTTTTATACGTGGCAATAACTTCCTTGTCTATCTTGGATTTCCTTCCGGCGATAAACAACCTAAATTCTGAAAATAAGTCGAAACCTGAGAAGGCTAGATCCAGTTAACTGGACAGTTGATGCACAACATGGACTCGTAAGGCAGCCAGTTTTTCCAGAATAATGAAACTGGTATATGGGAGTGCGAAGGTATAGCACTGCTATATTTGTAAGAGGCAAAAAATCTAAAGATCTATTAGTATTTTTAGGGTTGGCAGATGCAAAACTCATACTTAAAGTAAAAAGAATACTCCACTAATCTTTTTGCTGTATGTTTAGTATATTAATTAGAAACCCGTAAAGCTTAGAAAAGGATACAAGACTGCACACAGAATTTCGTTTGATACTCTGGATAGAAATAATGGAAATAGACATTTGGTTACTACAGGGTAACCCTGGTACACTGTCATTTCATCTGTTACTTCTGTAGTTTAAAACGAAACTATTGCGGGATCGCTTATTGCTATTCCGCCTACATCGGCTGTAATACGTTCGCGATTAATTAGTTGTCTAGTATGACCAGTTCGTCCGTAATTAAACGTGAAAACTGCTATTTTAATTCCACCATGTTGAAACTTCTTTTACATTTGTATAAGATTAATTATTTATTCAAATTGTTTAGTTTCTAGCTAAAATAAACAATTCATAAAATAGAACTTGATGAGCATGGTACATAAAATGCACGAGGATTGATATTTAAAAGCTTTCTTTGTAGACTGTTGTTTTTACCCCTCATATTTGGTAATACATTTATTTGCAAAAAAACTGTAAACAATATTGAAACTATATTTTTCTTTGCAGGTTTTCGAACCATACAAGATCATTCCCACAGTCTATTAAAGTTCCTGTGCCACACATACAAAAAATCATGAATGTATTCTTGTATTTATACAGTTATTGTTTATATAGAACATTGTCATCGAACATATCGTATTATAAATGTTCAATTCATATCCTTTTACTATTCATAAATATAAGTTCAAGGTATTTACTATGTTTTAAATATGATTATTGAAAATCTTTCTTATAAATTGTCACATTATGCACGTCTAAATTTACATTTATTCTCGTGTTTCAAGACTGCATAATTTTGATCAAGCACGTCTTGTTTTTGTTTTGATTCATTTGATATTTATGTGTCTTTTAAACAACATAAACCCTATTGATTTTATTTATCTTTTTTGTATTTATCTTATACTTAATTTTAATACTTATTCAACTTAAAATACATTAATAAATTATGTTTATTTTCATACGAAAGGTTTCTCTTTAAATATAGGCAACCCATTAAACCCTTGTGTTACCTGCATTGTCTAATGCTTAAAACAAAAACAACATTTTTAAACTTAGAATTAATGTTCTTTTCAACACTCAAGCTAATTCTTAATATTATTATAATTCTTAAAGATACAAAGGTCACAGCAATATGTATTAAAAATATTTGTTAGTATAGATATTTTGGTAAAATTTTCGTTAAACAAATGTAAAACATTAAAAGAACAGAATATATACGTTAACAAAACATTTATAAATATTTTGCATGTGCATAACAAACTAAAGATTTTTCTAAATTATTTACTCTGAAATTAGTACGTTTCTCAGTTAATACGCTTTTCAAAGCCGAAAATGATCTCTCCACATCACACAACTGATGATGGGAGCATATTTAAAAACAGATACAGTTGCATCAACAGCATCTCCGTTTAGCGCACCATATATTTCTGTAGTTTTTCATATCCAGGGTTTTTTAAAATAGTAAGCTATAGTTTTTCATAAGTAGCTATTGCTACTTCTTTTGGGGCAGTGTTTAATGATTTCTTTACATTTTCCAATATCTATAAGGATTATGTGTTCAAAATGTGGTAATCCTAATGCTTCTAATTTCTCTATGATTGAAGGTAATATTGCTTTGATATACAGTAGTTCATTTACAATATACTTTCTATTGGATACATCTTGCGCTTTTGCAATTGCGTCCGACTGATCAGCTGGAAATTCCATTACGACCTAAAATTTGTAAAATGCATTACAGTCTATAATTTATGTGAATATCACAATAAGAACTTACATTTTGTATGTTTGCACAGTTATCGGCGTAAAAAATCGCAGGATCGATCGAAGTGGTCCATCGAGTTAAAATAGGTTCGGGGGGTAAATGAAGATTTGGCAATCGATCTTTATATACTTCTATCCTTCGAGGGGCTCTTAGAAATATTTTTTTCACACTAGATATCAGACTGTTGACATTTTTGTATTAAAGTCTATTGGTCTCACACACCAAGTTCAATGCATGTTTACGTGCATTTTTACGTAATGTGCTTTCGTTGGGTATGTGCCTACGACAGTATTTTGCTATAAATTTCTTAAATGCTGGACAGTTTCAACTTGTTCCAAGAAATATTGGAAGCTACAAGAGCATTATATAGATCGTATGTATACTCCAGTAGCGGCTGGTGAGTTCGTTTAGTTGGGGCAATTACATAGACAAAACTGATTCGTTTATTATCGGTGATATGCTCGGCATCCGGGAGTAAATCACCGATTATAAACGAATCAGTCTTGTCTATGTAATTGCCCCACCTAAACGAACTCACCAGCCGCTACTGGTATACTCGGAAATGGCAATGACAATACAATGCTCTGTGTCTGCGAAGTAGGTGTAATGTTATTGGCTGATGGTGGTATAAACCAAACTGACTTTGTGAGGGCAACCACTTGCAATCGTCGGTGACCAGTAGAACTCTGATCGTGACGAAATCACATTAAAATTGAAAAATACTTTTGTATTTTGATATTAATATTTGATTTGAAATGGAGATAAAATCTTGAAAATAGGATAAATTAGGACGCTCCCTCAGTTTTAGGACATATAAGCGCACTTTAGGACTTTACGACTTAAAAGAAATTCTTCAAAATGTCTTATCTTGTTCAAAATGTATTTAGGGATGACTCTCGTTTATGGGCCTTAAATCTAAAGAAAAGGCATTTTACCTAAAATCCGGACTCTATTAATAAGTGCTGCTACATTCTTTACACCAAACAAGTGAACTATGTTTGATTCGGTCTATATAGTAGAAGATCATGTTTTAAAAAAGGCGGGTTCCTAACTCACGATAGCCCTCATATGATAAATGTCTGTAATAGTATCTCCAAAATTTGAGGAGTTACTTTGGCATTTCTAAAGAATTAAGAAAGATGCCGTGTTTGTAGTCAGCAAATTAGAAGTAGCTACGAACTCCTGTTTCGTCTTCGGAATATACTTATCCTCATCTCTCCATTGAATTTCATCTTATAAAGTGTTAGTATATATTCGCCACTTAACTACCATGAGTTTCTGCGCATGTATAATTGGAATTCATGCTTTCACAGTCATGAATTTCAAAAATCATGCTTTGTTTAGAAAGTGGTATCCAAGAATTGTGTCAATGTAGTTTTTTCTCTTGAAAATGAAATTTATAAACAATTTAGAAACGACTGTAAATATACAAAGCAAGATGATTTCCTTTTGTTTATGTCTCAGACTATTATGATGATAGATATGTTGATTCCATTAATAATATCATTTAGATAATTTTTATCTAAATGATATTATGTATTATTTGTATATTCATTAAGTATGTAGTGCTAGAAAACTTATTGTATGCATTTTACCTTATGCTGTTCTGCTGTAGGATAACAGTTGAATAATTACAGACTTATTACTATTATATTGGCATGAAATACTTTTTTCTATTAGTATTGATATCTAGATAAGTAATAGATATGAACATAATATCAATGTGTTTTACTTTGCAAAATTATTGTTTATTTGCTTGGAGTTCTTAGAGTAACAATTACACTAGAACACAATGTGTTAATATTTTACTTTAAATGGACTTGACCTGCACAAACACCAGCTAGAATTAGATATATATATATATATGTGTATACATGAAATCTCGGACTGTGTATCTGACCAGAATTAATTATTTTCCACATATGTAACAACACGAAAAATAACATGTTTTATGGTATTTTCGAAACTAAATACGCTTTCTAACGTGATGTTATTTACATACGACACAAATTCTTCTGGATATTTATTTGAGTATTTTTATGCAAAAAATTAAGTCTATTCTGCTAGCATTAACTTCTCGACTAATACATTAAATATACGCCTATTTCTAGTCCACACATTCACAAATACCATTCATTTTGATTCATTAACCATCTATTGTGATATAAATTTTCCAATTTACTCTAAAGCCCACATGTAGCTTTGAAAATTTTTATACAAACAAAAATTGATCCAAATCAAACAAGAAGTATTTGGGATGGCATGAGAAGTATATATGACAATGGTTCGCGAATTAAGTTAATTAAATGGGAAGATTGCGGCAATTATGATATTATTGACTTTTGCAAAAGTGTAAATGCTTTTAATACCTTTTTTTCTCCAACATCGATACTGTGTAAACGAATATAGCATATCATGGCTCAATGTTTTTATTCCGAACTCTCATTAATAAAATATTTCCTCCTGTTACTTTAAAGTCGCTGAAGTTATGCCTGTAGGTAAAAAAGGGGTCAACAAGTGTTCTCCGTAATTCTTGAGAAGTTGATATTTAATATGTAAACTAATGGAGTACTTGGAAAAAAACTATATTCTTTCAGTAAACCAATCTGGGCTCAAAAGCAATAAAAATACAGTTTTCAAGAGATAAAAAATGTTGTTCTAAATGAAGTTTTTAATACTTTTACCTTCTTAAAAAAAACAAACCAGTGAGTAAATATCTTACTTCTGGTCCGAATTTTGAAATTTCTTTTATAAAAAAATTCTTCCAGATTCATCTCTATTCTTTTGTATTGCTGACAAATCTGTATAGAATGCACAATTTACGAGATATTTTCAAAAAATGCTATTCGATAACAGTAAAAGTGAAAATTCCGGTCCGAATTTTGAAATTTTTTTATATAAAAATTATTCAAAATCAATCTTAAAATACTTTTACGCTCATAATGTATCTCATCAGAAGGCATGACGTGTGAGATATTCGCAAAAAACTGTTTTTTGCTGAGGCAGAAAGGTCTACTTTCGGCAGGAATATCGAAAAACTTTTTTTTTACAAAAT
Organism: Amphimallon solstitiale; assembly: GCA_963170755.1. Taxonomy (NCBI): domain Eukaryota; kingdom Metazoa; phylum Arthropoda; class Insecta; order Coleoptera; family Scarabaeidae; genus Amphimallon; species Amphimallon solstitiale. Next base: position 69,220,416 of record OY720675.1, read on the forward strand.
GTCTCTAAAATTAATTTTTAGTACTTTGGTATTGTTCAGAAATTTGTCTGAACCACTTCTTTGGTATCAGGGGACTTCAAAATGCGGACATCTGCAAAATCACAATCCTTCCTTATAAGAAAGTAAAAAAAAAACTCGACAAAAAACCTTTGATAAATGATATTGACTTTGATTTTATCAAGGCTTTTGATATGCTCTCACATGAAATAATGTTAAAAAAATATATCAAGTATTTTATTGTTAAGAGCTATGGATCTTATTGATTTTCTGGGCATGACAACTGACTGACATCTTAAATGTTGACAGTCTATTCACCATTGTCTAGGCAATCACCAGTGCTCTTTGCGATTAGAACTATCTGCGATGTAGTGACGCTCTGTCTACTATAACCTTATTAGGTTCCATAGATTCAGATCATCTTGTGCAGTGGGAGCCCTTTTGCTGCAGAATAAAATTAGAAAGACAATGATTAAAATATCGCAGATAACGTCCTGTAAAGAATACTTCATAAATTGCAGATTTTAACTCTCATTCAATGATATTTTAATTCTGTATGTTTGTTTTCGAAGAATTTACTATAATACTATGTTAAAGAGAAACTGCAATAATCTGAGTATATCCTTACATATTGCATAAGGGTTTGATGAGAATTGATTGTGTATACAATATGATCAAAGCATAATGGACAACATTAATGTATCTAAAAGGTTTCTTAATATTTGCTACTGGAACAACGATTTCATGATTGTATTGTTTCCTTGGAACTGTTTCTTCTTCTTTTCTAGGGTCATACGGAAAAGTGATATGTTTATTTGAGGAGTCTAAAAACACCCATGTCTACATAAACCACATACCTATTGTATGAGCATGCATTTGTAATCACGTACAAAGTTATCTGTGACTGGCATGTCAGCAGTCCTTTACTACACTTTACAGAATTTCGTACTTTCAGCTCAAGGGCTACGTCAATAAGGAGAATTCTCAAATCCAGGGAGCAGAAAACCAATGTGTCATGCAGGAACTTCTGATGCACTCGGATAACGTAACAGTTTGTTATGATATGTGGGAAGTAGGGATCAGTGGACCGTATTTTTTTGAAAATGATAAAGATACATCCCCATAACAGTCAATGGCATTCACTAACATGGCATGAAATGGCACGTGAATTGAAGAAAATGAAGGTACCATCCACAGCGCATACAAAATAGAGATATTAGAGGAAGCATAGTTCCGCCGTCGTATTATCTGTCATTTTGGAGAGCAAAAGTGGTCCCAGAGAAGCCGCGATGTAACACCATTGGACTTCTTCAGCTAGAGTTATTTGAGCGCAACATTCATGAGATTCAGGCTTTAGTGCAAAACATATCCCGAAACTTTGTCGAAAGGGTAGGTACACACCTGCCAACGAATCAACAATTTCCATTTGAGTGATTCTACTGCCCGTGTAGTGCCAACAATAAAAATCTCGAAGGATTTCATTAAAAAAAAAATTAGTTCAAATTTAAAAAGAAACATTTTTTAATATTATTTCAATTAATTTTAAGTATAATTGTGTCAGTCAAATGGCCAACGTGGCTCCGTTAGCAGTTATGTAGCTTTTAACAGAATTTCGGTATAGGTTTTGCACTAAAGGCTATATCTCATAAATGTGAAGGTCAAATAACTTTGACAAAAACAAATAACAGAAAACGAAGTTCGAAGAAGTTTGCTCTTTAAAACAAGAGATGACACGAGGAGAGAACATGCTTCCTACAACGTCACTGTTTTGCGTGCGTGTTTTAAGACAGCCTTTACAGTCACAAGTATACATATATACATTTATATGTAAACGTATATGCACATATGTACGAGTTGGGATACACAGCATACACTTAGGTGTCATTACCAACAGCGAACGCACAGACACGTGTTTCGGACTTTAAGGCCTCTTCAGTGTACGTGGTGCTGTTGGCAATTATCCACAACTAAAATCGTATCTTATGTCGGTTGGACCGCAAAGGGCCCGCGAGAATATCTCAGCGACATCTGCCATCCATGCGCGGCACCGAACACGACAGTTTCATCTTGCACACTATGCTAAAGACTAAACCTGTATGTTAAGGCCAATAGGTGGCACCACCATATCACAAATGGAATATAAAATACTTGAATGTGTAACGTACATTAACGGATAATACTATCACAAGTATACATATATACATTTATACGTAAACGTATATGCAGATATGTACAAGTTGGGATACACAGCTAACTTAGATGTCATTACCAACAGCGAACGCACAGGCACTTGTTTCCCATGTGTATCCCAACTCGTACATATGTGCATATACGTTTACGTATAAATGTATATATGTATACTTGTGATAGTACTATCCGTTAATGTATGTTACACATTCAAGTATTTTATATTCCAATTTTTATTAGCATTTACAGTGTTTGGTTTATCAGTATATAATTCCACTAATATTTTAATAGTAGCACTATTTGTACTCGCTACTATTTGCTTTTAATTTATGAACTACACATGTAGAATACTCGTATTACTTCGTTTATATGGTTTTCAGTGATATTTATATAATTATTTTTATTATGGTAGATAGTACACCAGATTTATCCAGAAGTTTTTCATATTTTCTTTCTTGATTTCTTGCTAGATAAAATTTAAATTACTAAGACCACATAAGAAAAATGACACATATGGGACTTATGAAATTAGTTACAAATGCAAAAAGGAACAGCGATGAAAATCCGGATTGAATAGATTAAATAAATACGAAGGGAATCGGCAAAATCATTAAGAGAAATGAGCCTGTTGACCAGATACCGGAAGACATGAAAAATGTAGTTTAATGGGGAGAAAACGTATAACCTCTCCGACGCGTAATAGGGCAAAATAAGAACGATTGCTTGTTAAGTTTTGCAGGTATTATAGAATATCAACTCATTATTCACAATATTAAAATTATTATTATTGTAACTAATAATACAAAACACATAATTGTCCCTTCTTGTAATAATTCATAACGCTCTTAACCTCCGAGGAATAGCAATCCGTCAGTCTCAACTACTAAAGCTCTTCCGCTTTAAATTAATTCATCACCAGCTGTACACATCCGACGTGTCACCGCAAAGGATTCGACCACACCAAGTTACATTTTACCTACGTTCGAATTTAATCCGAAAACTCCCGGAACTTCGGTGAAATTCTAGTAAAAGTCCGGTACACCGGAAAAATACTGTTACGTGCGAATGATTTGTGGGTTTTCGAGAAAATTCCTCACTTGCAAATTATTCGACGTACAAGCATGTTAGTATCGTTATATATGAAGTTTATTAGGTGTAAGAGTGCAGTAGCCCTATGATATTATGCAATATTAACAAGAATAGATTATCTCAAACTACATGACTGTGGTTATATTAAAGAAAGAAATATAATATTACTCACCGTTCCGTTTGCACGAAATGATTCGGTGCTATGAAAGATAATCGAACCACGCCCGTCGCGACGACACCTGCAATTAATCATTCTTTAGGTATATAACATAAAGAAAGCACACAATGCATTTGTATATGTCACTCTTTCAGAATACTGTTAGATATATACATACAGTCAGGGCACAATAAATAAAATAAGTTAGTTAAATTTATTAGATAATTATAATTTACAGACCATACAATAATAATTAAAATATACAGTCAATTCTAAGACGACGATATTCATAACTCACATAAGGGTAAGAAAGCACTAGAAAGTATGTATTCAATCCACTGGTGTGGCTTTTATTGGCTGTGTAGTTGCTTTTTGTGTATTGATATTCATTGATATTGATATATTTATTGTCCGTGTTAGGTACATTATAATTTCCCGGCGAATGCAGATGATCTATAAATATTATCAAAAATAACTATTTCTGATTGTGTAAACTTTAGAATATCAATATTATTAAGGAGTGGGGTGAGCAAAACTTGTTCCAGTTTAGAGAAATCCGCAAGTGTGACGTATTATAGAAACAATATTTCTGTTGGTTTTCTGAAAGGAGTTGATCAGGCTGGAACTACAACCTATGATAATTATTTGATCATCTATTCTTATGTTCATTTCCGTCAGATGTAACCCGGCGTCTCAAACAATTGGCTCTGTAATCAGGCCAGGTAAAAAGTCCTGTAATATACTAGCACTGAAGATCTTATTCAACCCTTGAGTTCGATCAAAGTTTAAATAACCTGTTGTTGTCGGGAACTCACATCATTTATATCAACAATTAGCTCTTACGGGAATTCAGAAATATTTCTGAAATACATACTTCTACTTCAAAATATATGCTGTACCTATATCCACCTGCCAAACTGATTACATTATTATTTTTATGATTCCGCATGTTTTTCTTGCTTCTCAAACAGTCAGCCTACAATATATGCCTAATCAGACTTGTTAAGAATACAATTGGTCCCCATCTGTCTTCACTAGATTCACTTTGTTTGTTTGTGATGCCTGTAAGATATGCGAATAAAATTATGGCCGACCTATTGAATCATTCGTTTTTGTTTCCTGTTCAGTATGCCTTTAAGTAGTGAATTGCATTTATTTGCATATATTTACATTTTCCTTTATAATATATAATATTTGATATAAAGATTTGATATACTATTATCACTCTAGAAAACTTAGTTGTTTTCGTGTTTCTTATTTGGAATTGTTGATCTAAAATATGCCCAAATTTCATTAAATTCGTTAATCTCAAATTATTCATTGAGGGTTTATTGGGTATTTAAATAGTCTACGTAAAAACTAGAAAAAACAACAAATGTATATTGAAACGAATGTACAAATGAATGATTAATAGTAAGTAATACTTGCATAAAAATATGTATGGTAAATGACATCTATTAATTTATTAATATCTTCACTAAACTTAAAGAAATTGATGGAAATGTTTTCTTCTGATTCTATAATTAATTAAATATTGTGAATTATATTCATATAATTGAACAGCAAGGGCAACTGGCCATGTGCCAAAAACAAAATAAAATATCATCATCCTGTTTGCGAATTAAATATTTTACTGAATGGATTTTATTAATTCCAGCAATAGAAACAAATATTTAAGAAACTATCATTATTTGAAAATTAGCTTCTATTCTAGGAACAAAATATGGTTAATTTATAAGCAGTTAATCCATCATTTATGTATGTAGAAACTTTTTATGTCATTTCTCAGCAAAAGCAATAAAACGTAATGACGCCATAGCAGAGACCAATCAATATTCCACATATAATTTTCCACAAAAGAACTAATCTTCACAATTAATAACTGTAAAAAGACTCGAAGAGTAATAAAATCCTCATAAATAATCCTTTTTCGCCACCTCTTCTATCACCTTAAGTCTAGGTATACAAGAGCATTAATACTCTAACTTCCCCTCGTAAATTTTGTACACATGTTATGAATATACATCAGCCGGTCATTTATAATAACTGGCAGGGCTGGTACAGTGTACCAGCGATTTCTTGTTCACTCACTGTTACTTGCCAATCCAAAATTCAGCCGCAGTGAATGTCGATATGGGGAACATTATATAACATGCAGCAAGGGCAAGGAAGCGAGCCGCTGAACGCGAACTGTGGTCCTGAAGAACCTTTTCACACCTAATAACAACCTTTTCAGTATTAATAAAAGGGGATGAATCATTAATGGTGGCAGAACGGTCGATAAATCCGTTCACCTTCCGAATATACAAATATAATGATGGGACCGGCGCCGACCGTCAGTGACGCTACGCTTGTCGATAGATGACGCTGGTTTTATTTAGTAGTTTATATAAGTGGTGGAATAATAAGGCTACAAACGGTCTCTATTGTTTAATTTCCAATAACTTGCCCAGATATCGATTTAGGAGCTAGTATATTTTAAAGTAATGTGCAGAAGGTACAATTACTGAGAGAAAATAATACAAATTTTATATTAAAGTTAACGTCTAAATAGATTCACATCTCACTTTAAAGCTCATTATACCGCATGTACAAGATAGCCAAATCAATTCCATGACTGATATAAAAAATCGGTATATAATATACAGCGCATTTAAAGAAATTTTCTAACCTCTACAAACTGTAACTAGAACTAAAGTGCTCTATTTAACATAAAAATTTGATTGCTATTTCTGGTATAATACAATTAATTCCACGGGTATGAACATTATAGAGATAACCAATACCATCAAAAGGTCTTACCGACATTAAAATATATTGTCTAGCGGTCAAAGATCGAAAATTGTGACAGGCTGAAGTTTTCTAATTTTAAGTTTTAAATGAAAATATAAAACCACATATTTAGACATTTACATTTCTCCGTATGTTGTGAGGCAGTTGAATTTTATTGGCGAAGGCGTTCAAACTAGGGAATTCAGCTCAGCATATTCGTCCATCGGGTTGTTTAGTTTTCACGATGAGCGAAGTGAATGCACATGTGCCTATTGCAGAACGCGTCACGATAAAGTTTCTTACGTAAACATGCGAAACCAACTAAAATTCACCGCAGACTGCAGGCCCAATTCTGGGAAGATGTTCGCGATCTCAATGAATGTAGTGTGCATTCCATAATCGTCGAATCACTGAGCTTCAGAAAAATATTAGCTCGTTGGGATGCGAAGCTGCTGAATGAAGATCGAAAAACCGCACGACTCCGCATATCCAAACTTCTTCAAACTCGTTTTGGAAAAGAAGGGTAATGCTTTCTACATATAATCGTCACTTGCGATGACACATCATTACATCCCCTGAAACAAAGTGGGCGAGCAGGAATGGAGGAAGAAAGGCAAAGAAAACCCCGTGAAAGCGAAAACTCGTTTGTCTGTTAAGAGGCACTGCATCAACCCCCATGGCAGTAGAAGAGATCAAAATAGTGATATTGTCTTATACAATGTATTCTTATATAATAGGTGTCTGTAATTGACTTACGCATCGCAGTTTAAAAATTTTATTAAATCGGTAATTAGGAAAGGTCTTCCTTCATTTCTTCTACCGACACAGTCGTGCTTAAATATTTAGTTTACAAACAGTTTATAATCATATGATCATGCTTATATGCGACTATAACATTGACAATACTAATTTATTAATTTGTAATTTTGAATTCACTGCTAAAAAACCATTTAAACTGGGCTTATGGGATTCTGGTGTTAAATGTCACAATTAACTTGAATTCACGCAGGGATAAGAACTGTGAAACGTAAATATCGTCAATATGTAAATGGTGGTGTAGTAAATTAATTACAGACACATTACAGTAATTAATAAGTAAAAAACACAAATTTTAGTTTCAAAAATATTTAATGTAGACACTACATATGTTTCACCACACTGTGGCTTCATCAGGTGATGAAAATATACCTATATTTTCATCACCTGATGAAGCCACAGTGTGATGAAACATATGTAGTGTCTACATTAAATATTTTTGAAACCAAAATTTGTGCTTTTTACTTATTAATTATTAAAATGAAGTTACAACAAGTAACTCTCCAAACAATCAGTTATTTCACATTACAGTATATTTAATTTATACTATAAGTAACACATTTCCTGTTTATGAATGAACTGTTTATTCGTTTCTTGAAACTATTTTTGATATATTTTGTTAGTTAAAAATTAATTATTGTTTAGCTTTCTATTAGGTACATTAAATTTTGATAAAATTTTATAAAATATATATGTGTATAATAGATACATTCAGCAATAAAAATTATTATTATAAAACTAAATTGACAATAAATATTTTGTTCATCGATTTATATTTTTTTTATAGAACAAGGCTTTCTACTGCTGTTATCGTAAAAACTAGTGCATCTGCGTATAAGAAAATCAAACGTTGTGGAATTTCTTTTGATCCAACACAGTACAGAAATGGTTATGCATTATAGAAGGAAATATCTTTACCGGAAAAAAAGTTAGTAGTGGCCTTCATTTTGCATACAAATATAAAAATCGCGCAAGAAATAATTATGGTATGTTAATTAATACTGGAGAGTTACTTCAGTTTACCATAAAGGCAACGACTACTCTTTTAATTAGAAAACTACAACATGTGAATATTACTTACTCCTGCAACGAGAGATGGTTTTTATATTCTCACACTGAGCACTGTCAAATGGTGCTTCAATTTTCCATTGAAAAAAATCTCGAAGAGGTATAGCGATTTTCCCTAAGGGGAATATTTTCATGGCATTTTCAGTTTCTTACGTAATGTGTTTTTCATGTTATGACGTCACCGACTTTTTTTTAAATGACAACATTTTTTTTTTTAATTGATTCCGATAGTACTTTCAATTCCCTGTCCAACGGTATAAAACTTTTTACATTTGAAAAAAAAATTGAGAAAAAGAGTCTATAAATTCAAATATTAAAAATTCATTATATTGGCAAAAGAAATTTAGTTCCCGGTTCATAAAATAAAAAACATTAGTTACGGCTGTCAGAATAAAATAATTTGTCAGCGTCACAATAAAATGGTTTCTCTTTTCTAAACCAGAATAATTTACCTTTTGCAAACTATTTTATTAATACAAATGGGAAAAATCCCAATGGATGCAGGAAATTCATGCACAGTGTCCTCAGGAAGTTAACGTATGGGCAGGAATTACTGATGACAGAATTCTAGGTCCATTCTTTTTTGCTAACAATTTGACTGGAGAGAGATACTTGCAATTTCTAGAGTTCGAGTTGATGCCTGCATTAGCTGCATTATTTCCTAATGCAAACAGCCCTGACGTACCAAATAATAGTGTATGGTTACATGATGGTGCTTTACCTCCACCAAGATCTCCCAAGAAGATGGATAGGAAGAAGAAGTTCGATGGAATGGCCGGCTAGGTCTTCAGATTTAATACCATTAGACTTCTTTCTATGGGGGTACTTAAAAAGTAAAGTGTATAAAAATCGACCTAATAATTTAAATCTCAAGCACATAATTCGACATGAAATTGGATTAATATCAGCTCAAACTATTCAGAACGTTAAAAATGAGTTTTGTAATCGTCTTGGGTATTATCAGGTGGTCCAGAATGACCATTTTGAACACTTGTTGCGTGCTTTTGGCACTTCTGACTAATTTAATTTCAAAATGTTAAATAATATCTGTTTATTTAAATTAACAAGTACTAAATTACTTAAGAATTCCAAATCAATTATAATATCATTCTTTTGGCTCCTACTGTACACAATTATTAGTCTTGATACGTAAAATATATTCAAAGTTTAAAAATATACATATGTCATAAATACCACAGCCAAGCTTGTTCAAATTCTTGAAGAAATCTTTCGTTATATCTTATTTTCAAATACGTACTTATTTCTTAAAAATAACATCTGAATAACAACGTTTATAATCTAAAGTAAAATTCTTTTTATAAAGTAAATATTATAGTGACGTACAACAATTTTTCTCAAATACCCCTTTGTATGACAAACTAGATTTCGGCGCCACGAATATGCTCGTGTTATCAATAGCCCTTTATTTTAAAATACCCTGGGAACCGAGCAATTGAATATACTGCATCGTGCGCGCCGTGTGCAAAAATTCCTTCTTAGAGAATTCTCGAAGATTCTGGAAGGGTGGAAATGACGTAGCTTTTTCCTTATTCCCATTCCAACGGTACTAACAAAAAAGCAAGAACACTTAAAATTAGATTCATTAGTAACCGCATAGTGACAGTCGACACATCTGAGTAATTTCAAGTGTGAGCCGTTGGTCCGGTTGGTACCGATTAGATGCTTGATAAGTAGTTCGGTATTGAGTTAAAAATTAAGATTGTTACCCTAGAATACGTAACATAGCTGTGCAAAGCCCGTCTAGTGACGATTTAACCTGCCTAGTGGTGTTAAATTATCGAAAAATCATTAGTCCAGTCTAAGAGAAGATTGGCCGATTTCGATAATTCCCCTTTTGTGGAATTTGAAGCAATCTTAGTGACGAGCCATTGCCGTCGGACTACGTCCGGAATCAAGCTACCGAAGAATCACATCTTTTCTTCGCGGGAAATTCATCGACTCTCCAACTTCGACCTTCGGCATCCACGGTTATTAGATTATCCGCACAATCCAAAGTAATTTAAATATTGTTTGTGTCTCAAAGTGCTTAAAAATTATTGTACCGTCGCTAAAGCCAAGTCAAAGGCCATTCTTTCGGGAGCTGTAACGATAAATTTGTATTAAATAGTTCCGTCGGATAACGCCAAACTAACTTTGAGGGTTAATCTGTAGTTCTTTAGTCATAATGCTATTTGGATAAGCATAGTATTGTTAAATAATGATATTGATCTAAAATCTGGAGTTCGCCATCATAATCTTTGCTACTATTGCTTATAATATCATAACCTTAAGCTAATATTTTAAAAATTACAATAATAATTATTCATTTTGTCATAATAATACATGCATTAGTAGTTGTATTCTGTTCTAAATTCAAGGTTCGGTTTTTAATTTACCATTTGTATATTTAACTATGATATTGTAATCCTTTATATCTATTAATATTTTTGTAATAATAATATCTCCGTCTGGCCAGATTATTGACTGAAGAATTGTGTAATCTGATGTGATATGTTGAAAGAGAAATCTGTTTATTATTATTGAATGTTCATTGTACTTGTTTAAATTATTTCATGTAATAAACATTGTGAAGTTTACGTCACTTGTGTTATAAATTAATTATCCTTCGTTCCTTGTGGTAACTCGACGGGCTCAGTGAATGTTTCTTACTTTCTTTCACTAATAAACGTAAAGCCACGATGTGCTGATTCTAGTGATAATAAAAACAAAGCTGTTAAATAATTCAAAGTAGGTGGCGCCCGACAATAACTTAATAAATAGTCACAAAATCATTCAAGTAAAAATTAGCCATCGAAAAGGACCAACACCTGTTGCCCGGGGAAACACTGATTGGATTGACCGAGCATACGGCTAGATACAGTTAAGGTATGTGAGTTTTGTCATTAACTTAAATATATGCATTCACTCCTGGTTAGTATAATTATTAATCATAAAGGTTCTATAAAGGTATAATAAACGACCCTGAGATACTGGATGCAGACTGTGCTACTGGGCTGATTACTTTGTTCTCGCATCCAGTACCGTTGCTGATTGGAAAATATTTATTTAACAAATCATTTAACCATTTATTACATTAAACAAATTTAGTATAGCAACTAATTAGCAACACACTCAGCGTAAATATAATTTAAAAAGTGTTATTTCTGTGCTTATTTTTGTCTGGTGTTATTGTTACGAGTTTTTCTTTCTGGTTAATCAATTTAGTTTTAATGTAATTATGAACTTTGAATGGAATAGATAGTAAGTTTATATTCGACTTTTTAACATTTTTATAATTTTATAATAAAAACGAATCTTTCCAATAAATTTATGTAACTAGATTCAATTTTTTTTTCAAATGTAACATATTAAAAGTTTTATATCGTTGGAAGGGGAATTTAAGGCACTATCGAAATAAAAAATTATAGATTGTCACTTAAAAAAAAGTCGGTGACGTCATAACATGAAAGATCAGAGTGAAATAAGTATTTGATAAGGTGCAAATAGAAACAGAAGTGCCGAACGGATTTATAATTTGTCTGCTGGTGATACGAACTACTTACACCGCGGAACGCTTATAGATGATACTAACACATTCCCATGTATTTCGTTATCCACATTAACTTGTCACTTCTTTTGAGTTGTATACAGAGGAAAATAACATTATTATAACTTTAGAACTCTCTTGTGGGTCATATTGCGTGTATCATTCCTCATTGAACATTGTTCATACGTGTTGAAATCTGATCAATATATTTTCAAAGGCTGCTCATATTCAGTTACATTTAACAAGCAATGTCTTTGCATAAAATGATAAGCGGTATAAACAGCTTCTTAAAAAGTATGAACTGCTTCCAAATAGGTACTGTATACAAACAGAACATCTGAAGGTTACATGAACATGCTCCATATCTAAACGTTCACATTCTGTAAATATGGGCCTAAAATGCCAAACTAACTGCCGTCAGATAAAATCTATTGTTTACACATTCACCTTCCAGACCCTCTGATCCACAATAAAACGATGATATTTTGACATAAAGAATTGGTTCCTATTTATAGGTTTCTTATTATATGATCATCTATTAATTGGATGATTAGTAGAGATCGACAGTCTTTGACCCCTGACTGCCCACGTCTAATGATTAGGTCATCGATATATTTAAAACATTATAAAATTACTAGCATAAATTCTACAAACGTTTTCCAGCTACTTCTTGACTCGAGCCAAATTATACTAGAAGTTATTAATAAAGTTAAATCCGTAATTAAAAGATATTTGTAAAATATAAATATAATTAGACACAATGCATCAATGTAACTTGAGTTCGTACAAAATAGTATAATCATTATTGAGAGGTCTTGTTTCGTTCAAGTAAGTTCATTAGTATCAAACATAAGAAAAACATAATCAATATACATATTGCAGTGATCTTGAATAAATAATAATATGTAAATAAATAAGTATAATCAAGATCACTTCAAGATTTTATTTAAATTAATTTTTACTTTATTCATTTTTACCTTGATATGTATAAATATTCACTATATTGATAATTTACGAAAACTTTATTTTTATTTAAGTAAAACAATAAAAGGATCTTAGTAAATTTTTATAAGGTTATAATTTTAAGACGTATTAAATGTTACGGGTAAAGGATCGAGCAGGTGTTTCTCGCACAAACACGTCTGGCTTTGGCAGGGATCGACCGGGTGGACCGGCACAAAAAGTATTGTTTATCAGGTGTACGGCTGAGTCATAAAATATAGACGAATTTATATTCGCATGTTTGTTTACCTTTTTCAAGGATCATATATGCGCTGTTTCCCCATGCGACCGATAATAGCAGCACCGTCGATTTACAATTTTGGAAGTGGATTCGTGTTTGCCGAAAGTGGCCGGATGTTTTTATAAAGAAATTTAAGCATAAAAGCGCGGACGGATAAAATTTCGGGGATTGCTGGTGAAAACCGCAATATTAACTAGTCTAAAAGTAGGTAATAGACCACTCCCTCCTTCTTTTTAAAGGATTATTTTAAAAATCCGGACTTAGAATAAATTTTGAGATTTTCGATACTTATAGAATTTTTACAAGATTCTACACTTATAATAATTTTATTTTTAACATGCAGCGCGTATTACATTAAAATGTCTAGATGTATTTGAATAACTACCTATGTATGAAATACTTTTATTTATGAACTCGGTTTTGAATTTATTTAATTTCATTTTATTTTCTTTTTCCTAGAGAGTTTTGTTTTGCATGTAGGGGTACTATGCCATACATTATGACAAAACCTTCTAGCATTTGTAATGATAACTTTGAATAGCATAATCATTTTCTTTTCCGTATAATTTATTTTTCTTTTAAATTTATTCATCCTACAAAAGATATTTGAAATTAATAATTTTGTTTTATGTGTATATAGGTTATATATAAGTGAATAAAATTTTTCATTGAGAATTATGGAAGAGTTTAATACGATGTATGAAGAGTTAAGGTGATTAAACAATATTTGTTATAAATGTGTGTATAGTGGCGTCTCAAAATTCTTTATTTGTAGTGGTGTTTTTGTATTGGAATTTCGTGAAAAAGGTAAAGTTTATTTTCTTTTAATGTATATATATTATTTCTTTTGATATGAGAATTAAGTATGTTTTGTTGTATTTGGGTGTTCAATATTAACGTGTTGAATAATACATCAGGGATGTGTGAAATGAATTATGTCATTATTTAATTCATAGCATGGAGTCCTGGTGAATTTGAAATACACGAATTGGTCTTGGTGGTACTGCGTTTGGGAGCGAGAAAAGGCACCAGGCAGAACTAATCAGGGCTGAGTTAATTTATTGAATACGTGGATACATTATTTTATTTCATTTTATTTATTCAATTTAAAAATTTATATATTCCTTAAGGAGTGTGCACATTGTGATGTATGTTCGGGTTGCGTCCGACGAGCTGAAAATGACATGCTCGTAGGGTGGAACTTTGGGATACTCATCTGTGTGAATTTGTTATCTGATGGTACTGTGTTGGGAGCGAGAAAAGGCGCCGGACAGGACTAATTAGGGCAAAGCCACTTCCTTAATGTCTATATTTTGTTATCAAATAGTAGACCGCACAAATTTTATTTTTTTTTTTAATTACATTCCAGTACAATTCATCACGGGTAATTTATTTCATTTTTGATTGTTTACATGTATCTATGACAAATATTAATAATAATAATCACGTTCACATTTTAGATATAAGCTGGCACGACATGATGATTTCATTTATTCTTTATTTCTTGTAATATTTTATTGTTTATGATGTATAAATTTGAATTATGACCGAATATTGATTTTAGATGTGTAAATATTTGTAGATTAAAACTTTTGAATTCATTTAAAATTATCTTATTTTAATAAATTAGATGTTAAGATTTATTTTGTATTTTATTTCTTTACCTGACCTGGAAATGATTAAAGAGAAGGAGAATCAAGTCATATTTTCTGCCCCTGAGAGAACTATTTATTTTCAAACTGAGCTAGTTACATGTAGAATGTTTTGCTTAACCTACCTTTCAGCAGAAAGTTTACCGTATCATAGTCTAGCATAAGGCCTAGCACTAGGATGCGTGCTTGACTCTCAGTTACGTATTAATTAAGTAAATTTAATTTATTTTATATATTTATAAATTTGTAAGAGTCACAGCATATATATGGACGCAAGCCAACGTGGGGCCATGATATATTTACATTTATATATATCATTTATTAACACTTTCCATAATATATATATGGCACCCAACGTAGTGGGGCAAAACTTTTACATTTTTATGCTGATTGGATAAAAACTTAATTGATTATTTAATATTCAAATAGCTGTGTAATTAGAGGGAGATATTTTCACCTTTAAGTGCATCTGAATAATTAATAAGTATAATTCACAAGTAAATTTTGTCAAGTTTTGATTTATTTTTCTCCACAAATAAGTCTCTTTAAGTGCCAGGACAGATAAAGTAAATATGTCTGAGTATAAAGGTGAGGGTGAAAATCCTGAAAGTGGTATGGATACCAAATATTTATTTGAAACGTACAGGGAACCACAAGGCATTTCTTCTGTGACAGATTCAGAAAAGACGCTACCTCTTGATGAGGATGAAAATGTAACTGAAAATGTAAAAATTGAAACGAAAGAAATGCCAGGCAGAGATAGATTCGATTTTCTATTTGAAAAACTTTTCTGTAAGTTGGAATGTGACAAGATAGAAATGAAAGAAGATATAAATAAAAAGTTAGATGAGAATAAAATAGAAATGAAAGTAGAAATGAATAAAAAGTTTGATGAAAATAAAACTGAAATGAATGAGAAGTTTAAAGAAAATAAAGAAGAGATGTATAGAAATAAAATGGAGATACAAGCCGTAGTAAAGTCGATGAATGAGAAAATTGATGAAAGAATTAAAGCTTGTAGAATGGAAATGTCTGCAATGAACAATAAAATAAATGAAGATATGAAACAAAGTGTTACACAGATCAATGAAAAAATTGAAGCAAATGAAAAGAAGTGTAAGAATAGCAGTGAATTCTTGATAGACGAAATGAATCAGAGGGCCAGGGTAACAAAAGAAAATTTTAAACATGTAGAAGAAAGGATTGGAGGACAAGATGAAAAAATACAATTCTTGGAACTGAAGGTGGACAGTAGTGCCATGTCAGTTCAGAAAGATGTTCAAAATTTAACAAACAAGTTTGAGGACTGTAGAGTTAAATATGGTGCATGCACAGACTCTCTTTTAAAGCTACAGGATATGACATTAAATTGTCAAGATACAATTAAGAATTTGAAAACGAGAGTTGAACAAGGTACAATTACACCTTGTGTTGTACCGCAACAGATATCAATTGGTACGGAAAATATACCAAAATTTTCTGGGTATAATAAAGACAACCCAATGGCATTTCTTAAAACTATAAAGACATATATTCGTGGTATTAATGATGATATGTCAAAATTACATTTCATGAGAGGGTGTCTTAGAGATTATGCGTTATTATGGTACGATATGGTAATTGATGAGGTACAGACGTACGAAGAATTAGAAAATATGTTTATTAGACAGTACTGGGGACAAACTCAGCAAAGACGCATTAGACATGACCTTACCTTTGGAAAATATCGTTCCATTACGTCTAGAGAAAATTATGTTATTCGGAAATATTCTTTCTTGAAACATATACAACCTGTGATCCAGGAGTGTGACATTGTTACCCAATTAGCTAATCATTTTGAGCATGAGGTAGTACAAGCAGTTGCTTTACAGGGTATAGACACCGTTGAGCAACTCTTGGAATTGGTAAAGCGTCTGGACGACGTGGAAGATAGGAGTGTACCTCAGAATAAAAATGGGTATAAAACAGGTAACAATGGTAACTATTATAATCCTCAGCAAAGATATAATGGTAATAACCACAATCACCAACAAAGGTACAATGGTAATCGGTATCAGAATAATAGTTACCAGGGAGGAAGGGTGGAGAATGGTAACAACAAGAACATGGGTAATAATAGTAGTAGTAGTAATAATAATAATAATAATTGGAGACAGGAGGGTCATGTAACAAGAAAATATGGAAAAAATGAAACAGAAGATACTCGAGGATTTAATAACATAATTATAGAAAATAAAGAAAATAAAACAGAAGCTGTGATGAAAGATGCGTCAAGAGGAGCAATAAAGAAGGACCTGGATTTTTGGTAGGTCCAACCAAAGGGAGAAAGAAGAAACAACGAGGCAAGAGAAACGTCGTAGATTTAAGTAATATAACCACTAAATTTCCACTGGTAGATGTTAAAGTAGGGGATGTATATGGTGTAGCTGTAATAGATAGTGAATTAGAATTGTCACTTTTAGATGGGGGATTATTTGATAAAAGGTTTGAAAAATTAGGTTTTTACAAGCAAGATAATGTATTTTGTATAAATATAGAGATGGGTGATGTAGAACTTGTAACACAATTTATTGTTACACCAAGATTAAAATATTGCTGCGTACTTGGGATGGATTTTTTGAGTCTATATACATCGAAATTGGAAAGGGAAAATAGAACCTTCCACAATAATAAAGTAAACATGTCTTGGGACAAAGGCGCTCAAGATGATAAAATATTAGTTAATAATTCAATCATTGATAATTTTGATAGGGACCTCACTTTAAAAATAAATAATGATAGTTTGATTGACAAGGATAAAGGTTCACACCATGTGGATGATCTTCAAAGGGAAGAGTCCATGTTTGCCACGGGTGATATAAATAATAAATGTACACACCATGTGGAGGGTCTTCAAAAGAAAGACGCCACGAAATATATGGGTGACATAATAAATAAATGTTCACACCGGGAAATAAATATGGGTGACAAAAATTTGATTTGCAACATACAGATTAATAATGATAATGTGAGTGATCCTTTGACAAAAGATGTTAAATTATTTAATGGTAATGTAGATTTAGCAGTAGACTATGATAATTGTTTTAAAACAGAAACGACTCATCCATCTTCCCATAAGCAGAAATTAAGTGTTCAATTTAAAATTAAAAGTTTGTTAAAAGATGAAATTATTGAAAATTTAGTATATAATTTAATGAACCCCATCACAGTAGTAATTAAGGAATATTTAGATTATTTAGAAAACATTGAGAATAATAAATTAAGTTTATGTTTATTTCAATCAATAAAACAACAGCTACAACTCCCCAAATTAATAGAAACATTATTGTTAATAAGTACTAATGCAAAGTGGTTTGTAAACGTTAATTCTCTTTGGTTGGTACAGTTATATAAATGTTTCATAAAATTATATCCAATAGTGGTAAATTTATTAGTGAATTTAAATAAAATTGTTCATAAGGAACAAAATATTTTACATTATGGGTATGTAAAGCCCGTACAGCATATATTAAACCCACATGATGAAAATGTGTCACATCATGTGAATGATAAAATGATTTTACAAGAGGGTGTGAAATTTATATGGACCCATGCGAGGATAGAGGTTTTGGATGCAGTTGAAAAGTACCCACAGCCCAGATACTTAAAAATGTTAAGAAGTTTTCCCAAAATAGTGGACTACAATTGCCACTTCATTTTAAGGGAACTCGATGATGCAATTACAATATTTGTAATACCTATGAAAGGTGTAAAATTTAAAGAATTTAAGTACACTTTTGTATATATATTTATAAGTAGTTTAATTAATTTAGGTGTTTTAAATGTCATTTGTTTAAACTTTCTCGTCATGAAGGGAGTGAAGTTTAAAATAAACTCCACGAGTTTTGCATATTTACTCCTGATTTGTATATAAATATAGATAGAATGAGCATATTATAGGGAAATTTCATGTCTCTATGCTTTATATCAATAATATTGTAAATAATGTATAAGTATATTAACTGGTATTTATGGGAAATCTTGAATTTATACCATTGGCATTAGCGATTCTCGCTTATAAATCGCAGATATTCCCATAGGGATATTTATGCAGTGATCTTGAATAAATAATAATATGTAAATAAATAAGTATAATCAAGATCACTTCAAGATTTTATTTAAATTAATTTTTACTTTATTCATTTTTACCTTGATATGTATAAATATTCACTATATTGATAATTTACGAAAACTTTATTTTTATTTAAGTAAAACAATAAAAGGATCTTAGTAAATTTTTATAAGGTTATAATTTTAAGACGTATTAAATGTTACGGGTAAAGGATCGAGCAGGTGTTTCTCGCACAAACACGTCTGGCTTTGGCAGGGATCGACCGGCTGGACCGGCACAAAAAGTATTGTTTATCAGGTGTACGGCTGAGTCATAAAATATAGACGAATTTATATTCGCATGTTTGTTTACCTTTTTCAAGGATCATATATGCGCTGTTTCCCCATGCGACCGATAATAGCAGCACCGTCGATTTACAATTTTGGAAGTGGATTCGTGTTTGCCGAAAGTGGCCGGATGTTTTTATAAAGAAATTTAAGCATAAAAGCGCGGACGGATAAAATTTCGGGGATTGCTGGTGAAAACCGCAATATTAACTAGTCTAAAAGTAGGTAATAGACCACTCCCTTCTTCTTTTTAAAGGATTATTTTAAAAATCCGGACTTAGAATAAATTTTGAGATTTTCGATACTTATAGAATTTTTACAAGATTCTACACTTATAATAATTTTATTTTTAACATGCAGCGCGTATTACATTAAAATGTCTAGATGTATTTGAATAACTACCTATGTATGAAATACTTTTATTTATGAACTCGGTTTTGAATTTATTTAATTTCATTTTATTTTCTTTTTCCTAGAGAGTTTTGTTTTGCATGTAGGGGTACTATGCCATACATTATGACAAAACCTTCTAGCATTTGTAATGATAACTTTGAATAGCATAATCATTTTCTTTTCCGTATAATTTATTTTTCTTTTAAATTTATTCATCCTACAAAAGATATTTGAAATTAATAATTTTGTTTTATGTGTATATAGGTTATATATAAGTGAATAAAATTTTTCATTGAGAATTATGGAAGAGTTTAATACGATGTATGAAGAGTTAAGGTGATTAAACAATATTTGTTATAAATGTGTGTATAGTGGCGTCTCAAAATTCTTTATTTGTAGTGGTGTTTTTGTATTGGAATTTCGTGAAAAAGGTAAAGTTTATTTTCTTTTAATGTATATATATTATTTCTTTTGATATGAGAATTAAGTATGTTTTGTTGTATTTGGGTGTTCAATATTAACGTGTTGAATAATACATCAGGGATGTGTGAAATGAATTATGTCATTATTTAATTCATAGCATGGAGTCCTGGTGAATTTGAAATACACGAATTGGTCTTGGTGGTACTGCGTTTGGGAGCGAGAAAAGGCACCAGGCAGAACTAATCAGGGCTGAGTTAATTTATTGAATACGTGGATACATTATTTTATTTCATTTTATTTATTCAATTTAAAAATTTATATATTCCTTAAGGAGTGTGCACATTGTGATGTATGTTCGGGTTGCGTCCGACGAACTGAAAATGACATGCTCGTAGGGTGGAACTTTGGGATACTCATCTGTGTGAATTTGTTATCTGATGGTACTGTGTTGGGAGCGAGAAAAGGCGCCGGACAGGACTAATTAGGGCAAAGCCACTTCCTTAATGTCTATATTTTGTTATCAAATAGTAGACCGCACAAATTTTATTTTTTTTTTTAATTACATTCCAGTACAATTCATCACGGGTAATTTATTTCATTTTTGATTGTTTACATGTATCTATGACAAATATTAATAATAATAATCACGTTCACATTTTAGATATAAGCTGGCACGACATGATGATTTCATTTATTCTTTATTTCTTGTAATATTTTATTGTTTATGATGTATAAATTTGAATTATGACCGAATATTGATTTTAAATGTGTAAATATTTGTAGATTAAAACTTTTGAATTCATTTAAAATTATCTTATTTTAATAAATTAGATGTTAAGATTTATTTTGTATTTTATTTCTTTACCTGACCTGGAAATGATTAAAGAGAAGGAGAATCAAGTCATATTTTCTGCCCCTGAGAGAACTATTTATTTTCAAACTGAGCTAGTTACATGTAGAATGTTTTGCTTAACCTACCTTTCAGCAGAAAGTTTACCGTATCATAGTCTAGCATAAGGCCTAGCACTAGGATGCGTGCTTGACTCTCAGTTACGTATTAATTAAGTAAATTTAATTTATTTTATATATTTATAAATTTGTAAGAGTCACAGCAATATGTATCAAAATTGTAAAATATAACGCAATGATAAATATTGATCATTTTCGCAAATACTATTATATTTAAATGACAATAATGTTAGCTGGAGAAGAAGAAAAACTGGAATGAATAGAGATACGACTGTATTTTGTAAGCATAAAAAAGATATAAACATGACATTTACGGCTATCGATTCGATCCCATTTCTCTGGATGTCTTCACATCGTAAATCAGAATAAATTTCCTGAAAACGGAGTCCGAAAGACGTATAAATCTGAAAAACAAGTCATTTAATCCGTAAAATATATTTGATATGTTACAAAATGGATGAGATTATGAAGTACATTAAGGTAAAATGTCTATCAATTCTTGAAGTAACAGATGAAGCTCTAACAAACAGAAGAGACCTTTTCTGGGTTCAAACATTTTACTTTAAAATAATTTACACAAGTTTTTATATAACTTTCGCATAGTGTAATGTGACAAATAATTAGAGCAAACATTACTTAATATGATGATATAGCGGTAAAATAATTTCTGATTAAGATATTTAAAAACACAAAGTTAATTACAAAATTCGTGTGTTACCTATATTATTTGAATTTATTAATCTATGAGTATAATGCACGGTAACAAATAGGGCACCTGGCTACAACTAGGAACCTGCCATGTGCACGAAATGTTATTCACAATGGGTCTTCTGGTCTGCGTCGGAAATCTACTGAAAACATTAGATATTTTTTACTCTTTTAACAAGTTTTTTGGTGGTAACCAATAAACCACTAACTCAGTTGATACGCATTAACACTAGCTCTTGAAATGGTTATAATAATGGTTTGTACAGTTATGTTCTAAGCAACCGTCTCAACAGTGTCCGAATAAACGAAATTGTGGCTGGCTGTTCTTCAAAAATGTCCATAAATATCTGACGTGAAATTGTCCAATCCGGTATTAGTTTATGCCCTATACCTACTCATTTTTCCTTGACAAATGAAAGAAGTTAAAAGAAGCAGTTTGGCGTATTCCATGTCCGCTAATGTTTTTTTTTCAATTTCATCACAAATATACTTCTATACTTACATATATTGTATGTTCTAAATACATGCGACAAATTTTATAGGCTGATTCCTAGGGTTATTATTATAGACTGGACGTCCCAGGTTGAAATTACGACGGACCAAAGAAATAATGTAACCATCACGCTGTTGTTGTCGCGAAAATGACAGCAAAAAATCCATTTTACTGGTAAATTCCTTTCTTCATCGGCGTAGGTAGAGGCGTAAGGGGAGTTAGTTTCGCTTTTTCATTGTTTTGACTGTTAATTACATACTTCGTAATTTTTGTAATAGTTCCTGCTTGATACCGTTTCATTGAATCTACTTCAATAACATACGAATACATTTTTAGTTATCATTTATTTAGATCTAGAACATTGCTTATGTTACTATGATATGGAAGAACGTCGAGACTGGCATTGTGAAACAATGGCGAGTTGGATTAAGGGTCATACTGATTGTATGTCCTCCATTGTCAGTGATTCTGAAATTTATTGCAAAGTTTGTAAAACATCGTTACAGAATGCCCACAAAGCGCACGTACAACGTCACTTAGCATCGCTAAAACATACACAGAAACTGGACCCGTTGAGCGCTGACAATTTTAAAGAATAACTCTGTGAAGCTTTATTGGCGGCTAATATCCCATTCAATAAACTTGACAATCCCACTTTCAAAACATTTCTTCAAAAATATACTGGTCGAAATCTTCCTGATGAATCCACTTTATGGAAATATTATGTTTCTAAGTGCTTAACGAAAACAGTAGAATGCATTAGAAGAATTTGCACAAAATGCTTCATTCGGACGACAGGTACAAGGAAAAATACTTTTATTTGTTAGTGACAGTGCCGCATATATGTCCGCTTTTAAAAAAGTTTTCAGAAAAGCATCATCGAGAGTAGCTATTTAGAGGGAAAAACTTCCATCTTTGTCGCTGCCTCCCTCGCCAGTAATAACTTGATGGGGAACATGGTTGGAAGCTACTAGTTTTTATGCAGAGAATTTCGATAGTTTACAAAATTTCGTTACATGCTTAAATAACGATGCTCGAAGTATTGCTGAGTGCAAGGAGCTAACACAATTCCCAATTAAAAAAATCAGTTGTTATTCCTTCAGGAACACTTTGGAAATTTGCCTAAACTAATCGCATATTTTGAAAATCGAAATCTCAAATCAAATAACACATTAGATGTGGCTATCAATAACTTCAAAAGTATTCCAAGTGACATCGGACGTGGCCTTCGGCAAAAGTTAGACGCAGTTTTTAATAGAAATCCAGATTTAATAACATTGCGGTAATTGTGTACGGGGACAATGACACAAAATCTAACTGCTAAATACGCTGAAATAAAAGAATACTGCCAGTATGCACCTATATGCAGTTGCGATGTAGAAAGGACGTTTTCTATCTACAAGGATGTACTTCATTCAAAGAGAACATATCTTACAGAACCTTGAGAAAGTATTGCTAGCGTGGTGGGAAGATAATGGTGTGACGGTGCGCATTTCGTTATCTCATTCTAGCTATGTCTCTCTCGGACGTGACGTCAAGTAAGTAACAGAGCGGTAGCCATACACGAGAAGTATACCATACTACAATCAATTTATTTTACGAATTTAGGAGTCAGGAGTAATTAGATAGTCAAATTACTTTAGGAATAACACTATTTATTACAACTAATATTATTTTTGTCATAAATACATTATTAATTAATGGAAAATATATGCTATAAGTTACCGTTGCAATTCATTTGGTAGATAGATATACAACAGTACTCACTCTCTTTCGGTTTTATTTTTTATTATTGGTAAACTTTCTCATCTTCCGATTTAATCTCTTCTGGCAAATTTGGAAAATTAATTTTTGGTCTTTCAACATTTCGCATGTCCTGTCGGTTATAATATTAAAAATGATTTTTTCTTTTCATAATAAAGCGCCATGCATTGTATTAAATTTAAAATTGTTGCCGCGTTTATTAATGAACTGTTCGAATGCAAAAGGGAACCTCTTGTGATATGTTGAATCCAATCATGTTATCTTTACTGGCCATATCACAGGGAGTTCTTAAACTATATTTATTTCTAAAACGACATGCCACGTATCCAGCAATATATATCAAACCTTCTGAGTGCACAGTATCTTTAAAATTGAACAGTTCAAATTGAGTCAAAAGGTATATTCACATGGAATTTCTACAGATATAGTATTGCTGTCGACATATTCATTTTATTCTGATTCTATGAAATAGTAGGGTATTTGAAGTTCGTCTGTAGGAACATTTTCATCTGGAATTAATTGAGCAACATTCCGTAACAAACTTCCGAAAAAGCAAGCTTCATTTTCTGATTCCAAATATTTCTCTCTTCGACACCTCCTTCAGTGTTTTTATTTAGGGTGAAAGCAGTTACTGAATGTTTTGATCTAATCAGTAGGTAAGTATGTATTCGATTTGGTACATTTCTTATAAGTATTTGTACAGGCTTACTAACGAAGCAATATTAAGTACGCTGGCATTGTAATTGTGGAGCGTTAATTAGACGATTTATTTAATGCTTGTTTATGCGTTTTTTGAAATTAATTGCACCATTTAAAATACAAATCAGTGTATAACTATACGCGCTCGACCGCATTTGTTACTAGCATGACGTAGCTGCGCAAACCGATCGACTTTGAACCTCGGGACCAGCACACCATTATCTTCCCACCACGATTGCTAGTAAATATTATAATACTCTTTTACTCGACTTGAACTACAGAATGAACAAATAATAAGGTATTTTGTATTTTATAGATCACCACCCACTTGTTATCCAATTATATAAATAAAATTAAAACTCTTTAAAAATAGAACATTTCAATAGTGCGCCCATAGGCGATGAATCATCAACCTCTAGCGTCCGGTCTATAGTTATTATGATCATAAAGGTTAACATGAATGTATTATTATTATTATTATTAAACGGCATAGTTTCAAAGTTATAGGAGTTAAAGTAAATTTAATAGTTCATACAATAAAATATACTAATACAACAAAATTAAAAAAAAAGTATTCGAAATGACCGCCTTCATGTGCAATACAAGCGTCTCTCCTTGTACTGATTGGTGAGTGCGTTCAAGAACACCAGGGGTGTTTCAAATTATCTCAAATGCTGCAGCAATACGATTTCTAGTTCATCAACATTTTCAATAGGAATCGTATAAACTAGTGATTTAAAGTAACACCAGAGAAAAAACCAGAGAATTTAAGTCTACAGATCGCGAGGCCACGGTCGTGGACCTCTTCGCCCTATCCACCGATTTGGATACGCACCGTCCAAAAACTCGCGAGTTTTTATATAGTACACTTTTATGTTTCATAATAACACTAGGAAACAGACCATAAAATTTGTCGCATATATTTAGAATGATCCTGTATATATATCACTTAATCGAACTTTATTTTACGACACTATCAAACTAATTGATACGTGAATAAAGATTACCATCAAATAGCGTTGGGTCATAAATAAAATTAATAAGTATGTAATTCTACAGCCAAAATACAATATATTACAGGTTAAAAGAATTATCTGGAATAAACAGCACAAGCAATATGATGTATGAGCATGTAAACTTCTGGAAGACACTTTATTTGATTCCCGCTCCATTTGATTTAATGTTATTTATTATTGCTCAATATTGCTGTTTTGAATAGACTGACTGGTTTAGATGCATCTGTCTTCCGTACTTAATAAGTATATACGATTGATACTAGGTATACAGCACTATTTTAGGATGTCGATATTTTCACTGAAACTACTTTCTTAAAAATCTACAAAATAAGTTCTTGAGTTAAGTAAAGAAAGAGTTGTGGTGGGTTTCTAAGTCTTAAGCCAACTCTCACCATAGCAAAATACATTTCTTCCAGGTGAACATTTTACTAAAGACTGTAAGTCACCACCTACAATAAACCCATGTGTATTAATACTTACATAGTCGGGTGTTGGGATAGTGGGCCACGTACAGCGACTGTAGTTAAGAATTAGTTTGCTTCCCTCACGATATAGTATAAATGAAGGAGTCAAAACATACTGCTGTATACTGCACTATATATGTACATATATGTCTAACTTCATGAACGAAAAGCCAAATGCAGTCATAAATCGAGAAATTTAAATGAATAATAGTTAAAAAAACACAAATGCATAACTAATTCAACTATACACGCACGCTGCTTTCGACGATTAAGGTCGTCTTCATCAAGCGTATTTAAGCTTAAACGTCACTTATTTTTTTCTTTTCTTTCTCTTTGTTTTATATTCAAGATACAAGTAAATTTCAATTTATCTATGATGGTATATTGTTATTCAATATTTTCTAATACTGCCGTAAGTTACTCACGAATTACTCTATGTATTTCAGAAGATCAAAGCAGCCGACGCGAAGTGAAGCCACTGCTTCCATTTACACTCTGCTAAAAATGCATTCTATTATTTCTTTACTATTGTGAAAAACACAGTAAAAATAGAAAAGATGACGTTTGCTACGTACCAATATTGAACATTAATCTGTTAAACTTAATAACAGCTAATATTAACTTTAACATAATCTATAATAATAGCTAATATAAATGCGTAGTTCGAACATTGATATCTATACCGGAATTTTGAGAATCTATTAAAGGAATCCTTATCTGATAAAAGTCAAGGATGTAAAATAAACGGGATAACAGGATAATATCAATGACTCTCCTTAAGAAGGTACACTTATACAACAGAGGTACACGTGTAACTGCCGGTACAGATTAATAAGATTCACGATTCTCTAATTAATTTTACCTCGCTACAGTCTGCTACTTGATTTTTGTTCATGAATTAGTTCATGAACAAAAATTGACGAGTGTAATACAAAGGTCTAATTCAATTCCAGTTCATGAATTAGTTGATGAACTAATTCATGAATTAGAACATGTTCTAAAATATCGTCAATTTTCTGGAAAGTTTTAGTAACTTTTACATTTTTATGTTAGATACCAACCAGCACCACTATTTATTTACGTCCTCATTAGTGATTTAAAATTTACTGTTACAGGTGATTACGGTTGGTCATCATGATATTCATGAACAAATTCATGAATTTATTGTTAAGTGTAAAATGATTCAAGGTCATCAATTTATTTGTATATGAGTTCATGGATTACTTCATGAATAAATTGACAAATGTAAAACAGGCTTCAGGAACCATGTCCTCCGTCTTACGAGGTGTGTCTCAGAATTAATGAGAATGATTAATTTTTAAGAGTTTTATTGAATGTATCTACAAATTAATATTGTTCCCTTCAAAGTATGTCCCTTGGGAATGTACGCAGCGTCTTTAGTGATTTTTCCATGCCTGGGAACAATTCTGGAAGTCTTGTTTCATTAGACTGTTTAGAACCTGTGTCGTGACTGTTTGGATGTTGTTTATTGTTCGGTAATGAGAACATTTCAATTACCGCTTAAGCGTTGGAATAGGAAAAAAATCACATGGAGCCATGTTTGGAATGTAGGGCGGATGTGGGAGTTCTAGAATATTTTTCTCTGCCAAAAATTCTCCAACCGACAATGAGCTGTGACTGGGGGCATTATCGTGATGCAGGATCCACGAGCTGGCAATGTCAGGCCGCACAAGCAGAACTCTTTGCCGAAAACGTTCAAGGACGTTGCGATAAAGAGTTTGATTCACCGTCTGGCCCGGTGGTACGAATTCTTTGTGGACAATTCCACGCGAATCAAAATAGATGATAAGCATCGACTTGATTGAGGATTTGCTCATGCGAGCTTTCTTCGGCCGCGGTGATGCAGGTGTGTGCCACTCAGCGCTTTGTCGCTTTGTTTCTGGATCATATTCAAATACCCATGACTTATCTATCACCTGTTATCACTCTGTGCATGAAGTTGGGTTGGGTTGTTAAGCGATCCCGCAATTGTTGACTAATGGAGAAGCGATTTTCCTTTTGTTCATCAGACAAGTTCTTGGGCACCAGCTTTGCACAAATTTTCCGCATGCCTAGTTCTTTTGTCACAATTCGATAAACATTGTCCTTACTCGTGTCGACCTCATGTGCCATCAACCTGAGTGTCAACCGTCTGCTAACGAAGAACGCACATTCGCCACGCATTCATCGGTTTTTGACGTGCATGGACGGCAGTCCGGAGCAATGGTCATCTTCGATGGTTTCGCGGCAATCTTTGAAAGCCTTGTACCATCTGAAAACTTGTGCTGACGACAACGTAACATCTCCATATGTTGTTCTTACCATTTGTAGTGTCTCTGAAGCAGTTCCCTTTTTTAACGCAAAATTTAATTCCATATCGCTGCTCGATATTTGCCTGCATTTTACATGTAACGTGGTATTGGAACTTAACGGTAAATACGTGGGGCTCATGCCACTAACACTAGACTTAGTGGCCTGCGCCTGTTATGGTTGCGTTCTTAGACATTCCACTCACATGTAGTCGACATCCGTCGGCTGCAGTTGTTGTCATATTTAGCGTAAACAATTCATTCTCATTACTTCTGAGATATACCTCGTATATCGTAAATGTTACAAATGCAACAGTTTGAAAGATGACCAAGACATAAATTTAGATACTTAATAGTATTAAATACGTAAACTGCTACTGCTACTTCCTTAAAAAATTTAATTTTACAGAATTTGCTTTTACGTTTGGTTTACTAAAAGGCAATTTTTTGTCGTACATGACGTTTCTGAATTTAATTGATTCCATCATCAGACTTTACCAAACGACACTACACCATTCCTGTAAATAGGGGTACATCAAAGATTCTTAAGACAAAATATACTGACATATTATGTTGTCAATCAAAATCATACTTAATATTAAATTAAATTCTATTTTTTTATTCATATACTCAATATTTAATTCAGCTGTCTCTATTAAATAATTTACATATATACGCAATCAGGCGAAGATCGTGAGAAAGACACAATCGTCTGAAGATGGTGAATGAAATTTTACTGAAGCGTAGCACCGGTTCTTTTCAGGACAGAAGCACTCCTATGCGGGACGAAACTCCAAAGAACGCGACTAGACATTACACACGCGAAAACCTGCGGTACAATAATAGCAGTACCAGGCGATGAGGGTTTGACAAATTAGCGAGTAATGTCACGTGATGAAAGTAGTGATTCTAGTTAAGAGTCTTCTTTTAGTCAGCGCGCAAAAGATAGATCCTCTACTGAAGGAAGTTTAGGAGTTATGAGGATTCTGCTGGTATACGTACACAAATCTCTCCATAAACACGGATATATGTATGTACGAGAGCTCCGTTAAAATAGAAATAGCACGTGACAATCGATATGAACAATACACTGAAACACCCGTATAGTGACACGGAAACGCCTCATGGCCATTTTCTTCACTTACGGATAAAGTAACTGATAGCTATCTTGAAGATAAATATATCTGACAGATAACGTGCATTTTAATTTCTTCACTACAACCTTTGGTTACTTATCCCTTAGATCGAAATCCCGTAGATAACAGAATCGTGAGAAACGGCAACCTAGCAAATAGCTGGTGTTCGTAACTTCAAGTGCATATGAAGAGCATCATTCGCTCTGTTTTGTTTGACGTGTGCGGTTATGTTTCATATTGTGTTTATAAACATAAACATACTGCCTTTGTATTATTTAATATTAACAATATTATTTGGGCCTGTGAAAGATATACTGTAACATAATATCTGTGAAGTATACTCATTGCATTTATGGAGATTTATCCAGTAATCCTTCTTTATTTAACCCTTACGTAAACCTCATACATATATTTTATAATTTTATATTCGCAAGAAGTATCCCGATATCTCACTATATTCTAAGTTTGTGATAAAAACGTGCTCATTCTTTAGATTTCCAAGACATTATTTACTTACAAACATGTATGTAAAAATTTATATAAAATAAAATAATGACTGTTCAATATGTACCTACCTCATTTTGTTATTTGACACTGTACTATTTCGTCTTCCTCTTCATCAGAAAAAAACGTCTACATCCATCATTAACAAATCCATAGCACAACATTTTTCTTTCTATACCGCGTCAACAAAATGCGCGCGCAACCAAATATCTGTAAGATAATTTTTATCGAGTACTTCAACTGCTTGACAAATTTATCTTCAAGATACAGTCTATCTAGAAGTGAAGAAATCTATTTTTGTTGGATTCTAAGGGATATCTATCAGATAACTTTATCTAGAACTTATCTAGAAGTGAAGAAAATGGGCATCAGTTTTTCCATGGCATTTCGTATTTTCGACTAGTTCTTGTAAAACGGAGCGCCAACAAATATGTGTGAGAAATAATCAAACGCGATACATATTTGTAGTATTAGCACGTGCAATAATCGAAATTATCCGAAATTGACCAGAACAGGTATGTTCAAAGTCAGCTGAAGAATATAAAAAGGAATATTTTCATTTTAAAATTGCTACCATTCCATCAACAATTGAGGTCAAAATGTTATGTTCAAATTTCTAATAATAGTGAAATAGGACTAACGGCATGTTTTGCCGATTTACATAACGTTAATCGTAATCCGCTACTATCAGGAATATAATTGTCCCGATTTACGTTATCAGTTACGATTCTCGTACATACATAATATATAATTAATTAGAGTCCGGATTTCTAGGAACTTAAAAGTTGAAAAATAGCATCCTATAATAGGATCGGAAAAACTCAAAATAGGACATTTGGAGGCTATACTAGGACCGAAAAATTAAAAATAGGACAAATTCTGAAACATAATAAAGTAATAAATAAAATCCCTAATAGGGTATAGTTAGGGGAGCAAATAATTTTTACGTAATGTGCTTTCGTTGGGTATGTATCTACCACAATATTTTGCTAAAAATTCCTTAAATGCGGGGGGACTGTTCAACTTGTTCCATGAAATATTGGAAGCTACAAGAGCATTACATAGATCAGCATTAAACTGATTTCTAACATTATTTGAATTAAGAGTATTAATAATTAAGGTTTATCTTTCAGGCAGCTTAATATAACGTTGATGAGCGTTCGATTTTTCCTGCTGTTCCAAGTGTGATATTTTTTACATAGGAACCACAATTAAATGCAAACTAAATAAACAATAAACAGAAAAAGAGAAGAAATAGAGGTATCAAAAGCACGTCTAGTATTAATTTAATATGTACATACTTACACTTTTCACGCAAGATTTACAAAACAACATTCCCTTTTTGGAATCACATATTTCACAGCATCCAGTTTCAAAGCTGGTGCCAATTCTATTGAGCCAAATCCTCACTTTATTTTCAAAACAGCTTTTTCTTTAGGCATTTATTTAGGTTATGTCAACCTTATCATATGTATACTCCAGTCGCGGCTGGCGAGTTAGTTTAGGTGGGGCATACATAGATAAGACTGATTCGTTTATTATCCGTGATATGCTCGACACCTGGGAATATATCATCGATAATAAACGAATCAGTCTTGGCTATGTAATTGACCCACCTAAATGAATTCACCAGCCGCGGCTGGTATTCTCGGAAGTGGAAACGACAATACAATGCTAGGAATTCTCTGCTCTGCGGAGTAGATGTAATGTTATTGGCTGGTGGTATAAACCAAAGCGACTTTGTGTGGGCAACACCTGAATCATCGGTGACCAATACAACTCGGATCGTGACGAAATAACATAGAATGTAAAAATTTAAAAAACCATTTGTATTTTGACGCTCTCAGTTTTAGGACATATAAGCGCACTTTAGGATTTTAGGACTTCAAAATTTTTCTTCAAAATGTCTTATTTTGTTCAAAATGTATTTAGGGATGACTCTCGTTCATGGGCCTTAAATCTTAAAGAAAAGGCATTTTACCTAAAATCCGGACTCTATATATAATATCCAATATCTATATTCAATAGCTAAAACACATATGACAGCCGATTTCTATCAGTGACATAAAAAATTGTCAGTATTAGGCATTAAGTAAAATCTATCAACCCGATATTATTCACGATGGCGGCATCAGAAGTCATACATTGTTAGGTACTGTCTCAAAACTATATCTGACATAATTAAACCACGAAAAATCGTTTGAGCCAGTCCATCAAACAGATATATGGAAAGAACAAGCACATAAAATTTCTAACCAAAATCAAAAAGGTCAGATTAGGGGTCTATTTGATATTAAAATCAATAAATAAATATTTATTGCCCAGCAGTTTACACCAATTATAAGGCAAGTGAAAAAAAAGGAACAGAAAATACATGCTGATATAAATTATATATCGGTATATGAAAACATGGCTAAAGTGCACAAATAATAATGATATAAAACACAAATGTACAACAAAAGTAAAATAAAGCAATAAGCCAGTAGCTATGTAATTAAAATAATTATTCTTAATTCACCAGTAAAACTTGCTTAAGGGAACAATCAAAAGTATCGCATTCTGAACTTATATCCATTATATGTTGCACATATATAAGAAATCGGTGAGCGAAATAACAAGTTACAAGAACGACGAGGTACACAAAAGTTTTCAAATAAGTTGACTAGCGTCTATCTGATTATGTAGCAATTTCTATAAAAAGATTATGCCTGTGCTGTTACGTCGAGCTTGAAGAGAAATAAACGAAAATTCCGTCAGTAAAGTGTTGTAAAGAAATACTCTATATATGGATAAGTGTTGTCCTCTTTATACCAAAAATAGTTCAAAATTGTCGTGAACATTCCCTTATAAAAGTTTATGCGTGTGCGGTAATATAGATTTCGTACAAGTACAGCATATTCTATTTTAAAGCGTGCCATTGTGAAATATGAAGTCGTGAGTATTGACAGACTAGTAAAAGATTGCAGAAGGCAAATCGTAACATCCTACTAGCCGCAGTTACTATATCCTGAACATGCTTACTAGAAGTCAAAAATGAATCAAACGATACCATCACAACCAAAAATACTAATAAATGCTCACAATGCAATCAAAAATAATGGTAATCGTTTCCGAATGTATGTGATAGTTTTACATTTTGTAACGTTAAAGTCCAATACATTAGTAGCTCACCAACTATGAACGGCAAGCAAATTAGACAAAATCTTTTAGTGTATGTATAGATGAATATAAGTCAACGTCATTACCGAATAATAATATACTGTAGCCAAAGGTGCCCGCACACTGAGGCGAGGCAAGGCGAGGCGAAGCGCATTTATTACGCTTGATAAAAATGCACGTAATTAAATGGGTGCCCGCACACTGAGGCGAGGCGAGGCGAAGCGCAGCGCACTACTTCGCCTGCTTGAGGTGCCCGCACACTGGGGCGAGGCGAGGCGAAGCGAAGCGCATTTATTACGCCTGATAAAAATGCACGTAATCAAATGGGTGCCCGCACACTGAGGCGAGGCGAGCCGAAGCGCAAGGAAGCGTGGTCGCGTGAGAAGTTTCCAGAGCAAGCAGGCGAAGTAGTACGCTGCGCTTCGCCTCGCCTCGCCTCGCCTCAGTGTGCGCTACCTAGCGACGCGTAAGATCAAGTTTTTGCGCTTTCGTTGGTTATCGGACATTTCCGCTGTCCGATGAGAAGCTGGTAGGCTGGGTTCGTACTTTGCTTGAACAGTTTCTAAACTAGTATTATTTGCATATTTAAGTTTAGTAATAATAATAATAATAATAATAATAATACTCGTTTATTGACCGTAATATAGAATAATACAATAATACAATAATATAAATATAAATAAAAGTATTCGGAATTCAATTGGATCTAGGTCAGCAATAATACTGATCTTCCCCTAGATCCAAAGAAATAAACAAAAGTACATTAACTGCATGAATTGATAATTAATAAACTGTAAGTAGAAAAGAGTAATTGAGTAGTAGTATAGTGTAAGAAAGAAATTACTATCAGGATGGATGATGAAGCCCTAATTTTTCTTCTGACATGTGAAAATATATGAAAAATTTCTTTTTGTACTCGCTTATCAAAACCTGTCATTTCACAATTCGATTTGCGTGCGTAAAAAGTCACTTTAAACACGAGTGCGTAAAAGTAAAGTTGGTACTTCCTAGAACTTGATTAATTTAGTGACATTTTAAAATCATAAATTCCTAACCTTAATAATATGCTACCCAGTTCGTTGTTTTTCTATGAAAATAAAAGGAAATGAAATAGAATTTTTTGAATTTGATAATTTTAAATTAAATGTCACTTCAAATAATCAATACTGCCAATTCAATCTTTTTTAATTAATATCAAGAGATTAGTAGTGTGTCATAAACGATAACGTATTTAACAATATGTATTATTATTATAGTTCTCGTACAAAAAATATTGTACAAACTTCGTGCGTGAAACATTTTGCGAATTCGTGTCCATAAAGCGCTCGCCTTTCGGCTCGCGCTTTAAACTGGTCACTCATTCGCGAAATATGATTTCACGCACTTGGTTCGTAAATAACTATTTTGTCTTTTCGTAAATCCGGGAATTAGTGATGAAATTCACCAAAACTGTCTGTCTTTTGATTAATTACATGTACCCAAACTCTTTTGTTTGGTTTCTCCTCTTCTTCCATAGTGGCAATTAAGCCAAGAGCAAATAAATTTTCGTCAGATGAGGAACTACTCATTTTCATCGAATCACTTCTCCACACACAATGATAAATAACTGTTTTATATAATTAGATATTGTATCACGCCCATGCGCACCAAGCCGCCTCGCTTCGCCTCGCCCTAATGTGCGGTCTCCGGCCTCGCCTCGTTTCAGTGTGCGTGCACCTTTATATCTCCACAAGATGATTTATGAATAATAAGAAGAGGCGCAAGATTGGATCCCTGACAAGTGTCAAAAACAAAATCACTGAAACGCACAAAAATTGCCTTTCTTGTAAGTAGAACTCGAAGAAACTAATTAGTGACGCATTAAAACCCAATCTCTCTAGCTTTCCCGAACATAATTCCATGACCAATATAACCACATGCCTTAGAGAGATCAATGTAAATGACGTCGATTCAAAAACTTCTGCAATATTAGGCAAAATTGATATAGGCCGATAACTGACTATATTTTTTATATCGCCAAATCTAAACACTGGACATATACTAGCCACGATATTCACGAATTGGGGACCAATACCTAAACAGACAAAATAAGTGCACCGAATTGCGGACCGTACTAAGGATTAAAATAGGTAATGAGGGTTCGGATTACGATAGGTATAGGATTTCGAGTGTGGCAAGCAAAAGGAAAGCTACAGAAGATATGGCAGAACGGCCATAAAAAATAATTCATTCTGTATTAAAGGAAAACACTGATACAATGAGCTCTTTGACAAGAACAGATATCACATACATTATAGAAATAATATGTATTAGCGAAAACGTAAAGTCCAACCGCGTTTACCAAGCAGTATTTCAGGGACCCGTATTTCAGACGTTTTACATATTCTGCCAACATTAAATTTAAATACAATTAAAAATGAACCATTTCTCTTGGCCACTGATAAAATTAAGAATATTGTAGTATTTTCGTGCGATATTAATTTAAAATTTATGTGTAATAGTGAGAAAGTGTATCTCGACGGAACATTACGATATTGTACGAAATATTTGTTACAATTGTTCACAATTCATGTTGTAGAAAACGGCCATTTATACCTATAGCTTTTTGTTTATTACCGAATAAACTTCGGTCAACATACGAAAGACTTTTTGTCATTCTTAAAGAAAACTAGCTATTCACAAAGCAATTTCTGCGCAATGGCACACCACGAAGATCACAGGATGTAGGTTTCATCTTGGACAAGCTTGGTACAGGAAAATACAGAGTTTAGGGTTGGCCAAAGAATACCAAGATGAAAAAAGTTAAACTGGAAAATGGATTAGATATCTTTTTGGATTGTCTTTTTTAAAACCCGAGGAGGTTAAAGATTGCTTTGCTTTGGATTTCGCCGAATTTCAGCCCCATCATATGCATCAAGCTGTGGTAGATTTAGCTGACTATTTAGTAGATAATTATATTGGGGAAAATTCTTTATTTCCACCAACAGTTTGGGCCGAAGCTGTTGTAACTGCAGAAAATTAGATATTTATATTCGTATTCAAAGCCTTAAGGAGCCAGTCAAATGTAACAACAAAATTGTTGTATTGATTTTGTAATATTCATAAAGTGTAAATATGTATAATTATTGTATGTTTAAATGGATTCTTTGTCAATTGTGAAATAAATATCTATTTTTATCTGGATTCGTACTTTTTTAAAAATAAGCTATTAAAGATTAAGTATAAATACATACTTATATCTAGTCTTTGCCACCGTATTTTGCAACTAAATGAGTATAGTCATTACATCAATTATTAAGAAGTCTGGTCCTCAATTCGTGGCACATTTCCAGGAATAAAACTAAACCCTTCGTTATAATTTCATACTGGTCCCCAATTCGTGTATACCCACTAGCCAGTGTCCATACTTGCGGGAAGGGAATGTTTTTAATATTAAATTAAATATTAATAATACTGCAGTGCAATACTGCAGCATGAACACTTTACAGCAACCAGAGCTATATTTAAGCGGCTTAATACTGGAAAGACTATTATACTCATAGAACGAATCAACGTGTATGGAAGATTGTGTCATACATCATATTAGCAGAGGAGAATAGAGTGGCGACGGACAATAAACTTCAAAAAAATGTTTCGAGATGTTATGCAATCTCAGTTACATATCTTAAGTCAATGGCAGTTTATGACGGGGTACCGTGTTGGACTATACATTGTTAATATAAATAATATCTCATGGTATTAATAAACGACGTAATCAGAGATGTAGAAAACAGAATGAATACAGCACACATTGGATACCGAAGAATGACACCAGCGGAACTATACGTGTGTGTATCCGCGGATGGGCTTTTATAGAGGAGGACTTACAGAAAATGTTGAAAATGTTAAAGATGATGAGAGTAAAAATAAATACTAACAACAAATCTAAAGTGATGATGGTCGAAAAAGAGTACAACATATAAAAAAAAGTTAAAATAATACAAGATCAACTTCCTAGATATCTATTAGCTTTAGAGAAAAAAAAAATAATAGAAGAAAGACAACGAAAAGATGCAGCAAGTATGTATCACACTTTCAACAAAACCTTCATCGAGAAAAAAAATATGTAGAAAAACCAAATTACCTGTCTACAAAAACGCATTTAACTAATACAAACTTAAGGTAGTGAGAGGTAGGTATGAAATCTACCATTTAAGGGTAAAACACAGACCATGGTCATGAAGTATGTAGGAGTAGTAAAGGGATTGACTAAAAGAGTCAAAGACAAAACGCCTAGTAGTTTAATGACACATTCGCGGCAAAAATCCTCTGACAATCAAGTAAAATGAATTGCAGAAACTTTATATATGCATGCAAAACACGTAGATTATGAGCTTCTTCAGGTGTCGTCTTCTCAGAAAGTAACGACTGAAATTTGTAAAGTTTATAATAGAGACTCTAGGGATCCTGATGTTTGTTTCTAAAAACATAAGTGCTTTGTTGTAGTAATCAAAACTTCGTAATAAAATGCAACATTCTCCAATGCATATTATAGCTCTTTTCATATAAAATACTATGTTTTTATTGTCTTGATTATTTAAACAATTATTTTCTGCAAGTACATAGTGAAATTCACTTCTCAAAACCAACTTTTCGCCGGCTCCCAAACACCGTATGCCGTACGACTTCGTGTATATGCCGCGTTAGCACTTTCTCGAAGGCATTTTTTAGATTTAGTTAAAGTTCTTTATTGTACCTACAAGTTTCTAAATAAATTGTTGTAGATAAGTTAAACGTAATTTCTCCTTATATATTTGAAAATACTTTTATACATAATGCAACGTATACAAAAAACGCATATACTATGTCAGCAAATCAATTGTTGCAGCAATTAATGAACAATAATGTAAAGAAACGAATATCACCCGACTGTTTTCATCCGTAGTATAGAGTAGATTCGTCACATAAAGGCAATCTAGTGTGAAGTTACTACTACGCGAGAGGGCTAAGTGGACGATCGAAGCAAACCACATGGACATGCCGCTCCTCCCATATCCCCTTTAGATTTGTGCGCGCGAACCGAACAGCTGACGCAAACTACCCACTGAATTTTACACACACTTTCAGGTTATCGAACATGACAGGGAACTGAAATGGAATTTAAGCGCTCTATCCTCGTATTTTAATACAATTGTAACGTGCCATTTAAATATTTAGTAAAATACCTACACGTTCTGAGTGCGTAAATAATTTCTTGATTAGCAAACATTATCTATGTCAAAGCCATTCCATTTAAATAGAAAATTTAGGATATTAATATATAATAATTTATCATCTGTAACACTCACTAATTTAATTGAAACCTAAGATACACAGCTTATTAGTGCATGAAGCGTTGGTCCGACAAGTAAGAAATTGTAGTTAGTCCTGCTTCGCAAAGATGGTTTTTTTGAGCGA
This sequence comes from Amphimallon solstitiale, assembly GCA_963170755.1. NCBI lineage: Eukaryota > Metazoa > Arthropoda > Insecta > Coleoptera > Scarabaeidae > Amphimallon > Amphimallon solstitiale. Next base: position 69,258,854 of record OY720675.1, read on the forward strand.
TTTTAGATAATCATTCCCATGGAATGGAATTAAAGAAAGAGACATAACAATTGAATACGCAACATGATCGGAAAATGTTTCGGTCAAAGTTTATAGGGTTTTCAATAATCTATAATTCGAAAATATTTTGACATAAAAGGATAAATTTGATGTAGTTAAATCCTGTGCTTTAAGATAGTTTGATGAACGTTTTGAAGTAGTTCCTGGATACTATACTGCGATTCTTCCAGAGTACTACGTCTCAGTTCCTTAAAGTCCGTAGATTTTTCCATGCATTCTTTTATTTTTCAAATAGCACAGAAAGTAATCAAGCGGGGTCATTCTGATGTGTCTCTTCTTTCTATTCAGCGGTTAGGAAAACTATTGTTTTGATACATTCTTACCGCTTGTTCCACATGTGGAGGAACTCCATCATGCTGGATCCAGGTAGTGTATAGTTGTGGCCCAACTGCATTTGTTATTGCTGAACAATTTGGTTTTCCTTATAAGTGGAGATACATTTCAGAAATTAATTTGCCTTCTTAAAAAAATGATTCTATTAATCTGTACCCAATAATTATAACTCAAATATGAACTGTTTCCGTATACTCTGTATGTTTGTGTTTTTGGCATCCAGTGTTAGCCTTGATCAACCCGATATCGGCAGTTATGTCGATTAAGCTAGCGATTGACCGCAAAAGAATCCTCATCGCAAAAGATCATGTTTTGAAGAAATTATTTTCTTCCCATTCTTGCCCCATCTACAAAATTCAAAAGTCAAAAGAATCTCCTGATAATAAATACGCAGCAAACCTATTTGATAGAGATGAAAATAGTTATATTTTAAGACCTTTTGACGGATTTAAAAAAATTATCCGCTTGTGGGGCAAATTTCAAAATGTAGCGTTTTCTCTTCATTAGTAACAGTTCTTCCTGATCGTTATCAATCTTCGCAGCCCCCTGTTTCCTCAAGCCTTTGAACTATGCTAATAACTGTAGATTTTGATACAGCTTCATGATCTGGTAAGAGGTATAACAGTTCTCTGCTTTCTTCGTTCGATTTTTATCGATTTCCAAACCCTCTGATCATAAGAAGAGTTAGTTCTTCTTTTTCTCTAGGAAACATAATTTACTTACAACTCTACAATAATTTAAATTGATTGTCAATGTCAAAAAAAAAGTTATTAATCTACTGGAATTCAGAAGTATCTTAGAATCAGATCAGCTGCTCTAGGTCAATTAATAATTTGGAAAATGTGATTGACACACTATAACTTACTACAGCCTTAGGCTGGTCAAGGAAGACATTTCTGCGTTTAATTAAACGATGATTGTAATATCAGCAATAAAAGCAATGACGTTTTCGTAAATATTGTATGATTTCACCACTCTTCAACATGAATATTTCCAATAAAAGCTAAGTTATGGTACATGTTATATAATCATTCTTTAAAATTAAACTTTTCATATGCTCAAGCAACCTCTTCTCCCATGTCTTTGTACTTAATATATCGTACATGCTTTAACAAATAATCGTATATCATTATTAATTTCTCTTTGAATTTATAATTTAATTAGTATTCCAATTGGCTCTACTCAAATTTTACATTTTGTACAAGCTATAAATTACAAGAGAAACATACCCACATATTTCGACAAATTTGCTGAATATAAATACATACATTTAACATTAAACAAGTGAAATACAAGAAATAAATATGTAGATTACTGGCGCAATATGTCAGAAATGCATAAAACGTGACCCAATAACACGGGTTTGGGTAGTAATAATCGACCGGAATAATTAAGTTAATATTAAAAAGCGACAGGTATCGGAGGTTTAAAGTACAACTACATTGATATTAGTGTGCAGATTGATAGATTTTCGAAAATATTAAAAAAGTTGACAGAGCCATAAAATATTATACTTTGAATTCTTAATAATCCTACTCATTTAGAACGATTAATAAAAAAAACAAAGCATGGAGCTTTCGATAATTGGTTTAATATTTTAGAAACCTCACATAACCCAAACAGGTTGCCACAGAAAACATATGACAACATTTATTATTTAAAATAAGTACATATTTGATAGTCATACATCTCATATATCTTTGTCATGAATCGGTATCATCTCCTGCTAATGGTTTTAATAAGTTTTGACAGTGCCCAGAAAAAAATGAGATGTAGCTACTCATTATTGTTACATATATTGATACACTTGTTTGTAGTAGTAGAAATATTTAAAAAAAAACGCCAAAGATAATCAAGCTTATGTAAACAAATATAAATCGCAATGAATGAATCATTGCTAATGCATCTAACCCCCAAAATTGCAATAGAATTTAAACAGTAATGCAAAAGTTGTTGTTTACAAAAAATACCTTTTCTGCATTTTGTAATGCATATTTATCCATGTAAATAAGACAAATATTTTTATTAGCGCGTATATCAAGTACACACACTCATTCATAAATATTATATAATTTTAAAATTCAATAATCAAATTGAATCAAGCAAATAATATAACAATACATTTTCAAATTCCAGAACTAGTTCCTCTTCTGTTAATTCATTTATGCATTTCGAATTAAAGGATGTATGCAAGATATACTTGCATTTATTTTAAACTATGAAGTAGTACAATGTTTCAATTCCTTTTGGAATGTATTAAAAATCGTGATGCATATGTACTTGACTTAGTAGTTACATCAATTAGACTCTGAATATCTTATGTCATGCAAGTGTGGGGTAACTTTAACCTGAAATCTATTATAATTTTGATGTAAGAAAAATGCCGCTATATATATATACCTCTTATAATTAGTGTTTCTTTCAATAAAGTAAGTCATGCAACAAACAACCTTCAATTATGTTATAGATAATACAGATCTTCTTCTTCTGTCGGATTTTAATGTTCATCTCCAGAACAACAATCCTCAAATTAATTATTAATATCACAAAATGTCTTTATTTTTCTCAAATGTCTGGAGGTTCACCACGGATCAAAAAATTTATGTGTTGGTTTTCTTAATAATACTAGATGCTTGATTTTAGCTAATGTGTCACTTTATCCAGTGATACGTGAGAATTCTAAATTAAGTTTTCACATATTCTACATACACTCGCCCTTGGAGAGCACTCGATAGCATGGCAATAGGTGAAGTAATTTCTAAAAGAGGAACCATTTAAACCACTTTGAATGTTCAATTAGATACTTACAGCTATCAACCTATGCTATTATAAAATCAAAAATAAAATAATAATAATAAGGTCTTTATTAATAACGCGAAGTTTAGTGGAAGCTATTTACACTTAACCTTACTAGTCTAGTAACAATCAATAAGTACAAAAGAATCAACAACATACACACGTAACATTACTTAATTAATTATACAGAAACTGAGCTGATGCAAATGCAGTAGTACGTAAGTCTTTGAAATACTAACTAAATTTATTGAAAGTAGTTGAAGCACTGTAAGAGAATGAACGTTTTAACATTGTTTGTTATCGTACACGGTAAAATGTGAAATATTCTCGATGCGTGTTGTTAAATAACTTCATTCAAAACATTTTCATATCTTTATCAATTGTGTCCCTTATATAAAGAGGCTCAAAGCAGTGTTTTACGTATTTTAGATGATCGTATTTCTGATGAAAACCCAGAAATGAGGTCGAAACGTTAAATTAAACATAATGCAAAACCATTAAATGTTAATTTTTTTGTCGAAAATTCGCACAAAACTTCCCAAGAGTTTTTAAACAACATAATAACTATGACGGCAACAAAGAATACTTGCATAAATACAGGTTGTCCCAGAAATAAAAAGACGGAGAGCAGGTATGTAAAGTCCGAACAGAAACAGGCCCAAATATACCACAATAAGGAAGAAATTAAAAATTTAATTTTCTATGTTGTTTTTTAGATAAAAAATTACATTACGGACCTGGCACAAAATGTATGTTTATAAATACACGTAAGAATGCTCATTTGTAAATAGAAACGAACACGCATTCATAGAAAAATATGTTTTTATTTGTGTAAAACGGGGAAAAACGGTAAATCGTACTCATTCATAGCCCGATGCGGCTAGATAACGCAGCTATGTAGTCGGTTGTTGGCCTAGATGGGCGACCCACCTTATTGCAGACAATAAAAGATTGTTTTCATTTTTAAAATAGGAAGGTTGTTGCTCTTTAATGTGTTTGTAGTCGGAAACAGCTGATTATTATTATTTTAGAATATTCAATAAATCGTAGTGTTTCTAGCCTTTATTACAGTAAATATCAAGAATGTAATTATTTTTTTTTAGCAGGTATAAAATTAAAGTAATTAATGGTTTGATATTTATTATGAAGTATCTATTCCTCCTCCTTTTTTTTAATACAAGTAATATGGTGGTCCTAAAAAGGACCGATTGTGAAGGTGAAGCAGGTGGATATTTATCGTCCAGGGTCGGCGTAAGGCCAATTGAATTATTTATTATTATTTTTCTGCAGTCTGCGCACAAATAAAGACTTGATATTTTGAGGGTACGTTTTCACACAATCTAGATTCCGATTTCTGCTACACCGTCTTTTTATTTCTGGGACACCCTGTACATGTGGGAATAAACAAATTGCTACCCTCTTGTATTTAAATTATAAATGGCCAAGGCCCTAATCAAATTCGGTACCCAAACTCCAAGAAGGTAGTAAGTCAGACACCACCACGGTAATTAACCTTCTATTTAAATTTAGGAGGACGCTTGTCTATTAACTAATCACCAACTTATAACCCTCAAGTCTTACCTCTTACTTCCCCAAGGGTCGATGTTAAATATGGGAGTCAGCACTGCCTCCAGCTACAGTCAGAGAAGGGCGAGTTCGAACACAGTACTAAGTCGTAGGTTAAGTTGTCAGGGCGCCTATCCGTAAAAATATGCCAAGCCCAACAGATATTCAGACCCCGGACCAGATCCAATGTAAAACTCCCCAGGTGATAAGAAAATAAGACCAACACACGCTCATTCAAACTTAACAAACAGTTTATTGAAACTATAAATTCAGTTCTCAACCGTGTATTCCAATTACTGTACATAACCGGCTATATTATATAATCTCTGATTTTCAAGAGATATTTAAAACAAAGGAAAAAAAACAATGAAAAGTAAATCACAAGCGCAACTCAGTTGCCAGTATTAAATTCTGAAGGATTAATTAAAACTTAAATGGTCACCCAAGGTGATCCACAACTCAAAATTATCAATGACGTACAATTACATAATTTGAGAAATTCGAAATGGTGAACACAAGAACCAATCTTAAAATTAAAATTAATTAACCAACAATATTCTTACAAGCACACAGTTATAAGGCAACTTGCCGAAAGTCCCTCCAAAGTCGAACAGTTTGATCGTGAATTGCAACACGTCAACACAAAAATAAAACACTCTGTATACCAGAGGCAACCGACAATCTATTCGACATCAGAGTGCAGACTCTAAGTTATAAAGTATCTAATTCTATTAAAAAAATTAGCGCTAGTTAACTATGCTTTACATAAGGAAATGTGATTAGATTAAATTCAATAATTTCTTACGAGATTATACAAAAATAAATTACAATCGTTGACTAATTGCATTAAATAACATCTAAGAATTTACACAAGACCGATGTGAGGCTACACTGCCCATACACATCCAAAATATAGTACAAGTTCCAAGTCCAAAAATAAAAAGGCTACGTAACGTCTCCAAAAATGACAAAGTAACCTCCAATCTGAGGTCACTATAATTAATAAAACTACGTTAATTTAATTAATTCAAAACATAAAGGCTCACATGCCACAAGAAGTTAAAATAGGAAATTACGATGACTTATTTAATTAGCTAGGCCGGAAAATTGAAATTTACTGTTCGAAGTACTCGATATTGACATAAATTTTACCAAAACTGTTTGGTCAATAATCTCTACGCTCTGGATAATATCAGGAAAATGTACACAGTCACAATACCTTAAGAAAATCACATCCACAGCTACCAAACACGATACCTCCTACGGATCCACACGTTACAAGAAATCTGCTCTCCTATCTTCGGCTAACGACATCTCAAGAAAATAGCGTATGAAGGCTACAGAATTCCATTAATCTGTACCTTAATTATGTCTTCACCGCAAGATCCAGCAATAAATTTCCTGGCACCGTAAGATTACCATAGCACGTGGTTCTTAAATCTTAACCCCAACAAAAGTGCTCAAATGAGGTCTAGGCCATGCACCACACTAACAGCTATATTTGAAGATAGAAACAACACAAATTAAAATCGATTAGACACGTGGAAAAAATACTTACAGCAATTAAACAATTCCTAGCCAGTGAAAGAAAATATCCTCGCAAGATTCAATCAAAACGCCAAAATTCAAAAATAACACTTGAGAAGTACTATAACATCCGCTTTTGTAAGCGATTACAGACGATAAAACTTCAAACTCTCCAACATTCTCAAGTAATGGCTAAGGAAAATGCTTCTGCTCTTGTGGTGTTTAACCCTTCCTCGACGACCGTTAAAGTGCAAGAGAAAGATTCTAACATGTCAAAAACCGACCAACAAGCGGAACACGAACAATTGCTCTAAAAGACCGAACGATCCAATCCGATATTTTAAACGTACGACATAAACGCAGATTCAAATGACAATAGAAAAATGGAAAATAATTATAAATAATTTGTTACATAACTCTAAGCCCAAAAAGAAGTTCTAAAACGAAATTAGCAAAAATTAAAAATAACAAATCTATTAAATAAAACCTCGTACGCCATCTACCCGTCAATGCATGTATACGTTACACACACCTGCGATAAGGCAGAACGCGTGGCAATAGGAATCTTATGAAAATCTACACCAGATGGCAGTAGTAGTAGGAAGATGACATCAATTTAATCCAAAATAAATTACGTATTCAACGATAAACTAAAATAATCCATTAAGGGATAAAATACAACAAAAAAAATTGTAACAAATTAGAGAAAGGTAATACAAATGACAATTACGCATGCTCTGGATTCATAAGAATTTTAAATAACATCCTATCCCCAAGAACCGTAAGTAATTTTCAGAACGATTCCAATACACAACTAGTTCTAGAACTCTTCAGAACTAGAGGTCCGAATAAATTTATTGTAACTTGCAAAGAGAATTCCGGGATCTTTCTAAAAATAAAAAAAAAATGATATGTTAATTTGTCCCGACTGCTCTATGGTTTTTATGATATGTGTCTAACCGAGTGTTTATCATTATTAAATATTGAAAGCAAAGAATTTTTAATTATCAAAATTTGTTTTTAATCTCTTAATAATGAAAAGAAATTAGGTATTCGTGGACACGCAAAATCACACGGTATTTATGTACAGTTTCTTGCTTAAATGTTTGTAGCTACTGTTGCAAATGTTTGTATTTATAACATAATTTCTACTAATCATGTCTCATCTGATGATGTATATACTACCGCATGTTTTAAGTAGACCTACATATATAAATCAGTTATTTTTTAGTTTGTCGTATATTATTATTTAAAGTTTATCTTTGAAACATGTCAGGATTTACGTCTATGACTATTTGGCATACAATAAATATAATAGGAAATCCCATTTTCCTGGCTTATTGTTGATGTTCGTTGTCTTTCTAGCCTACACATATCTATTGTCTATTATCGATCCAGGTTCAATGCTCCGAAAATGTATTGCTTCCAGTGGAAATGATTCGCATTTATTCGGCTTTCATCCTTGTGACATGCAACTGCCTTTATCTATGGTATTATGTTTATTTCGGTACAGTATGAATAAATTATTCTCATTGTGTTTCACAGAATAAAAAACAAGGGCTAACTAGAGCGCATAGAGTGAAGATATACATAAGAGTTATTCTTAAATAAAATTATTATGTAGCAATAAATATCATATAATGGAGCTTATAGGCAAGACATAAATAATAAATAAATGTTTATTGCCCAACAGTTTTACCCAATAATAAGGCAATTTACAATACACAATAGTACTTATATAATAGAATAGTACAATATCTTACAAAAGAATGAGAACTTAATCTAGATGCACAATTAATATAAGGACAAAACGCAACCACCTAAGAAAAAATAAATGTCTAGATCGGCAGCTAAACAACTTAAAGTATTATTCTGAATTCACCTGTAAAAGCTGCTTGAGGGAACAATTAAAAATATCGCATTCAGAGCTAATTTCGTTGTACAGTGAGCATATAAATGAAATTGGTGAGCGAGATAACAAGTTACTTCTGGCCTGGTTAATATAAAATGTATCGGAATCACGTGAAGATTGACGAGGTACATAGAAATTAAGTTTTGAGACAAGTAGACTAGCGTCAATTTGATTATGTGGTAATTTATATAAAAATGTTAGACCTATGTTGTTACAACGAGCCTCAATAGAAATAACTGAAAATTCTTTCAGTAAAATATCAAGCCTCTACATGGATAGACGTCATGCTGTATATAGGTACCACAAGTACTTTAGGAATCGCCTCTGAACATTCTCCAATGAAAGTTTATGGGTTTCGCACTTCGGATTCCATACAAGTACAGCATACTCCAGTTTTTGAGCGGACTAGAGTGAAATATAAAGTTTTGAGTGTCGAGATATTGGTAAAAGATTTGGTATTGTGTAAGACAAAGCCCAACATCCCACTAGCCGCATTCACCACATTCTGAACATGTTTATTGAATGTCAAAAAGGAGTCGAAATAAACACCCAAGTCACGGATGCCATCACATCTGGAAATACAAATGCAGTTGACAGTGCAGCTAAAATGTAGTGGTGACAGTTTCCGAGTGTAGGAGACGACCCTACATTTAGAAATGTTGAGGCCAACCCATTAATAATGCACTAATTATTGACAGTAAGCAAGTTTCGTTGAAGCTCGTCACAATCTTTCAATGTACTTATAGATTTATATAACTTGACGTCGTCGGCAAACATTAAGTTATTGCAGTCTATTTGCCCCACAAGATCATTGATGAACACTAAAAATAGGAGAGGCCCAAGATTGAACCCCTGCGGCACACCAGAAGTAATCGGACAGGTGTCAGAAACAAAATCATTATAAGACACAAAAAACTTCCGTTGTAGCAAGTAGGGTTTAAAGAAACTTACTAGTGACGCACTAAAACCCAATCTCTCCAGATTACCCATAATTATTCCATGATCAATACGATCAAATGCTTTAGTTAGATCTGTATAAATTACGTCTATCTGGCCCTGTCTATCGACGACCTCTGTGGCATGTTGAGCAAATATGCACATATTAGTTATAGTAGATCTTCTGCCAACGAATCCATGCTGTTCTGGAGCAATAAGGCTACTGACTTGATGGTAGATGGCTGGATAGATGGTCGGCTCAAAAACTTTAGCTATATCAGACAAAATTGATATGGGCCGATAATTTGCTACATCAGTTTTGTCGCCCTTTTTAAACAATGGACATATTCTGGCCAATTTCCATACTTGGGGAAAAGTAGATGTTTTTAGTATTAAATTCAAAATTGATAACAGAGGTGCTACAAGTACTGTAGCGCAATCCTTTAGTAGGAAACTAGGTAGCTAATCGCAACCAGAACTTAGAGTGTTCCTAAGCGCCTTAATACTGGAAAGAACATTAAATTCGGGAAATGCATCAACGTGAATTGATGATGTAGCGCCATACATCATATTATCAAAGCAAAACGGAGTCGAAGGGCAGTACACCTCGAGGAAGTGATGTGAGAACGCATTCAGAACTGTCAAATGAGCTACCATCCCTGTGCATCCCACCTGGTGGTAAATTGACGAAAGACCAAAATGTTCTTGGGTTTTGGCCAATGGAATGCTCAACGCTTTCAATATGCCGCAGATACGCTCTCTTCACCTTACACATAACCAGTCCACGAAAATAAGTAACGAATAGGTTTATCTTCTATGAAAGATTATCGTGATCGCCCTCAAACTGGTCATCCTAAGACCGTTGAAAATATCAGGGTCGAAGAGTAAGCGTAAGTAGAAAATACTCTAATCTAACGCAGAGCAATTTGCTCGATAATTTAAAGTGGGGAGAGTACAGTAGGTAATATTTTTAAAAAAGTCATTCTTACAAAATCAGTTTGGTACATAAGTTGTTGGAAAGTATACGCAACCAAACCTAAAGATTTGGAAGACCTGGACCAACAAATTCTGACCGAAGTTAGAAAATGCACTCCATACGTTATAGAAAACGTTCAAAGTTAATTTTAATGCGGTTTAGAATATTGTCAAGGCGTCCAAGATCAACATTTATCATAAGAGTTATAATTTAGTTCCAAAAGGTTTCTTTGTTTTATAATCATAAACTCTATTTTTTTTTGTGCAAACTTCTTATATAAATCGGATTTTTGAACGTTATTTATAAAAATAAAAGATCTATTAAACGGGAGTAGTAAAAATGTTGCAAGGTTGCAATTTTGAAAAATGATGAATGACACAACTTTTTCAAGGCAAAACAAATACTATGATAAGGAAACTTTTTGTAAATATTAATTGACCTGTTTAATTTTTATTTTCTTATACGCAATATAAAGAAGTATTGTGATGAACATGTTCGAGTTCGAGATTTGTAAAAACAAATATCAACGTTTTGAAGTCCCCTGATACCAAAAAAGTTGTTTTTGAAAAGGCTGACTCTCTCTATGTGTGTTTCTCACCACAATAACGGACGAATTGCTGAAGCTATTGTTACTATTGTGCCCTCAGAAACAGAACGACGCTGCTGTTCGACTTGATGTAAAAATAAAACATCATTTTAAAATATAAGTCAGTTGTCAAGTGACATTTCTCGAATTTGAACGTTAATAACACAATTTTTTGATTATTTAGAAAGTTTTAATAATAAACGATTATTGATAAGTACCTGTGTAATAGAAATGGTGTATAATCTTCACAAAATTGTTATCTCGAGAGACTAAGCCGTGGGCCACCTATAGTGGACAAATCGAGAGGTAACACTATGAATACCAAACCCTATATTTAAGAGTATAATTATCTCCTTGAGGGCCGTCTAGATTTTCAATAAACTCGGTAAATTTGCAATTTTTTTTATATATAAAAAGTTTCTCAAACTACTACCGGTACTACCTAGCGGAAGTAGGTCCTTTACTTTTATGTAAAACGTATTTTTTGCAAATATCTCACAAGTCATGCTTTCTAGCATGCTATCCACTTGTTCTAAAATTACAAGAAAGTAGAAAGTATGACGCCACCACGGTAACTAACCTTCTTTCAAAATTTTCAGAGACCAAATTGAAATATTTTAAGAGGTGCTTGTCTATTTGTTTATTGCTAGCTTATACGACACTTATCGTCTTACCTTGCACTCTTCCCGAGGGTCGGTGTCAAATATGAAAGACAGTAGTGCTCTAGCTGCAGTCGCGAAGCGTAGGTTCGAAACACTACAATTCGAAGGTCATAAGTTGTCAAGGCGCCAGTCCGTAGTAATCTACTGTCTACCAACCTGATACTTTAAACCCCGGACCAAGTTCAATATTTAAACCCCAGGTGAAATGATTGGCAAAACCAAACACACACACATTCAAATTTAATACCAAAATTTATTTATTCTTTTCAAAAATTTAATGAAAGTGGCACCAAAAATTATCAAATAGCAACAAAATTATGAAATAGTCATCCAAAATTATTAAATAGGCAAACTACAGACAAAAATATGAGATAAATTCCCAAAGTCAATTATCAACTTCTTAAATTCCCACACAGATAGGACGCTTAATTAAGAAACATCAATTAAAACATTGTGCTTGAATAACAATAACTCTAAATACAATTAATGTGTAAGCAGTCCTAGTCAAATTATTGACAACTATAAGCTAGATTCTAGGTGGTATTGAATATAGCGTAGATATCTTTGCCTTACAGAAACAGATAGCTTAAATTAATACACTATGATAATTAAATCGTTAAAAATTTTACTCTTTTGGCCGATAACTCAGACCAAAATTGCCAAATTACTCTGATTTATAAACTACAAAATAAAATAGTAGGTGTAGCAATTAAAGTAGCACACGAAATGTCAATGAATTAAAAATAATTGAAAAATTGACAGTAACACACGCAAAAATTACTCATAATCTCCATACAGAGGTTTAAATTATCTTAAAAATTGAACGTTAAATGACTAAATTGAAATTGTACAAAGGCCTGAATGCCATAAATTTATAATTGTTAAATTTACGATAGTGAAATTATGAACTGACAAAGGAAACAGTATTAAATCACTAGAAAAACTATTAGTGGCACGACACAGGGGACTGTGCCTAATTAAATTAATCGGCAGTGTTTCTGTGCACACTAATTACACTTAGACACTAACAAAAGGGGTTCACAAATACCTGAATCTGTCCATACAGTAACAACAAGGACTCGACACAAGATTTCCTCAATAGTTAACACATAAAACTTATCAATGTGTCGTCTCGAATATAGAAGTCTTTTCCATATACCATAGTCGTCAAATTTTAATTTCGGTTTGCACTTCTATCATATGCAGAAGATGACCTTATGATTTGCAGCGATGCCTGCATGCTAACAGTGGTGGGAGAGCAACGCAGTGGCGGGGGACCCCCACGCCTTACATTTCATAGCAAACGTTTGTGGAATGTGGCAGCCTCGCTTATGTTTATCTTTAGTTTATATCGTCGCACTCTTTTCCTCTTTCTACTTTCGTATCAGAAATTAAAATATGTCGACCCCGGGTACATCCTTTTAATGTGTTTAGATATAAGAATCAGGTATTTATTACACGTTTAAATAGGATCATAAAACTCTCTCATGAATTGAGATTATTGTACATGTCTGAGATTACATTTTATACATTTGATTTGTATTTTCGTCTCGGGCATGTCGAATGTGGCCTTGCTCATACAATTTAATGGCATTCAAATGATTCACTCCTTTTATTGTTCCGTCTTTTAACTAACTCTCTGTCTATTATTCAGTTTTAGTACATTCTTATTTTTGAACAGTGGTCCATTTCTTAAAATGTTTAGTGCCACCCTAACGCTTTGTGAGAAATTTGGCTCTGTTTTTCCATATTCAAACGATACCGTGTGCTTGTATTTTCTATAAAAATATAGAATGCATATACCTATTTTTCTTTGTTTTTTATTCCTAAATTCTTAATATTTAAACTTAATTTATATATATTTATTTTCTTAATGACATTGCCCCTTAACGGTTAGGCAATCCATTTTTACTTGTTATAATACTTTTAACGTATGCTTATTATATTAGTATTTTCGTTTTAAACGAAAAATTAATGTTCTTATTCTATAACTCAACTATTTAATAAATGTTATAATTCTTAAAATATAAAGATCATGGCAATATGTCCTGTCCCCAATATGATTTTACACATACTGTATACATTCTTTGACGAGAAAAACATTTCGAGTAAGTGGCTTTGATGTCGATGGGTTTGAAAAAGACGACATACGAGACGCATTGCCATACTAAACTCACGTTATTAAGGTCGTTTATTTAGTGTTTATTAGGAAATTTCTGGATTACGTTGAAAATTTATTGTTGATTTAGGAAAGATCGTTTTTTGTGTTTCATTTAGAAAAATTATGGTAGAGTGTGTGCAAATGACAATTTAAACTAAATGAAAACTTATGATTCTAAGGGTAAATATTTATGTTGTATAGGCGATTCAATGTTACGTAGGAATCCGATATTTTGGCGATAGACAGTCACTAGAAAAAATAATTCGATGCGTTATCTAAGGGGCGTACATATACAGTGTACAAAGGTGAACAAACTCGGTCACAGGGATTCGCCGAAATTTATTCAAATTGCTCGACTGTCCATATACCTATAGGTCACGAATGAGTATAAGCTCAGGCTACTGGAAAAACCTCAAAGTAGTGAAGGAAACGGCTGGTGGATAAAAATTGATACAGAGGGATGGACATAATCAGCTGAAATAGAAGTTGCTATTTTCAAAATTACTACGAAATGAAGCCCACTAAATGTAAATCATTATTGAACCAAATTGGTCCGAAAATTACTAAACTAATTACGTCATTTAAAGAACCAAACAATCTAAAACTGAAATTAAATAAGAAAAAAATAAATCAGCCATGTTTGGCATAATATTGAATGGCTGAATGCATGAATGGCATACCGTAAACACCAAAAATAATACAAACAAGCTCTGTCTTAATTTCTTTGCAACGAGAAACTAATTAGTTTGTAGCTGTCGCTATCAACATCTGGAGGCATGATTTCTCATCGCACGAGGCCTTTAAATATTGTGAAAAGGTAGATGTTTAAGTCGTGGCCATAGATTAACATATCATTACAAATATGCATATCTATAAATAAATTTGATCAAACTTGAGTTAAGAACTATAATACATTCTCCACCATTTAAATTTGACTCGTCTGGAAATTCTATACAAAATTAAAATGCGTTTAGTGCTAAATATTTTTTTAATAAAAATACATAAATGTATTTTATACGTTTTATCTATTAATCCTGCACCTTAGTAAACCGTTTCCTATAATATACGTACTAAGAATACTAAAAACAAAAATTTCTCACCTGTTCTCTTTAGCTGTTAGGGATACATTTCTATAGTTCTGTTTCTCTATCGGTGTTAAGGTGAAGTAACAAAGACTGGAACACTACACATACAATGCACAATAGACAGCTCCAGTAATTCCCGATAAATGTAAAGCGCTCATTAGTGACCTGCACCACATGAATGAAACACTGTACAAGTAAAAACTATATCTATATAGTTATAGGACTATTATAGATTTAGTTCATCTTACCCTTAAATTTGTGTGATTAGACGTTATGCAGGGCTTTAGGTGTAATAATATTTTACACCAAGAATTCAATATAGAAAAAATTTGTTAAATTGTAATTTGGAAAGATTGTGTTGTGTGCTGATTTCAATTTCGCGCTAGTAGACTTACTTATTCAAAGATTAAACAATTCTTTGCTTCTATAACCTACAATCATATGCAGTTAAATAAATACAATTAGTGTTGTACAAAATGTCGAAGTTTTAATAAATTTGTCTTAAATGAAGTACAAGATTTTAAAAACATCTATACATATATACACCTCCCAGTTTATAAATCAAGATACAATTAGTTAAACGTCTTACTTATAATTACAGCTGAAGAAGTTATGATTTATATTCTGTCATCTATGAAGCTCTCAGATTTCTAAATATAGCACTAACACTTTCCTGGATGCCCTATATTTTACAAACACAATATTTTAATTGGAACCATCCACATGGGTTCGCATATTCGTACACCGGTACGATCCACTTATCACTAAAAAGGATTTTTTCCAGCGGCATGTCCTCAACTGATGCCCTTAAAGACGGAGTAAGGCGCTTACTTTCATTTTCCGCCGCAACTCTAATTTATCTTCCTCACCTACTTCGCTTTTTTTTTAATTTGCTTTCCCCCGCTCGTCTTGTTTGAAGTTCTCCTTTCGTTTCGCCGTTTCAGCTTTACGTTTTTAATTAAAGTGCCAATTTTAATTCGTTCTGTGTTTGTCTTATGTGCCTGTTCCAAAAGATTATACAGGATGTCTTAAACATAATTTGTAACGTCGGTTTATCTTTTGAACTTCTTTCATGAAATATTATACAATATTAGGACTGGAGTTGGTAAAAATAGTCAAACATCTAATTAAGACGGCCGTCAAATAAGTCCGCTTACGCAAACGATCTGGCGTTTGAGAGATAATTTTGGGCGCCGATGGATTTTATATTGTTCGTTAAAGATGTGATGATATTTCTATAATAAATATCTCGCCATGTATACTCGCCAGCGATAAATTTAAATCATACCTATCGGGAAAAATTATATTATAAATAATAAAAGAACTATTGAAGAGAATAATGAAGGAGAACAGAAGACGTGTCCTACTCGCCGATTATTTTTTCCGAAGTACACAGCTCATGGATCTTAAAGTGTTATCTATTGTATAATTTATGAATGCAAAGTGCTCTATAGGTTATTTATTAAGAGTGTAGTATACAAGTAAGCGTTTAGTAAAGTCAAAAGTTATTCCAAGTCCAGTTTTAAATTGTATCCTTTCTTCCTCTTATAAATCAGTACGGAATAGGTACATAATTTGAGATATTTGTCTAAAACTAATTTTCGTTAAAAATGCAAAGTTTACTTGCTATTCAAATTATGAAATAAAACTGTCTCTCGATAACAGAATAGGCAGGAATTTCAAAAAACTTTCCCGAATTCAGAGTTGATTGCTTGTCTGAACTTAGTTGACGAAATATTGGTATGTTGATTTTTTTAGTGCAGTAAACCACTTCTTCTGATTTCACAGAAAGCCAATTCAAACTTAAAATTGATAGCTTTGACAGTATAGCCGTTATCATGGTCACACTCTGTCAGATATGTTTGAAAAGACTCACTTTTCGTTATCAGGGGGCCTCCAAACGTGTATATTTCCATGTCCTTATATGTACTAGGTATAATAAGGTAAAATTGTCATGCTTCTAGACGCAACACGTTAATACAGATGCAAAGTACTCTTGAAGACGTTTTCTAAGTTACATGTGTGGTAAGTCACGACTAAAATGTAAGTTGGTGTACAAAAGTTAAAAGATTTGTGTAATTGGAAAACAAATAATAGAGAACTTCATATAGAACGTGTTCCTCGATTATCTTTCTGAAATATACAACCATATAAAGCAACCTAATCTTTAGTTATAGTATTCTGTTGCGTAAGCTGTACTTGTAGTTGACAAAATGAGGTGTGGGCACCACACAACTTCCTTATGCATATGTGTGTTCAAATTTTTTTTTAAAAGATTAATCCAAATTAAGTTCCGAACACTCACATTCTCTTAATAGATAGTGTGAAATGCAACATTTGTGAAATCTGTGCAAAAAGCAGCTCTTTGATCAAAGTGAAAGTGTTACTTCTGTCCGAATTTTGAAAATGTTGGTATACAAATCTTTGAATACTTTAATACTCTTAATAAATCTGCATTGACTCCATAGTTTGGCCGATATTATAAAATTAAATACATTAGATTTGCTAGAAGGCCTTAAAATTCATAAATCTAAAACATCCCATATGGTCTTGAAAGATCGAAACTCATGCTTCACTTTTATTAAGTTATTCTATTATTTTTAATGCTGTAATGTACTGTGTAATAGAGAAGTAGGTAGGGTTGCTTGGCTTTTTCTTACCGTTCCTAATGTTAATTGTTGAGATTCGAGGCCACTGAAATTTATAAACTTTATAAGAGGATACATATCTTGATTATTCCGATTGTTAATCTAAACTTTTGTAATATCACTAAGATGTCATAATTAGAAGGCATACTGGTTTCGTGATAATAGGTTTTAACAAATATATTTTTAGTGAATGTCTTCTGAATTTGGTAATATTCTTTTCAGAATCTTAGTACTGTTTAATTAGGTTTGTAAAAGTTTATACACATTTTGACTTGCAGTTTTATTTTACTTCGTATCTGGTGAAGCAATAGTATATGTAAAAACTTAGTGTTACAATTTTGATGATGATGAATATAATTTTGAAGATCAGAAAATATTTTGAATAATTTAAGTATAAGAATTGTCAATATTAAAAATAAAGTAGTAAAATATCATATAAAGTACAATTTTTTTTATAATATATTTAAAGTATTTGACTAGAAATCAGAATGCTAAATTTAGATATTAATCATTTTATCTATTTGTATGGCCGAATTAAAATAAATACTTAATTGTTTGCATTCAAAATATACGTAATTTCTTATTAAGTCTGGTGAAATGTGGTCCAATGAGAAATTACGAATATTTAGAATGCAGACAATTATTTACGTTTCAATTTTGGGATACAAATAGATAAAATGATTAATATCAAAATTTATTTGAATAATGGCCCACATCATTGTAGTTATAAATCTTTAACAAGATGTACCTAGTGTACGTGCGGAAATACACGGCTAATACCATCAAGCTCCACTAATTAAGACGAACTTAAATAAAAACACTTAAATCAATCATATGTACATTAGCCGATTAAATCAAATGCAAAATAGTGCAAACACAAGATTTCTCATTTTTGTTTACTCTTGATAAACAACCTGCCGCCACACACAAACCCGGCATATGCAGTCAAGAAGGATATCTTATTTTACTACTATTCAAGCAATACATCTTGTCTAAAAATACCACAGCCGATATCAGCTATTGTCCTCCTATGTAATACTGCGTCGGCGATTATTTATTATTATAACCAACAATCTACAGAATAGACACAGATGTCAATCAACAGATAGTGTTTTCTCACGCGACGCGTTCAGTTCAAATCTAATTTAATGCATGTAAAATAAATATTCCTATGTTTAATTGGTATAGAACATTCTATCCCAAAGTTATAAAATATCTTGATGAATTGTAGGATTCTACATAATAAATTATGATTTATATTGAAATGTAATTAAAATGTACTATTCTAATCCAGCTATTCTAATGTTTTGGAATAGTACATTAGTTAGCAAACCTATTTGTTTTATTTATATACACACTGTGATTCGCCGAAATGGTCTATTAAAAAGGAATCCGTTTCCAAAAAATATTAATTTAAAATTCCAGCACAATATACGATAACCTTGGTCTATTTAACCTATACCTTTTTATGAATGCTACTTGCACACTTTTAAATGGAATTGCTTTATTTCGCGATCTCTGCTTAGGAGTACCGTTAACACATAACATTTTGCTAACTAAAAGCCCACAATATTGACATAAACGCATCACATGTCTAGTTATACATAGTCGTGATGTGCGTTGCTTCAAATATAATATTCTGCCTCCTGTCCATAGAACTGCAATGTAGAAGGATTTACTTTTTCAACATAAAAATGATACGAAAAATCAATGTTGATCTTTTCTCAAAAGGCAGATTCACTTCTTCTCTGTTAACTGGTTTCAGCTTGAATGATTGGCTGACTATAATAGGGCTGTACATATTATTCATTTCTCGCTTTTAAAATGACCTATTCGAAATTATTAAATGTTACTTTACTCTACTCTTTGCTCTTTACTCCTATGTTCAATTCTTTACTATTACTATCTCCTTTTGCCATAAAAAATATATTTGCATACCTTCATAATTATTGGCTATTCACAGAATTAGTTTAAGTTAATTTTAGGTAGCATAGGACAATTCTCAGATTAATGTATCACAATAGCCAGTGAATGTGCGAAAAGCAGTATGGTGTCAATACGTACCACTTCTCATGAAAAAAATTAGATAAAGTTACCTAGTTGTAATATTATTATCATATAATAATTTGTCATTTAATTTAGTATTAGATTTTAGTACTGTGTTTCTACATTTTAGTGGCATAATTTTCATTTCAGCTAATTATAATTTTAATCTAATTTATAATACCTACTTTCCAATAATAAAAATTTTAAAACTTAAAACGATAATAAATTCTCAAAATGTCTGCTAGCGACCTTATACCACGCGATCATTTAAATCCTAAATTATAGCATGCGGGATTTTTTTTATTAGGTTGTCCAGAATGTCAATTATTGATTAATTGAAATTTGCGTCTATGTTATACTTTGTGACATTTGTGAATCTTATGTGTAATCGATTTAAATTTAATGGAAATGAAAGCATTACAAGATAAATTAGTTTTATTGTGAATTACAAAAGGTGTTCAAAGTGTTCTCCCCCTGTTGCAATGCAACTGTTAACCCTCCGTTTCATATTTCCAAAAGCATTTGCCAACATCTGAACGGTTATAGCGTTACATGCATTAGAAATTGCTTCTTGTAGTTCTTCAAGATTTTGTGGGTTATTTTTGTAAACTGTGTTTTTCAGATACGGATAAATGAAATAATCAAGAATCGTTAAGTCCGGACTGCGAGGCGGAAATTCAATGACTCGATTATCATAAAACTCGCGAGTTCGAGCCATACTTTCCCATGTTTTGGGAGCTGTTGCATTGTCCTGTTGGAAATACCCATGTAAAAGTTCGTCATCATGAAGATTTTGTAAAAACGGTTCAAGTAAATTATTTCGATATCTCTCAGCATTTATCGTTCCTTCAAAAAACACAGGTCCAAATATACGCCTTCTAGGAACCGCTAGCCAAACACCAATTTTCTGCGGATGGAGAGGCGATTGAATAAACTCATGAGGATTCTCCGAAGACCAAATACGCATATTTTGTTTGTTTATATAGCCGGATAGGTGAAACCATGCTTCGTCAGAAAAAAATGTTAAATCCAAAGTGATGTTGATATTTAAATTATTCAAAAACCACTGACAGTATTCTATTCGTACAGGAAAATCTCGAGGGAATAGCTCTTGAACGACGTTAATCTTATAGGGATAAAGATTTAAATTTTCTTTTAACATTTTTTGACAAGTTCCATATGAAAGGTTTATTTTTTGGGCTAATCTGCAAAGAGATTTTTTGGGAGACTGTTCCATTCTTTCTGCAACATCTGCCACAATCTCAGGAGTCCTTTTTTTGGGCGCGCCACTACCAGCTTTCCTACCTACAGTTCCAACATTACGAAATTTCGCCACACATGTGTAAATTTCTTGGACTAATTTTCTATAATCCGCAGGAAAATTAGGGAAGGCATTTTGAAAATCATTGATGCAGTGCGGTACTGAATATGTCCATTCACCATTCTCTTGTCGTTCGGCGTTTTTAAAGTTAAGAAAAATCTTATGTTCTAAATGAAACATTTTGAAACGTCACTTTGACAATTCAAATTGTAAATTAGTACTTATATACCAACTTAATTTAAATTTCACAAACTGCTTTAATTTAGAATTTAAATGATCGCGCGGTATATTATCTTCTTTTTTTATTCGTTTTATTATTAGTGATTTCGCAGGACATCTGATTGAAACATAATTGCGATGAAGATCTATCTATAAGCATATGTCAGGCTTGTAAACCTTTATCACTGATTTGATCAATCCTCCACATTATCTGAGAAGTTGATCTTGAGAGGGCTACGTGATGATTGGTACATACTTTTTAAGGTATGATGCTGACACGCCTTAGGTACATCCTCGGCAGAAGTTGCTCTTAAATTTGCATTGGGGTAGTTTAGTAGTCTATGGAAAGTAGACGTTGTATTAGGGGTTCATTATCTCTGATATATAATAATAATAATAATAATAATAATAATAATAATTCACTTTATTGCCCAACAGAACATATATATTCCAATTACAGGACAATTTGCAAGATAACAAATATATAATGAGTGCTTAAAAACTAAACAGTAAGAAGTAGCTGAAAAATGAAAAACATAAAAATATGAAAATAGAAAGAATAGTGACTGCAAATACAATCAGTGCTAAGCAAAGTTATTGAATGTTCGCACCGCAACACCCTAACTCCACCAATAGTAGAATGAAACAAATCACACTGAGACGAAATGCTATCAAAGTGAGAACACATCACGTAAACAGGGGAATTTAATAATGCATTTGTGCGTGCAAACGGTAAATAGAAGGTGCTGCTGTTCCGAACACCGAAATGCGGAATACGAAAATTAAGCATTGAAAGTAATGCGGGAGAGTCAATATAGTTCCGGCAAAGCTTAACTAGAAATATTAGACTGGCGATAGTTCGTCTGAAATTAAGAGAGGTCAAACTAATACGTGATAAAAGAATATCGTGATCAGTGCTACGCTCCGGATAGTGACCATCCAGACGAAACCATAAGAACTTGGCAAACCGCCGCTGAATCAACTCTAATTCACGCTTGTAGGTAGCATAGTATGGGCTCCAGATGATTGACGCATACTCCAAGCGCGATCTCACAAGGGAGTAGTAAAGGGATTTCAAGGCTACAATATTAGAGAAGGTACCACAGTTGCGAATAATGAAACCAAGCATTTTCCTGGCATTTTTAGTGATATACTCAACATGTTGAGCAAATGTTAGCTTTGAATCAAAAATAACACCCAAGTCCTTAATCAGATCAACACGAGCGAGCTGCACCTGATTCAGGTTATAATCAAAAATCAAGGGAGAAGAAGCTCGAGTGAAAGTAATCGCCTTACACTTGCCAATATTAAGAGGTAAGTTGTTCAAAGAGCACCAGCGAGCTATACTCTCAAGGTCGAACTGAAGTGAACTGCAATCATCAGAAGTCGAGATCTCACGAAACAATTTTAGATCATCAGCATAGAGTAAACTTTGGGACATTAAGCCGTCAGTGATGTCGTTAACAAAAACATTGAAAATTAATGGACCCAGAATAGACCGAATATTCCGAATGTTTCATCAAGGGACGCAGAAGCTTCTTAATTTTCTAAATTTGACTTTAGGTGTTCGGTCTCATGTTAGATTAGGTCTGACACCAGGAGTTGAGAGATGGGGAAGAATTGTCCTAAGTAACCATAGCAAGTGTTTACTTATATGCTACATAAAGAGCTTAATTGGAATATGATTATGTATTTGTGCGTTGAGGAATTCGATAGTCAATTTTGCCCGTACAATAAGGGCTTTATATATCGAAAATAATGCTAATGACTCTAAAAATATACAAGCTAGCATCTCTGTTGGAACTTGTGTGCAGCATTAGAGTTACCATCAAACGATAACAGATATTCCCGTACTCACGCAAAAAGTATTTGTAATTTATCAATTATAGACGATTTCTTTGGACATTGTGCATTCCATGGTTACATGGATCAAGCTTCTACTGTTATACTACAAGGGAAATGGAAACAGAGTTACATCATGTTGCATGTTATATAAAATACATAAAAAATGAAGGCTATTATTTTAAAATACGTACAATGAAACGAATTACGAAACGTGTTTTTATGCGGTTTAATCAAAATGCAGTTAAATTAGATGGAGAGATTACAAAACTTCTGAATTTGTGGAATTGAAGTTGCTATAGATGTAAGATATACCAGAACAAAACAAACAAAACTACAGGCTTTTATGCGAACTCACTAGTAGCATATTGAGATAAATCTTGTACATATACAAGTTTGTACATGTAAAACTTCCCGCAAACTTCCGAAATCGTCTCAGCTAAACGCTGAACAATTGCAGCGCCTTAGCTTAGTAAACATTTCAACCGTCAAAACTGATTCTCTACAAACTATTTCCGTTATAAACTGAAACGGAACATTTTGTGTATTCAAAACGTTTAGAAGGAAAATCTACTGTAGACTGACGCCAGCACACGTAACTTTAATTACGCGCCGCTGTCGCCATCTCGTGACACATGCAGCCATCCAACCTATCGTCGGTTAGGTGGCATCTTTTGTTTCAGAGGGGGAAGTAATTTAATTTTCCATTGTTTGATTTCGTCGAACTTGCCGATGCAAATTAAAATTTCCCTAGTCGAAGAGCACCGACATCGGAAGAACGCTTCTGGACGTAAAAATAAGAGCGAACAGAAAACACTTGTGTATTCGCTATTAAAATTTTGGGATTCCCCATCTGCCAATCCGTTACGAAAATGCGCCCGTCTATCTGTCCGTCGGTGGTGTTTTAGACCTTTTTATTCGACAGTGGTCTATTTATATTGAAAATTCCATCCCTTTAATTGAAAGGGACAATGGAAAAAGCATCGATTACTATTGTCGCAGAACGACATATATCACCCTGTGGCCAATATATTGACAGGTCTACGGGATTTGCACTGGAATTAGATTTTGGTCTTCGAACTATAATTCTGCATTAGATGTAATTTATTTTGCGGTGGCCGAGGTGAGTTGAAAAAGAGGGGTGACGAGAACGCCCTTGTCATCTTCAGCCGCTGTGGTCTCTCGTTCGGGAGTTATTTATTTGCGTTTCGTAATTCGTCGGAATTTAATTTCCTCTTTTAATCGGTACCGTCCCAGATTAGATTGAAATATATGTGCTATATAGTCACAGGACATTTACAGTTACACTTTTATTTCTGTGTAGCGATGATACAATTTTTAATAATAAAATTCTTTTTCATTTATTGAAATCCAACTGGCAAGAAATAAATGAAAATTCACAGAATAAATGCATTCCATGTATACAATACTGCAAATTCTATTAGCCAAAATGACAAAAATGTAAGACTGACATTATATATTTAATTATTTTCGTTGATATTAAAAGACCTTGCCCACTATTTCACCAAGAACAGATAAATTAATTTAACTTGAAAAGTATTTTAAAAATAAAATCATGGAATACGAAAATGCTTCATTGAACCCTTATTATGGTGACAGAAATGTTAAATGGAATATGTTCATTACAATAGAATAAGTAAATCACTGCACGACTGGGCATCAAATTTATAGGCTTACCTGCCCTGCAAAAAGGCTTGCTTAATCCTACAGGTCATCTAAATGTGTTACCAATGTGGTAATTAATTCCTTTATACTTCGAATTCTGAGTTTTCAGTGTTGTTGTATACACTGCAACTCTTAAAACGTCTATAGTGAATTTCTTAACTTACAACAACTAAGGAGATCTCTTTCGTGGATAGTTGCAACATAACTTGTTAGTGGTTAACAAGTACTCCTTTTCCTAACAGAATCTATTGAAAAGTGGCGAAGTTTTTGCTTTACACAAAAATTATGTAATTGTGCTGCAACAGTGTTTACGCTTGCTGCAGAAAATTTAGTGAGTAGAGCCAGCTAGAACGTAATCCTGAAGAGAATGGAGTAAATTAAACCGAACAGTGATTTCAAGTGCCTGAAAAAGTAAAGGCGTTAATAATGTTCTGAAAAAGCACACAAATTATAAGCCGTGAGCTGGCTAATGAACTACTTGCTACAAAAGCAAACAAAAGGAGGTCCTGTCAGGCACCTGAATGAGTGCAAGTATTTTAAAAGAAGCAGAAATCTGTTTAAAAACGATAATTTGCGAACAAAAAAAAGTTTTACTTGTGATCCAAATTTTGCAATCGAGATATTCAAATATCTGGAGCTGGAATATTTCATGATAACAGTACATTATTAAACTACGTCTACAAAAGTAAAACTGACATATTTAATTGTTATAAACTGATTATTTACTCACAAAATCTGAGTAGACTTATTCGAGTGGTTTACCTGTACAAGTTCACGAGCGTTATTTATCTTTTATTCCATTACATATTTTAGTAAAATACTACTATATCGTAAAATATACAATTCTACTGGCAACAGGATTGTATATAACTTTAATATTATCTTGCACTACAAGGTTTTGCAAATAAAATGGTAGCAACGTAATTAGTAAGTTAAATTTATATGTGAAAGTGCTTTACACCCGAGCAATTTTATTACCAGCAATAACGTCGTGAACCTTTTGTCTAATGTGTCAAAGCGGCTAGATGCCTTCAGCGAGGTGATGTTTATTAATCCCAATGATGAAGTGCTCTGCTTTGGTGAATACTGATTCCTACATTGTCGTACTATACTGTCTACTGAAAATTTCAGTGTTATACAGATACAAGATCATTTCCACTTAGATTTCACGCCAGCCACTATAATAGTTACATAATTTTTTGTTACAAATCTGATTTTTATCTACTATCAATTTTTAGAGCAACAAGAACTAGTGTAGAATTGTGTACATACAAAAAATGCGAGACAAAAAGTAAACTTCATTTTCACTGAAATTGCCACGGGATCAAGGTTTTCTGTCGCTGATATTTCGTTTATAAATGTTGATGAAATTCAGAAAAACGACTGGAATACCTCTAATAAATATTACATGGATTTAAATCACATTAACTTTTCTCCAGAAAAGATTTTCAAGCTCTCTCTTTCATGATTGCGTTTTTTGAATTAATCATCAACAAACGTCAATTCTAGAATAGACAAAGTTAATAATGTAATAAATGTTCCTTAAATAATCAAATAGTTATTTTATGAAATCATAAATTATACATTAATATATCACATATTTATATGGTAATGGTAATTTGACTCTATTGCAGAGTTTATATCACAGTACCCATAATAATATAGTTATAGTTAGTTATTTACATTTATTTTAGATTTAATTTTCTCTAGAACTGATTTTAATGCGTAGTATTGGTTTCGTAATTTCATTATTTTTATTCTGTACTCAGCGATTGCTACATGACAAGTTATTTATACATTTTTGTTATTATTAATATTTATATGTTACTTCATTTATATTCATCGCTTTATCAAAGTGATGTACAAAACGGTTATAGAATATTTAAAAATGAGGTGTGGGCACCACACGACTTTCTTATAGGTATGTGCATTCCGAAATGTATACAAAAAGTTGTTCAAAATTAAATTTCGAATTCTGTATTTTCCTAATGAAATTAAAATCTCAGTAAAAGTGCTGCTTTCGGTTCGAATTTTGAATTTTCTTTATAATCCCAAATCCTGATCAAGCCACTTTTATTCCCTTAATAAATCTCTATACAATTCATAATTTGAGAAATATTTGCAAAACAATGCTATTCGATAGGGGTAAAAAGTGGTACTTCCGGTCCAAATTTTTAATTTTTAATTATTATATATTTATTAATTAATAATAAATCTGTATAGAATGCAAAAAAAAATGCGACATATTTGCAAATAACAGGAATTTGATAGAACAATTACTTCCGGTCGAAATTTTAAAATTTCATTTATACAAATATTTTTCCAAATCCCGCTCCAAATATAAACAAATCTGTATACAAGAGATGTTTCCAAAGTGCTGGGAATTTAGCTATATATATTGTTATTGTTTCAATATTTATCAATATTACAACGTAGTTTTTCAACATAATCGCCATTTAATTGAATACATTGATCCCATCGACAAATTATTTTTTTAAGCCATCCTCAAAGAAAAATCCGGTGAATAAGGTGAATGCGGAAGCAATTCCCATCGTAAATCGTTCAAAACATCCTTCGTTTTTGTTGCGGTGTGTAGTCTTGCGTTATCCTGTTGCAATAACGGACGCTTATGCAACTTCCCATGCCGTTTTCTGAGAAATGCCTGCTGCAGTGGTCCGGATAATAACTTCGAATAATATTCTGCGTTAATTATAGTATCTTTCGCCAGATAATCAATAAAAATAATCCCTTTTCAATCCCAGAATACAGTAAGCATTACTCTTCCAACAGACGGAACTGCACGCGCCTTAATTGGAGGTTTTTCTTCGGGTTTACGCCAGTCTTTGGATTGACTTTTGGTCTCAGGATTGAAATAAGGAATCCACGTTTCGTCAGTGGTTGTTATCCGCTGCCAAAATTCATCACCGTAACGGATTAACAGCTCTTGAAATTGACAAGTGTCAGACCAACCGATTTTCTGTTCTGGACCCAATAGCTTTGGCACCCAGCGGAGTGAAACCTTACTTACGCCCAAACAATCGTGTAAAATCTCATTATCTTGTCGTGTACCTATTCCTATGCGTACACTAATTTGGGAAATTGTCATTCATGTGTCCTCTTTCAGTAGGTTCTCGTTTAATAATTTCTGAAGTTTTCAAACCGTCTTTTTACAAAAGAAAATTATTGCTCTTTGATATTCCATGGTTACACGTACGGTGCTACGGAAATTGGTCTATATCGGTAGAACACCTGAATCAGACTGAACGATATTGCACTGGATAGCTGCATAAACATGTCAAGAGTTGTTTAACACTAATAGCATTGCCTAAAAGTTCTGCATAATTTAATTAGAGCACAATTCCCAGAACGTTGGAAACATCCCCCGTACAATGGATAATTTGCGAGATATTCGCAAAAACTGCTATTCGATAAGAGTTCTAGACAAATTTTGATTTTTCTAATAAACCAAAATTTATCCTATTCGGGTTCTAAATATTTTTGTATTCTAGTTAAATCTGTATAGAATACATAATCTGCGAGAGAGTTGCAAAAAACTCTTTTTCTCTAAGACTGGGTCACCTAATTCCAGTAGGAATTTCGACAAACTCTTTTATAAAATCTTTCTATAATTCACTTTTTAGTACTTTCATATTCTTTAGAAATTTGTCTAAACTATTTAGTTAGAAAATTTTGACTTTTTTACTGAAGTAAACTACTACAAAAATTGTAAGCCACTATAGTTGTAAGAGTCAAGCATACATTTGTTGCAATGACGGTTTCTCAATGACTACCTAAGAAAAACCAACTAATCTATATATCATAACGTAGTGTGGAAATTATATTGAACTCCACAAGTCTTTGTATTTCTTTATAAGAATGTGTGCATTAGACATGTATTACATTAATATACGTAATATCTATTGTCAAGATAGAAAATATGACAGCAAATCTGAAAATTAAGTATATAAGAAATAAAATTGCAGTATGTTTGCAACAATCTAATTAAACCAGGTAACAGTAGTTGAATTCATATATCACACCTCGTGTACATTATGTATTTTGTGCTCTTACACGTAACGCCTTTGCTAATGAAATGCTAGACGAGAAAACCTGTTCAGCTAACGTATACGTATTATTTAGGAAATGAATGACACTTCTCCTCAAAATAAACACGTGCACAAGTGAGTGAAATGAATGTAGGGAAACATACGACAAAAGCGAAGTTCAAGGATATACGCTCTGGGCTGAAAAGAAAAAGGAAAGGGAAAAACGCAATATGATGCTTATTAGCGTTCATGCTCTGAAATTTATCACGAAATAATCTTATTTACTTTCCACTTTCTCAATTTTTCTTCTCATGCGCACTTTCGCGCATTTTATACAGTAATGGGTTAATCGCAATTGCTTTCCTTTCAATCATTTAACGGATGGAATTATGATACAATGTATCTATTATAATAAGAAACGAATTTACTTAAAGCTTAAAAAGTACCGAGAAAAAACACTGACGAAAATAACATCAAAAAAACATTAATAATGAAAAGGCTGTCGTCGTGTCTTATTTCAAGAATTACTTTTGAAGAACGATTCGTCCTCATCGGAAAGATAATAAAGTTCCACAGAAGTTGATTAACTTTTAATTTTCTTTTTTGTGATGTGCGGGCCACTCATTGGCTCATGCGAGGGTAGTAACAAAAATTAAAAGCGTTTGTAAATTATTGCAGTAAGTGATGCAGCGGGAAAGGAAGTGTATGAATGAAACAGAGAAGTCAACTGAAAAAAGAAAGATTAGAGTCCTTTAAAGACTAGGTACTATATTTATAATTCATGAACCTGAGAACTATAAGGTAAGTGGCCCTTAACTTTGAGTACTGCAATTTATTCTTTACCAATTTCTTGAGTCACATTGTTTCAGTTCGTGATTTCTGCCTACCTTAATTATTTCTTAACTTCCTCCAATCCTAGCTGTATGTTACAATCATCAAGCTGACTTCTCTCATAATGTGGGTTCCCATACCTCAAGTTTTCATTACTCTTTCCTATTCATACCCCAAATTTTAGGCGGTAGATAGCAATTTAGATAATTGTTATATTTAAGTTTTTTACCATCCCTATAATTCCATTTACTTTCACTAAGCTTTTTTCCATTTTCCATACAGTTAGTAAGCAGAAATGCTGTGTTATTCTTATTCATTATACTTTGTTTTCTTTTCGGAAATTGCTATAGATCATAAACCTTTGATGCACTTTTCAGGAACATATATGAGTAGAATTCCATCAACCTACTATCGTCCTTAGTAAATAATAGCCTTCTCTCTTATGCCATTTTTCCACAGCATTGCTTCTGATACCATGTTAAATAAGTTCACCTTGCTTGAACCCCTTACCTTCCGACGCCCTTGATTAAATGTGACTGTTTCCTGTTTTCTCATAATTATTTCCACAACTATCTCAGCTTTGTCGATACTACCAGCTTTCCGGTCGACCGAAATAATTCGTTTTTCTAATACACATAATATAATCATCAGAATAATCAAAAAAAAAAATTATATTACAAGAATCAAGAAGCCTCTGCCTAGTGTACTGTCATGCTATTGCTTATTTCTTTCAAAGTATTCAAGCCGCTGCGGACGTTAGTGATGAGTCATTCATAAAAATTGTTCCCGTACAATGTGTCCGGAACTGATTTACAGATCGGCCATTTTTGTCATAGTGGATATTACGTTTTACAATAAATGTCAAATTTGACGTTATAATCCCATAAGTCAGTTCAAGGGCCTTTTAGCTATAGTTTTTAAAATTATCAATATAAACTAATCAACTTTTACAGGCTATGAATTTAAAATTACAGATTATTAATGCTATTTCATCATACTGGCATTATTAGACGTGCATGTCAGCATAATTATATGATTATAAAATGATGTTCATTACGTAAACTAAAATTTAGACACGACTCAGGCAGTAGAACAAATAAATTGCCGATTTAATAATATAAAAATTCTAATTCGGTATACGTAAATAAATTTCAGACACGCCTTGTACACACATAATAGTATGCAAAATTGAGAGAAAACTACTGCAAATTTTGTACCTCAATAAATAAAGGAAGGTTAAAGGACCAATCTATAATCAATATGTAATAATTTAATCTTCTAGTCTGGGTGATTCGAACATATCACACTGCGGCATGTTTGAATGTACACAGCCAGTGTCTGGCCTCTCATATATCACGGTCACCACTCAATATATGGAACTTCTATTTAACAAATTGTCTGATGTAACAAATGTTGCTCTACTTTTTAGAATTATATACACGGCTATAAACTCTAACACCAATCGCACAACAAAATAACTTCTGCAATAAATCTAACCCTCTGGTTATTCTGATAAAAGTAATTAATAATCTACTGTGCATCTGAACGAGAGAGAGAGCTTTTTATGCACCAGTAGTATGCCTCCATATTATTTGCATTTTATATTCATTGTTTTTTCTATAGTTTGCTGTTACGCAAATGACTTTCTCAAAAGGAATTGTTGGGCCAATGAATATAAATGATTAGTATGTTATTTTCGAAACCAACCACTCATGTATTGCCGATAATACGAGTAAAGTACTAAGTAAATTAAAGTTCAATCGTGCATTTGTTTGATCTTCTATTGTGTGTCATAATTATTATGCAGTTAAAACGGATTGGCAATTATGAATAAAATGAAATGAAAGGTATAGTATAGTATTGACATTATATGCGAGAGTAATAAGTGTTCTCAGAAATTTTCATGACCATTATCTAAGTATCCAGATAAATGCATCTACTGCTATACCAAGCACAATTACTTCAATAGTAATTTTAAACTAAATATTTATGTATGTACATACATACATATGTGAAAGACTGGTTTATAAGCAGCTGTACTTAATAACATGGAAATGAAGTATTAAATGTTATGTATAGATATTGGAGAAAGATGATTGCATTACACGATATATACATATATTATGTGTATGGATTTTCTTAAATATCTAACTAATTTAAAAAATAAAATAAGATACTAAGGAATTATGGATTTTTAATAAACTTGCTCTAAAAATTAACCATATAAAATGTCTTTAGGAGTTTAAAATTTACTAAACTAGGATTATTAACGAACTCAATATAGACATTAAGAATTGTAAGAAAGGTTTCAAAATCAACGTGGAGTTAAAAATTTCTTTCAAACAAATAAAAAATCACATATTTTTATGTCCCTCGTATTGATCTCCAAAATGCAATCATATACATATTTGTCAATATGTAACTAGGATTTATGAAAAAAATCATAGAAATGGGACGGTAATTAGTTATATCAACAAAAGGTTTGTTTGACTATCATCATGGATCAACCAGTCAGGGGTACATTGCAGGACTGGACTTAAATGAATGATGTAATTTGAAATTGGACACAGTAATAGTTATGATATCACTATTACTCTGTTCCATTTCGAATATGACTCATTACGATTGATGAATAATCTTCACTCATTACATTATATTTTACTATCATTACAATAGTAATGATAATAAAATAGATATCGCTTTTGCAATGCCTAAACTTATCATATTTCTACATAAGGTAAAGAGAGTCTAGTGTAATCACAAAGCCTTATGTCCCATCCCGAGAGATGCCTTTATTAAAATAGAAGGCATAGTGACTTTTCTACATCATGAAAAACTATTAACTTCGGGACAAGTGCTACTATGTCATTTAAATGTTGTGAATGTTGAATTAACACATCTTCATTAGTTGAGTTTCGCGAATAAATCTGCTGTATAATTTTATGGCGATAAACCAAAAAGTTACCGTAGTACTCGCCATTTATAGCTTCTAATTTTAGAAGAAAATGAATTATATTCCAACTAGTGGATGCAATCTTCCTTTTAGCAATTTTGATCCTGTTTTTCATCAATCTCGTTTTCGTTTGTAACGATAAAACAATCACAGTATCAGATGTTCTGATTTTAATATATTCTAGATAATATAATTTGTTTTCAAATACACTTTTGATCATATAATTATGGTGACTTCATTAGAATACGACTATTACTTATGTCCCAATAATCAGTCATATACAGTCGCACATTATTTCAGCATAGGCTATGATTTAATAGCTCCTATATTCTTTAAGTATCTCCAGCACATTTAATAAGAGAGAAAATATCAATATTGACCAATTCTAGATTATAAAAAAAAAGTATTTTCTTTGAACTGCTACTGATAACAAAGTAATTGATATAGTGACATATCACGCTTTAACATTATCAACTGTAGATACTGGCATCAGCGATACGAATAAAAATAAATATATTTTCTTGCGATACAATTTTTGAGGTTGTGGTTTCAATACTAAATTAAAAAACGAGAAAGGGACAGCATAAATATTCTTAAGACCTGTATCCTATAATCCGTATTCTGGAAACTATAATTACCTATATCAGAAAAGGAAAAGTTTAAAGGTGCAACACTACTTCGTCTACGACTACGTCAAATAAAATGACATGGATCTTGTACACGACTTGCTTAACAAATAGGGCAATCCAATGACCTGTCAAATAAAATTCAATATGGCCGTTGTGGGCAAACAAGCAGATTTGTATAATTAAAATTTGACTATAAGTGCTCTTATTAAACAATTATCTTATTAAATTAACTTACTAAGGTCATTATTTAGTTATCTAAGTATGATGTTGTGTATCAAAGGTTAAAACTTATAATTATGTGACCCGAACGTTCTGTATTCCAGTTTGTTTAAAAGAAGTGTTTCAAGAAAAAAACAGCTGAACTATTGCCTGTTTTGAAATTTTCATTGGAAAACCAGATAATTTAGCTCGGCAGTAGTACTGTTCTATTTATAAGCATGATAGAAATTTTAATAGCAATAACACCTCAGCGAAGTATATGCGACATTAATGAAGCTCGGGGTGACATACATCTGAAAAATGAACGGAAGAAGTAATTTTTGCAACAATCTTAACCCAGGATATGTTGTTCTAGGAGAAAGAGCATTTTTAATAAAGAAGCACTAGGAATTCTGCAAGTGAATTTTAGTTATTCCAGCTTTTACTAAAGGAAGAACTCGTTAGTACATTAAAATATCTGACTCCAGTATCTGTGTTAAAAAAGTGTAATAATATGCAAAAATTAAACAGTGTAGATAAAATTGTGATTGTATTTAATGCTCTAATTCACATATGTAAGTTGTAAATGATTTTGTATTTATAATTATTTATGGCACTATCTTAATTTATTCCTGTACAACATAGCCATTATTTTAGAATTTAAATAGGTATTTCGCTACAGACAAAACACAAACCTTTAATAATAAGTTAAATTTATTTATTAATATATTTTAAATCTATTTACAATTTTTTAAGTCCTAAACTGTTATACATTGTACGCTAAATTTTTATAATCTTACACATAATATTTCTATATGATTAAACTTATTATCTTAATACTATTTATTAATTCCTATAATAATTAAGTGAAACTATTTTAATAAATAAATCTTATTAAACAATCCTCTGATTATTTTGTTAGGTATTGTAAATTTAAAGACAAGTTTAAATAATTAATCCTTATTCAGTGCATGAGTGACTTTCTTTTTCTTCGTACATTAGAAATAATAATGCACCAACATAACTACAATGTTCGGCTGCTACCAGCCATGCATGTAGAGTGAGCCGAAAGTATTGATTCACATATAATAATGCACTACACATCCATTGGTTTTAAATTAACTTCTTATAAATGTTTCACCTAATCAAAAACACATACTTTTCCACATAAATAAGTTGTTAATAAATGTAAGCGGTGAGACTCTTGAACAGTCATTTGGTCCTTAGTGTAATAAATATGTATTAAAACCAAATATACAATGTCCATACTTGGCACAGGTGGAATACCATCTATTAAATTATGTACTTTCAAGAGTGAATGGATCCAAATTATCAAGTAATATAATGTTCATCTGATAGCTGCCAAGAAATACATTCTCACACGAATAATTATTTTCCATGATGATTTCAACAAAATGTTACTCCAACTTTTGGGTTTTCAGATAAGAACATCCTCAGGTAATCACTCTGCATTCTCATGTTTATAAACTCAACACACACGAAAAGTAAAACCATATTAAACCTAATAATGATGGCATACCAAACTAAGGTTCATTCATTGTTTGCCCACAGACGCCATATTAGATCACGTGATTTGGATTCCCTAATTGATTTGTGTGTTTTATAGGTTATGTTATATTCATAATTTCATTACTACAGTTGTAAGGTGAATAGTAACGTGAGTTCCGCTACCTATCTAATCTACGTGATAAATAAATTAACACCAGTACACTAATTCATTCTGTATTCCGTAGCACTAAAAAATTCGTCGACTTTAGAAATTATTGCTTACCATTATAAACAGAAATATAAAACATGAATTATTGATAAACTACGGTTATAGCATAGATTTAATGTTGTTGCAATATTATAAACCATCCCTTGATATTTACGATTAAAAAAATATCCCTTGCAGTTGTTCATTGTCGAAAAGCAAGCAATACCATTATTATAAAAGTTCATAACCTTTCAGAGCATAAAAAGGACTTTCAGTGCACATTATGTAGAGTATAATTTATGTCTAGTACATATACGAGAATCGTTTAACAATCGTGTTTTATAGGCCGCAACACGAACAGAATACATCCATGTCACAAAACATGTAAATCTGTACAGTAATTGAGGAAGTCGAAAGTGTCTGGTTTCAATTGATTCCACCGGCTAGCAGCTCATTTATGTAAATTTTACACAATTCAGGGATGAATACTTTTTTAATCTACGTCTGGACAGTAAATAAACAGCTACATTTGCATAATATACTCTTTGAAAATATGTACATACATATGTATGTATGCCCCATGCTGATTGTTGGATTTCTCTCAATTAATATTGGCACGAACTGGTGAATATGGCCGTAGCGATGCAGTTTCGTCAAGTCAGTTGCCTAGTTTGCTATTGGTTTACTTAATTAAACACATATTCTTATCTAATGCACATATGTATATGGCGAAACAAGTCCAAATACTTGTATGAAGCAAGAAATGTACTTACACAGAGTCGGTAAAATTTGAGTGAAATTAAAAAATGTATGGGAAATACATTTTCCTCGTAAATTCAGAGAGAACATTTTCAATTAATTCGTAAATTAGATTATATAAAAATTAAAATTTACATTTCCTGTAAAGTAATAGAATCCTAATATTTTATGATGAAGCTTATATAGGTACGTGGGTCAAGCCTCAACAAAGTGAACATTTCACTATAGCGCAAATATTTCAAGAATAATTGTTCTCATAATTTTGGAAGTTATTCTTCCCAGTATTTATATCAGTATCAGTCAGCGTACCTACATCATTTGAATCACTGAACAATTGCGCAACAGTTGTGTCTACTAAATCCGACCATTGTTTAACAAACATTTTGACCACACTACTGGCAAATTTCTTTATCTTCCTAAAAATGAATGTATCTTTGTTTGTCCCGTATGCGTTCCTATACCATTCACCAAATTGCATGAAATGTTGATGAGTTGCTGTGCGCTCGCCTCAATTAGTACAAGCATTTTATAATAGGTGACGCAAGTTTGTCTGTTTTCGGTCTATGAGTGCGCACGCTTGACAGAACTGCATTGAAGCAAATATGTATTCTTTGCTTTTTCCAAGTGAATTTGTAACAGTCATCATAAAACCTTACTTTCGCTGTCAAATCAATTATGTCACCCAAACTTCAAGCGATTGGTCGATCTAGACCACAAGCACGAAAGAATTTGCATCATGACCTTCAGAAACAGACAAGCTAAGGGAAGCAAAACTAGAAGCTGTCTGAGTACGCACGGCTTAATGTTCGTTTGAAACAGAAGGACAACGAAAGTAAGACTTGAAACCGCTCGAAAAAGTAATACTCATGCCTCTTCGTCTGAAACAGTCGGGCAACGAAAAGCAAGACATGAAACCGGTCGAGTACGCAGTGATCGATCTAGTCTAGACGAACACTGTGCGCTGATTTAAATCTTGATGCATTTTATTACTACACTAGTTATAACTAGTCTTCATCTAAGCGTAGTTACTGTAAAAATGGATAAACTATATACATTGCAGTGCCCTTAAATTTAAGAATAAAGCACCTGAAATATGCTGCACGGGTGGAAAAGTCTAATTTATCCATTATCACCGTTGGTATTATTAGGTGACACAAGGAATTATACGCAAGTACAATGTTTCCAAATGACATAGTTCGGTGCAATAAATATCGTGCTCGAAATTTAAATGCCAACATTCAAAGTGCAAGGGCAAGTTTATTATTGTGCAGGATCAGTAATACCACTGACGAACGCAGATCTCAAATATCTATTTTTATTTGATGGGAAACAGTAATAAACAAACCGATCAACGTTGTCTATTCGATATGGGCACTGAAAGAGAAAATGTCGCTGCATTAGAAATTTTATTCGATCAACACAACTAACTGATTCGATCGTTCAGAACAGAACAAATGCCAACTGATGATCACAAAGTTGTAGTTGGAACAGATAAAACACTTGTCTGCTCTACAAAGAGATCTGGAAAAGAATAAGTAAGTCAGTTCTATGAATTACTACTCGTGTCGATTGATGATTCGTGAAAACTCTGAAAACCATACCTTGAAATGTCGACAATTGTTCCATCTACACATTGTCGATATGTATACGAAAATCGAAATCAAACGACTCCTGTACATTCGATTAAATCAAATCAAGTTGCATTCCGAAGAGTACATGATGGATTGGGGAAAATGGTCATACTACAGGACACATTTAAGGGAGCCCACAGCAAATACGTGAATACACACAAGATGCAATGACATATGATCGCGCATATGGACGCCCAGATTCGTTTATTACATTCATATGCAATCCTTCGTTGGATGAAATAGAAGTTTTGGTTGACTGGAAAATCATCATCGGATCGTTATGAGATTTCCGCGCGTGTATTCAGACAAAATTTAAATCTTTAATGGATTTCATTGTCAAGCATCATGTTTTTGTAGAGACACGCTGCTCGATGTATTACATTGAATGGGCACACATTTTGATTTGGTTTATCAAAGAAGTCACAGCAAATAAAACTGATCAGCAGAAACACCAGATGACGACATTGATCAGACTTATTTATGGACCAAAGCACTTTAATAAACATAATTAAAACACAAACACTTTCTTACTTTGTGTGGCATTACAATGCATGGGATACAGCAGTTTATTATAAAAAGAATCCTGTTGGATAAGATTCGATCTCACGAAGTCCAAA
The DNA here is from genome assembly GCA_963170755.1 of Amphimallon solstitiale. Classification (NCBI taxonomy): domain Eukaryota; kingdom Metazoa; phylum Arthropoda; class Insecta; order Coleoptera; family Scarabaeidae; genus Amphimallon; species Amphimallon solstitiale. The sequence goes on from OY720675.1 coordinate 69,296,597, forward strand.
TAGCAAGCCAAGTACTCTATTAACCGAACCACCGAGGGTGTACGACATGGATTCTTTTAATCTTCCCAACAAATTTCATCAGGCTTATTTAAAGAGAAGCTCACACACAAACAGACGTATATTACTAGTTTTCCAGTGTTTGACAATTGCAATTAGAATTTTCTGCTTCGTACAAAGAATTTAAATAGCGAAATTTCATTAAAACAATTCACCCCTGAATGAAATCACGGCCTCTAATTGCTAATTATGTGCCCTATCCACCAGAATTCAGGATAAATGAGTCGAATCTTTATATCATCCCGAATTGCATCATTTAAAAGTTAAGAACATATTTTCTTTTCTTTACCAAGGCTAATATAAACAAAATAACTACTGTGAAGAAAAAAAAAATAGCTGAACTTCGAAAACAGGTCAGTTTTTTGCCAAAAATAATTTGTAAAAAAAGTTTGTAAAATATATAACTAATTTATAATTTTTGTAAAACGTGTATAATGTTTCAACTAAATTCAATTCTATGTAATGTTTTAAGACTACCATGATCTTACATCAATTATCCCATTATACTATTATATACAGGATGTCCAGAAACTCTCCTGACAAACGAAGACCGGAGATTCCTCAGATAATTTTGAGACAATTTAACCCAATTCACCCTAGTCCGAAAATGCTTCCTAAGGGAGCTAGAGCTCTTTGAAGATGGCGCCTTGTAATTAGTTTTTTTTTTAATATCTCCCGAACGCTTCTATTTAGAAAAACAAAAACTGGTACACTTATTTATCCTCCAGAGATGAATCGATTCCATCAATTGCGAATTTCTAGTACCGGTCATAGGCGTCCATTTTGGGTAGGTAAACGGTTATTTTAACGCATAACTTTTTTGTCTTTAACTTTTAAGCATTTGTGACACTAGATTATTAAATGTTCAGGTATTCTAGTACTAAAAGGTACTCTTACTTTAAGTCGGTAGGATACACCGTTTTCTAGGAAAATCGATTTGAAAATTTTTCGTTTTTTCGTCATTAAAATTCAATTTATTATGTACCTATTTATTTTTAGCGACGAACTTAGCTAGGACTATCAAGGCATGGATGAAAATTAATTTAATAAATCATCTTTTGTTTCAATAAATGCAGCACACAATTCGTAAAAAAAAGTTTGGGAAAAGAAGCAAAAATCAATTTGAAACAAAATTTTAGCTGAAGGTTTTTAAAAACAAAGTATTTATTACAATGGAACGAAACTAACAAAAAAAGAACAAGTATCAAAGGTAGATAGTTACAAAAGATGCTCGATGTGATGACCATTAGTCTCTATGCATAAATTTACCCTTTTGCTTAGACAACGCCGAATTCTTGCAAAAATTCCAAAGTTATTTCTAAATTCGTTGCAAGCATCTTGTATCCTTAGCCAGAGTTGTGAATGATTTTGTATCGGAACGGAATAAACAAATGCTTTTATGTATGCCCAAACACAATAATCGCAAGGATTCAAATCCGGCGACCTTGCTGGCCAAGCAACTGGTCCGCCTCTTCCAATCCAATGGTCTTCGTAGTTACTATCTAGAAAGTCTCGTACATTCCTGCTAAAGTGGGCCGGACAGCCGTACTGTAGAAACCATAAGTTTTTCCGAATATTTAAACGCACCTCATCTAACAAATCAGGTAAAATATTTTGCAGGAAATGTAAGTAATCAACACCATTTAAACGAGCAGGTAATTCCACAGGTCCAAGTAGATAATCGTCAACTACTCCAATCCAGACGTTTATGCTAAACCTATGCTGATGCTTCAATTCTTGAACAACGTGGGGATTGTCACCAACGTACGAATAATAGTGTGCATTATGTACATTAAAAATTCCATTTTTTGAGAATGAAGCTTCGTCACCATACAAAATGTACCTGAAAAAATCTTCATCTTGATTTATCTGATTTTGTAACCATCTAGCGAATTCTAGACGAGCAGGAAAATCTCCTTCTAGCAGTGCTTGCACCTTTGTAAAATGAAAAGGATATAAATTTTCTTTGTGTAAGATATTTCCTACGGAAGATTTTGAAATTGTGGGGATGGCAGATAGTCTTCGAACGCTAATTTCTGGATTTTCCTCAACTTCCATTAAAATAACATCTTCATGTTCTGCTGTTACATCATTATGTCTCCCTGTGTCATTTTTTTTGGGACCACTGAACCTGTTTCTCTTAATCGTTGATGAAGAGCTGTAAATGTTGAGTGAGTGGGATGCTGACGATTGGGAAATTTTTCAGCGTATCTACGTTGCGCTGCTCGAGCGTTACACCTCATTTCGCCATAAACTAAATGCATATCGACGTATTCTTCATTAGTAAAAACCATTTTTTTTTAAATTGAAATCGTTGTGTTTGAATGCTACAAAGTAAAAAATTAAAAGATAAACTTCGCGAACTGACAACAATTTGACAATTAAAAACGTAGGTTTTATTTCTGTTGGCAGTTCAGAGCGAACTAGTGCAAAAAATAATAAATTGAATTTTAATGACGAAAAAACGAAAAATTTTCAAATCGATTTTTATAGAAAACGGTGTATCCTACCGACTTAAAGTAAGAGTACCTTTTAGTACTAGAATACCTGAAAATTTAATAATCTAGTGTCACAAATGCTTAAAAGTTAAAGACAAAAAAGTTATGCGTTAAAATAACCGTTTACCTACCCAAAACGGACGCCTATGACCGGTACTAGAAATTCGCAATTGATGGAATCGATTCATCTCTGGAGGATAAATAAGCATACCAGTTTTTGTTTTTCTAAATAGAAGCGTTCGGGAGATATTAAAAAAAACTAATTACAAGGCGCCATCTTCTAGCTCCCTTAGGAAGCATTTTCGGATTAGGGTGAATTGGGTTAAATTGTCTTAAAATTATCTGAGGAATCTCCGGTCTTCGTTTGTCAGGAGAGTTTCTGGACACCCTGTCCAGAAACTCTCCCCGTTTATTTTATTTATATTATTAAAATTAGAATGATTTTTTATAAAAAAAAGGAACTAATATATTGTGTTTCATAATTATTTTATATTCTACTGTCTATTCTTTATTACTACCATGACGGCAGCTGACAGTACAAATCTTTATCAAATCGAATTATATAATGTGAAACTTTTATAATAAAAATGTGGTGTGCTTCACAATTAACATACTGTAAGAATGAACAAATTCATGGAAAACGTACATTTTTCTCAAAAATGTGCAATACATATTGTGTAGAGCCTTATTTGAATAACCGTTCTAATATTGTGGGCATACATATATAATAAATGTTTGTTTTTCTTTGTGCACTGTCAATCTTAACACACCACTGTAGTATACATGCACATATATGTACGTCATAGGAGAATTCATTATCATAGTACTCAAGAATACTGAATAAATGGTTTCTTATAATTACGAACTTTCAACTCGACAATTTAACAACAACAAAACAAGGAATGCAATAATATATTCATGCAGGTCACCGCAAGAGTCTAGGACATAATTAACAGAGGCAATCAGAACAAGCGTAATACAGAACAGAAACGGAATAATACAAAATGTAATTTCCCAGAAATAAATATCTGAAGGGTTCGTGTTTTATTGCCATTTTATTATTTACTTTTCCGTAAAACACACTCAATAGGGGTAGTCTGATATTTTCAATTATAGTTTATATAAATCTGATTATTATTATTACTGCGGGCAGTAAAATTAGGTTATGTGATATGAGAATGTAAAAGGAAAATCGCAAAAGTACCCATGCACTTTCTTTTCGGACTTAATAGTAGTAGTAATTTCAAATAACAATAATTAAAATCTAATAATACATGTAATATTAAGATCGCCTGAAGTTTAATGTGAAATTGCAATCTATCTGTAAAACCAGAGTTACCATGTAATTTTAGTTTTAAAAGTATGTAATACTTAGACCTTTTACAACATTTTAGAGTGTTTTCATCACTTGTAATGTAAATTCGCTATTAGTTTCTGTGATTTCAAATTCAAAATACTGTGAGATTACAATACTTTCTTAATCAGTACTCTTAATAAGTATTCGCATTAAAAATTTATAACATCTTTACTGATTAACTCACTTGTGATTTTTATACTTTCGTGAGAATTATTTAAAAAATCAAAATTATTAATAACAATAATAATAATAATTTTATATTGATTGAATCGGCCGTTACTTGCTGGAACTCCATAATAATTAAGGTTGAAGTAAAAATAATTTACAACTAATTTCCAGTTTTTTTTTTGTAAATTATTTTTACTTCAACCTTAATTAATAATTTTATTAATTACCCAACAGAAAATTCCAAATGGGGCAATACAACTACAAGAATGTTCGATAATATAATGTAGATTAAGAAATAATTATGAAATGATGTAACACATGATTATAACAAAAACAACAAGCATATTAAATAAATTGGAAAATTGACACTAAAATCACAACAGTTACTCATGTCGATTATTGAATTTTATAGCAGCGTGGTATAAGGGTGCTTTGTATAGAATATTCGTCCTGAGCATCGGAACCATAATTGACTTGCTTGCTCTCGACTGAAGACGTGGCACCAGGATGTTCACTCTAGAAAGCAATTCCGGAGCATCCAATACACTGAACAGTAAGTTATTCATGAAGGAGGCGCTGATGCCAGTTCTTCTTTCGGATAGTGCTCTAAAATTATGTTTCAAGAGCAATGCGCCGTAGTCAGTATTCTAAATCGGATAGAAGCCATCTAGTTCGAATGACAGGTATTTCAGGAACCTCTTTGCACCCGTTCAATTGCGTTCGAGTACACATGGTATATCAGGAACCACACCTCAGATGCGTATTTCAGTTTGCTTATAACGAGGGCATAGAAAAGGGAACATATCGTTTGTAAGGTAGTAAAACAATTACAGGTACGAATAATGAAGCCAAGTATTTTATGCGCAGAAACGGTAACGGATGATATATGCTCAGCAAACGTAAGTGCCGAATCAAAAAGAACACCCAGGTCTTTGACGGATGACAAAGTATATATATATATATACCTGGGTGTTCTTTTTGATTCGGCACTTACGTTTGCTGAGCATATATCATACGTTACTGTTTTTGCGCAAAAATAATATGTCGAAACGTAAAATAAACACAAATTTTATTCTACGAAAATGGTTTTTAATTTGTAATGCCGAAAATTCCCACAAAGAAAAATATCATAATTTATATATATACCGTTTGACTGAAATAAAAGTAGATATAGGGAAACACACATGTGCATGCAAACATGAAATGGAGGGGTACGATAGTAGGGGAGTTCATATGAGTTCATATCGGGACACCGGGGTACCCAATTATCAGACCCATAATGACCTATGCAGCCCCTATTTGGATCAACACAGCCGCCACTCACATCAAGAATCTTCAAACAATCCAAAACATTTCACTCAGAATGGCAATCAAAGCCCCCTGGTTTATGAGAAACAGCCAAATTCACGAAGACACCGACACAGAAACAATCGAAGACTACATCAAAGAATTAGCCGCAGGTTTCTACGATAAGATGGAAACCCACGAAAACGCCACAATTACGGAAGCCTTGAACTATGACCCCCAGAACTACTGGAAGTACAAACGCCCCAAGCTGGCAATTATCTAATATCACATACGGAAGCTAACATAGCACTATCGCTCCAATAACCAGATGCTCCACACTCAGAAAAAGTGTAAAAAGCTCAACGCTTAACACGCCAACACCAACAAAGAAGAAGAAGAAGACCGGGGTACCGAGGCTTTAGTGCAAAACGTTGAAAGCTAGTATGCAGACGTTTGCTTTAAGGTTGTTGAGTACATCAAAACCATTAAATTGAAAATAAGTAAAGACGACAAATTATGGCATTTATGGATATATTAGGTAAATATAAGTCTAGAAAAAATGGTTAAAAAAATCTACCACTGTAAGTAAATATAATATTAAATAAAATAGCACAAAAACCGACAAATTTTACTCAATCAGAACAGGAATTTCAATAGATTTTTTCAATATAATCTAATTAATTCATAATGAGAAGTGCCTGTAAAAGTTCCTGACAGAGCTATTTTGATAAATAAAAAATTATCGACTTGGAAATAAGGACTTATAATAATCGCTAATTTATTCAAAGCGTAACTCCTACGCTATCATTAATTTTTCATATTTTGCTCTTACAGGAACTTTAACATATTGTAAACAAAAGAATAGTACAAATGGTTTATTAATATATTTTGTTGTTGTTGTATTGTTGTTGATTATTGTAAACGGATACCGCCCCTTGCTGGTACATCCCATACATTTTGTAAACACGCCCATTTTAAATCATGTGGTATAATAAATAAGCATAAATGCACAAAATTTGCCAGATGTTTTTCCTTCTCTAACGGTGTCTGATGTTAGGTGTACTCGTATTCCATAAATCGTAAGATTAGTGTATAAAAAGTTATTTGAAATGGGATGTAAAAGTAAAATTTGTGCTTCAAGACGCAGAAAGAAAACAAGGAAATTCGGTAAATTTATATTTTATTTAAATAGAATAATTATAAATTATTTTTTTCTTGTAGAGAATCTAAAAGAAACGACAAAAAAACAAATGCTTAATCTGAATGTGCAATTCCGGAACAGGAATTTGAAGTGAAGCCTCAAAATGATAATTCAGATATCCATTCTGTCGAAATGGTTGACAATGAGAATTTAGACGTTTATTCTCCTATGGAAGTGGAAGTGGATACCAGTTACAAATGTATAACGGATCTCTTACAAGGACGAATGAATTGTCAATTTAGGTCATGTCCTAAAAGAATATGAAAAAGTTATAAAGCATGGTAACCATTGCACAATGGGGAAAATGAAATTTACAAAGGAAACCAGAATTGGTCTTGTTTCTAACTTGCATTTTTTTTGCGACAATTGCGATACGTTTATAATTATTTGCACAGACCCGACAATGTCATCCGAGACAAATCTAACAGAAGCTATGGTTTGGGCAAATTTAGCAATTGGAATAGGAAAAAGCCAGTGTGAAGAATTATTTGCCTTAGTGAATGTACCTTTTATGGCAGATAGAACATATAGTAGAACAACATCAAAGAAAAATTGCTATTGATAAGGGAAACGTTAATCTTGATGGAACACCCTTTATAACTGTAATCTTCTAACTTCTAACTTTTTATAGGCGTTCGTAGCAAAACATGTTCGGCATGTTCCTATTACAAAAAACACAAAATGAAATCCAAAAAGCATGACTGTGTCCTAAATTTTACTGGTCCTTCGACGGCAATGGAGCAAGATGTTATAGTTGAGGGATTTACCAAAAGTATTGATCAGCATGGACTCATGTACAAATATGTAATAGGTGATGGAGATTCCAGTGTTTATGCCCGCATTATAGAAAAGGTTCCATATGGTCGACAAGTGATAAAAATTGAATGTGCTAACCACATGACACGTTGCCTCAGTGAAAAGTTACACAAACTCTGCGTCAATACATCCTTCCCTATTGCAAGTAGAAAAATTTTGATCGCGAAAGATGTGACAGGAATATCGAAACTTGAAAAACTTATCAAAGGTATAAGGACGTCAATCAAGAACAATAAAAGCAATTCCACGGCGTTGCGAACAGAATTAAAGAATGCACCATATCACGTTCTTGGTAATCACACTAGATGTGCAAATTTTTGTAAAAGAAAACATTTAACTAAAGATGATTCTTCTACCACTATAGATAAACAATTTCTTATAGAGATCCAGAAATGCATTGAACCCATGATAAATAAAGCCGACAGGCTTGCCTTCAATGAAACAACCAATCAGGAGGAAAGATATATGGCATTAGTCGCAAAATGTACCGGGGGAAAGCGGATTAATTTTTCCCGCAGTACTTCGTATACAGCACGAGCTTATGCTGCAGCGGTTTCACATGCAAGTGGCCCTGGATGGCACATTGAGGCATGGCGAGGAAGGCTTCTGGGTCATTATTCTCAACTAATTCTAAACCGAAGGCAACGAACACACTATTTGCGGAAAAAAAATCGGAAAGTCAAAATATACAAGAAAGCGCAAACAACAGGACCAGATATTCACTATGGTCCAAATGCTTCTTTGCCAGATATTCGTGAAGATGAAATGGTAGAAAAAAAGAAAGAGTTTCTGGCGAAACTTAAAGCAAGAGTATCTTCACCAGAAAAAGTAAAGGAAATTGAAATATCTACGAGAGGGCAGCATGATAATAACTTGTGGCGAGAACTTAGACAGGATTACCTAACAGCCTCTAATTTTGGTGTGATTGTGAAGAGAAGGGCTTCAACACATTCTCATAATTTACTCAAAAGACTGTTATATACAAATAAGGATTTACGGACAAGTGCAATAATCTATGGAAGAGTAAATGAGTCTGTTGCTATTGCAAAGTATGAAGCTCTAACTGGTGTTGAGGTTAATAGCACTTCTAAGAACTAATCGCAAATAATGGAATTGTAGAAGTAAAGTGTTTGCTATCTATTAAGGGAAAGTTACGGGATTCGAGTAAAACCAATTGTTTTACCTATGTCGATAACAAAATCACATTGAAAAGAAACTACAATTACTATTTTCAGGTACAAGGTCAACTCAACATTTTGAAAAGAAATTTTTGTGATTTTATTATATACACTGATGACGATTTTAATGTAGAAAGAATATTTAGAGATGACGATTTGTGGAACAAAAGTATGTTACACAAATTGATAACATTCTACGAACAACATCAGCTACCAGAAATTATTGATGGACGAATACCAAGAGGCATGAAAACAAGAAATTAGACTTAAGTTTACTTTTTATTTTAATCAAAAATTACTATAGAAAATATATTGCCAACATCTCTAATTGACTAAATAAAATACATATATCAATAGATTAATAGCAATTTTATTTACTGTCTGAACACCCCTGCTGTTCCCTAAGGTTGGGACGTACTTAGGAAACAGCCGGTAATTTTCAAACTGTTTAGTTTTCTTTAACATCCCAAGAAAAACTTGGAGGTGAGAGCCGTTTCTGTTTATTTAGTGTATTTGTTATTAAATCATTTTTATTATTACGCATCTGCACACAAATGTGAAAACTGGTCAATTTATATTTCTTGCCGAAACATCACGTACTATTTTTAGAAATTACAAGACACTCGTCTTGAAGCTTCCTGAATATTTTACAAAATAAAGTTACTATTGCTAAAATGGAAACCTTCAATTTGACCTTAAACTATTGGCAATAAGCAATAGCAACTAGCAAAATTATAAAAATGTCGCCTCCAGTAAGATTTTTATAATTTCTTTTCTAAAGAACGGGGAAACTTTTCTGTCAAACTAATAGTAGTAAGAGAAAGTCCATTGTTTCACACTGAATAACGGGCGTTCTATATGTACAATATAGGAATCTTAGTAAATAAAATAAAAATGAGTACCCTGTATATTAATAAACGGAGAAGATATGTGTTTTTACTTTTAACGTACAAAAATATATTACCCATGTTTATTTGTAAGAGACCATAATTAATTACATTTTGCCAGTAATTCCTAATATGTAATAACAGCTATAAAAAATATTTACACGCTCCATACAAACTATATTTTTATGAACACGTGTTCTCGTTTTTCTCAATGTATCTATTCATTCTTCAGTTTTTCAGACTAAAAATATGGAAAAAACTTGGTTCATATTTTGACGTCGGCAAAAAGTAGGCGGGACAATTCAGACAAAAACTATTTTCTTGAAATGTGCATACTAGCGACCCCATAGAGGATTTAGTTTGCGTAACTGGGTACTGAACAACCTTAAGGAATTGCTAAGCTATGTACGGCTTTTGTATAATATTTTGGTAACTGATGTATAATGTATTAACATTGAACTGAAACAAAACTCTATAAAATTTGTAATTAAAATAAAATTCTTATAAAAAATTAAATAAAATTCTCACATTTAAAACGAAACAAAATATTATACTTAATGAACTATACAAAATTTAATGTTGAAGATGTTCAAATGTCTATCCCTCTTGCATCAAGCAGTACCCTAAACGATTATAAAACCCAGGAGTAATCATTTGTATGGCGTTAAGAATTTGTTCTCTTAAGCCATCCAAATCAATCGCTCTATTTCCTTCAGCGGTATTAATATTTTCGAGTTTGCTCAGATACAATGTATGTACGTTCACGCTCTAAAGTTACCGAACGAATGTGTTGTCCGCGCTCTCGGTCTCCCCACTATCTCCCCACACCACCGGTCTTATACATAGGTACATGTTTATGTGTGTGTATTTGAAGATGCATATTAACTTTTAAATACGACAATCTGTATATATATATATAAAATATATTTATATATATATATATATATATATATAAATATGTATTGAAAAATTGAATATCTTCTTGGTAGTATGTAGTGGCATACAATGAAATAAAAGTAGTAATAATATGACAACTGGCTGTCATTTAGAAAACATTGACAAATATAGAAATTAAATCAAATATTTATAAATGAAAATGTAATTAAATAAGCATAGGACAGTCGGTATTACTTATATAGTTATATCAAAAGGCTTAGGTCTACCACAAACTGTTCAGTTAATGCAATTATATAAATAATAACGACGCAACTATGTAATGAAAAATTACGAGTAGAGCTGTTGTTAACTGAACAGCTCTACTCTACTAACTGAGCATTAAGTTCGTAATAACGAATGAAGGTAATGTCAACAAATATAAACGTTCTTGTTTTCTATTTTTTTATTTTTAATTACTGAAAATGTTGCAAGCTACCACGTGTAAATAAAGAAAACAAAAGGTGTTAAGTTGTGAAGACTTAGTTGCCCCCTCTAAAGCTCTCTTCGCATTTTATTACAATGTCAATATGAAGTACCTACCCTTGCCACGTACTTGAGTTTATTCAAAGGTATTTTTGAAAATTAGCCTTGATCAGGGAACGAAGGGCAACAGAAGAAGCCTTACTAAAATTGTAACCTTACTCAATAAGTTGAAAAATATTCGTTGTGGAAATACTAAAATGTAAATTACAAGTTAATCTTTTTGTTTTTCTTGAGAAGTTTATTAGTTCGTTTTTTGTTTTACTTTAGAATTTTTTTTAAAATATCTGTTATCTTTGTAATAATAAAATTAACTGCAGTAAATAAAATTTCTAGTTAAACAACTGCGTTTTTTATTTTTTGATTACAGTAGTGGAGCGGTACCTTCAATCAGTGAAACATATCTCCTGCAAATTATAGGGCAATATCTTAATGAAAAGCATTTTTAAAAATGATATGTGAAGATTCTACAGTGCCTCACAAATGCATGCAAACACTGAAAAATAAGTATGCCGGTATAAATCTACGTTGGCCCTAATATACATTACTTTTTGAAGAATGCATAAGTGCTTACTTTTACATAAAAAAATGACAGACGAACATGCTCCTTAATAAAAAAAACCTGGAAAAACATTACAAGAGCTGTATGTAATCCTGTAGTAGATCTATACTTAATGTACGTCTTTTAACAGGGATTGAATGTATGTACATTCACAGTTAGTGTACGTAGATTTTCTTCGAGTCGTTGTGTACTTACATAGCGGTGCTGTGATATTATATTACACGAGTGTAAATTTAAACGTTAAAAATTTAAATTTACTATCATGCCTTGGAGCACTGCATTACCTTGCTGTTTCTTTTCCACCTGAACAAGTAATATTAATTGATATACTTGTAGAACAACACTCACATGTTTTCTTACAATGATTATAATTGGTCAAGGAGTTGCCGATGATTTTCATTGTAACTTTACACAAACACATTTTAGAGTGTGCACATGTTACCGGAAATGTATGTAATTTGTCATTAAATAAAATTCCTAGGAAATGTATGTAATATCTAAAATCGACAGGAAATATGTGAAATAAATTTTATTATACACATTACCTAGGAATTCTATACATGTCCTAAACAGCAATCGGAAATGTGTTGAATTCAGTATGTCACGGAGGGTGGGAGGAGTGTTGCTATTGCATCATCGCCTCGTGTGATCGTGGAGCGGTTAATGTCGCTTAAACATTCATTGCGTATGCGCATTGCCGTCGTTCATCATGGCGTCCGAGTCACATATCGCGCTTATGAAAAATCGATTTTACAACGATTTAGCAACGTGCAGAAACTTAAAAGTACTAAGAATACTGTTTATCTTGAAGATCAACGTTACAAAGTATTATAGGAAGATGTCACTGCGGCAAAAACTACAGCAAGAAAGACTCCTGGCGATTATTGGTTGTTACGGCTATTCGATGTGCTTACTATAGACCAAATGAGAAAGCTTATTTTTCCTGTTAAAGATACTGGGAGCAATATACTTTACTACGCATGTGACAGCGAGTTATTCGACATATTACACGAAGCGCATGTAAGAATTGGCCACGGTGGAAGAGATCGCATGATGAAAAAGGTATGAAGTCACTACAAAAACATAACCCGTAAGGATATAGAAACCTATATTCACCTTTGTGAGCCATGTCAACAAAAGCAAAAAGGTATTAAAAAGGGTATTGTTGTAAAGCCTATTATAGCGTCTGAGTAGTTCAACTCCAGATGCCAAGTAGATTTGATAGATTTTCAGTATCAACCCGACAATGAAAACAAATTCATACTCGTTTATCAAGACCCCTGAACAAAATTTGTTGTATTAAGACCATTCAAATCTAACCAAGCTGAAGAAGTGGCCTATACTTTGTTGGACAAATTTACTCTACTGGGTGCCCCTGCCATTCTTCAGTCCGACAATGGTAGAGTTTTCCAACAAAATTATTGAAATTTAAAATCATATTGGCCTACTTTAAAAATTATCCATGGAAAGCCCAGGGATTCACAGAGTCAGGGAAGTGTGGAAAGGGCAAACCCGGACATAGAAAATATGTTACCACTTGGATGCAAGACAATGTTAATTCACATTGGAGTGAGGGTATAAAATTTGTGCAACTCATTAAAAACAGAGCTTTTCACGCTGGCATCAAGCAAACTCCTTATGAAGCCCTTTTTGGATGTAAAGTAAAAGTGGGTCTATCGTTACCAAGTGATGTAATTATATTTAGAAGAAATATCTAAAACCTAAAGAGGTTTAAATCATAACCAGCAGGGTTTCCTCAAATTTGCTATTAGTTCCTTGATGAAACTAAACAAGAAAACAGTCGTGTTTGGTTTTCTATGCATTTAAAGGCTGTTATGTTGGGAGTTCCTAAAGGGTCAGTATTAGGAACCATACCTTTTAATATTTACAAGAATGATATCAGTTAACACATCAAATTTAAAATTGTAGATACGCTGATGATAACACATTTTGATTTAGTTAGAAACATCGAATTGCTTTATCGGTAATATGGGAGCAATACATGTGACAAGCTCAATAATACTTAATCATAATAATTTTAATTTGGTGATTGAAAAAATTCTAATATTGATATTTACATTAAATGCACATGTAGAATATTTACCAAACAATCCAATAAAACATCTGTTGTGTGATCAATTCTGAAGCATTTTTAAAGACATGCTATCCTCGACTCTGTCATGAATTATAAAATTTGATGAGAGGAGGTTCGTCACACCGTGATGTAATTTTAATTTTTGGAAAAGAAAGCATTAAGAATAAGGAAATCGATTTATGTACACCAAATTTTACTTGAATATTTAACATTTTGCGGAAACAATCTAAACAAATTTCGCCTAAATTCGCAACATAACACAAAGCATAATCAATTGAAACACCCACATTATACTCTCTAAAAAAATTAATTAAGTATCAGAGTATAAATTTATATAACGTATTGCCTAGGAAAAACTGAATAACAAAAAATATAGAGACATAATTAAAAGTTATCTAAAAAAGATAATTCTTACGAAATCCAGTATTTATTGAATACACCATAAAATTGTAGCATAATGGTTTGTTTTTGTTATGTTACCTTACTCATTTTTTTATTTTGATTTTAAAGCTTGGTTCGATTTCTCCATCACGTCAGGATTTTGAGATGCATGTTTAAGAGGGATCTCTACTGGACGGACAAAAATCATGAACATTATCACTGTAGGGGTTTCGATTTCCCCTTAAAATTAAGATCAAATTTTAACTATTACACCAATTTGTAGAGAAAACTCAAATTTACGTACGCTTAGTAGTAAAATTTTGAATTACTTTTTATTTATTTCAAAATATATTCGCCAAAATGTCTAATATTGACCTACTTCTGCTGCTAATTATGACAATTTCTAAAATAATTTTAGAAAAAATATTACTAGGCGTACATTGATATTCGAATTTGGTATAAAAAAATTAAAAATTGTCTACAGTGGCCTCAGCGGCAGCGGCTGGGAGTAGAGATCCCTCTTAAACAGTGCGTCTCAAAAATATATTAAATTTGAATATACTGATAGTTAGCAACTAATATGGGCATATTACAATTAAATATAGTACCTACTGGTAAGCATATTGGGGCAGTTTGTATGTATATAAATAATTTTAACAACTTCCGTTATGTGTAGGGAGAGGACACGAAAGGTTGATGACTCATCGGCCATGGGCGCACTATTGAAATGTTTATTTTTAAAGGGGTTTTAATTTATTTATATAATTAGATAACAAGTGGCTGGTGATCTATAAAATACAAAATACCTTATTATTTGTTCATTATGTAGTTCAAGTCGAGTAAAGGAGTATAAATATTTACTAGCAATACTTTCTCAAAGTTCTCTTCTGTAAGATTTGTTCTCTTTGAATGAAGTACATCCTTGTAGATAAAAAACGTCCTTTCTACATCGCAACTGGTTATAGGTGCGTGCTGGAAATATTCCTTTATTTCAGCGTATTTAGCAGTTAGATTTTGTGTCATTGTCCCCATACACAATTGCCGCAATGATATTAAATCTGGATTTCTACTAAAAACTGAGTCTAACTTTTGCCGAAGGCCACATCCGAAGTCACTTGGAAAACTTTGGAAATTATTAATAGCCACATTTGATGTGATTGATCCATCTTTTAATTTGAGATTTCGATTTTCAAAATATGTGATTAGTTTAGGCAAATTTCCAAAGTGTTCCTGAAGGAATAACAACTGATTTTTTAAATTTGAGATTTGTGTTAGTTCCTCGGACTCTGAAATACTTCGAGCATCGTGATTCAAACATGTAACGAAATTTTGTAAACTATCGAAATTCTCTGCAAAAAAAAACTAGTAGCTTTTAACCATCTAGTTATTACTGGTGAGAGAGGCAGTGACAAAAATAGAAGTTTTTTCCTGTAAAGAGCTACTCTCGATGGTGCTTTTCTAAAAACTCTTTTAAAAGCGAATACAAGTCTATTAATTTCCGGATACCTGTCTCTGATATATTCACAGATTCTGTGGAGAGCATGTGCTACACAAGTAACATGCAGCATATAAGGATATGTTTCCTTTAATAGTATGCCTGTTTTTAACATATATACGACACTGTCACTAACAAATAAAACTATTTTTTCCCTGTACCCATGATCTAAATAAATTATAACTAAATATGTATGGGTGTGTTACTGAAACTTAACAAAATCCAATGCACACTTACGTCGAGATAATTGGGAGAAATAGATTTAATGAAACAGTATTAAACAGGAACTATTACAAAAATTACGAAGTACGTAATTAACAGTCAAAACAACGAAAAATCGAAACTAACGTAAGTATGAATGCACTCTGTGCAGGCCGGTTCGTATCGATCGCGAGAACAGCCTATAACTTCAGGGGTTCCTCAAGGATCCGTGCTCGGCCCACTATTGTATATAGTATATGTAAACGACGTGCCCTCCAAAAATGATATACTATTTGCTGATGACACAACGATATTCGTAGCCTGCGATAAGGAAGGAGAATGTGGCGGCACCAGCGAACGAAGAACTGCGGAACCTCGAGCTTTATTTTAATGAAAATAATTTGCATCTAAACTCATGTAAAACAACATTTATCAACTTTAACGTGTCAAATAGTGAAAAGAATTATAGTTACCTAATTAAAACTAGTGAAGCTAGTATTACTCAAAAAGGTACGGCAAAATTTTTAGGTGTAACAATCGATTCAGGATGTAACTGGGAGACCCATATCGACGGCCTATGCAAGAGGCTGGGATCTGTGTGTTTTGCACTAAAACAATTGAAGCTGTCAGTAAATATAGATATTTTAAGAAGGTACTACTACGCAAGTTTTCACTCTTTCGTATCGTACGGTACATTGGCATGGGGTTCCTCAAGTGAGAGTGAGAGGGTCTTCAGGTTACAAAAAAGAGCAATACGGAACATGGTGGGTGTAAGTGCGGAGACGTCATGTAGAGGTTACTTCACTAGGTCAAATATTATGACGGTTCCCTGTATTTTTATTTACCAAATTTTAACTTACGCCAAGCAAAATCTGTTCCAATTTATAAAAGTTGGTGATCACCATGAATATGCTACGAGGCGGGGTGATGCGTTGGAGGTGCCCAGGCACAGACTATCGATTTATATAAAAAAAAACACAGTATTTAATGATAACTGCCTACAACAGAATCTCCAAAAATTTAAAAAGTCTACCGTTAGAAAAATTTAAAGTAGAGTTAAAAAAGTTACTGATTGCTAGATGCTATTACTCTTTTAGTGACTTTGAAAATGACAGGCAGATCTTAGATTTGCATATCTAAATTGTTTGTTTGTGATTGTTGTATTTATTTTTATTTTTTACATTATTATATTGTATTGCATTGGTTAGTGCTTATGCTTGTATTATATCTGTATTTTTTGACTTTTTACATTTACATTTACATTTGTATGACTTGTTCTATGCCATTTTTATGGTCATTGAATGAATAAATATTATTATTATTATTATACATATATAACTTTATTTATCATGCCAAATATAAGGTAAATATAATAAATTTTTAAAACCCCTCACGCTACTACCTACGCCAATGAAGAAACGATTTTATGAGGAAAGACTACTTTTTTGCTGTCATTTCGGGACAATAACAGATGTTGCAGTTTACCATATGAATAGTGCTATTCAGTAACTGCGTGTTGTTTACATTATTTCTTTGCTCCGTCGTAATTGAAACCTGGCACGTCCGCTGTCTAGTTATGTGTGTGGAGAATTCGCAGTTCAGCAGCATAAACAATATAAATTACATTTAACAGGCCAAGCATATTACTGCAATTTTGGTTTGAAAATTAGAAATCAAGTCATGGTCTCCTTATACTTGCTGTAGACAATAAGCTGCGAATCTGGCTTAGTGGTACGAACGTTACCAGTCATTTGCAATGATTTGGCGAAAAATAAGTTCGATTCCACGGACTGCTACTTTTGCTTAACAAAAGTAACCTGGATTTTTCAAAAAAAGAATAGGATCAGCTGCTTCTGCTAGTCGATCACTGCCTTATTCGGAAGTACTGCCTGTGCCTCAATCGGGAAGATAGTGTTATAGAAATAGATTCAGTAGTATCGAACAGCGACGAGATGGAATATTTCTACACCTAGGAAAATATTAGTACTAAAATATCTAAATTAAAACTTACACATCACAATGGCATATAATTATAGTTCATACTGATATCATTAATATTTATTATTCTGTTATTTTTGTTAACAAAGCCTGGCGTTTAGAAGAAAATTGATTTTATTATTATGAGACATATAAAAGAGGAATATTGTACAATTCTCAACTTTTGTTGTCTAGTGTAACATATTACTGTAATACTGTAGACGTTACAACGTCCAGCAATCGATACGCCTAGTCCTGAATAAAATATTACTATATAAATATGTAAGAGTGTCTCATTCGGACATTTTCTATTTAACTCTTGACAAAATGAGTATCGTGCAGACATTACAAATATTCTCGTTCTGGTAAAGCTATTTTTTGCCACAAGCATATACAAACTCGCAAATTATTTTGAAATCTATTCTAAATTGATCAAAATCGGCTCTGTTCTTAAGATAAAAATACAAAATTCTAAGCTTCATTAATAAAAGATATTTACTTTTGATACTAACCCTATACTTAATACCGCTGTTCGAAACCTTACTCATAAAGAGCCGCGATAAGTTTATATTTCAAAATTGAAAACGCATTGCTGATAGTATTGCCACACATTAAGCATTTTAAACTGCAGAATTGTCGTTTTTGGGGTCATGGGACCCTCGAATACGTAGTATACTTGACAACGATTCAAACTAGGTGTGGATGGTGCAATCGTTTCTACCACAAACAAACAATGCTACCTAGTGTGAAAATAAACACTGACATGTAAGTTAAAGTTCTAACAACATTACAGCATATTATATTATTTTTTGCATAATTTCGTAAAACAATACATGGATTTCTTATTATTTAAAAACTAGTAAGATTGCTGCTAGAGAAATCCACGTATTTGTGAAATGAACTTGACATCTATAGATTACTAGTTTTGTCTGTATTATTTATTATTTAAAATCTAGCCAGATATCTGCACCTGAAAATCCGCATATTTGTTAAGTGAAAATAGGGTATATAGTTACTACTAAAGCTTTTACCTGCCTGATTCAAAAATCTTATTGAATCAGGGTACTTAAAAAATAACCAGCGCATATAGGTGCTGAAAATGCAACAATGCTAATAGACGTATGTACCTAAGGCGTTTTCGGAAAATGTATAGCATTAACCTGACCCGGTTAGAAAGTACCTAACAGGTTCAGTAACTTTACCCGGTTAAATGAAACATTTCCGAACGCAATTGCGGTCACGTCGAGTAACGTAACGTAAACGTCCGCATATAACCTTATAAATACCTATCTTCATAACATAGTTTAGCTGTACTGGCAATACGACAGAAAAAATGGACCGGGGAGGGGGTAAAACAACCCGCATTACCCTACTCACTTATCAGGGTTATGAAAATCGAACCGGGTTGTTGAACCCGGTTACTTTTTCGATTTTACGAACACAGTTGTTTTTACCCGACTGAATTAACGAACGCATTCGTGCTAACCGTGTTGTAACCCCAATGACCGGGTTTAATTTCCGAAAACACCTCTAGATAGAGGAGATCCAGGCTCTCGCGCTGGCTGCAAATAAGGGCAAGTAACAGTCTTCACTCTCACATTATCAACACCGATCGACGCCGATTACCGCAGTAAGCAGGTAACCTGCGTTCTTTTTGTAAGTACCTTTACGTAATGTACTAAATATGCGCATTTTAGGCAATAAGAAGAATTAGTATCAACAACACTGCAGAATATCAAACACAGGAAATATTAGTTTAACCATACTATTTCGTATATCCTTACTGTAGTTTGAGTTAAAGAAACCACAAATGTTCAAAGAATCAATGATTTATTCAAAATTAAAATGTGAATTTTCTAAACAGAGCAACTCGACAACACGTATCACAAGGACTTAAAATATAATTTTAAAATATGTATTTTTAGTTTTCGAGTGTGAAAAACTCAATTTATGGAGACTATTTACCTAATCTCATTTTTAGATCTTGTTACGTTAAAAGAAATCTTTAAACGTGATGGCATGCATCAACAGCAGACGTACGTGTATTCTAATTAGAGACAATTTTCTGAAATAGCTGTCCATGTAATAGTAAAAATGTTATAATTATAAACACGCACTATAAATGTTGCGACCACCTTGTTTATACATGATTAATGCCGTCTGAAGCTAAATGTTCTACAGAAATGCCTAATTGCACACATCCTGATATAGCGTGTTTTACATCCTATTTATGTATATCCGTATTTTCTCATAATTCTAGTTTTCTTTTACATATTATATAAAGCCAATAGTTCATACTAAGAAAATTCAGTAGTACTTAGTATACTTTGAAAATCACATATATAGTTAACGACTACTTGTAATAATGTTAATCATATGGATTTTGGTTTTATTTTTAAAACACATATTAAATTGTATTATGTAATTGTAAATGATCGAATAAGGAACGTGTTATTTTTCAATTTTATTTTTGAGTTTTGTATTTAAAATATGCGTAATACTTTCAGCATATGGATAATTAATACAACTAATCGTGAATTTTAAAAAAAATAATAATAGTGAAACATTCTAGTATATACCTATTAACCCATTATGATGTTGATTTAAAGTTAATATAAATATTCTTTTACAGTAACCTTTAGGACTGCCAAAAACATTTTATTACTATCTACCTGCATTGCTTCATGTGAAGGAGCTATAGATCCGACTTAAAAATGCGGTTGAATTTATCCCGTTATGGAATATGTCTATCGATAGAAGGCAATAACGATATCTGACATGTTGGTTTCAGCAAGGCTTTCAACATATTGGACACTATGTTTTTTATACAATTAATTTATTAGTGAAATTATACTCGATTTATCTGTCTTGTACATTATAATAGTCTTATACATTTCAATTACTTTTACGGAGTTCTGGCGAGTACCCTGAGGATCCAGCCTGATACATATATCATTTAATATAGTACATATTAATAGTCTTATTATACATATTAGACTACAGATACCTTGCACATTCTAATGACTTGAAAATATTTTGCAAGAATTAAAGACATATCAGGTGTTATTGTTGAGAACCGTAGAATTGTTAACATGAAATCAGGAGAATGGGAATAGTGTGGGCATTAATAAATGCAGTTGGAACCTACTCAAGCTTACTAGACCTGTTATACTTAGGAATCAATATAAGTGTGATTATTTGATTCACACGTAGAATTTGCTCTTTTTATCTTGTACGCTTGGCATTCAAACCATGACAATTACAAGGAATATTTTGCGTTAGTGCGTTCGAAGTTGGAACACACATCTATCACGCGATTCGCATGCATATCAAGAATGTTGCTTAGTTAGTCTCTCTGCGACAGATAATTTAGAAACGTCTTCACTACTTCATCTATATAATTTCATGTTCTAGTTGTTAAAAAGGGAGATGTTTGGTGTGAATTTTGTGAAACAAACTAAAATAAAATTGCCTCTATCCATATTCTATTGGCGATGGATGTTTGGTGCGTGTATACTCAAAGCGTTCTATAGATTCTTTTGAAATTAGTACAGCAATAACAAATATTTAGGTATTTAACCAATTATAATTGGTTAAATTCAAATATTTTATACAAAGCTACTTCCTCTAAATTATATTTTCTAATAAAATATTTCAGACAAGAAATGTATTATAAAAGTTATATATTATGAGAGTAACTGTTTGAAAAAGTAACGCTTATTTGAAACCATTATTCGTTACTTCGGATCTTATCGAGTAACGAATACTTTAGTAACGGATAGTTACATTTGCAACACCACTAATAGAGAGATAAACTCCCAAGCCGACTTAGAGAAGTTACAGTATGATCTAGATAATAAGTATTTCTATATTGAACCTTAAAAACAAATTGCACCTAAATGTAAATAAATGACCATTAGTAGAAAGGAAAAGCCATATATACCCGACTATTAAGGCTGTGCCTCTGGTTTAGAAATTTTCGGTCAGACATCTTAGTGCCTGGTATAATTCGGCTTTCCGATTTTTTAAATAACTTTATTTTAGAGAATATAATTGTATTGGAGCTTTTAAATCGTACGAATTAATTAAAGAAACATTTTTCTTGTTGCTATTAAGACACCGACGAAAGGTAGCAATATTGTACTTTATACAAAGTCTGTAATAATATGTTTGATAACACTCATTACTATTATCTATATTCAGGCAACATATACACTTCTACAGCACCAGACCTGCCCCGCCTTTATACAGTGACTGCATCATTACATTATATAATATGTACTTTAGCGCCGTTAAAATATATTTTTTTTAGTTCCGCCAGATCTGCAATTGCAGCTTTCATAACAATCGTTTTAACAGATATGATGCGCAGCCACTAACGTTCTTTATTCTTCTTCTAGTAGTATAACTTTGTATTGTTGTATTATTACGTACTTCAGTAATATATGCGTAATATAAATGAAATTATCTTTAGTAGATAAATTCACTTTTCATGTTGTTTGCTGAAAGTTAATTTTATACATTTGAAATTGTCAGTCATTAACATTACTGTCGATTGTTCATTGTATATTTGGTCTTGTGTCTATTTCAAGTAAACTAATGGACAGCACTAAGAGTACTCCAAATCTACAGTAAGAGGACTACAGACAGAGATAACTAAATGTTTATGGTCAAACGTAATAAATCAAGACTAACTGACCTCGCATGCAGTATAGAAATTGATTGTAGCGGCATGTGATTTGTATCTGTATATAAATCAATACAAAATCATTTCATTAAATTAGAAAATTAGGAAGGACTAAGTTTGCCAGGTCTTTATTCTATTATCTATCATAACAAAACAAAGACGCACAAAAATCTTGCTTTGTAATAACAACGTACTAATATTCCATAGAAAGTTTGACAGAATGATTCAATTTCCTGTATTAGGTAAGTTACTAATTAGAGTAGATTGGAATAATAGTTTGCGCTTGTATCCACTCCTACGCAACTCAACATTTTCAGGTCATTATCACCGTAAAATACAAGCGAATTTAAAATTAGTGTGCGCCTCACTGGAGCTTTAATACCTGTTTACAAAATGGCTTTTAATTACAAAGAGCAAACTAAACTGCACACGAAAGTAACTGCTTCTCTTTTTAAGATCCTAGGCTAGTCGGTATTTAAAGTTGGGCTGTTTTTGTAATAGGTGCCTTTAAACTAAATTTATTTGTAGATACGTGAGCATGCATATGTAGCTGCTTTTTGTTTTAAATATTATGACAGTAAATCAGAACTATAAACACTATTTGACAAATATTTCTGAAACAAAGATTCATCAAAAACAAATTATTTGAAAGTGTCATAAAACATTGCATCAAATACGGTATTCATATTTGTGATTAGGGCAGTTTTCATCAGAAAAAGAGTGAAATAAAGGAACACTTGACTAATATGAATTTTACTCGGCTAAATGGGTTATACGGCACGAATTTATTTGATATATTCAGTCATGTAGAATAAAATATACATGAAAAGATACATCCATAAAGCGGTAATGAAATAAAAAAGGCGAATTTGGAATTTGGAAAATTTAATAAAAACTTGATCCTGCGTAAGACAAAATCAGCTACGTATTTTTGTTAATAAACACATTCACAAAAATCCTTTGTCTACATTGTCTTTAAGTAGGAAAGGCAATTGTAAACGTAATCTAATTTTCTTATCCTAGGTGTGAATTATAAAATGCCGTCATTTATTTTGTTTGGAAATAAAATACTTCATAACTCTAAACAAAAACTTTTATTTATTAAAAGCGCTGTGGGTAAATGTCCGCTGGTGCGGGTCGGTGCCTGTATGAACTGAGAGTTCTGCCTGCCGGCGGAATCTTTACGATTGTAGTAATGTGTCCGCCGACAAAGTCAGTCCTTTCGGCAGACACTGCGAAATGGGCGTAATTTTTATCGACTTCCGCCGGTCGGCGACAAGTTACTATACTACACGAGAAATAACCTAGTTTTATTTATTAATGTGGCTGTGAATCTACTTATTATTAAAATCGACAAATACAGGTGTTATAAATAGTAATTTTTATTATTATCATTATGTATGCTTTAAGTAAAGAATGGATGACATTCGAGAGAAAGCAATGCTGTCAAGAAAAGATATTTCACAATAATGAGCATAAAAGACAAAATATGGGCCTATCAAGGAGACAATTATGGAAATTAGGCTTTCATAGCTAGTGTTCTTTTAAAAATCAATTTGACAATAAAATATTGTATAAAAAAATATTTATGTTTCAAATTCATCAAGAAACTTCTGAGTCGCCAGTTACAAATACAAATATGTTTTTTCTTCAACCTGGTTCCTACGATACATACATTTCACTCACGACTTTAAGGTTGAAGCTAGTTGCGCATACACACTATGTGCGTATGCTCACTTTGGTCTTACATATAATACACCTAACAATAACATTTATCTGCATTTTTAGGGTCCTCGTTAATTTAAATACATGTATATTCAAATTGTGTGTGAAACTGCAATACCTTATGTGTTGAAGCAGGTGGTAAGAATGTTATATAATGCTAATATTCTTGGATCTTAAAATCGTATGCAGGTGCATCAGCACTTCGGTTACTTTTTGAAGAAAATGAATCCATCCTCTCTACAGATAATTAAGAGCACGAATGGTTCTTAAGACATTCCCCCAAGTAGAGAAAAGTATAGCCTCTATGAGAAAACGGTTTTCCCAGAAACACTTGCGAACTACAAGTTGTATTTGACATCCTTTCTTTTGGAGCTATGTCAAAACATTAAACACCAGAAATTCGGAAGGTTTCGGAACTCCATAACATATACAAATATAACGTTTAGAGTTCAATGTTAGGACCAGGGCATACGCGTCTTACAAAAGCTAAGATCTGATTGTGCCTGAAACAGATATTGTAGCCAATATCGTCACTTTTGGACTATACAGAAGTTCATGGAATTTTAATTTTAAACTAGCATAACTTGCACGAATGCATGTTTTAATCTAAAGATAAATAAAGAACATTGAGCGATATACAATTTTTTACAGTACTTAATTCACAACAATATATTTAAATACCCTTACCAAATTCCTAACGCAACTACTTTGACTTCTCAGATGTGATGACATCAATATGTTTTAAATTTTGCCGTAAATTTAGTAAGTAATTTCTAAAAACACTATTTTAAATGAGGGTCATTAAAACTCGTTCTAAAATAGAACTAGTCTAAATGAGAAATTATGTAGGTACAATTTTTTTGATTCTTAGAAAATTCATTATAATGTTTATACATATATGTAAAATGTCATAGCAAAGAGCAATACTAGATATATTTATTAAAATTATGAGACGTCTAAATAACGTAAAATTTAATTATTTTTATTATTAATTAACATACAAGAGATAGATTATTAAATGTAGACATTAAATTAATACAGACTATTTCATACCCAATTGCGAGGGATGTTCCCTTTTCGCTGAGCCTATCCAGTAGACAATTTCTATCAGTTGTTTACAAGTTTAGTTAAAGTGACAGTTGTCAAATATATCTGATTCTTTATAAGTTACATTAGTTTTCAGTACATACTCGTTTCACCAATATACCATGACTGAATAAGGAACATTATCGAGCGGTGATTTTTTACAATTTCAAGCGTGGCTTAAACCCTACAGCATGCTTTGAAGAAATCAGTTGAGTGTTTGGTGACAAGTCGTGTTGCTTCGCTACCGTAAAGCAGTGAGTGGTACAATGAATTTTAGCGCGGTCGACTTCCTTAAATAAGAGTTTTCTAGCTCATAAGCCAAAAAAGGCAGTTACAGAAAAAATATTGCTCTTATTCGGAACATGATTGTAGAAGACCAGCATACTACTGTCAGCAGCATTCAAGCAACTTTAAAGATTGGTGTGAAAGCAATTAATATTATTTTGCACAAACCCTAAAGCAAGCTTTTTTTACGGTGCATTCCCCGCAACTTGACTTTAATTCAAAAAGAAGACAGTGTGAGATGGTGTAGATCTACACTAGATCGCTTTAACTGCGGATCGTCTCATTTGGTGTACAACATCATAACAGGTGATGAAACGTGGGTATACTGCTAGGATCCCGAAAAAAAGCAACAATCGACAGTTTGGGTCTTTGAGAATGACTTGGCTCCAACAAAAGTTGTCGTGAAAGAAGTCGAAACAAGAAGATGGTCGTCACATTTTTTGGAATTACTGGGAATATTTCCACTGTAGCAGTGGAGGATAGACGTACTATTAATTCAGAATGGTACACTATAGTTTGTTTGCTGTAAGTTCTCCAAAATGTTCGTGAAAAACCTCCATTTTGCATTAAGATAACGCTCGGGCATTCACCGTAAGTTCAGACCTAGAACCTAATGGCTTCTTCTTATTTGCGCGGGTAATGGATAAATTACGAGGTTTACATTTTACATCGGCCAAAGAAGAGATTGATGCCTTTAAAATGAAATAAACAAACTACGGCCAGAAGACTGGAGAAAATGTTTTCAAGATTGGTTTTCACGTATGCAAAAATACAATGACTGCGGAGGAGAATACTTTGAAAAATTATAAATGTTTTTTGTAAATAAATTGTGTTTTACTTTACCAAGCTCAGCGGAAAGAGAACAGCCCTCGTGAAAAAAGTAATAGGTATTTGAATCTTAAGTGTGTATTAATGACGTCTTAGAATTTGTATAACAAAAATTTAATATAGAGGCGTCTTATAAATGCTATAAGCTCTTATACAGGCAGTAGAACAAGGAAAGAGTAAATGTCACTTATATATAAAATAGGAATGATGTCTAATTTCCGAATTCTAAGGCACCATTAGAGCTTGTATTTAGAAAAGGATATATCTATATCAAAACAGAATCTAAGAATTCTAAACTTCTTGCTTTCAAGGGCAATATAAAATACTTGTAATATTCTGGCAGCTGTATAATTCTCAACTGTCCAAAAAAAAAAAATAGTTAGTCTAAAATATTAGAAACTGCTTTTAAATTATAACTAACGAACTAGTCTTTAATGAAAGCCTGCTAATAGATTTCTATAAAGATTCCACGATCGTGTAAATATACTTGACAACATTATGTTGCAATCATTAGTACTAACTAAATGGGAAATTCTAGAACATAAGAATAGAAAGGACATGAAATTCAAAACAAGATAATTTATTTTTACATTTTAACCACATATAATATACCTATAGGAAATATCTACTAGTAACCAAATACTTCTTCATTGTATACCAAAAGCTCTGTGAATTGTTCTAATTAGTAAATTTGCTGTAAATTCAGAAAAAGATAATGTTATAATATTTTTCAGAACAATCAGCTTATGCTTTTGTGATCCAAGCGGAAAAAATACAAATCCAATACTCTGACTCACTTTGTAACACAGCCGCTAATATAATAATATTCTTCGCCCTGCTTTAATTTGACGTGCACGTGCCATACGTTCCATTTCGTACTTCAAATTATACTATTAAGCAATATTCATACATAATACATACATACACGTACAGGAAGACTCATATGCATCCGGACATTTTAGAATAAGACAAAAAGTAGCAATGGGAACTATTTATAGTTACATAAATAAAATCGTGGATATATTTAGTGACCTATAGTTACAATGCAGTTCAGATTTCAGTTCTGTATTTCAGCAATTCCTGTAGGTATGATAAGCAAACATACAACACTTTATGACATGTTTGTACATTTTAAAATTGCGTTATTGTTACATACCTACATGATTTATATTTTGTATTAATCACTACTAGTACCCGCACGCCAGTGCCCCTGGCATGTTTATTATTATATCTGTTCTATGACTACCTAAAATTGCACAACACATTAAATTAAAAAAAAATTTAACAGAATAAATTTTAAAATTCGGGCTTCCATGTGCATTGAGTCTCCATTTCAACTACTTATGTGCCAAATTTTACGGTTGTAAGTGCTATAGATTCGTCTGGATATCGCACACATGCACACTTCCTTTTATAAGTATAAATAGTATAGGTTAGACATGTTAAATAATTTTTGACTGTTCTGAAAAAATAACAACTCACTTATTTTCCAATTGACTCTAATAAAAAAAAATATGATAAGCAAATAAGCAAGATTCAGGCAGATATGTTGGAAAGCTTTCTTCGCAAATACACAATACAATAAGTATATAATAATAATTAACCATATTAAAATATTTTTTTTCTACTCCCATACTATAATTGTATTATTAGATATGCTGAATCTGTACCTTAATGAAGTCCATTACGATACAGGTTTTCATTATGATACAAGTTTATATCCAATAGGAATGCGACGTTCCAATATTCAAACAATATTCAATATGGCGACTGTATATCTGACAGATATAAAAATTAATCAAATGTGACAGTTCTCTGCAATTTACAAGTAAGTAGTTCAAATTACTGCTTTTTTGAAAATATAAGGGGTAAAAATGAGGGATAATGACAGTGAAATGTAATATTTGACTCCACCTGAAATTATGGAACAAGCCTTAGTAGCCACGAACAATTTATTACCAGCTAAATTCGTAAAGATGTACGAATAATTTTACGCTCAATTTATGAAATGGAATGTTCGAAAAATAATGTTTTATTATATGGTCGTAGAAAAAATAGTGTATGCAACTCGCATTTAATGGCTATTAAGACACTCGTATTCATTACAATACTCGGCTTCGCCTCGTATTGTAATTTTCTTACTCGTGTCTTAATAGCTATCATTATTAAATGCTCATTGGATAATATACTATTATGTCCTAGCCTTATTATGTTAATAATTTAAACAATTCTTGGAATATATCCGTCTTAAAAAGGAACAATAAATACAACTATTATTGAAGTTATATCTAACACATACTCTGGAAATACACATACAATGGAAAATATGAATAAAAGTAAACAGTAAAATATAAAAATGTAGTGTATTTAAATAACAACGTGATGGTTTAATATAAAAATTATTTTTATTTTTGGTTTGAATAAACCTTGAAGAAGACAATAATAAATGTCGAAACGTTGGAAAATCGAACGAGTAAAAAATATACAAGCAACACGCATATTAAGACAACGAGATCGTTTTGAACTGTCCTGGGTTGGCAAAAACTAGGAAATATTTACTTCCGTGAATTGTCCATACTAAATTTACATGTCAAATGTCAAAACCATAATGTATTGAAGTGCCTTGTACTTTCGTATTTTCAATGTTTTATTAACACTTTTCTGTCTATTTCAAGACAATATACCTCGTATACCTTGCCTTTTACGATACAACAGGATAGATATGTTTATCGTATTGTCGCACTTTCGCAGTGCAACATTGCAAGAGAATGGATCATGGAAATATTCAAAGGTAATATAACGAGAGCTTGACAAATAGTCGACTATTTCATTGTCATCAATTTTTCGAGTGTGCGCTACTGTCAATTTGACGAGACCAAAATTGGCATTAATAATTTGACTAGAGCACGAGAGCTTTAGCTCGAGGGCTTTAGTCTTTAATTATTAATGCCAATTTTGGTTAAGTCAAATTGGGAGGCACACGAGAAAAATTGAAACAATGTAATAGTCGACTACTTATCAAGCTCGAGCTATATTTGTTAAGATTATTTCCTAAACCAAGTTTCATAATAAAAAATGAGTTGTCAAATCCATGTGATTATCAATAATTTCATCCGAAACATCGCTAAATCTCTTTTTGTCGGACATTTTCATCTATTTGACACGTATGCCACTTAATGAAAAGATACATACTTGATTTGTTACCTACATTTAAAATAGTCGATTTGTAATAGTCGCTGATATCAAGAACCGGTACCTTTCATTGGTTAATTTCAACTTCAGTTTTGATTGTGATTGGACAAAATTTAAATTTGACAGGTGAAGGAAATAATCATTGGAATCGTGTTTTCAGAAATTTGTAACGTAATATGAATACTGGGAAATAAACTTGGACATCGCAATAGAGAGATTGCAAGGTTTAAGGAAACGGGTGTTTGTAAACGTAAACCTGAAAAAGCACCAATAGTTTTAACTGAAGATGTTGTCGCAGACATTAGGCAACGAATGAAAGTTAGTCCCACAAAATCTGTACGAAAGCTGTCCGCTCAAACTGGTAAAAATATATAATTAACTTAAACATAAATTGTAGGTATTTCCTACGCAAGTGCTCATAAGGTACTGAAAACAAACTTTCATATGCACCCATGTAATGTTTGTGTACTACAACATTTACGGGGCACTCACTTTGAGCAGAAATTGAATTATTGCAACTGGTTTAATGAGATATTACATGAAGAAGACTTGAATCGCACTTTCTTTTCGGATGAAACTTGGATCCATTTGTTGGGGTATATCAACTCTCAAAATTACCGTACCTGCTCAACAGAGAATCCACATGTTTTTGTTAAAAATACTCTCTCTCATATCAAAGTCGGTGTTTGGGTTGCAATGTTGAAAAGACGGATTATTTATCCAATTTGTTTCTGATACAATTAACGCAATAAGATACCGAGAACAAATATTGAGACCCTTCATTAACATCATTCAAGAAGATGAATTAACCCTGGGGTACTTCCAACAGGATGGGGTAACTGCACAACAAACTATTATTTATTTGCAAGGATATTATGGTGACCGATTGATTAGTCGAAATCGATGGCCAGCCAATTCTCCTGATTTAACCCCACTGGACTTTTTTCTCGTTGGTCATCTAAAGAATAAAGTGTTTCACAACAGACTGCATAATCTCGATGAACTTGAAGAGGCAATTACAATAGAATTGCAAAGTATCACACCGGAAACACTCCACAATGTGTTCAATAATATGAGAACACGTGCATAAAGAATAACGGTGGACATTTCGAACACTTTTATGAAATGTATGCATTTTGTGATATAATTATGGGATTATGTTTTACAATAATAAAGTTCTAATGTATTTGTTATTGTTTATGATAAAAAATAAAGTGCAATTACTATATTTATATAAAAAACCTTTCATATAATTCAACTTTAACCCTGTTTCATTGACATTTATCACAAGAAAAATGTAAATAGTAAACCTAACCACCAAAATAAATAAACATGTTTGCCAATTACAGTGTTCCCATATTAAAATCAGAGTGGCCAACTCAGGACAGTTCAAAATTATCACGTTGTATAATCGTCTCCAATATTTTTGAACATTCTAGACTAATGAGGATTTTACCACGTTCTTAACGTTATTCATACTGACAATGTTAATAGTGTTATTCAACCATTTTTTAAATGATTTGTCAAACGAACATCCTGACAATTCTTTGAACACATCTGTCGCCTGGCATAAGGAAAACTGATCCCAAGTTATATCTGAATCCTCATTCACAAATACAACGGCTGCAATATGTAGTACCTATACATTGGTGCAAACGTAACTTTTATGAGGTCGCAATAAGGCACTTTTATTATATGCTAGAATGAAAGAAATATTAATCAATTATCATGCTAGTGCATCTTTTGA
Organism: Amphimallon solstitiale; assembly: GCA_963170755.1. Taxonomy (NCBI): domain Eukaryota; kingdom Metazoa; phylum Arthropoda; class Insecta; order Coleoptera; family Scarabaeidae; genus Amphimallon; species Amphimallon solstitiale. The sequence continues at coordinate 69,327,723 of OY720675.1, forward strand.
GTAATTCTTGAATACTGTGCTCTATATTTAGTTTGCAATATGTCTGGCCGATTTGTTTGTGAAATTCAGATTCATATCTGAATATACATAGGTACTAAAGAAAATGTTGTATCCGAACACTGGAATACCTGTTCAGTTGCGTTTGTATTATAATTGTAGAAGTAAATTATCTATGCTGATAACAAAATTGAAACGGAGAGATTTATTTACAATAACAAAAATGCAGTTCTTATGACGTGACACACCAACCTGTTTAGTCCAGTAGTCAATAATTAAAGGATTTTCTACAGAGCCAGCCACTAAAGTATTATATGGAAACAATATCATTTAAACAGCAGCACTCATAAATATTAATATGATCATTAAAAAATACAAGGGATCTAAGATCGAGGGGGCACGCAATTCAAGTGCGGAGTATTTACCGATGAGAACTGTCAGAATTATCATTTATCTACATTTACAGAAACATGTAAACTGTAAATAAATCAATGTCAGTATTTACAAAGAACCCAGTGCCTAAAATCCATTTTTTCTTGAAATCGATCCTCGCCCAAATTTGTCTCTAATTTAAATGCATTAATCTTTAAAAAAAAAACTATATTTTGATGTGGCACGTCTCTACAGGTGTTCGAATATAACTTTTAAAGAGTTGGTATGTACACCTCAACCAGGCTCATACGTTCTTTTAAAACAAATAAAAATTGACAGCAAGAGAAATTTATCCACAAAATGCATTTACACGTTGTTAATATATATTACAACAATTACTAGTACAGAGCTCAGAATAAGGGGACTTGACGCAATTTTGATGATGTTTAAGTTCAATGCGCTTTTTTCAAACCGACCGAATCAAATAACGCATGCCTCAGAATGGTTTCGTGTTAATAAAATTAACAAGTAAATAATAAAATTAAATTAAATAATTAATTATCCAAAATAAAATGAACATGATTAGGTAAGATTCCTTATATGGTAAGAACACATTCTTCTTACACAAGTTGAAAGCACGGAATGAAGGCAATAACGTTTCGTGATTTAGAAAAGGCCCTCTGTAATTACTCTTGAATGTGTCAATAAAGACATATACATACGTGTACAAATGCTTAAACCTCTCACAATCTGATTTAAAAAATTAAATCAACTGAAACAGGTTTACAGCACCACACAGTACATTGCGTAAGGAATAAAAGCGCCATTTAAACTTAAAGACTGTTTAATTTCACTGTCATACGCCCAACGTATGTATGTATATGTATAAGCCATAAGCAATATTACAACTGACTTAAGAAAAAAGATGTTAATGAGATAGGGAGATGACACAATACTTTACTTATTAGTCACCAATAAGATTGTTTATAGATGACAGGAAAGTTTTTACTAATTTATTTTTTCAAATATTTTTTGTAGTCTCCCTAGAGAATATGATATTTACATTATTATAATGCTGTTGAAAATAATTATAAAAAAAATTTTTTCTAAAAAAGTAAGTTAAAAAGAAATCTCAGCTGGGTTGACAAGATTTATTTATATTTTAAAGTTCTCATATGAGATACGAATGGAGATTAAGTATACTTTTACAAATAAATTGAAATTATTTGTAAAAATCCGTCCATAGATAATGTAAACATAAACATCAAGTGTTAATATTTAACCAACATAACAAATTATTTAGTACGATGTGGTAAATAGAACGCTATAATTTTAATAGGACACTGATAGAAAAGTTAGAAGTTGCAGCTGTTTGGAAATCACATGGGAAAAAACAATAACAAAATAGTGGCACATAACCACAAACAAATATGTTAACATTACCGTTTTTCTGTGGTATTCCGTATATCCGAGCTCACTATCGATAGCAAACTAACACTTATCACGTCACAAACAACCGGCCCGCTCCGAAAACATTAAATTAATTTAGAATAGTACATTATTTTCGAAATTAACGCAGAGAACAATCGCGTACAAACAACAGTCGGCCATATGCACATGTTATTTGGTTCTACGGCAACGACATCTACCGCGGAGGAGCTACTTCGAGTCGGTCGTTCGACGATTAACACGGGGAAGAATACGTCAGGACGATTTTCCCTAAAGATTGATTTGACCTATTGTGGATTGTAATAGTCAGATAATTATACATGTATATGCTTATGATGGTTTATCTAGGTGAATGTAATAGAAATGTATGGTATAGTTGTACAAAGATATTATTATTTATAATGTTAATTTATATATTTATGGAACATGCACTAGAATATGCACGTACAATAATAATCGCCTCTAAAATTATTTGAGACATTTAATAATAAAGAAATCTGTTTTCTGTTTAAAATATTAGAGAAACAAAAAAATTGTCTAACCAATTGAGTAAATTAATTCATATAGCTATATTTACAAATACTGTAGATACCTACTTAGAAAACGCAAATTAGAAAACAATTTAAGAATTGGATCTTGATATACCCAAATAAGCCTAGATATTCTAATATAAAAATGTACAAAAACATTATCTATCGACATGTATGGGACGATAGAAGACAAATCAATAGAATTCTTTTTAAATATCATTCACTGGTTGTTTTAAATCTTTTTTTTTTATTTCCTCAGTCTAGTTAAATTTCATGTATTCCTATATATCTTTAGATGGACTGTCAACGATTTCCGGCGTTTTGTTGCTAGAGATTCTTTGGCAGATAAGTTTCATTCCGATTTCATATTTAACTTATACCGTATGTGTCAATTTTCATTAGGTATATGGATTCAATGTTTACATGCGATTTATACGTATACAAATAATATGTGGCAACGTGTGTCACCCCTACTATCCGTCACCAATCCCGACAACAATCGACATCACAACGACTTTCTCCGATCTTCCCACTTCTACATTAAATGTTTAGCTGCGAACACGTTGCGATCTAGTCTGCAATAAAAGCCGTCATCATCAAATGGCCGCCGCGATCTAGTAGTTTATTATTATTTTCAGAATCCTTTTTTATTTACCTTATTTTTAATTTTATTAGAATTACGCTTTTGTTTGTGACATGCAGCGTGAACGCAGCATAATAATCCTCTGCATTTACTGAAAGGAAAAAGAAAAATCCTTGCAATGCGTAAATATTATTTCTGAGCGCAGTACAAACACCCTAGTCAATAGTCCAACAGCTACTGCTAACTTGAGCTTGTATCGGTCGCGCTCGCATTGAAGAGGAAAGGTGGGACCGTGGGGTGCCATGTTGTCACGTATTGCACGAATTAATCGCCTATGGCTAATGAAAATTGACACGTGCTGTATGTATATATTATATTTATAATAATCTTAACAACGCTTTTGCCTCTTACCATGTTTATTATAAAACATGTTATTTGTGAGTTATGAAAATTTTAATTTTGCAGCTAATTACATTTATCTGACGATTATAAGCAATTACCAAGTTATCAATTTAGCTTTTATCCTGTTCCTTTTCACTGCTAAAGTTATTTTTAACAGTTCTAACGACGCCGACTTGCGTTAGTTTAGCGCCGGCAAAAAGTTGATTTTTAAAAAAAACACTACGTATTGGTAACTAATTATTATTTAAATAATGGAGCTCTAATGAATTAAATAATTACTTAAACAATCAGTTTCTAAAGATATAGTATTTTATACGAAAACAATTACGCTTACAACGCGTTTGAGATTGATACTTATTAATACTTTGTTATTAGGTACCTACTAGAATCAAACAAATATAGAAATTCAAATATGTTTTATTGTACATCAGCAAGTAGCAATAATTTTATATTTTACGTGAATGATCCCTATAATACCTATTATTAACTCTACAAATTTATGCTGCTCCTATTTGCTAATTTCTGAGAAAATAGCATTTGAAAAAGTTCTTAATCTACGTCCCTCGCATATATAATATAAATAATATTAATTAGAGACCTGAAATTTTCATTATATCTCTTCTGGTACTATTTGAACATACATCCTGAATTTGTCGAACATGTTCTCTATCCAACTGTGCTCCAAAGGCAATTTCTCTCCATGCTAAACAATTATATGAAGACTATCATATAACCTTCCCAATTACCACCTACTAATATTAAATAACGGAATTTAATAATAAAAATGTCGTTTGCAATGCGATTCCAACCCGCAATTTATCCGACCCGTGCTATAACCAAGTGGGCTGCGAACAAGATATATGCCCGAATCCCTATAGTCTAAAATTAGTCATTTGAATTTTATACCTTTCCAATTAACGCTTATTATGTTATATATTTTTTTGTTTCTGAGTAGAAACCGTGCCATTGTATCTACTTCTGCTGCTAACATTTCGTCCACTATCAACAACATATTCAGGACTGTTGCTGCTTCAGCTATTCCCAACACGGATGTTTGTTAGGAGAGGGTTAATTTATATTAGGTGCTCCAAGCTGCGGTTTATGTGCGATACCCGGACTAGTACATACATCAAGTTATGCGCATGCGTTAACTTATTGTTTTGGACTAGTCCACAGTAGTGTCAGATTTACCGATTTTTCGGTTGATCTACCAATTTTTACTTTGATTTACCGGTCCAGCGTTTTCAGTTCTGCACACATAAAACAAGTCCACTTTTCGGCGATTAAGAACTGAAATCGGTTGACGGTAAATCAAAGTAAAAACTGGGAGATCTACCGAAAATTTGATTTGACAATGTTGTGTTGGCAATTAGATTTAAGATAGAGAAATGTAATAACAAAATCGTTTAGTAACAGTTTATGTAAAAGAATTTCTATGGGGTTTCTTTCCTTTGATTTTTGAAGAGAGGATGATTTAAATTGTAGTAATTAAACTGGAAAACATTAGCAGAATGATATTATATTAAGAACGTTCAAATAATTCTATGATATGAAAAAATATTTCATTTCAAAAAATACTAATAACCAATTAAAACTTCTTTTGATTATAATGTAGATACATATCAAAACTGCAAGAAATATTATTTATTACTGAAAAGTTCCATTGTATAATAATAAGACACAGGTGAGTATGTACGTATATTAAACAACTGGAGAGCTATGAGAGAGTTTTCGTAGTTGTGAGTATAATTCTATCGGACTACATTAGCTCTGTTCGCCCTCTCTCGAGACTTCTATGGATTACACTAGAACTTTTACATGTCACATATTTGATATCTTGAGCCGTGTTCGGAACAATTCAAGATGTAAATATCATTTTGACAGCACCACTACAGTGTGTTATTATTGCAGACGGTCGTTTCGATGTCGAAAACTTCTATTTCATATTACACAGTTATAATGCACGTATACCAATTGAAAAAGTTTATTCTCGTTGTATCGGCTTCTTACATACATATTTACTCAAACTTTAAAATTAGATTGAGAAATGTATTAATGATTTATAGAATAAATTACAAATATAAACAAACAAACAAAATGTAACCTGAAATTATTATTCCGAAGTAGATTTTTACACAAATACTAATAGAAACTTCAAGAATTTCTTAAACTCTTCCTATTTTATAATATTAATAATAATAAATAAATTTATTTCCCAACAACAAGCATTTACAGGATAAAATTATTTATAAGGGTGTAGGACATCACCAAATATAATTAATACGTAAATTCTTAAATACTAATACATATACAGGATGTCATCTCCGCGGGCAAGGCCGATTATGCCATTATGAGGAAAGCGAAGCGGTTTTTTTCTTGTGATAGCTGCTCATTAGGAGCACATTGTAAAAATATTTTGTATTATACAGAGTGTTCCATAACTTGGTGGCTAACAATAGTTACAGTTTTTTAAATGGAACATCCTATATATTATTGATTTTTTTTATTTCTCGTATAATTTTTAATCAAAACGTAATAACATAGTATAGACCTAAAATCTAAAGTTTTTGACTTATTCCGATTTTTCAGAAAAATTCACTGTATAAAATTATATTTCTTGAAAACGACGTATTATATGAACAAAATTTTTTGCAGTATTGTTTACAATAAGAGGTCCTAATAAAAGCATGTTTCACTTTTTTACAGTTACTAACTGCATGTGCAGAAAACTGGATTAAAATTACATGACACGTGTTTGTATAAAAGTCATTTTTTTAAATGGAACATCCGATATATCAGTTCATTATTGATTTGTTTATTACATTTCATGTCAGAAACATGTAAGACGTTAATACTTTAAAAGTGACTAATACTGAGCTACTGTCGTTTTTTGATATACTTTTGTTAGTTTTTGTATAAAAGTAAATTTTTTCAAATGGAACGCCCTATATATCAGCTCATTTTTGAATTCCTTATTTTATTTCACATCAAAAACATGTAAGACGTTAATACTTTAAAAGTGACTATTACTGAGCTATTGTCGCTTTTTGATATAATTTTGTCAGTACTATACTATATTAATTAAAACCACAAAACTGACAAAATTATATCAAAAAGCGACAATAGCTCAGTAATAGTCACTTTTAAAGTATTAACGAATTACATGTTTTTGATGTGAAATTTAATAAGAAACTCAAAAATTAACTGATATATAGGCTGTTCCATTTAAAAAAAATGACTTTTATACAAAAACGTGTCATGTATTTTTAATCCAGTGTTCTGCACATGCTGTAAAAAAATAAAACACGATTCTATTAGGACCTTTTATTGTAAACAATACTGCAAAAAAATTTGTCCGTCTAATACGTCGTCTTCGAGAAATATAATTTTATACAAACATTGAATATTTCAGAAAATTGGGAATAAGTCAAAAACTTAATACTATCTTATTACTTTTTGACTAAAAATTATACGGGGAATACAAAAATGCAATGTGGTCCATTTAAAAATCTATAACTATGGTTAGACACCAAGTTATGGAACACTCTGTATAATACAAAATATTTTTAAAATGTGCTCCTAATGAGCAGCTATGAGATGAAAAAAACCGCTTCAAAATATATTTACTCATAAAGGCATAATCGGCCTTACGCGCCGAGATGACTCACCCTGTATATATATATATATACAAACACATATATGTATACATAATAATAAAAATAATAATAATTATAAAGAAACAAAAATTAAATTAAATTAATGTTAAAATGCTACATATAAAGAAATACAAAAGCGAGAGCAACTGACAAACATTAGAGATACGATCGAACCTGAAACAGGAATTGTCAACCAGTGGGAATTTTCAAATAATAATAGTATATTACATACCAAGGTTGAGAAGATGACTATTATTGCCCGAGTGGCGAGATTAAATTCCGAGGCGCAAAGCGCCGAGGAATTTAAGCCACAAGGGCAATAATAGTCTTCTCAACCGTAGTATGTATACTATTTTTTGTACCAGTAGTCTAATTGGACCTTAAAACCTTAATAATTATGAATAAATTTACTCATATATGTAAGAATGCCCTTGTAATAAAACTTCATGTAAACAAATAAGTAGGCTATATTTTGATGTTTACAAATAAGTTTTGACGTAAATGCTGAAACTAAAAGTCAAGTATTTTTTAGATTATTTTTCATTCCATTTATAATGTCTAAAGAGTTTAGATGTACACCACCTGAAATGCGCGAGATTGCAGAACAGGCAGCTGAGAACTTGCTTCCGCATAAATCTAATCACAATCACTTATACATGAAAACATTTACAGAATTTAAAAAATGGTATAATTCCAAATATACAGTAGTAACTTCTGAAAACGTACTTCTGGCTTATTTTCATGAATATTCAAAAAATAAAAAAGCCTCGACTTTATGGGCGCAATATTCAATGTTGAAAGCTACACTTGGCCTAAAAGAGAATATTAACATATCAAAATATTTTAAATTAGTTGCCTTTTTAAAAAGAAATACTTAAAATTATAAGCCCAAAAAATCATTAGTATTTACTCGAGGAAATTATAAAATTCTTTACTGAGGTACCCGACATATGTTACATTGCAACTAAGATAGTATGTTTATATATTAATACTTTGAAATTATTGATAATTTATATCTCTGTAGACTAGTCTTGTAATTGGTGTTGCTGGTGCATACCGAAGGATGATTTGTGTAATTTATTAATTTCTGATGTCATCATGAGAGATAATTTAATTGTTATTCACATCCACAATAGCAAAAATGGTACGTCTCAAAAGTTTGTAATAATGGAACCACTTTGTAGCTAAAGGTTATATCGAAGATTCCCTAGTAAATAAAAAAAATATAGAATGTATGTTACAAGATCTACCTACATCTACTTACGCAACCACACCTGCAATATATACAGGAATTTTCAATATGAATTAAATAATTATTTGCATCTGTAATAGTTAGGTGATATATTGATTCCATATTATACTATCATACATATTTTATGTATTAATAGACAAATGCTTTTTTTTTTCATGTAAACAACAAAGTATTGTTAGAAAATATAAAATTAATAGCAATTGCTAAATAAACGTATATTATAATTCTGGTATTGTTAATCTAAAATTGTGCCTAAAATAGAGTTATTTATTTTGACGGTTCACAACTTGACATACTACTACTACTACAAGCATGAGTGCATGGTTGCGGCATTCGTTTTATTTGTTTTCATTATTTCCCTAGGTCAATAATGGCCTCATTATTTACCTCTTATTAGTTCCAGGTCGTGAAATGTCATTTCGTGGCGCTTTGTTACGTGTAAAAATGCTATGATTTTTTACTACTGGTACAAAAAATAATTTTTTGCAATTAGTACCGTAATCATACCATTTATTTCACTAGTGCTGTAATAGGGTCTATTACAGCACTAGTTGCGTAATAGAAATGGAACATTTAAACAGATTTATTTTAAGTTGGTCACATTGCAACAGAAATGGAGATGTCAATATGACATTTTGTACTCGCTTATCAAAACCTGTCATTTCACAATTCGATTTGCGTGCGTAAAAAGTCACTTTAAACACGAGTGCGTAAAAGTAAAGTTGGTACTTCCTAGAACTTGATTAATTTAGTGACATTTTAAAATCATAAATTCCTAACCTTAATAATATGCTACCCAGTTCGTTGTTTTTCTATGAAAATAAAAGGAAATGAAATAGAATTTTTTGAATTTGATAATTTTAAATTAAATGTCACTTCAAATAATCAATACTGCCAATTCAATTTTTTTTAATTAATATCAAGAGATTAGTAGTGTGTCATAAACGATAACGTATTTAACAATATGTATTATTATTATAGTTCTCGTACAAAAAATATTGTACAAACTTCGTGCGTGAAACATTTTGCGAATTCGTGTCCATAAAGCGCTCGCCTTTCGGCTCGCGCTTTAAACTGGTCACTCATTCGCGAAATATGATTTCACGCACTTGGTTCGTAAATAACTATTTTGTAAGCAAGTTTGAGGTTTTTATATTGAAATTCATTGTAAGATTTGATATTTTTAATTAATCTTTGAAATAGTACAACTATTATAAACATTTATATTAACGTTTGAATTATCTTTCGAAGTGATAGTGATACCGTGTGCAGTAGAAACATTCTGTTGAAAATTATCAAAAATGTGTCAATTTTAAATTAACTTGTCAATTTAAATCTTGTGCCAAACCAAGGTGACAACCGCCACAAAATTTCCCTTGATTATCAAATTTTTCTCGTTTTGCTTTTACAAAAAGAGAAATTTTAAAACTAATTGCAAAAAATGGCATAAAAGACACGTTTCATTTGACATTAAAGCACTCATTCAGTTAAGAAACTCGTGGCTACGCCACTCGTTTCTTAAACTCTGAATTCGTACTTTGAAACATCAAAATGAAACTTGTTCTTTAATATACTATGAACATATTATTAATCTTCAATTTATTCGACTAATAATCTTAACTTGTTTTTTATGACCGGTATTATTTTTATTCATTATGCTTTTGAAGTTCTGACGATTCATATCTATCATCCTATATTTTTTATATGATTTTAAAAAGAAATTGTTCAAAAATAATCAAGAGCAAATTAGTCAGTGATGGCTGTTGTACATAATGGTAATGTATTATTAATTCAACTATTTTAAAATATATTTTGTAAAGTAGTTGCAATATTCCAAGATACTCGAAGCATGATACGCTGATCCATTAGAGAACATCATAAGTATTTAAAGAATTTTATTATGGCAATCGTTCGGAAAAATTTCTTTGTATATCCTACTTTTAAAAGGTCATTCATAATATTTAGAATTGTTTCCTAATGTTGCAATTTAGTAATATTAATATTGTCATCGTGAGTATTAATAAAATGTGTTTGTTTGTTCTATTTGGGCAATAACTTCATCATTACTGTTATTAATATGATTATTATAATTTATTTTATATGAAGTTGTTATAATTTAGAGACACTAGGGAAGTTCCAAAATCATTGATATTCAATTATCCATATTTTATTTTTATATCCCTCAAACCAACAAATACAAGAAAATTATTTATTTTCTATTTTATATTAATAAATCACTGCTATCGTACCAGTTATTAATCATATTTACACTTTTATCAAATATTCGTAATCAGATAATATGCATGTGGTTCATGTTCGATACAAAATTTAGAGATTCGAACGATTAGATTATGTAACATCTTAAAAATATAAATTTGCACAAAAAAATCCAATTGTACAAAATTGTGACAATATTGAGTAGATAGTGTGTATTTCAAATTAATTTTATTTAAAAATTTAAAGTGAAACTAAATGAATAATGAAAAATGTTGTTTTCATACAAGATAGTTAGGAAGATGTTAGATACACTACATAGAATGGTTTGCTAGTCAATAGAACTTTAGTACAATAAATACGCTGTTTGAAATAATTAATTTGTATTCCATATAATTTATGATAAAAAATAGTTCCAGGTAATAACAATTCTACGTATTTTTATAAACTAGTTTCTATCATTTTATATAAAAAGCGAATACACAGAGAAGCTTTACGCATTCAAAAACTCCATATGCAATAAACAGCAATGATGGACCAGACTCAAAAGAATACATACCGCATGTGTCAAATTTCATCAGGTATAATATAATACGTGGCAACGTGTTACCCCTACTGTCCGTCACCAAACATAGTTGCCTTGAGAGAAAAACTAATTGAGGCTGCTAATTCAGTAACTGCTCACATTTTAGAAAACGTAAGAGTAAATTTCTACGGCCGCTTAGGGTAATGTCTTGCTGTGCAGGGAGGAATCCTTTTTTATTTATTTTATTAGGGTTATTTTTTAATTTTATTGAAATTACGCTTTTGTTTGTGAAAGGAAAAAGAAAAACAAATCCTTGCAACTCGTAAATATTATTTCTGAACGCATTAGAAACACACGGGTCAGTGGTCCAATGGTTACTGCTAAGTGCTAACTTGTATTTGCGAGCATGTGTCGGTTGTCGCGTCGCTGGCATTGGAAAGGAAAGTAGGGATACCACGTTGCAACATATTGCACGGATTGATCGCCTATGGCTAATGAAAATTGACACATACGGTATAAAAGTAGAACACAATTTTACGTATATGAACGCCATAATCAAGAATATCAAAAATAGAAATATGGAAATTGCTCAAATAGTGCAAGCAGAGTATAAAGCTTTCTTATACAGATTCAAATTTCTTATACAAAGTAAACAAACAATATAGTATAAGAACAAGATATTATGAAACTGCAATTGGGACAGTAGCAACATACGCCGCTGGAACTATGATTCTCGCAAACGAGAACTTTCTTTCAAAACTAAGATGTTTTGAAAGAATAATAATAAGGAAAATCTCCAGCCAAAAACAAGTACAAACTGGAGTATACCTACGAAATAGGTTAAATAATAAAAGAAGAAAATATAATAAGAGTCCTAAAGACAAGGGACTGCAATGATATTGTCATATAAAGAGAATGAAGATGAGCAAGGAATTGCAAAGAATCTAAGAATGGAGATTGGATGGAACGAGACCTAGAAGAATACCAAATAACAGGTGGGAAGATCAAGTCAAAAGATATTTTCTGAGTGGAGGTGGTGAAACCAAATTCAGGAGAGGTGGATAGAGAAAAAATTATAGACTGGACAGCACGTCATCGCACGTTATAGAGAAGCATCGAATAAAGATGAAAGTGGAGTAACCCACCACTAGAAACAAGCCTCAGAACTGGAAGAGAGCGGAAAATACTATTAATAATGCTTTGTCTATATATTATGGGTACAAAATTTCAGCTCTGTGGTAAGTAAGTAACACAGAGCGAGTGTTGAACACTGGGCGGAGTCCTCGCTGCGCGACTTATAGGTCAGTGTGAGACAGAGAAAGTATTCGGAAAAAAGAAATGATAACATTTGTTTATTATCACATACATTAACCAGACGAAGGAGTAAAAACAGATAAGAAATTGTAATATACTGAAAAGAGATTCATATATAGGAAACATATTGCACTTCGATGTGTAATGCTTGACAGCTTCTGCAGACTGCTCGTGCTTATCCTAATATTATAAGAATCCACTGCTCATCTTGTGGGAGAGGCATCTCACCGATCAGCTTTCAGTCTATGAGCTGTACGCAGTTTTTTTCTTAAACTGAGACAGTCTACAAAATGAGACAAATAGAAGCGTGAGAGAGCGATCGGTCAATTGGTAGTTGAGCCCAACATAGTTGCTGAAGTATGTGAAATGATTATTATTTTGCTGTATTGCAATGGTTTTTTTGTAAACTTGAGGCGCTCGAAATATCAGGATTACGGTCAACCAACGTCTGTCATAATAGGTACGTAGAAATCGTAATCTGAATTAAATGCGACTTTTCTGCTCTGATTGGAGATATATAATAAGTTATGGCTTATATGTTCGTAGAATATTCGTTCGTATTTATTCTGTGTGCAAAAGAGTATGTCAATTAAAGTAATAATGAATCGGAGGGAGTATTAATCACCGACGGTTACAGATTTTAACGTTGTAGTAAGATAATTCGCGTAAATAATTTGGGGTAAACCGGACGCACGCAATAACCCCGTCCTCAATATGACGGTGAAGGACTGTAGTATAAGTTACAACAAATATTATGGACGACGCCGACCGTTAGCTGAAGGACATTCTTCTACCTATCATTTTTCATGATGCAACATCACTTGTTTTGTAGAAATAATAATGATGGTCTTCATCGAGCAAATATGATGAACATCGAATTGGTATAGAAGTAATGGAATGATTAACCAATTACCAACGTGGCAACTATTTTCAATATACTATTTGTACCCATCGCATAGATAAAGGTTGATAATAGAGGTTTTCCTGTTGTTTTTGTAAGAATTACAACAGTAGATCTTCTTGAAAAATAATATCTATTACTATTTATACAATAGGCATGTCTACAGTAGATAAGAAGAGCCTGTTTGTTAAAAGAAAATGTTAGCTACCTACAAAAGTGCACGAATTCATAAAATTCTGATACTCTTACGTTACTGGAAACTACCGCTCCTCACTAATGAATGACCAATGTTCGTGCATTACACATATGACATCATGAACAGCTCGTTTGTAATCGGATTGCATCAAACCGTGTGAACTGCATAATGTGAGATCACCATCACATTGCTAATAGTAATTGTAAATTTAAATGCACTCACAAGCAAGAGAACATGGCATACAATATTTATAAAGAAATGCACTAAATATATTCCATGGTGAAAGTAGTATAATATTATTACAAAAGAGTAGGAGCGAAAAAAAAGTTCTATTGTGTTTTATAAACTAATGTGAGACAAGAATATAGAAAAATTGAACTAAATCTGGAATAGAATATTCACGAATACGATTTGTTTTTCAAACTATTCGAGTATTTGTATGCTGCCGCCTGTCGTTTGCAATATGCACTAACAATCCAACACCATAAAACGTAACATAATTCTTTACTGGCTTATATAAAGATAAACCCTGTTAATGTAAAAATTTGTACTCATAATACATTTTATATTTACATCTTTTTATTATTTTTTGTATAGCTGTTTATATTATATATTATCCGAAATAAAATATCTCATGGGAACATATTATTTTATAATGAAAGGAACATTAATTACACATTAAAAAAAAATATGCCGGAAACTTTCTTAAAATTTTCATAGCATGGTTTTTTCCGGAAGTTTAGCAACTTTTAAAGAATCATTTAACTTGTGACGATTTGTGTGACATGACAATGTTTGATGTCTGCGTCAATTACTTCACTTGCCTTACTCGAGTGCCTAAAAGCTCTCGAAACCGTATTGACTGTTGCGGTTAATACATGTGAGCGGAAAATCTTTACAGCCGAATTCATGCATATTGTACAATGTTACATTAACAAGAGTTTAAACTTTCATGTGGTGGTCCTCTTAGTTAAATTTTATACATGGTTCTTAATGAATTTCGACTACGCGATATCAGCTACTCATTGAACGTTTATTTTCATATACGTATAAATTTCTTTTAGAATAGGTGCTTCGATAATAATGTGTAATTACTTCCGAACTCTTTATAGTTTGATTCAAGTAATAAGAAGAATGTACTGCTGAGATATTAAGTTCATCTGAGATAGTTGGATGAAAATGAAATAAGCTGTTTTCTGATCGAAAGCATAATATATTAAGCCCATTGCGGTGTTTATTCAATTCTTGAGCTTAACAGAATATTTTTCTATCAAAACCAAATCATCTTTGGTTAAGCCAATCTATAAAAAAAGTGTAAATATTCGATTATATAATTAATTCTAGGATAAAGAATGTTTTTTATAAGAGTGATTTGTTTAGTAAACATCAGAATGGTTATATACCTGGTATCCCAACGAAGCACATAGTCCATTATTGGTATCTAATAATGTGGGTAACGAAAAATTTTCAAAAAAAAAAAATTGTAGACAAATTGAGCTCTACAATATAAAATAATTTCCATTTACACAGAATGTTCGACAACGACAAACCAACACAAATTTTTGTTATTCTATAAATGGAATGCTATTGGTGTGTGAGTGTGGCAATTTTTTTAGTTTTTTGGACTTTTTTTTGGATCTTCTTTTTTTCATTTCTATTTTTTCACTTGTTTAAAGCGCATTTAGATATATTTTCAAAGAAGTTCTGTGTTATAGTATAGTTTGTGGCTAATTTGCATGCAATAGTGTATGTGATATTTAAGAGCTGTATATTAATTTAATGTTGAATTGATCAGCCTTTATCTGGGCTCCGCCAAATAAAGTGGGTGTATTATTATTATTATTTGCAAATGTTAATTGCAAGACCATTTTTCGTAAAATGGTGTTCTATGACGAGGAGGTGTTACAAGGTGATGATTTAGAGCTAATGAGTTTAACAAGAACATATTTCCGTTTGAAATTAATACACATAGAGCAGCGATACTGGAGTGTCATTACTCTATCATCATCCGCAAGAAACAGCTTCAATATTAACTTTGATCAGCACAATATATGGCTAGTTTAGCCTTTCCCAATATTGTCGATAAAAAGTATCCCCTTCGAAGGAAACGCCTTGGCTTTCTTTAGCCGAAGACTACAACAATGCCTCTTCCGGTGCATTTGCCGCTTTTATTCTGGCTCACTGTCATTGAACGTAACAAAACGACGCCGGAAATCTGCTGGTTCGATGGTTGAGCCCTTCAAATTGGTGTTGGATACGCACACTTTTTTACGTTTTTAATTTGAAAGTAGTTATGGCGGTACCTACCATTCAGATAGCTTAGTTTTGCCTAATTTGACATATAAAATATGGTGTACACTTTCAATAGACATGCACACGGTGTTGGAAGTCTCTTCGTCTTTTATGCTTTGGCCGCCTTACATAACATCATATATTTTTCAACTGTTTCTGGAATTGTAATCCTTTTGGCGGCTCAGAAAATTCTTTATTTTTGAGACTCATTTCGCCATACTTAAAGCGATCAACATGGCGACAAATCGTGGCTATTAAATGAGCATCGTTGTCCAATGTTTGCTGCACGTCTATCAAAATCTCAGTTATGTTCATTTTGAAAAAGTAGTACTCAATTGCACCACGAATAGCGATTTCATCAACTTTACAACACCAAATACGTCTTCAAGCAAGTGTTTTGTTAAACTAAAGGTCTGCAAAAGTGCAGATTTTTTGGTTTGCCTAAATTTAAATAATGAGTCTTTATTATTTTTAATTTTTTTTCAATACCTAGATATGTTTGTTACGTAGTAATTTTCTATAAATTCAACTAAGCTGTATTTATAGTTATTACAAAACTTTTTTTTTTCTGAAAGAAACATTAAGAATATATGCCGATGACTCTGCAGCATATTATTTTACTCTTTCAACAAGTAGTTTGAAACTGACAGGAACACCATACCTCGTTCATTAACTATTTCAAAAATAGGGATATGCAAAAAATACATCTGGACTGCTGCATAAAAGTTATTAAGCAATGCAATCATTGAGAGATAATAACTAAAATTACGTAGTTTTTTCCAAACCGATAGGGCATCTCCACTTCTCTATTATTACTTACTATATTACTATTGATTTATTTATATATTATTTATTCAACGCTTACATGTACTTTTGTTTATTAGGTTTTTGCTTAATAAATTTATCTAACATTTTACAATCAATTTATACAACTGTAATACAGACTAAAAATGTATGCTGTCGCTTATAAAAAGTAATATATGCCATAAAAGGACATGGCTAGGTCAAGCAATTATAACAAATAATGTCATATAATGCTATCGAACAGAACCCGATCAAGTAAAATAACGTTTCTGGATACTTCAATAATTCTCTACCTGCCAAGTACCGAAACTACACTCATCAATTACTTTTATCAGAGAACATTTATGACGCACTCAATTTTATCGATTTTGGGGACAATTTTTTTTATATAACTTCACATAACTTCATTGGCCATTGTCAACAGAAACCTTCAGTTCAGGATGATCACAAAAATATATAATGTATTATTGGGGAAGTCTCGGGCAGCTCCGACGTAAAACCATTTTCGCCGACCTGTCGCCGTTTATTGACATTTAAGTTTGTTTTCGCAAAAGTACTACGGGTGCAGATGCACACCCTCCCCGTGTTTCTTTCCAAATTTTAGTACCATAAATTCCTTGAAATCTAATAGAGACATGTCACATATTACAATAGCTTTGCAACACATGTTTCCGATATTCATGCGGATTCGGGTTTCCTGCAATCGTTATTTCCCACTCCTATGTAGTGTAATAGTATCACCCTCCTTCGCCATTCCGAAACTAAGATAGTGTTCCATCGGTTCCGGGGTTTCGAAATTCCCGGATTTTATTCATTTATCGTCTGTGGATGTACGGAAAGCGTAAATTCTATTGTGACTCGGCTTCAAATTACGATACGATGGGTTTCTCTTCATGCATCAGGAGCATGATTTTTCAATGAATACCTGAAAGGGTCGAGTGAAAGAAATTGTTTTGCATCAGAGATCCCAACCGAAGTTTTTGTTAAGAACATGTAAATGTATTCAGGGTGTATATAAACATATCTATGCCTTACGTCAGGTGAATGTAAATTTATAGTTCAAAGAAAGTAAAATATTACGGTAACTTCTCGTAAGATTGAATAGTTCCATAAGCAGAATTTCTTCATTTTTCTGTGACTATTTATTAATCATAATACCATATACATATTCTTGAAAATATTATATTACTAATGACAAAAACATATTTTTCACACAAATGAAATTTTGTAAATGCCAAAGTTAGTATAAAATTATATTTTTCCTGATTTTCAGTGATATATTTAAATTTGGAAATTTTTATTTACATATATTTTAGTGATTAAATATATTATTAGTAACCAAATAATTACAAGTCATGTTACCTAAAGTACAATTTCGACAAAAGGTTTTGTACGGGCGTCAAGTCTTCGATATAGAAATTTGAGTGGTATAACTTATCAACTGTCATAATTCGTAGCTATGGGGTATTTTAGGAAAAAAAAAGATGGCATGCAATTTTTCTTGCATTTTTGGGTACACACTTAACTTTTTTTTTTAATGTCTTGGCAATAAAGGTTTTTATATTTAATAGAAAATATTTTAAAATATAAATGCTGGTAATATCATATTTATCAAGAAAACTAATATATTTGCTAATATGAAAGCGTATTGTTGATGTTCCAGAAATATTTATTTTATATATGTATGCCTCAATTTCATATAACTCTATTACGTGGTTATAAAGTAATAGACAATTCAATAGTAGTAAGCTTGTTTTTCCTTGAAAATTACGATAATAATATATAAATTTGGCTCTTATTAAGTAATTAAATAACACAATAAATGTGAATTTCTGAATGTATTGAAAATATTGATTTTAATATAATGTCAATATTTAAATGCAAAAAATTCCTAATAATTCCGTTGTAAATACCTGAGGTAAATACTATGGAAATAGTGCTGCCAAACGTCAAAATATCTTACGATACAAATATGATAATTGAATTGAATTTTCATAGAAACCACTTATACTTGCTGTATCTATTTTTAAATTATCGATAGACCTTATCATCTTTCATATTAATTACGTAGAAAGTTAATCTAATAATTTTCTTTATTTTAATTTATGCTGTTGATTTCGCATAGAAACAATTATAAATTATGGAAGAAACTGCCATAAATATATATTGTATGGCAGACAAAAATGCGTTTACAAAATAACCACTTTATTTCTTTCTATGTCCAAGTCTGCTAATATTGATACACATTGAAAGTATTCAAAGCATGAGATTATAAGCAAATATAAATATTTGAAAAAAAAAATAATTTTCAAAAGACTTTGCTCGTATTACAATTAAATAGCTTCAACATCTAAACCACTTCCAAATATATTCGAATTATGTAGCTGTAAAATGTAATACATACATCCATATATTTCAAATATATTTACTTGTTTATGTCAGATATATTTCTTTTACAAACCAGTTTAATATTGTATGTGTAGAAAATGTTCAGAATAACTTGTGAATTACGGTTGACCATATACTATCCATGTCGCTGGCTTAATAATTCTAAGCTTTTTGCGGCAACTATCCATCAATATATTAAATGCTTAAATTATTAAATTGTGTAATTGAAGTGCTACTCAAGAAAATCCCGTACATAACAAACAGTATTTTTTTAAGTTTCAACGTAAACCTATTTGTCGTTCTATTTTTCATATAATAAAACAAATTATTATACCGTTGTCGACAATTTTTAATTTCTGTTTATACTTCTATACTAGCTATCTATCCCATGCATTGTAAATGCAGCGATGCCTGCTTTTCAACAGTGGTGGGAGAAGCACAACCAGTCGGGGGTATTCACATTTCATAGGAAACGTTTGTCGGGTGTACCTGGCAGCCTCGCTATATGTTTGTCTTTACTTTACTTCGCTGTGCTCTTTTCCTCTTCTAAATTTGTCGGCTACGGTATAATCTAACTTCTATAAAGCAAGGAGAATTTTCTAAAAAATTAATCTGAAATTGTTTCGGCAATTGTGATATACTTTTCGTTGGGTAATGTGAAGGTTAAGTAAAATTAATTCACTTTTGGAATCATGTAAATGCCGGAAAATTTCTAAAATATACACACAGTCAGTCCACCAACCAGAAATGAATCGTTGGCATTGCAAAGTGCATGTATTTGACATATTTATTGTATTAATAGTATAACATAGATCATCAGACTGAAAGTCTCCATAAAATTGTATCAGTTAGATACATACCAAGAAATTTCTTTTCGCTTTGAAGGAATGCAGAAATATCATTCAATTTCACACTTAAATACCAACTATTAAGTTTCTGTCTCGTATTTAATAGTGTTCTGTTATTTTGTTGGTCGCAACTTCTCTAATAGGATATTATCATTATTTATTGCTTCAGTATCTACATTGGCATAGGCAATGGCAAATATATCATCGACAATATAATAAAGAAATCCATTGAAAATGTCTTAATGACGTTGACATAATGGGAAAACAAAATAGGCCTCAATAATGATCCATGTGGGACTTTAAGCAAAATAATCGAAAGCGCAGATTTATAATTGTCATAATTTTTTATACGATTACATGCACACATTATGAGCAATTATCCAAGTAAGGAACAAACATGTGAATGGCTACGTCAGAAATTTCATGTTTCTTAAAACTTATCCGCTCATCGATCATGGATTATTAGTGAGAAAGACTTTGTTATACAAAACCTTCAAGATGTGAACTATTTCTTTTAAATTTTGATCAGTCGCTGAAATGATTTAGGCTTCTCCTAATTGAGAGTTTCTTTTTAGTAATTTTTTTAAAGAGTTCACTCACTCAAATTTTCTATTGTTGAATATTATTATCATAACTGACACGTATTGCTTTCGAGCACATTGCTGCACTTGTAGAAGTAAATGCAATCTTTTTTATTTGAATTGAGTTTGTAATCTAAATCATCGTATTAATTTTATAGGTAGTCATGTTCTATAGTGGTAATTCACAATTAATTTATCTCTTAATACAATTTATTATAACTATTTCTTCTTAATTTCTCAACAATATTTCTCATTGTTTCTAACGTCTAAAATTGGTTAAATAATTACTTATTTTTCTGCAATCCTATATACCTCTTACTCCACACAAATGAGTGACTCTGTAAATGAATATGATAACGTTAAGTTGAGCTGGCGTATAGGGGCCTAGCGGCAACGTGCTAATTTGTGTTTCAGAACTATGTTAGGACAGCATTGCATAAGTAACATCCAACTGAAAGGATCGCAGATGTCGATAAATAAATAACTTTACCTACATGTCTACACGAAGCCTTCTACAGTAAGCATAGGATCAGTTATTTTTTTTTTTAAAGAAGTAGATAAATTTTCATATAAGTTTCCTTGTTTTTGGAATTTGTTATGCTATAATTATTAGACGCCACTAATTTATTGGTTTTCATATCCGATGCATTTTGATGACGTTATAGAAAATTCCTTATTCTCTGTGTCAATAGCAGAATATATTAATAACTATAAAATAGTGGTCTACTGAAAATGGCATGAAATTATTAATACACCTCTGTACCCCCCCCCACCCAAAATGGCATTTGGTTTGCTGTTTCTCGTAGAGGGATAATTCGTTAATACTTTAAGTATAAATCCTTGAAAATATGAAGGTAATTTACAACAGAGTGACTCAGTTTGAATATTTTTTGTAGCTATTTTCTTTTACTAATTTTTTTCATTTTTCAAATGAAATGGTTGTATACAATTTTTTTTTTGCGATGGGGGGGAAAACCTTCATAGGCACTGGGACCCGACCTTTTGATCGGCAACCAATAGTGCCGGATTCTTACCGGCTAAAAACCACCCCACCTCTTCCTGCCTGTGTTCCAGAACCGCTCGACGCATATCATCGGAATGCGGGTTGTCATTTTTCTAATAGGAGTCTCAATTTCTCTGTCTTGTTTCTTCCTCCTTCTTTCTCATTATTTTCCTGACGTAATTGTGTACTGTTTCCCAAGAGCTCCTGTCATCCAGCATTAAGGTTATCATGTTCGTTCCACTTTGTAATTCAGTTCCAAGCTGGATGTTCACCTGCGATCTTTCCGCCTGCCATCGTTCGCTTTCCAACAGAGTGTGTTCCACGGTGTCTCTCGTTCCACAGTAGATGCAGTTGTCGTCCACGCTCTTCCCTATTCTTTTGGTGAAAGTTCCGAAACAGCCATGTCCTGTCAACACTTGTGAGAAATGGTAGTCTGTTTGTCTATGTGTGCATTTTACCCATTGCTCTATTCTTGGTATCAAATGTTTTGTCAATTGGGCTACGTCTTCCGTACTGTCCCACTTTACTTGCCACTGTCGCAAAGTGGTTTCTCTTTCTTCTTCTTTCGCTTCTTTCGTTCCACCTTCTCGCCTTTGATGTAGTCTTGTTCTCTCTTCGGCCATTAGTTCTACCGGGACCATTACAGTGATTACTTGCACTGCACTTGCCGATACTGTTCGAAAAGTACTAGCCACACGCAGTAACACTTTTCTCTGTACTTTGACCATCATTTGCCTGTTTCTTACTACTTTCAAAGAGTCGTGCCATATTGGTGCTCCATACAACATAATTGATTGTACAAAATTATACCACATCTCCCTCTTTTTGTTTGCTAGTCCCTTAACATTTGGTGTAATTCGCATAAAAGCCGCTACCTTCTTCTCCGCTTTTAGGGTTGCGTCTTTTATATGCTCTCCGAACTTTCAATTTTCATTTAATAGTAAGCCTAGATATCGTATCTGCCTCGATGGTACTATTTCAGTTCCTCTACAGTAAAAGTTAACTCCATCTTTGTTTCTTTGTCCTTTTACTATTAGTGCCTCTGACTTTTCAGGTGCCAGCTGTAGCCCATGTTTCGTCATCCAGTTGTTTACAATCTCCAGAGCCTCGTCGCCTTTGCTTACCAGTTCTTCCTTGTTCTTAGCGACCAAAATTACTGCTAGATCATTCGCATAGGCGACTGTCCACGCACCCTCCGGCATCTCTGTTTGCAGAACTCCATCATACACCATGTTCCAAAGCGTCGGCCCCAGCATCGATCCCTGTGGTACCCCAGTAGTAACATCCATGTTTACGTCCTTTTCTATCCCGAGTGTTCTATCTTCCAGGTAGCTACCTATTATGTTCCTAAGGTACCGTGACACTCCCCGCCGATTCAACTCATCTAGGATGGCTTCCTGTGGGATCGAGTTAAACGCATTTCTTACGTCGAGCGTAATTAAAGCCCACCACCGTGCACCCGTGTTTCTTTTCAATAGCTCTAGCACGTTTTCTATCGCATGGATTGTGGATCGCCCTTTGCGGAAACCAAACTGCCGCTCCGACCCTTCAAGAGAGTCTCAAATAACTTGCTCATGGAACTGAGCAGACAGATGGGTCTGAACCAGAAATCCTCTGGTTTAGATTTTGGTATGACCACCAGTTTAGCTTCTTTCCATTGCTTCAGAAAAACCTGTTTTGCAAGCACCTCATGTATACAATTGTTTTGTCCAAAAGTAAGTATACTAAACTTGTTGAATAAAAATATTCAAAACCTTCCAGAGCATACAAGATTTCGATCGTGTGGTATTTATTGCCGGAAGAATACCTTAGTTAAAGTTAAATATGTATTAATTTATTTATTATTTTTTATAATTATTGCGTACATTAACAATTTAATAAGAATTAATAATAATGAACCTATTTATCGCGTAGGAGTTACTATTCATTAAAATATTTGATGTGATTTCCGACCACTTTCATTATTAAAAGTCTATGTATTCAATGTTAGGTATATAACTAGTAAAATAATCTAAATCAAGCTTTCCACATATTTAGAATAGCGTAATTTTGCTTTTCTTTCTTCTTTTGTCACTTATTTTAGAACATCTTATAACATGAAACAATAAGTGAATAACGTTTACGTTAAGCATATTTTCTAAGTTGAACGACATTTAATTCTGTGTGGGACATCTGCTTTATAATATGTATAACAGATGCTATTTATTATTCATAAAATAGTTCATGGATCGTTACATTCGCAAATGATTTGACGTTAGATATGTAAAATTATTTACATTAAATAATCACAAGTGATGATTAATAGATGCATGCAAATTGCTATGTTTGAAATTACTTTATTTACAGAAATTTGTTTTTATTCGGGAGGATTCAATCACTTTTAAACAGAATACAAAATCAGAAGAGGTATACAGATTTTGTTGAAAAGCATTATTTGTAGAGAGATTTTAAAAAATATTTACAATTAATTATTCCAGGGCAGCTTTCCTATTCGGGACGCTTTTAAATTGTTCTTCTCTCTTGGGAACTGATTATTTATTGTCTAATAAATTCACAACTATATACTAATAACTTGCTTTGATAATTCAATATAATTAATGTTTTTAGCACAAATGTGAAAATTTATCTAACTATCGCATCCCATGACTTGATTGTTTCATTTATTCAACTAACACAAATACTCATACCCCCAGAATTATATAGTAACTATACACATGCAGCTTGGACTTTCTTTAAATGGTGCGAGAACGTTACCTAAAGAAACACCAAAATAAATAATTATTAACATATAGCTGTTATTGGAACTAAATTTCAAATTATCCATAATTTGTGTGGTGAATAGAAATTTAGGACAATTTATCTTGATTAATAGTATGAAATTAAGATATAGTCGCAACAGTGACTTTGCAGAATCTCTCAAGAACTTTCCAATTAATATCAAATTCCAGGGCAGCTTTGCTAACAGAAAATGAAGGAACTATAAATGTGGTAAAAAGCTTAGCCATCTCAAAAAAAAAGCAAAATTAATTAATATAGAGAATTTTTTTCTATGGATAGTTAGTGGTATAAAATTAAAACGCTTTTTTATTTCTACTCATCAATGTAAACAAGCGAGAATTGGTGGAAACACTTTTTGTTGAATGCTAAAGGGGTCATCAGGAATGAATAATATATACCAGCGTGTCGATAAAAGACATAGCAGATTTAGGAACCACGAGGTTTATGAAATTCTTATAATTTTATTAATTTACTGTCTTTGTCTGAGATCATACAAAATGCAGTATTATTACAAATATCAACAATTATCTCATTTCTCATGTGTTTTGTTTTCATTAATTATGCAGAAACCACTATGTTAATCATAGCCAAATAGATCAAAGCGTATCAATATTTGAGAGACTATTCTGTATTACGCCAATTTCGATACTCTTCTACGTAGTATGATATAGATAGAGAAGCAGAGTTGCCAGTCTCCAGAGCGGACAACTTTCTTAGTCCTTGTTCACAATGGACATACGAAACATAAGACATAAGAAACCCAAAAGACGTAAGATTTACATAAGAGATACATAATGCGTAAAATTCAAGTACTGTTCACAATGAACATAAAGAATACATAAACGTAAGAATTTGCGCATGCGCTATAGTGGTATTTTGTTTATTTATTTTGACGTTTTAAGGTTAGTAATTTCTAAAAATTCTGACAATACTGAAATTTCTGTTAGAATGGATAATAATCTGCATATTACCCTTATTGTTATTAACGAAAAGTAACAAAAATAAATGTCAAAGGAAAACAAGTGGGTTTAGCCGGTAAAAACAAGAAGAGTAAATCCAGTCTGTAAAACCTATTTAATTTATAATATGTATTCTCAAATATATCAAATGAACTTCATTTAACCACACAAATTAAAAGCTCATCTATTTAAATTACATTATAAAGTCTTTAAGAATCATTGTATCTGTATTTTACAAATACAGATTTCTTAATTTGAAATAAAACCCTTTGTTTTTTATTTTACCATTGTGTTTTATTTATACATACAATTTTTTTTTCACACATACACAAATATTAAATGCTCTATCTTAGGCTTGTAACTTGTTTTTAATTCATTTTTTTTTACATTATAATGTACTATTACGTCCTCAGATAATGAAATTATTAACATCGCAATCCTTAACCATTTCCATGTTATATGATGATTAGCTTTTTAATCGCATTCATGCATTAGACAATGCACTTTAATTCAATGAATGTTATAATCACACTTCAAGAATATTTGGTTCACTGTTACATTTAGGAAAGGTTATAAAGACAGCAAAAGCATTATATGCTGCACCATGGTGCTCGGCTTTGGTGGTGGTTTCAGTACTAAAGTAAAAATACTTAGTGTAGGTTATTTTTTGTATTGCTGTATGCCTTGAGATGCTTCACAAGTGGACACGGGCCATCTCGGCACTGTTAATCCCCGGATTAATTTTTGGACCCAGGCGACAAGCCAACTCGTCACCGGAGGTAGAATCACGAGCGGTCATCTCGTCACCGGAGACTAGCCATCTCGGCACTTTTAATCCGCGGCTTAATTTTTGGACCCAGGCGATTAGCGAACACATATACCTTCATAACCATAACAGATTTCACAAAGTACATAGTGTAGAAAATATTTAATTTATTAGTAATAAATAAATTAATATACTACCAGTTAACATATACAGGGTTAGTTAAAAGTATGGAGACGGCGATTTATTGTCGTTAATATTCATTTTAGAGAATTATGTTCAATATAAAAGTTTGTTAGGATATTTTGATCTACATTTGAGAATTTTTGATTTTTTTTTTCTTCAATTGTTTGTTAGTTACGCCTGTCCGCGCAGTTTTTCAAATGGGAACTAGTAAATTTTACTCTATCATTCGATAGAGAATTTTTTTCTCTTTACAATAATATTTTTGTTTTTTTAAAATTCATTTTAATAACTTTTTTATAAGAAAAGGCCGGTTCAAGTGTTTCACAGATGTTCGGTACATCGCAGATAGACAGAAGCGATGCGATAAACAAACTTGAGCGACATAATTTTATCAGTGGTTATTGTGTACGTCAAATCTTTGACAGAAATAATTCATTTGTGCAATTTGTTGCTGTTAATATTAACAATGGCGAGTTTAAGTGAACATGAACGAATTGAAATACTTATGATGTTGGGTTATGGAGCGATAGACGCAGAAGTTTACAAGACGTTTGTAATTTATTTAATGATACGCATCCAAATAGAAATCAAATTTCTAAATTCGTTGTTGGTAAAACTTTAAGACGCTTTGAACAAACTGGTAGCGTTAAAGATTTGCCAAGGAGTGGTAGACCTAGAACAGCAAAAAGCGATGATAACAAACTGGATATTTTATTGGCTGTATCTGAAGATCCTCATTTATCAACCAATCAATTAACGGCCAATTTCAATATTTCGCAGTCATCGATCGTGTCATTTTTAAAAAGTGAAAAGTATAAACCTTATAAGGTACACCTTGTACACGAGTTAACGGAAGATGATTTTGATAGGAGATTACAATTTTCTTAAGAAATGTTAAATATTTGCAATAATAATGAAAATTTTATCAACAATATTCTTTTCTCTGACGAAGCTACTTTTTGCCTTACCGGTGAAGTAAACAGACATAACTGCAGATACTGGTCATTGGAAAATCCATCTTGGTTTTTGGAGCACCATACGCAGTACCCCCAAAAGGTTAATGTTTGGGTTGGCATTCTTGGCGGTCATATTATCGGTCCCTTTTTCATCAATGGCAATTTAACTTCGGGTCTGTATTTGCAGTTATTGCAAAATGAAATAATACCTGCTTGTGCTACGCTCTATCCACATGAAAACAATGAACACCTGCCCAATGACAGTATCTGGTTCCAGCAAGATGGCGCCCCACCACATTATGGTGTAAATGTTCGTCAATATCTGGACAACGTTTTTCCCCACATATGGATTGGAAGACGAGGAACCATTGCATGGCCAGCCCGTTCGCCAGATTTAAGTCCTTTAGATTTTTTTCTTTGGGGATACGTAAAAAACAAAGTTTACGAAGATAAACCCGATAACGTCGAAGATTTACAAATCCGAATTACCAGAACGATACAAGAAATTCCCCGAGATTTTTTACAGAACTCTGTTCGGGGTTTTGTAAATCGATTGGGTCATTGTCAAATTATTAATGGACGACAATTTGAACACTTACTTTAATTTACTTTGTTATTAATTTGTTTAATTTTTCTTGTAAAAGTTATTAAAATGAATTTAAAAAAACAAAAATATTATTGTAAAGAGAAAAAAATTCGCTATCGAATGGTAGAGTAAAATTCACTAGTTCCCATTTAAAAAAACTGCGCGGACTGGCGTAACTAAAAAACAATTGAAGAAAAAAAAAATCAAATATTCTCAAATGTAGATCAAAATATCCTAACAAACTTTTATATTGAACATAATTCTCTAAAATGAATATTAAAGACAATAAATCGCCGTCTCCATACTTTTAACTAACCCTGTATAGCAAATATAACTTAAATACCACGCACAAGAATATTATTTGTTATATTACAGTGACTTTATTTACACCACCTAATTCAGGAACTTGAGATTATAAGAGTTCCTTAAAGTCAAAAATATAATTTCTTTATGATAAAACTATTCAAGTTTGACACACATATATTTCTGATGGATTAATAAAATAGTTTCTTTCTTTGTTAGCATATTAAAAATATGTTTACGTTGTATAAAAGAGATGTTCCCTAGAATCCTACAATAGTGTTCAAGAAAAGAAATAGTATAGTATGGTAAAACCTGGCTTCTTTCAAAAATTTGAATAAACCATTTAGTAATATAAAATAAATGTTTGTTAGGCCGTATCCAAATATAGAATTTATTTCCCAATAAGTAGCCTACGTATTAACAAATAAATTGTTCTCCCGGTGTAACATTTGATTTTAACAGATCTCGTCGTTAAAAATAAAAATGTACAAACATGGAAAAAAACAGTGCTTACCATCGGTATGACATTTTGCTCCACAACCCGATATAGAACAACGCCACTGAATTCTTGCGTTTTTTAAAACCTTCCTCTTTTTAAATTTGAAATCGTTTAACACCAGCATTTTCTGACCTCGTTGGCTGTATATAAAATCGACAACTAGAGCTTCCATTATACACGAGACATCAATGTAACAAGTTGTAGCAAACAAATGCAATCGTTTTACAAGAGAGTCAATTTATAGCAAATTTCAAAATATTTTACCCAAAGTTTCATGATAATAAAAGTAATCCTATTAGTGGTTGCTAATAGCTATTTAAGTGAAAGTGACGAGATCACCGGTTTCAAAGGGGTACCTATAAATTTACCTGACTTTCTTTGGTGACCAGTTGGCTAGTTTAAAAGGGTAGGGATTAAAAATAGTGACGAGTTCACCGGTGCCCTTCACAAGTAGTATGTGGAGGTATTTGACATAGCACAATTCCAGTCATTTTCCACACATATTTCAAACAGCACTTTGGAATTAACAATTTCTCATGTGTAACTTCCATCAATCGTTCCATGCTCTTTTGCATATATCACTCATTGGTAATATTCAATGTTTAAAATACTTGTGATGTCTGGTGTTTCGGCTATTCCTTTCCAGACATCTTGGTATATCACATCTTTGTAGCTCCGATGTGCCTTGTTAGATATAAATACGCTTCAGTCTGACCAACTGAAATAAAAGAAGTTCTATATCTACTTGCCCCTTTTCCATCATCTAAATCACATTTACTTTTTTTACTCAATATGTAAATGGCACCAACAAAAATTTACTCATATGGAGTAATTACAACTTATTGCAGTAATTTGTAGTAGATACGTATATTAAATTATCTTATTTAAAATCGATAAAGCCTTTGTATTTTTCACGTTATCAGAACAAAGTCGTCGCAATTCAAATTGACAGGATTCGAAAGTATGGGATTATACAGGCTTCCCGCGTTTTTTATAATATCGTTACCAATCGGTTTAAGTTGTGAAACCTCAAAAAGCTTATTTTACTAAAATTATACGTAAGAAATACATAAGAAAAACATAAAGTTGAATTTATTTCAACTTTATGTATTTCTTACGTTCACACGTAAGGAATACGTAAACATAACATAAGGTGACATAAGCACTACGGCCACTGTGGATAGCTGCATTGGTTTCTCATACGTTTAACTTTACGCGTTACGTTTATGTTACGTACAGCTTATGTCCATTGTGAACAAGGACTTAGTGTATGATTAATTTCATAGAGGTCATACTCAATTATCCGAAAGTGATACTGACTATGGAAATGAACAACTGTCCAGTACAGAAAGTATCAAGAATAGTGGTGTACATATAAGAAGGAACGAAAGCAGGAGTTATATTTATTACTCATAAATATAAAGGCAGCTTCCGATACCATTAACAGAGACAAGTTATGGAAGATTCGAGTAGATATAAACTTGACAGGAGTAATAAAATCAGCGTATTGTGTAGCTACAAATTAACTATATTATGTATTATTCAAAAGGAAATAAAGCAGGGACTCTTCGTAACAATCATGAACAAATTAATCAAATATACGAGATAAGTCTGAAAAATACAATACAAGTATATATAATCTAATGTTAATAAATATAGCATAAATAACTGAAAATTGCAATACAGAAAGAAGGAAATATGTGGTTATTAGACAAACGGGAAGACATACAGGAAAATAAGAAACAAAGATGACATAACAAGGAAGAAAAAAGTTTAAAACATTTGGGAAATATAATTGCAAAAATTTATTATCTTTAATTTGTAATCTATAAGTGATATAATAATTATATTTCTTCAATTTTATTTGATTTTGGTCGGGTCGATGGTAACCATTTTTACGATGGCCCAAAATGTAGAATATAATTTTGTCCATAATAACCATCACTTGGAAGACCGTACAAGATCCTAAGATCCTCACGGTCATATAACAGGTATGATTTTTCAAGTTTAAATTCATATTGTGTTTCTTTTAGGAATATTGGTCCAGTTGTTAAGATTTGTCAACTTAATATCGAAAGTATATCCAAAGAGAAATGAAATTCATGTAGCATCAGTGGATTGACTGGTTTCAAGAGGAGAATAGTATGTTATTCAAGTGGAATATGATCGTGAGTCCAGCTTGTGATTGCGGGGCTGAGATTGAAACAGTTAAACATATTGTTGAAAAATGTCCTCTAGCTAAGTTTAAATTTGGATACACGGACTTACACAATTTAACTCAGAGGCTGTTGCTTGGATCTTAACAACTAAAGACCTTTAGTTTTGTGACACTGTGATGGAGGTTTTCTTTTCTGCAGGTTTTTTCCTAGATCCTAGATCAAATGGTACAGTGGTTTAGAGGCCCCCCTGCAGTTATGGCCCTTCTAAATATATTTTTACTTTTGTAATATAATTTATATTTGTTTCTTTTCTTGTACCTGTCATGTAGTTTCATACGAATATATATATATAGGTAATAATGAATGAGAAGTAGAACGATTATGTACTGTGAGATTTAACTAAATGGTTTAACAGGAATAAGTTTGTTAATATTTATGGAAAAAATTAAAGTAAACAATTTTCTGAATTATATAATTTCTCATCGATCTAAATCCTAAACTACTCGGTGTTATTGTAGACAACTGATTAATCTTAGTTTTTAATATTGAACAAGTTTTAAACATGATTGAATAACGAAATATATATTTTAAGGCGATTGGAAAGGACATAAATACCTTGAGAGATCGTATCTTATTATGGTTATTGTCTGCAAATTTTGATTCAAGTTTGTTTTTTATACAACAAATTTGAAATTAGAAAATACATACATTTTACAGAAATGAAGTAATGTAAATCATAGATCATTTTCATTTAATACATATATCTACTGTAGGTTTACTAAATCGATGTAAATCTATTTAATATTACCTTATGGTGTATATCGAATTAAGCAATTAAAAAAATATTGTTTCTGATATGTACATTTACTTTTATGTTGTTTTCTAATTAAAGATATACTTTTACAGAATCACCAAATATATATTAACAGTTAACCAATATAAATAAGCTCGTATGTTATAGATACGTACGTTATAATGATAAATAGTAGTGATAAATAAATAACATGTAGTTGGTTGGTAATTACTGATTTTTAGAACAAGTTTTAATTTTCAGGTGTGGATGCAATAGTTATTTACGAACCAAGTGCGGTAAGACTATTTTCCCGCATGAGCGCACATTGTAAGAATGAGCGACCGCAGGAAGCGAGTGCTTTTAATTGCGCGAATGCGTGAAAGATGTCTTCACGCAAGTGGTTTGTACAATATTTTTTGTACGAACATTAAATTAAAAAAATATTATTGATTAATGTCATTGGTATCATACCTAACTTAGAGATAGATTACCTAATTAATTTAAGCATTTCATGTAACTATTACTTTCCCTAAAATTAAGTTATTATATTCTTACACATGGCAAATATGAGGTATTTATTCTTATATTTATAAATTTATAGTACATTTATTGCGTTTTTTGGTTTAAATACAAACAATTCCTAACTGCCAATATGAATGTCGATGTGGTTCAAATAGATGGCGCTTGAATCTTGCTTAAGATGTCGCTTAAAATGTCGTCAAATAGATGGCGCCACAATTTTTTTGGAAGAATTTTCAATTATTACTCCTATTTCCCCCAACTTTTAGTGAAGAATAGTGGAGGGAAGTAGTATTTTATAGACTAACTTTTATTACTACCAAGTTAGATTTTTTTTTAAATGTCTCAAAGTGCCAGTGTTTTTTTCAATTTTTACAGTCGCCTCAACCGGGAAAACGTATTTCCCAGTCGAGCTACACATGCGCCAAATGTCACTTTACAAGCGGTGAGTACAAAAAAGTTTTTTATTGATTCGCTTGGAATTGTCAGCTTTGTTCACTTCACAACTACATTTATCAGTACTGTGTGCATGCTTATACGATTATGTGTTTTGATTTTTATTAGTACGTAGCCATTCTTAGATGAATGTTACTTTGTTAGATATAAGACTCACAAGGCCGAGAACATATCAAATACTAGGTCTATAGAATAAAGAAAGGTGCTACATTTTATCAGTTATGCACATTTAAAGCAGCAAAATAAAAAGGAATTAGTATGATAATTTATTACGCCCGTCACATATTGGAAAGAAAGACTTTCTGTGATCCTGCTCATTGGATCATATCACCCAAGAGGCCTTGCGTGGAATGGAAATCAGCTGAATCCATTTCTCAGAAATTCAGGAAAAATAAGACGATCCTGTTAAATTATTCTACTGGCTAAATCTCAGTAAATTTTTAAGTGAATGTATAGATAAACATTAATAACAACTTCTTAATATATTTTAGAAATGTTAGGAAGCTAGAATTATTTAGAGACATGAAAGACCAGGTCTTCCTATTCCTATTGTTTTCCCAGTTAGACAACATTATTTACGAACTTGCAAACATATCAGTAGGTACATCTAACCAAAAGTAAACGTCAATGTTTGTCAAATAACAGTGTCAATTGTTAGAGGTTTAACCACTCTAGAAGGCTTACCATTTCAGTACTGTAAATTAATAACCATTTTGTATATAGTATAGTATCATGTTAAGTAAAAATTGTAATTATATCAGACAATTAATATTCAGTAAAAGCATTACATGTACCTCAGCCGAGCGAACGGCCAGGCGTGCAAATTGTGGTACATGAAAGAGACAGTGTACCTTTCCTTGTGGAGAGTTTACACCTGCTAGGTCGCTTTGACAGCTGTGGAATTTTTGGATTAAAATCGCCATGACTACGAGGCAAAGAAAATCTTACGTATGGTCATAAGTAAACAATGGGAGAAATCCACAAAGAGTGCTTGCAATGAGTAACAGCTATGGACCGGACGTATCAGGCCCAAACTACGACGGACAAAAGAAATAGTGTATAACATCACGCAGTTACTGAATAACAGTATTCATATGGTGAACTGCACATCTGTTTTCGTCCAGAAAACGGACAGCAAAAAAAGTCGATTTTACTGTTAAATTTCTTTCTTCATTAGCGTAGGTAGAAGCGTGAGGAGTTTTTAAAATCTATTCTATTTACTTTATATTTAATAAAGTACGGAGAATTTACTCGATTTGAACTACAAAATGAACAAACAATAAGGTATTTTGTATTTTATAGATCACAACCCACTTGTTATCCAATTATATCAATAAAATAAAAAAGCTTTTTAAAAATACAAAATTTGAACATTCGTGTCCGGTCTCTAGTAATAGCTTAAAAATTCCAAATGATGACAAAAGACGAGAACAGATATTAAAAGTAAGCGAAGAGCATCACGCAATTAAAAATAACGAAATAGAAATACAGAAAAGAGATCCACTATATTTTTTATAAAGTAATGGCACTCTTATGTTACACAATATTATTTATTTTACGATACTAATATTTTTAAGCTACTATATGATAAACTATAAGATCTATAGAAATGTATGTACATAGATGTGAGATAAATAAATAAAAAGGTAAGCGGATTTACTTCTTTAGTTTGAAATTCCCGGCAAGCAAATCTGAAAATTTGCCACCCGGCTTGTGTTATTACGGAAAATTATCTATATGAACATAATCAAAAATGTTATTTGAGTTAGCTTAATACGTTTGTACATTAACAGAAGAAGACACATACAAAAAGTTTATCTTAATAAATTTACAAGAGAATAACTTGTGCGAAAATGCTTATTCTTATTTTTCTATCTACAAAATAGTAATTCGATCTGCAAACTAATGTAAACTAATTTGTATGTAGTAGCCCACAATGTATGTATAAGAAGTATTTATTTATCGTAATCATAACACATCGCAGCATTGCCATATCGTGGGCTTCACAGAATGCTAAATTTATATATGTGTGTTTGGTGTATATACGTCTATACGAGACGCCATCTACAGTGAATTCTATTTAACTATTCGGCGTATTTTGTAGCGGTAAACGGGTCGTTATTATGCCTTCTTCAAATTTTGTGGGGGAAGTTGGTATCATATAATTAATACTGTTGAAATAAACGAAAAACGTGGTGCAACCCAGCGGCGGGCTAAATAACGTTTTTCTGGGCTAAACAAAGTACTATTTGTATATTGATCGGGCTGCATAATGACCGTTTATATGTCTATTAGTATTTGGCATGTTTAATTCGTATATATTGTGATCTATTCACTCATTGGAGAATGAGGAGAGGTTGTAACTTTAGTCCTACCAGATCTATACAGTAAATATTTTTTCTAGTCCTAACTTTAAAATGCCACTTACAGCTTGTTTCCATAACACTTTCTCGTTGAGCATCTGTTCACTTATTGCATTATGGTCATTTTCATGTTTACACGTACGTCTTTCCAGCAAAAAAAAATTATTATTGTGTATTAAGTCGGGTAAATTTAAACATACTTTTGTTATTGTTACCATTTTAATTTTACTTTATTTTGCTTTGTATTACTAAATTTCTATATTTAATTGTATTAGTAACTCTATTGTGACTTATTACAAACATGTTTAGTATGGCCACGTAAGAAAGTACATTATTATTATCTATCAAAATAACATGACGAATGCGATAAGAGGTAAGTAATTTTTTATTACTTTGATTATTTGCTGTCGTAGAGAATGTATAACACAAAGCGGATTAGTTACGAGTTTTACTAAATGCTCACTCCACTACGCTTCGCTCGTGATTAAAATCACTCGTGACTAAAATGAGATTTATAAAACTTTATACATAATATGCTATTAAATGGTATTCAATGCAAAATTTTGTGATATGAGTTATTATTACTGCGTTATTAGTTCTAAATATGTGTACTTTATTTTCTAATCAATACAGACGGCAAAACAATAAAATAACTATCTATAGCCAACAAAATATATATCACTAGCATAATAAGGAATAGAAAAGAATGCAAAAATGAGTGCATATAACAGCCCTTTTATACTATTTTTAATGTTCATTTTCTCTTACCTAAAATGTTTATAATAACATATTTTTAACATGTGTGTGCGAGGTTCTATTACTTCTTTAATAATAATAATAAAAGGCATTCTTAAACAAAATAATACAACAATGCTCAGGAAATAGGGTGCCAACATACTTATGAGTATTTTACCTTGACACAAAAAACACATTTAATTATAAGACAATTATATTTCAGACAACAGAGTGAACGTGAAGAACAGGCAAAAGTAAGAAAAACGTATTTTTCTCGGTTGACAGGATATACTCTGTAAACACAAATTACATCTTGCTAAAATTATTTACGAAAGTGTACACGATTACTGTGTTATACATTATAGAAATAAGCTTCTTCAAATGAATACTTAAATCTTAGAAATATGGCTTAAATTCATTTATAAACTCACGCTATCAGATCAAATGCGATAATGTTATTTAACGCATTACATTTCATAGGTACGTATTTATATTACATGTAACGTTTGTAAAGTTAAATCTTAACTTGTTCACCTTTTTTACAGTTGAACCTACTGTGTGCAATCTTTCACGTCAAATTCCCTGAGTTTTAAAACAACAATCGCCATGAGAGATCAACTCTAACAAAAACTTGCTGTTACTGTATCCTTTGATTCCTAGTGCTTCTACAAATTCAATTTGAAACGGTGTCTTTTCAGGAACAAAGGTGTTTTTCTAGTTAAAAAAAAAACCAAGGATATATAAGCACGTTAAGTCCAGAATACAAAACAGTTTACAATATGAAACCTTTTTCTGAATATATTTATTTAGGAACTCGTAGCTCTTTATTTCGATAATAAGGAACAAAAATAAATTTAAATATGGAAAAATCCCATAAATTATAGCAATTCTGAATAAATACAAATAACAAAAAGTAATAGCACCACATCTCTTTGTTATACATATATCCCTTCCGAATTTTTAGTTTAAGTGACGTTTCAAATTATTGCTAGTGGGGGAGGGAGATATAGAAAGAGAGAATGGAAGAAGAAGATGGGGTGAGAAAAAGAAGAGAATAGGGGGACTAAGAGATTTCAAGAATGAGCTTTTCAGTATCAGGGCCAAATAGCAAGAAATAGACATATTACATGGTATTATATACGAGGGCGGATCGCTTTGCTCCACCCCTGACCCACTCACAATAAAAATTTGCCAAATATCTTACTTTTATTTTTCAACATAGTCTCCATTAAGGTTAACACATGTTTCTCATCGATGTTCTAGCATTTCTAATGCTACTCGTAAGAAAGGTTGCTACGCAAACTACTTATTTTAGACAAATCGTTTATTACTCAAGTGTTCTTTAAGTTTTGGAAACAGTCGGTATTCGCTGGGGCCTAATCTGTCGGATATCGCCGATGTTTAACTATTTAGAAGTCTGTTTGAGCTTTTGCAGCTGTTGCAATGGAGGACCTTGTGACTGCATGCGTAATCCTGATGCAAGAAAACGCTTTTGCAATATTTCCCCCTACCCTATTTTTTAGTCGGGTAATTTAGGAATTAATTGGCATAATAAGCACTTGTAATTGTGCCCCCCCCCCCGCACTGCGGAATATCTACTTAAATTACGCCTTCAGCAAGCCAAAAAACAGACAGAATGATCTTCCCTTTAGAGGGTTGTATCTTGAATTTTTTCGCCGGTTATGAACTTCGATTTGTTTACTCCTTACTCTGTATTTTGGTCTCTACATCATAATGATCCACGACTCATCCATTGTTACTAATCTTGTAAGACGACAGCAAATGTCTTTTCGAGTTTGCTTATCTGCACCATTCGTGGTGCCCATCTTGCAGACAATTTATTTATGTTCATTTCAGCAATAATTATATTATATGTATATCGCATGGTATCAGAGACCAGTACTTTCAAGTATGTATTTGTCTAATAGTCAGTAATTACAGTTGTGGGAGCTACACCTGCATGTTTGTCTGAACACAACTGTCTACCATATTTGAACGCACGACACCACCTTTGAACTATATCACATAATCCTGCAGATTCCCCTGATGTATTCACCAATTCTTGATGAATTTGAGTTGGGGTCATCTCAAACACAAATATTTAATCACCACTCGTTGCTCGCCACGATTCACTTTGACACTGATATCTGACTCTCTCAACCTCGGGCATCTACTGAAGGCACGCTTTAACAGGTTCATAGTTGTAAGTTGTAGCGTTAGATCTATACATAGCAGGTTACAATGCATCGTGAAAATGAATACTTGTGTTGGTTTATAAATGGGTCAGGGGCGGAGCGAAGGGACCGGCCCGCGTAGTATAAGTTTGTCTTTGAATTTTTTTGTCAAAATTATGTTCTAAATACGCTTAGTTTCTTTAGAAATCCACCAGAAGGCAATAAAAC
Source organism: Amphimallon solstitiale (assembly GCA_963170755.1). NCBI lineage: Eukaryota > Metazoa > Arthropoda > Insecta > Coleoptera > Scarabaeidae > Amphimallon > Amphimallon solstitiale. The sequence continues at coordinate 69,365,488 of OY720675.1, forward strand.
TGAAATTTTCAAAATCCAGGTCGTGTACCCATGTCCCACCTAAGCAAAATATATTTCATAGTATTATCTGCACTGTAAAAATAAAAATATAGCTTATAAAAAATACTTATTTCGGAATATTTTCGTGTGAATAATGCTGATAAAACTATTTAAAAGTTGTTCAGATATTGCAAACTTGCTTTTGCACTAAAGTAAGGTTAAATTTCAGGATACTGATTTGGCTCAAAATTTAGTTAGCTCCTCCAACCTCTGCAAGATTAATTGTTTTTGAATACGGTGTTGACGGCTTTAAATGCATGCTCCAGAGCAAGAACAGGCGTGCACGAATACATACATCATTGGAGAATCTATTACTTTTAATGTTGAGATGATGAACATTTTCGATTTCAAGATTTTTGCAGACGTCCACGTTTGAAGTCCCCACTTCTTCGGTAAAAGCAGTTTTTGCAAAGATGTCTCTCTCCATCTCTCTTTCTCTCTCTCTCTCTCTCTCTCTCTCTCTCTCTCTCTCTCTCTCTCTCCCTCGCACTCTTTGACCACGGTATGGGCTAAAGTTATCAGTACCAAACCTTATAATCTTCCTCTTGAGATCAGATTATATTTTCAGTAAAATCAGTAGTCCGGAAGTAGTCGTTCACTTCAATGCAAAGATAAGTTTTACCTATATCTCGTCAACTACTAAGCCTAAAAAAAATTCCACCAGCAGTGTAGGTATTTTACTCTTATCGAAAAATAGTTTTTTGTGGATATTTCGCAAGTGATACTTTCTATACATTTCACAAGTCATACTGTCTATATTCAGAATATAAAACTATTTAGAGTTTGATTTCTTCCTATAAAACAAATTCAAAGTTCAAACCAGGATTAACACTTTTTCTCCATTTAACAGCAGATTTATTAAGAGTATAAAATATTCAGAGCAGGATTTCGAATAATTTTTGTATTAAAATAAAAAATAGAATTTGGACCTGAACTAACACTTTTACGCACAGGTTTAATCAGAGGAAAAGTGTTTAATTTGAAAGAAGTTTTTTAATCAAAAGTTCCGAATGCAAGAAAGTATTGCGCTGACCACTTCTCATTTTACTTTCATATACATACATAGTATAAGGAAGTATTGTGATGACGAAAATTTTCTACTTCGAGATTTTCGCAGATGTCCACGTTTAAAGTCCCCTCATACCAAAAAAGTGGTTTATAAAAAATGTCTCTCCCTCTCTCTCTCTCCCTCTCTCTCTCTCCCTCTCTCTCTCCCCCTCTCTCTCTCTCTCTCTCCCTCTCCATCCCTCTCCCTCTCCATCCCTCTCCCTCTCCCTCTCTCTCTCTCTCTCTCTCTCTCTCTCTCTCTCTCTCTCTCTCTCTCTCTCTCTCTCTCTATCTCTCTCTCTATCTCTCTATCTCTCTCTGTAGATATCAATTCCAAATTTTGTATTTACGTGGACCGAAGTAGTAGTTTACTTCTGTGAAATAATTGAATTTTGCCAATATTTCGTCAATTAGTAAGTTTAAACAAATTTATAAAGAATTGAAATGTACTCAAAATTAAATTTGAGAAAAATTGTATTAAAAGTTTTTCGAAATTCCTACCGGAATAAGTCTTTTACCCTTATTGAAAATAATTTTTTTGCGAATATCTCGAAAGTCATGCTTTCTAGGCAGGTGCATTACGAGTATAAAAGTCTTTAGAACTTAATTTTAAATATCTTTTGTATAAAAAAAATTTCAAAATTCGGACCGGAAGTAACACTTTTACTCTTATCGAATAACGTTTTTTTTTTTTTGCAAATATGTCGTAAATTATGCATTCTCTATATATTTATCAAGAGTACAAAAGTATTTAGAGCTACATTTGGAATATTTTTTGTATAAATGAAATTTCCAAATTTGGACCGGAAGTAACACTTTTACTCTTATCGAATAGCGATTTTTTGCAAGTATGTAGTAAAGTATGCACTCTATATACCGGGTGTCTGTTTAAGCTCTGCCACTGGCCATATCTCGGCAACCGTTTATCGAACAACCTCGCGGAAAAAACCTTGATAGTAAAATGGATGACGGGAATTACAACAAAAGTATTTTTAAGTTTCCAAACTGATCGCAAGGGGGCGCAATTCTCAAGATGAATTAAAAATTCGATAATTTTTCATTAAATTCTAGATTAAGATGGATTAAAAAAATTACTTGCAAAATTTTTAGACGTTCTTATACAATTTTCATTTGAAACTTTTTGATCTAACTCCCATACGAAGGGGAGAGTGGAGGGGGGGTATGTCTGCGTACAAAAGTAGGTATAACTTTGGTTGGCCCCAACGGATTTTAATGTTTCTGGGCTCATTAGATAGAGAATTTTACAAAGAATTGGAGGATATGTAGCACGAAATTACGTGGTTGTCAAAGAAAATAACAGGGGGCGCTGTTCTCAATGTATGTATATTTCTTGTTTTTTCTTTAAAATTTCAAATAGAACGGTATATTTTTAATATCGTAATATTGAAGCACATAAAAAACTGAAGAAAATGATGAAAACCCGAAGTTGCTACCTTTTGTGTTATACGAAGACAATCCAGAAAAATAAAACTCTTTAAATATAAATTTATTTATTTATTGGGAGTAATAATTTTATTTTAATTTTATTAGGGTCTCTAGACAGTGTATAGTACGTTTTCACTTGAAATTTAATCATACTCTTCGCTAAATGTATTTATTTCAATCTTTTTATCGATCTTTTAATTCATTACATATGTTACGTTAGATTCTCCTTTTAAATGTTTTTAAATACTCTTGCTATTATTTTTTAAATATCATTTCTTATCCTTTCCAACATTGAAATAAAATAATAATAGTGAACAGTGTAGTTTTCTTTTTTTTTTTTAATTTTCATCATACAACATGGCATGCACAGTGATACTAAATTACATTATGATGAGATTTCCAAGGTAGGCCATGAAAATCGAAATGCAAAGATATTAGTGTCACTTGTAGTTAAACTTTTTGTACGTATTTAGCAAATTAAGCCTTTTTGGACACCCGCACATAATTATTAAGTTTGTAAAATGTCGTATTCTAACGTTGAAACTTATGACATGATCAGAATGAATTTTCAATGCTTTGAAAATGCATTCATGCTTCGGGGAAATATTCCCTAAATTATCCCAAAAGAAGACATTATTGAGTTTTTATTCGCCTTGCCAGATGTTCTTGATGTTTATTTATGGGACAGAATAAAACACATAGTTTATCACAAAAAGCCGAGTACAACAATTGCTGCCTTCGAAATGGAAGTAACTCTGCTCTCACCTAATCGACAAGTAAACTTGTATTGAAAATGAAGGTAAACACTTTGAACATTTGTTAAGTTGAAGTTTTGCTTGTTTTTTTTTGTACTTTCTGATTTAAATATATTTTCTTTTCCTTTATCCTTGGTCAATATATTTTCTTATTTGTGTTTAGGTATATAATAGGTTCTTTAATTTACTTTCATTTCAAGCAGGGATGATTTAGATATCAATTTGTGTACCTTTTCGTTACTAATGAGTAAATGATGTGATTATAACTAATGCATATTGTTTTTTTTTTTCGTTATTGTCTACTTAGTTCATGAGTTATGGAAATTATTGTTGCTGTTTTCCTATAATTAGATCTACCTATATCAGTTGGGTGATAAAGTTATATTATTATTATTATATTATTATTATTATTATCACTATTATTATTATCATTATTATTATTATTTTATTTCAATGTCCAAAAAGGCAAGACATGAAATTTCAAAATAGCTAGACAGTTTGAAAACATTTAAGAAGAGAATCTAATGTAATATATGCATGAATTAAAAAATCGGTAAGAGGATTGAAATAAATACATTTATGGAAGACTATGATGAAAATTCAAGTGAAAGCGAACTATACACTGTCTAGTGACACTTAAAATTAAAATAAAGTTATTACTCACAATAAATAAATAAATTTACATTAAAAATTGTTTATTTTTTTTGGATTGTCTTTGTATGACTATATCTTCGTCAAGAAAAAAGGTAGCAACTTCCGGTTTTCATCATTCTCTTCAGTTTTTTATGTGCTTCAATATTACTATATTAAAAATATGCCGTTCCATTTAAAATTTTAAAGAAAAAACAAGTAATATACATACATTGAAAACAGCGCCCTCTGTTATTTTCTTTGACAACCACGTAATTTCGTGCTATATGTCCTTCAATTCTTTGTAAGATTCACTATCTAATGAGCCCAGAAACATTAAAATCCGTTCGTGCAAACCAAAATTATACCGACTTTTGTACGCAGACATACCCCCCTCCCCTCTTCCCTTCGTATGGGAGTTAGATCAAAAAGTTTCAAATGAAAGTTGTATAAAAACGTCTAAAAATTTTGCTAGAAAAATTTTCAATCTATCTTAATCTAGAATTTAATGAAAAATTATCGAATTTTTAATTTATCTTGAGAATTGCGCCCCCTTGCGATAATTTTGGAAACTTAAAAATATTTTAGTTGAAATTTCTGTCGTCCATTTTACTATCAAGATTTTTTCCGCGAGGTTGTACGATAAACGGTTGCCGAGATATGGCCGGTGGCCGAGCTTAAACAGACACCCGGTATATTTATCAAGAGCACAAAAGTAGAGTTGGATTTGGAATATTTTTTGTATATATGAAATTTCAAAATTCGGACGGGAAGTAACACTTTTACTCTTATCGAATAGCACTTTTTTGCAAATATCTCGCAAAGTACGCATTCTGTAGAGATTTATTAAGATACTAAAATTACTTATAATAGGATTTTGAATAATTTTTGTATAATAAAAATTTTCAAAATTCGGTCTGGAAGTAATATGTCATATAATCCACAGGTGCTTATTTTTACTTTCTTATCAATTTTTGTACAAAGAAAATTCATCGGAAAGCGGAATTGTATATCACAAATTATTCATTGGGCACAATCTTTTTAAAAGGATACCATTTAAAAAATAAGTACCGTAGATACGTATAAGCAAGTCGTGTGGTGGCAACACGACTTTAATTATAAATCAATACCGGATTAAAAGCCAATAAAAACAGATAAGGCACTTAAAAAGGATAAATAACACAAAAAAATGGATGTACCTAAGTAATAAGTAATAACATTTTTTTTCATCAAAAATATTTTCAAACCAAGCTTTTATAAAAACAACTACTCTTTTCAAACTACCATCTTTTTCTGTTTTTTTTGGGGCCTTTTAGTCCGGTCTTTAATTATAAGACCCCGAAATGTGGACGGATGAAATGTAATTACTAAGTGTGACAGATTATTACCTCACATTTAATTTTAAAGTAATATTCGTGTTTAGAGTTAAAAAGTAATACATTTTTATCAGAACACAGCACCTAATAATTCATGATTTAATATTTTAAAGAACGTAGATTATAAATAAACACTCTTATATAGCCATTTTCAAACTTAATCAGCTTCTAAGAACTTAGGTAGCCATATTTTAAACGTTTTTCGGTCAGCATCCTATTTACGATAAAATGCATGCCAGATTTTTCTCCTACATGGAAAAGTAGATTCTATAAAAGTAAAATACGGCCAGCTACTACGTAAATTTCCGGTAATTGCCATGTATAAATCATTTTTTAGATTATCTATAATAAATGGTATGTTAAGGCGCTCTTATAAATTTTCAATTGTTAAGTTCAAATACTGGTGCGCTGGTTGTAACCAACGCCATTACCGCCCGTCCTGTAATTGTGTGCCTCTCTTAAATCCCGTAAATTTCCTGAATTAAATTCCTTTACTGGCCAATTTTATTTACAACACTTTTTGTAGGGCGATAAATTCTATCTAATCGCTCGCTAAAAACTGACGTCGAATTTACAAATTTTTGTGCATATTCTTTTTGCTGGCCTGGATTTAAATATGTTATCGTGTTGGAGTTCTTTTATGCTTCCAAACATCTAAAAATAATGGTAAGCTATTTAGGATGGAATTTATTATTGCATATAATCTCAAAAAATATATACTTTTAATACATAGTAAAGAATATATTCAAATATACCCAAAAAGTGCAGAAATAATTATTATCAAGATATATAAATATATACCTACATGGTTTATAAAATTAGGAATCTAGTAATTTTTCCTTTTATGTTTTCACGTAGAAAATAAATTCTTTTTAGAATAGCGATAGATAGAGGTATTACTATTGTATATAACCGTAACAGATTCTTCTACCCACATATCCATATTTTAAGTTGTGTAATTTCTGAGTAATTCGTTTTCTCGGCATTACATCTGTAGTAACTTTTGTAAAATGGTTACTACTCCTGTGAAATTATAAATATACGAGCTGTTCTACAAATATTCATTATACGAGATATAGCCTATCACCTTTTAAAAATAAGATCCTCTATATTCGTCATTTAACGTTTTAAATTTTTGTGTTATCAACGTCATTATGTTCCGGTCTCTTTCTTTTTGATGGTTTTCTATATTAGTGGTCGTGGTTACATTTATTTTGATATTAATCTGTTTTAATATTGCTGGGCAATTGTTGTAGTTAGTTTACTTATTATAATCTTCTATTAGTTAATGGTGCTTTTATTGAGCTTGTATTTCAATGGATTTCAATTATTAAATTTTGTTTTGAGCTATATCATCACCTATGTGTTGGATTGAAAGTTATTTTAAATTAAGTTTTTGTATTAGGTATCTTTTAATGCAAATTTTGTGATCAAAATTGTTAATTACGTATCAATATTTTACTTAAAATTAAGTTTAATTTCACATTATGTTTTCCTTTACCATTTTGGAAATGACTGCAATTTTTATATTATAATTTAAGTACATACCACAACTTTGGTTGTAATATATTTTACTAATTTGCCACCTTAATTTTTTTTGTGTTTATACCTTAATGTTTTGACGAGGCCCTCTAGGTGAATTGCTTGTCATATAATTACTACGACGGTGTTTTTATCATTTTTTTCTTCAGTTGTGCATATTTGATGATTTAGTTTTTAACCTAAGTATTGTCTGTTCGTACAGCACAACTTCGATATTGTTATGGCTTGGAGTTATGTCTATCTTAAATTACATATATATTTAACATAAAGTAATAATAAAAAAAGAACAGTATGTGTGTGTATTATTATTATTATCTCCGTGTGGGCTAGCTTATTGAATAAACACAAATCGATCTGAATTCATCTTCGAATATAGGTGTACGACACCTTTTTGGTTATTCATCATACTTGACAAGATCTTCTTTACGTCCCTTCCCCTACGATTATACCTTCTAACGATCTTGCATAGTGCATACGACAGTAATGTGGATGAAAACTATCGTTTTTGGTCTTACGAGAATGGTTCGAGAACAGTATTACAGGGGGCGAATAATTCCAGAAGTGTATAAATAAATATAAATATAGACGCAAGGGAGGCATTGCCAATTTTAAATCCAATTATCTTACGCCACGCGCCGCCTATTTCGTCAAACAATGAAGTCATTTCATATAAAAAATATTAATGATTTGCCACAATGCTACAGAAAACGCACAATATATTTCATAAGAAATCAAACAACTTTAAATATATTACTTTGCCTCTGTTCACTCACCGATTAAGTACGGTATATTGGTTTCAGTTCAGATTTCACTCATAAGTAAGACCATGAAATTATTTATTCCGTGCTTATTCTGTCACGTATAAATTTTTGCCGTAATCATAGTAATGTGTTGCATGTCTTGACACTCCTCTCGTACATGTGTAGACTAACAACTTTTTCTATGATAAAGTAGAATACTTCGTGACGTGTGTTCCAATATTTCAAACGCAAATGATTTGTCTATTTCTTTAAAACAACAAAGCTTTCAGTGCTTTACTAAATTGTCTGAATTTCTCGCTAGAGAATACCGGTTTTTCTAACAACTTGAAATGACATTTAATTAGCAAAAGCTTTTAAAGTTTTAATAAATTTATGAACCGCTGGTTACATTTGGTATACTTTGAGTGTTTTGTAAAATTATATTTGCTTTCTGTAATGTAGATATAATATATATTATTATTTACTATAACCAATGCTAGTAATTATTGAGTATATTTACATATTTATTTCGACACAAACGTTTATGATCACTTTATTGTGCCAAACCTATTGGGTCTTTATTATACTTTGCAATTTGTTGAATTTTGACAATGTCAATTTAATCCGTTACTATATAGGTACAGAAAATATACATTTTTATTAGTAAAAAGTGTAATGAATTAACACTATTTTTCTTTCTATATTACCTTCGGTTTTGGTGTACTTTCGAAATAGTTTCTCGATTCACATCAATTTCAATTATATCTCGTGAAAGCAGGCAATATTACAGCTACTCCATATATTAACCTTTCTCTAGGAAAATTAAGTGTCACCTTTGTATTCACGGAGAACCCACTTGAAATAAATGCAGTGTTCCAATTTTAAAAGAATACCGTTTTTTAACCAATCGATACTGGGGCGAAAGAAGTTGTTATCAAGAGTTTTTGTTATTCTCATTGTTCAAAATGAAATTTACGAGCAGATCATTAAATATGTAAAAGTACGTATCTCTTTAGTATGCATCGGAAAGCAGTCGGCCAATATTATCATTCGAGAAAGGAATTTCGCGGAAGCAAATTGTGAATTGAAGAGTGTCTTTGGAAGAAGTTAACATCCTTCCATGAATAAATTGCAATTGGAGTAAAACAATGAGAACGATGCTCATTTTAGTATACGCAAGACAAATTTTAAAGAGTCTATATATTTCATGTACGATTTTCCATTTCTGCCAGTTCAACATTAACAAAATTTGTATGTATATGTATAATATTAGTGTTGAAATATGTAGTACCAGGCTCGCCGTCAGGGGGGGGGGGCAAAGTGCCCGGGGGGAGGGGGGCGATTATAATAAGAGTTGATAAAAAAATGTATACAGTCAAAAAGTTTGTTGAAGTTGAACAAATATATGCAAATAAAAAATCATTTCAATCTATAATAAATAATATCACGTACTTTTATCATACTCTGACAGTGTAGCGAAATTTATAAATATAAACGTTCTTATTACTTTAAAGAGAAAAAAAATAGCTGGCTGTTTAGAGTATTTCTGCAAAAAGTAAGAGTCACACGTCTATTTGGTCAGGGATCAGACAAGTACAGTATCATATCTTTCCCATTTACAATCTATAAATGCAACATTAGAGGTTGAGGTTGACAATATTAAGAGTCTTATTGGCGATTTACTTTTATTACGGAACAACTTTGAAAAAATTCTTTCAGAAGCAAAATTGGTCGCAGTTACATATAAAATAAAAGCGGAGTTTTCAGCTGCCCGTGCAAAAAAGGTGAAAATCTCCACGGAGAGATGGAATCTAACCAACCCAGGTGTGACCCCGAAGAACGATTTAGAATCGAAGTATTCTACAAATTATTTGACATCTTGGTAGCCAATTTGACATAAAGATTCACGGCACTAAAAAAAATACAGAAATAATTCTCATTTTTGTGGAAATATCAAGAAATGAATGACGAATAAATTGAAGAAGTATGGATGGATTCTCAAATGAATATGCAATGGATGTCGGCTCCGAATTAAACCCGGAGGTTAAATATTTGAAATCAATTGCAAAGGGCAATATCTCGGACACTCCACGGCCACCTCTGAAGATGCTGAACATACTATCAGCGCTAAAAATTACTAGTTTATTTCCTAATGTATATATAGCATTCCGTATATTTTGCACCGTTCCCGTTTCGGTAGAACAGGCAGTACGCTCGTTTAATGTGCTTAGTAGAGTCAAAAATTGTTTGAGATCGACTATGGGAGAGCAAAAATTGTCAGGTTTGGGAGTATTGTTTTTACTATAGGTTAGCAAGAACATTGAATTTGGACTCAATTATTCAAATTTTCGCAGAAAAGAAGGCAAGAATAGAGGTAGAAATAATAAAGGAAGACGTCCCCTAGTTGCCGATTTAACAATATAAAAATTTCTATATCGCAAGCGTAAGTCAATTGCCCACACCTTTGGAGTCTCATTATATATGTCTAGAAAACATCATTGCAAGATATTCGTAAAAACTGTTTGTGATAGACTTCATCAAAGAGATATACACATCTCTTTGAGAAGGATGTAACAACCGAAACATGTATGTTAGAGTACTATTGTTTATAGGATTAATATTTTATAAATAAAACTCATAGTGAAATGAGCCAAGTGTTTTAATCAGTTATTATTTTATGAAGTTAAAAATGTTTCACCAAGAAGTATCTGTAACAACAATCCAAAATAATATTCTTTATCACTTTTTTGAAGAGAAATGGTTATTAGAAAAATATATGCCCAGAGAAAAACGAAAAACATTTAATCTAAGAAACGTACTGATTGCTGAGCATTTGTAGAAGAACATGGAATATTAGAGTGTATTTCACATTGTTTTCTTAAATTTTTGTTATCGAGTTTCCATTTAATATAATATTCTACCTTTCTTTTACCAAACAATTAAATATAGTGCAATCAAGTAAATTAACTTTGTTATTTACCGACTAATATCGAGCGATGTAAATGGATTGTCAGTGTCTATTGAAAGTATTGTTTTGATTGGCGTCGCATAGACATATTTTTCACGCAAACTTCTAGAGATTGTATGAACACAATCTAATATAACATGTGTATATTAAGTTGCGTATTTAACTGGGATTTTTATTAAATATTGTCGACATATATTTTATATATTAATTACCTTTATAACACAAACTTGAAGAAAATGATTAGTTTTAAAATATTATTCAATATCTCATATATATGTTTCATAAAGGCAAATATGATTCAATAATACTTTCAAAGCAAGTAGTAATACGATAAAATAGTGTTATATTTAATGTCTGATGTACAATTAAATTTATTTCCGCACAGAACATTATTTCGGTTTTGGTAACACTGATTCTAAAGATTTATTACTATGTAATAAAAACATATGTTTTTAGTAATTCTGATATTGTAATTAGTTTAAATTCTCTTAGTTTTTGTAACATTAGTGAACAGTGAAGTTCAAGATACAAGATGCATTCATTTTATGATTAATGATAATAATAATAATAATAATAATAGGTGAATCTATAGAGAAACATAAGAGAAACTGTCCACCGTAGGTATTCGAGTATAAATTAATTATTTTTCCGATATCCATACGTTGGGGCTTTTGTTCATCTACTACATTTTTGCTTAATTTATATTAACTTCTTGCAATACTTCTTTAGAATAACATCTACTTCAAATGAGTTGATTTTTCAAACAGCAGTGGCGGCTGGTGCGACGTTTTGGTGGGGAAATTACATAGACAAGACTGATTCGTTTATTATAAAAGATATGCCACTGCTAAACATATAAAAACGTACATACATACTGCCGTGGTATCTTGCATATTAATAAGATAATAGTAATAGTATTAAGACTTAATTTAAGTGTATAAAATATAAAAGAAACAATAATAATAAGTTTATTGTATTTAAAAGAATTTTAACATGAGTATATTGGGTTGCATACACTTTTATGTAGCCATAAAAATTGAATTTATATTTACAATTTAAATAAGTACTAAAATAAAAGACGAGATAGAATTTAAGATGTATATATATTTCTTTTATAGAAAAGAGAAACAAGATGTATGGTTTGTGTATAATGAAAAATTCAATATACACGAGAGAAAAATAATTGAATAATTATGTTAACTTGAGAACGTGCATAAGGTAATAAAAATTTATTAAATAAATCATACAAAAAGAATAAATATTTACCTTAACTTATGACTAGATAAGTAAATAAAAAAGGATATAAATAAAAATATTCTGAGACATCAGCAGTAGTGTTTTTTTTATAAACGACAGCTGGTAATAATAGAATACATTCAGGAATTTGTATATGTAATATCATGTTTCATAAACAGTAGAGAGGTTTTTGTACGGTTTTCGATAACCTACAAAATAAAAAGAAAAGATAATGTAAACTTGGTTTGTAGTTTATTACAGATAGACATATCACCGTTGGAGAAGTCTTGGATAGAAGGAGGCGACGAAGGGGCAAACCAAGTGGACCATGGTGGTACGAGTAATCGTATTAAAGAATACCTTTTGTTTGCAATGTTTTTCCAAGATTGCCGAGAGCTGGACATGAAACAAAAATAACATTTGTGTTAGCTAATGGAAAGAATAAATTCATAGACAAATATAAAGAAGAGTTATATTAATACAAGTATACCTACGTTGGAGAAACGCTGAACAATTTATAAGAAGTTTTTAAGTTGTAAACAGACAATTCTTGGGGTGTTGACCTTTGAAGTGAGGAACTGTCAAAAAGACAACAAGTGCGTGTGTGTGTGGGTGTTCAAATCATTACGGCAACTTGAAAGCCAGGAGCACTGAAGATGCAGGGTGACAACTTAAATGATAGTTTCTGAATATGGCGTTGAGAATGGTCACGTGTCTTTCCCAGGAATATAAATTGAAAACAAGAATCGACAAGATTCATTCATTGACATTCATTTATTGACATAGATTCATTGACATTAATTCATTGATTGTGCATTCATTGATATTCAATTCATTAATTAATTGATACACAGTTTAGCTGGTTATATAAATCGTAGGGTTAGATACACCACGATTCATATTGATTTCTTTTGTATTAGCGTGTAAATTTTATTTTCATTCAAGTTTCATTTATTTTTATTTTCTTTGTTTAATTGTTTTTGTGTAATTTTGTAAAAATAATGGAGATGCAAATGACCGAATTTGAAAAGTTTTTCAACGATTCAAAGTAAGTTAGAGGCAAAGACTTATCAATGTGGCTATTCGAGTATTGAAGTATATCATCCGAACGTATATTCAGTATAACGTTATGCAACAGGGATAATAAATATTTTCCTGAGATAGTAATACGCATTATTTAATTTCAAGTTTAAAAGAGATAAAATAATTAATGGTGTTGAGTGTTAAGAGGATATAGCGTGCAAATGTATATTTTCTGGCACAGTATTTGGCATCATTAATAGTTACAATAAAATTTTGATTATGAATTAATGATTTAAGATTAGATTTGAAATAAGGAAAGTGTTTCTGGGTAGCGGACTCTTAAATGCTAGCTATAACGCGTGCGAATGGTTATAGATAGTAATCAGATTCAAGCTTTTCTCCAAACATTGACCATAAAATAAACAATATACAAAAGTTAATTGGATTTATTTGCTGATAAACAGGAAAATATTTTCTATTTAATTAAGTATAAGAAAATATATTCGTATCATAAAGAAACGTTACAACCTAGAACGAGGTACAAACGTTTTTCTTATAATTACGTTTCTTTAAAAAAAATATATATAGTGAATACAGTATAGCGATGCTATATTTATTTTTATGAAATAAATATTAAATAAATTCGACAATTATGTTTTATATGATTTCTGGTTTTTCATTTTAAATAAGCTATAACCTTATCCCAATCTTAAATAAAAACAAGAGATTAGGCGAGAGGGAAGAAATTCAGATACACTGAAGAATTCACGAATACTTATAAAGTACGTGCTGTTAAGATAAATAAAATACACATTAGGATAATAAAAAATTATCATCATCTTAATTATTTATGTTGCTGAAACAGCACACAACATAATTTATTTGGCAAGGCCTAATGTATGGCAATACTACAATTATCATATTCAAATAGTTATGTTGCCACAGCATAAATAATTGTAATGTATGGCAATACTACAATTATCATATTCAAATAGTTATGTTGCCACAGCAATACGTTTTTCGTTTATAATGAAAATCTTGTAGTTGGTACGTGATTATTAGGGACTGGCTATCAGGGATACATTGGCAGTTTTATATGTTATAAAAAGCTCCAGTACAACTATTTATATCATATACATTTTGTCAATGTTCCCCCAGCTGCCGATCTCTAAAGATTATTATTCTATACTGATGAATAAGTAACTCATTTTCTAAGGCATCTCTTATGATACTATAAAACAAAAGTTAAAAGAAAGATTGGTTAATAGGGAAATAATTAAACATGCAAATAAGTTACCTTTTTGCGCAGCTAATTAAAAAATATTAAAAGCAAAAAAAAATATAATTACCATTGCAGCTGATACGAATATGTACTTTGGAGATTCTACTTTCTGGGGTGACACGGGTTGTAAAGAAGACGAACGCGGAAACGGTAGCTGATTGTTGTTCCACAAAAAGAACATAACTTTTCTATTAAAAATTTGATTTTTGTGAAGTCATGTATAATTAATTCTTTTCTGAAGTTATCATAATTTAATTTATTGGTCCATGACAGGTGTTAGTATTAGTTTTGCTTGACATTTACATATACTATTGAGAGGATTACTTATAATAATATGTTGGCAGCTATATTAAAGAAGGCAGATAAAAATGTTTTAAATGTGGATAAAAGAATTAAATATTACATAAAACCTTGACGACAGGTAGTATATATTAGCGATACAGAATTCATACAGTGAGTGGTGTAAGCAATCATCTATTCTGTATTTTCGACTGTTTAACATCTACCTACTCTATCTTTCCGTCATTAAATAGAGTTGAGCTCACACAGTTTGTGATGCAGCCTCTATTTTTTTAATTATATATATATCTTAAATTCCATAGATTTATCAATGAGCAAATGTGCATACTGCCTAAATCTGAACAAAGAGAAATATGAGTAACATGATTAATTCGAATATAAAAATAACCTTTGCTAATCAAATTGTAGATATCGTTTTGAAATCATACAGTATGGGTTTCGCTCTTAAATTGGTGAATCTTTTGTAGTATGAAACTTTTCCTTGGTAATAAAATTAAGATTACACTCTTTGCATAATTTAATTTTCAGTATAATTTTTCATGGGACGTATTTTCCAATTCTTGAAAGAATCAAACCGAAACTCAAAGCATACAAAAGACTAACTTACAAGTTGAGTTGAAATTCAATGAGGGTGGCAGCCATCGACTCCTTGAGCTTCGCTGACTAAACATGAGAATTTGAGTTACATACTTTGTTAGGTTTGTGCTCATATTTGGAAATACATTAGAATGTCATTCCCAGTGCGTTGTTCGAAAGAATTCAATTTCGAAATAGTACACATTCGTTTGATGTCCGTTATGGTCACATAATTCAAAGGGGGATTGTGTGTGATGTATGTATATCACACACAATACCCCTTTGAGAATCATACTTCTTTTATAGCTTTACTACCGATTGCCTCTATTATTATGATTTTTTTGACTATGCCGATGCACATATTTATTTATCAGTATAACAAACAATAATATGTAATAAACATACTTGTAATTTAAAGTTCAGATCTGTTTGTTGCTTTAATTATTATTGTTTGCTTTTTTTATGGAAAGAGAAGAAAATCTTTTAAGAACTAATAAACTATTATATTTATTTATCTATTCAGAATCAAGCAACATGTTTTATTTAAAATAGGTAATATTTTTTGCTAAGAAGACCAAATTAATTAGTAGTAGTAGGTATATATACAAAGTTATTTAAATAATAAATACATCATTCACATGCAAGTCTTTATAATTCGCATTACTTGCATGGAACGAAATTCAATTAAATTTGTATCCTTTATAATCTGTGTACCCAAATTTAAAACCACTATCTATCCCGACCGCCGTAACCATTAAACTCTGCTCTCAAAGCAGTCGAGCTGTGCAAGAGGATTGATATACTCGCTCTGTTTCTTTTGAAATAGTAAATATTGTATTGTTAAAATTCAGAGACAGATCGCTTCTCCCGAATATTGTTCGGGAGAAGCGAATCTTACAAATGACATGGATGATTTATAAAATTATATAAGTTATTTCTAAAATGAAAATTATATTGTAATTAGTATACTTCAGTTCTCAACTATTTATGATGTGTATTGTATTATATGTGATATAAATCGATTAAACATTTCCAAATATACAGGGTGTAGATAAAGTCTGGAACAAAATTAATATTTCTGTTATCTTCGGTTTAATGGAAAAACCCTGAAACAGGTCGATTTTGTTTTTATCCCGTGCACTTTATAACATCGTGAATTTAATTCTGTCGTCATCTGGTTGCGCGCGGGAGTGACGTCATTAGTTTTTTCAAATGGTAACCCGCCACATTTATTACCCCTTGTCGTTAGGTATTCCATTGTGCATGCAACGGTATAAAAAGTTTGGTACCTTACATAACAATTTTTGGGAGAAAAATGCTTTCGAATTTCAAAAAATTAAAATTTTATTTCTAATGAAAAACTAATCAAAAATTATTTTAAAAAATCAGATAAATTATAATCCGAGGTTTATCTTGGATTGTCGTCAAACAAGACACCAAAAAAATGTCAACGGAAGTGTTCAAATTGTCCGCCATTGGCCATTTGACACTGGCCGAGACGGACGTACACGCTTTCTACGACACGTCGTATTGTCTCTGCACCAATATTTCGCATTTCCACGCGGATACGATGTTTCAGATCATCCAAGTTATTTGGCTTATTGGTGTACACCTTTGATTTCACATGACCCCATAGAAAAAAATCAAGTGGTGTGAGATCTGGCGAACGGGCAGGCCATTCAATTGTTCCCCTTCGTCCGATCCATCTCCCGGGGAAAATTTCGTCGAGGTAACTCCGAACACGCCAGCCAAAATGTGGAGGTGCTCCATCTTGCTGAAACCAGATTCTGGGGTGAGGCTTGTCGGGGGTGTTTTCATCCGGAAATAATTCTACCAATGTTGGCACTAGCGTAAATCTTAGGAAATGTAAGTATGTTTCAGCGTTTAAATTTCTGTCCAGAAAGAAAGGCCCCACAATGCGATCTCCCACTATTCCCGCCCATACACTAACTTTTGCCGGTGTTGGGTGTGCTCCTCTCGAACCCATCGAGGATTTTCGCCCGACCAATACCTACAATTGTGGCGATTCACTTCACCGTTCAAGGTAAAAGTTGCTTCGTCACTAAAAACCACATTGTCGACAAATCCGGGATTCTCATCGCACCGTAGCATGATTTGTTCAAAGAACTCGAGTCGGCGGTCGAAGTCATCTTCATTCAGTTCCTGAACCCGATTGATTTTGTACGGATGAAGTTTTTCCTTCTTCAGCAATTTGGCTACTGTGGTAAAATCGACTGCATGATCCCTGGCAATGTTCCTTGTTGAAGTGTGGGGGTTGTCCTGAAGTTCCAAGAGAATATTGACCCTACTATCTTCCTCAATTCTTGGTCGACCTTGACGAGCCCTGTCTTTTACACTACCAGTTTCAGCAAATTTTGCGACAATTTTGCTCACCGTTGACCGCGAAATCGGTGCGCGGTTTGGATTTTCTGCATTGAAGAACTGACAGGCTTCTTCATGGCTACGTATTTTATCACCACAACCAACAATAATGAGAATTTGAATCCGCTCTTTTTCGCTCAAATTCGCCATTTTCGCAATGCACGTTCAACACTACCAATGGAGCAAGTATTGTGTATGGATAAGTTCAAACACCAAGTAATGAACTGTCAATATGACGTGTCGTAGAAAGCGTGTACGTCCGTCTCGGCCAGTGTCAAATGGCCAATGGCGGACAATTTGAATACTTCCGTTGACATTTTTTGGTGTCTTGTTTGACGACAATCCAAGATAAACCTCGGATTATAATTTATCTGATTTTTTAAAATAATTTTTGATTAGTTTTTCATTAGAAATAAAATTTTAATTTTTTGAAATTCGAAAGCATTTTTCTCCCAAAAATTGTTACCTATGTAAGGTACCAAACTTTTTATACCGTTGCATGCACAATGGAATACCTAACGACAAGGGGTAATAAATGTGGCGGGTTACCATTTGAAAAAACTAATGACGTCACGCCCGCGCGCAACCAGATGACGACAGAATTAAATTCACGATGTTATAAAGTGCACGGGATAAAAACAAAATCGACCTTTTTCAGGGTTTTTCCATCAAACCGAAGATAACAGAAATATTAATTTTGTTCCAGACTTTATCTACACCCTGTATACAGGCTCTTCCGCGACTCGACCGACAAACTTATCACATATATTCCGGCGGTCATTACAATCAAAAAATGTTATATAAGTGAATTCCTATAATTTAGTTAGCCTTGACGAATTGACGTATGTTTGACAAATTGATGAGTTTTGTGCTGTAATATTAATTTAAGCCATTATGCCGCGTTCTACTAATGCAGAATATGGCGATATGGTTTTCTTGTATGGTTTTTGCGATGGAAGTGGACGTGGTACAGCTATGGAGCACCTTAGGCTAATATCCAGATCACATTTTTCCTCACCACACAACATTTTCATACGTTTTTCGCTGTTTAAGAGAGACAGGATCTTTTCCAAATCGTCGTGTAGAAAAAGATGGATTAGCGAACGTTGAAGTAGTTTTAAATGCAGTTGAACGAAGTCCTTCTACCAGTATCCGTAGAATATTTCATACAACGGGCATTCCTCAAACCAATGTATGGAGAATTCTGTACCATAAAAGGCTGTATCCTTATCATTTACAAAAAGTCTAGCATTTACTTCCTGGAGATTTAGAAAATCGAGTACGATATTGCCCGTGGTTACAAAATAATTTGGAGATTCCACACATACTTTTTACGAATGAGGCCCAATTTACAGGGAGTGGTATTAACAACACACGTAATTCTCACATCTGGGCGGATCAAAACCCACACGAGACAATCGTGGTTAACCATCAACATCGTTTTTCCGCCAACGTGTGGTGCGGTTTATTAAATAATCATCTTATTGGGCCTCATTTTTTTGAAGAACGTCTTTTGGAAGAAGAATTGCCGAATTACATGAAGGATATTCCCACATTTTGGGAGACAAGTGACGGTGTTTCTTAATGAAAATTTTCCGGAACGGTGGATAGGACGCAATGGTCCTGTACATTGGCCACCTCGGCCACCTGATTTGTTTCCGTTAGATTTTTTTCTATTGGGTTGCCTCAAATCTTGTGTGTACATTAATGGTAAACCAGATACACGCCAAGAGTTGACTGACCGTATAGTTGAAGCTACTAATTCTCTAAATAATGAATTGGTAACAATTAACTGGCAACATTCTATGACAAAAAGAATAGTTGCTTGTTTAGAAAATGTCGGTTCTTAATTTGAACAGTTACTGTAATTTTGTGTTAATTATATATTATTTATGAATAAATTTTCTTTTATAATTTTTTTTTAGTTAGATTCCTTCAATATCTACGAAACAAAGAGGAATTCACTTATAGGTTATATATTTTTTGATTGTAATGACCCCCTGAATATATGGGACAAGTTTGTCGGTCGAGTCGCGGAACAACCTGTATAATGAAATAAGGTAATTCAATATTACGTTTAAGAAAACTTTATCATCCATTCGGATAACTGTTTACTAAAAATGAATATTAAAAAATGTTGCGGAAGTAAAAGAACTATATCAACGCCCTCGACGCTGCTTTTACAATCGGGAAAATTCTCTGATATTAAATTTATAAAATTATAGGCGTTAATGCTAAAATAGTAAATACATTTCAATTGCTACACTTCGGTTCACCACTGTTTATGATCTACATTGTATGTATTATATGTGATTTAAAATGGTTAAACATTTACAAAAGGTATGATGAAATACAGTAATTCAAAATTATGTTTAAGTAAACTTTTATATCGCATTCGGTAACCCCTTCCAATAGAAATAACAGACGATGTTGCCAAATAGAAGAAATATAACAGCATGGTTGACGTTGTTTTCATAATCGGGAAAATACCTAGAAGTTATCTGATATTCAGTTTACAATATTAAACGTAAATATAGAAGTTATTGCAATTAGAATGCTTCGGTTGACAACTATTAATGATCTACATTGTATTTTACAATATAATGGTAGTAAAAATTTAAAAATTGGTATAATGAAATCCTATTACATTAAGAAATTATTACATTTAGAAAGAAATATGACATGCATGATTTGTACAAAACTTAGCAAAGTTGTAAACCAGGCATGTGCAACGTACAGCCCGCAGACCGGATCCGGCCCGCAGATTGATTGAATAGGACTCGCGTGAGTTTTTAAATCTAATGAATCTTGGCCCTTAGAAAGCCAAAAAGATATTCAATTTTCCATTCTTATTTTGTATTTTTTACAAACATAAAACGGTACAATTTTTACTTGGATGTACTTGAAATGGAATTTTCCCTAATGTGAAATATGCCTTTTACAGCACCGATGATATCAAATAAGTGAGTCTCACAGCAATTCCTATGTTTCCTATTGCCTTTCTTACTTAAACATTTAGGTGTTGTTAGTAGAATCAAATTGGAACTATGCAGTAAGAACATAGATACAGAAGATTTAGGTGTATTCCACAGTTTCTACATAACAAACTTTGTGTGCAAAATCAATCAAATTTACGCATGTAATCAACACCGTAGTTTCTTGTATACATTTTCTGAAGTTAGCAGCTCTAAACCACCACCAATTCCGTCAATTTCTGGAAAATGTTCAATCCTATTGTGAAGATCTTACATTTTATTGTGAAGTGCGTTGGCTAAGTAAAGGAAATATGCTATGACGATTTTACGATTTGAAAAACATGAGCTAAAAAACACAAATTGGCTGTGTGATCTTGCATTTATTGTTGATATTTCAACTCATGTTAATGACTTGAATTCTACGTTTCAAGCCCCAGAACAACTAGTTCATGAACTTTATGGACACATAATAAGTGACGGCTCTGGGACAATCATTTAAGTACAGGAAATGCCTACTCTTGCAAATCACGAGAAGTATTGTAACTTCGAAATATTTGCTTACAAATTAAAATAATGGAAAAAATTTAATGTCTTATATATCTATATACAAACATATTTAGAGTTATTTTTATTACAACAAAGTTCAAATGTTTTGAATATCTTCTCCTTGAAATAAAAATATGAGTTTCTTTTTAAACTGTCCCTCATAAATATGAATTAGAAGACCGACCCGCGATTTGATGTGATATTTGCTTTACGGCCCGCGGTCTTGATTAAGTTGCACATGCTTGTTGTAAATCTTTGTTCGATTTATTATTAGTGAGAATTTTCACAGACAACTGATTATAATCTAGAACTCAAACAATATGTCTTACATATTACCATACATACATCTTTCTCTATAACAATTGCACAAATGTTTCTCATTTTCAATCTGCCAATGTGGTGCCCCTACACGATCGACACATATCACTATTTTAAAAAAGTGGGGTGGGGGCACACACATTTCTTATACGTAGGTGTGGGCGAAAATGTGTATACAAGAGTTGTTCCAAATTAGCTTTTAAATTATTTAATCAAATAAACCTACTCAGTGGTTTAAGTGGTTAAGTGTTACTTTCGGTCCGATTTTACTTTCTTATACGTAGTATAAGGAAGTATTGTGATGATGAAAATTTTCGACCTCGAGATTTTTGCAGATGTCCACGTTTTGAGGTCCCCTGATACCGAAAAAGTGGTTTTTAAAAAATGTCTGTGTGTGTGTCTGTCTGTCTGTCTGTCTGTCTGTCTGTCTGTCTGTCTGTCTGTGTGTCTGTGTGTGACCACGATAGCGGTCAAACCGCTGTAGATATCAATTCCAAATTTTGTATTTACGTGTACAATCTCCCTCTTGAGATCTGATTAGTTTTTCAGTAAAATCGGTAGACCGGAAGTAGCAGTTTACTTCAGTGAAAAAATCGAATTTTGCCAATATTTCGTCAATTACTAAGTTTAAACAAATTTATAAAGAATAGAAATGTACTCAAAATTAAATTTGAGACAAATTATCTTAAAAAAGTTTTTCGAAATTCCAACCGGAAGTAGGTCTTTTACTCTTATCGAAAATCAGTTTTTTGCGAATATCTCGCAAGTCATGCTTTCTAGGTAGGTACATTACCAGTATAAAAGTATTTATATTATAATTTTAAATATCTTTTGTATAAAAAAAATTTCAAAATTCGGACCGGAAGTACCACTTTTACTCTTACCGAATATCGATTTTTGCAGATATGTCGTAAATTATGCATTCTATATATATTTATTAAGAGTACAAAAGTATTTAGAGTTGAATTTGCAATATTTTTTGTGTACATGAAATTTCAAAATTCGGACCGGAAGTGGCACTTTTACTCTTAGCGAGTAGCACTTTTTTTCGAATATCTGGCAAAGTATGCATTCTATAGCGATTTATTAAGAGAATGAAAGTACATAGAATAGGATTTTGAATAAGTTTTGTATAAAAAGATTCTTAAAATTGTATAGTTTGAAACGTTGATACGTATAAGAAAGTCGTGTGGTGGCCACACCTCATTTTTTACTTTCTTATACGTAGTATAAGGAAGTATTGTGATGATGAAAATTTTCGACCTCGAGATTTTTGCAGATGTCCACGTTTTGAAGTCCCCTGATACCGAAAAAGTGGTGTCTGTGTGTCTCTGTGTGTGTATGTCTGTGTGTCTCTCTCTCTCTCTCTCTGTGTGTGTGTGTGTGACCCCGATAGCGGTCAAACCGCTGTAGATATCAATTCCAAATTTTGTATTTACGTGTATAATCTCCCTCTTGAGATCTGATTAGTTTTTCAGTAAAATCGGTAGACCGGAAGTAGCAGTTTACTTCAGCGAAAAAATCAAATTTTGCCAATATTTCGTCAACTACTAAGTTTAAACAAATTTATAAAGAATTCATATATACTTAAAATTAAAATTGAGAATAATTTTATTTAAAAAGTTTTTCGAAATTCCTACCGGAAGTAGGTCTTTTACTCTTCTCGAAAATCAGTTTTTTGCGAATATGTCGCAAGTCATGCTTTTTAGACAAGTACGTTACGGGTATAAAAGTTTTTACAACGTAATTTTCAATATCTCTTGTATAAAAAAAAATTCAAAATTCGGACCGGAAGTATCATTTTACTCTTACCGAATAACGATTTTTTGCAAATATGTCGTAAATTATGCATTCTATATATATTTATGAAGAGTACAAAAGTATTTAGAGTTAGATTTGGAATATTTTTTGTATAAATGAAATTTCAAAATTCGGACAGGAAGTAACACTTTCATACGTATAAGAAAGTCGTGTGGTGGCCACACCTCATTTTTTACTTTCTTATACGTAGTATAAGGAAGTATTGTGATGATGAAAATTTTCGACCTCGAGATTTTTGCAGATGTCCACGTTTCGAGGTCCCCTGATACCAAAAAAGTGGTTTTTAAAAAATGTCTGTGTGTCTGTGTGTCTCTGTGTGTGTGACCACGATAGCGGTCAAACCGCTATAGATATCAATTCCAAATTTTGTATTTACGTGTATACTCTGCCTCTTGAGAACTGATTAGATTTTGAGCAAAATCGGCAGACCGGAAGTAGTAGTTTACTTCAGTGAAAAAATCGAAATTTGCAAATATTTCGTCAATTACTAAGTTTAAACAAATTTATAAAGAATTCATATGTACTTAGAATTAAGTTTGAAACAAATTGTCTTAAAAAAGTTTTTTGAAATTCCGTAGATCTTTTACTCTTATCGAAAATCAGTTTTTTGCGGATATCTCGCAAGTCATGCTTTTAAGACAAGTACGTTACGAGTATAAAAGTATTTAGAACATAATTTTCAATATCTTTTATATAAAAAAAATTTCAAAATTCAGACCGGAAGTACCACTTTTACTCTTATCGAATAGCGATTTTTTGCAAATATGTCGTAAGTTATGCATTCTATGTATATTTATGAAGAGTACAAAAGTATTTAGAGTTAGATTTGGAATATTTTTTGTATAAATGAAATTTCAAAATTCGGACCGGAAGTAACACTTTCATACGTATAAGAAAGTCGTGTGGTGGCCACACCTCATTTTTTAATTTCCAGCTCAAAGGACTTTTATTCTGTTTATAAATCTATATATACATGATTTGACAAATATTTGCAAAAAACTGCTTCTCGATAAGAATAAAAGTGTTACTTCCGGTCCGAATTTTAAATTTTTTTTACATACAAATTATATTGGATATGAAAGGAGACCTTCAGGTAAAATTTCGAAAGCCTTTTTTTCCAAAATCTTTCTAGAATTCATTTTTTAGTACTTTCGTATTCTTTCGTCACTTCAATATTTCTTATACTACGTATAAATAATGAGTAAGGTCCGAATTTTGAAAATTCTTTTATACAAAAGTTATTCAAAATCCTATTCTAAGTACTTCTAGTCTCTTAATAAATCTCTACAGAATGCATATTTTGTGAGATATATGCAAAAAAATGCCTAAGAGTAAAAGTATTACTTCCGGTCCGAATTATGAAATTTTGTTTATAAAAAAAATCCAAGTCTGGCTCTAAATACTTTTATACTCGCGAATACGAATATCTCGCAAGTCATGCTTTTAAGACAAGTACGTTACGAGTATAAAAGTATTTAGAACATAATTTTCAATATCTTTTATATAAAAAAAATTTCAAAATTCAGACCGGAAGTACCACTTTTACTCTTATCGAATAGCGATTTTTTGCAAATATGTCGTAAGTTATGCATTCTATGTATATTTATGAAGAGTACAAAAGCATTTAGAGTTGGATTTGGAATATTTTTTGTATAAATGAAATTTCAAAATTCGGACCGGAAGTAACACTTTCATACGTATAAGAAAGTCGTGTGGTGGCCACACCTCATTTTTTAATTTCCAGCTCAAAGTACTTTTATTCTGTTTATAAATCTATATATACATGATTTGACAAATATTTGCAAAAAACTGCTTCTCGATAAGAATAAAAGTGTTACTTCCGGTCCGAATTTTAATTTTTTTTGTACATACAAATTATATTGGATATGAAAGGAGACCTTCAGGTAAAATTTCGAAAGCCTTTTTTTCCAAAATCTTTCTAGAATTCATTTTTTAATACTTTCGTATTCTTTCGTCACTTCAATATTTCTTATACTACGTATAAATAATGAGTAAGGTCCGAATTTTGAAAATTCTTTTATACAAAAGTTATTCAAAATCCTATTCTAAGTACTTCTAGTCTCTTAATAAATCTCTACAGAATGCATATTTTGTGAGATATATGCAAAAAAATGCCTAAGAGTAAAAGTATTACTTCCGGTCCGAATTATGAAATTTTGTTTATAAAAAAAAAAATCCAAGTCTGGCTCTAAATACTTTTATACTCTTGATAAATATATATAGAATGAATAATTTACGACATATTTGCAAAAAATCGCTATACGATAAGAATAAAAGTATTTCTTCTGGTCCGACTTTTGAAAATTTTTTTATACAGAAGGTATTGGAAATTAAGTTATATAATACTTTTATATGCATAACGTATCTGTCTAAAGAGCATGGTTTGCGAAATATTCGCAAACAACTGATTTTCGATAAGAGTAAAAGACCTACTTCCGGTAGGAATTTCGAAAAACTTTTTTCATAAAATTTTTCTCAAATTTAATTTTGAGTAAGTACATATAAATTCTTTGTACATTTGTTTAAACTGAGTAGTTGCCGAATAATCGGCAAAATTCGATTTTTTCTCTGAAGTAAACTACTACTTCCGGTCGGCCGATTTTACTGAAAATCTAATCAGATCTCAAAAGGGAGATTGTATTCGTAAATACAACATTTGGAATTGATATCTATAGCGGTTTTACCGTTATCGTGGTCACACACACACAAACACACTGGCATAGAGAGAGAGAGAGAGAGAGAGAGAGAGAGAGAGAGAGAGAGAGGCATTTTTTAAAAACCACTTTTTCGAAATCAGGGAACTTCGAAACGTGGAAATCTGCAAAAATCTCGAGGTCAAAAATTTTCATCACAATACTTCCTTATACTACATATAAGAAAGCAAAACCTCTTTTTCGGTATCAGGGGATTTCAAAACGACATCTGCAAAAATTTTAGTCATTACTATACTTCCTTATTCTACGTAGAAGAAAGTAAAAGCACTCTAAATAAATTAGAGAAAATTTAAAAAAAAAAGAATATTTCGAAAATTCTACCGAAGAAAGTCTTTATCGAAAAACAGTTCTTTTTGCAAACATCAAAGTGAGGGAATGTGATCTATCATTTCTCTCCATAGAAGGTTCACTTCTTTTATTTTCGAGAATCGGGTTTCTGATTAAGCGACTGCAGCAGCATCATTCCAATTCGCTTCATATAATTTAATGGAAAGCTGTGCAAATTGCGGTACGATTAGTGTCGTATTACTCTAGGGTCACGGCTTTAGTCGTCGCATTAGCGTTCGTCCTTAAGAGTAAAAGCTTTAGTTCATGTTGGCTGTTTACATACATAGCCGTATAATATGTGGGAATCAAATATAACCTACAGTAGTAAGAATGTGGAAAGGTTACTCTCTCAAATAATATTAAGTGACGAAATTAACACAAGTTTGTAGTTTTATAATTTCGTTGCGCTTCTTAAAAATTGGAATAATTCTCGATTATTTCCAGCGGTATTTATACCGGTTTGTAATCTCATATTACGCATACAAAATACTACATAGTAACACCAAGGTCCTCGCAGGCAAATGCGAACAGGAGTTCATAGATCAGGCCGAGATCAGGTACTTCCTCTGTTCAACATTCGTTCACGCCTACCGATCAACACCTGTCCCTTATCAGTAACAACGACAGTTGACTTTGTCCTACTGTCGCTGACCATAAAATATAACATTGTTTACGCCCAACTCTTTGACGTAAATACCCACCCAGTGGTATTTTTAGGTACCATTTTAGGCAAAACCAAATGCTAAAATTCATTTTGGTTTCGGATTCGACATCAGCATAGTAATTACCATAAATGGGCTTAATTTTGTTTAGTTTCTTCCAACAAATTTTTTGAATTTTTTTGAAGAAAGTAATTGCAATAGGATTTTTAAAATAACTTAAGGTGTGAGTGTGTTGTGATATTTACTGTCTGAAAATTTCATTTTTCTAGATTTCCTTTTTTTTCTTTCAAATGGTACCAATGTGCCTTATGAACAAATAACACGGGCGAACCCCAGCCTTAAGTCTGCCTGAGGTGATACCATCTAATATTATATATCTTTGTTTATTTGTTTTTGTTGGTATATTCATTCATCAATTGCTACACACAAGTTTAATATTCCGCATTTTTATGAACTTATATAAACTAATTGATTTCCTGTAAATGTTTAAAATCGAATTTTGCCAATATTTCGTCAACTACTAAGTTTAAACAAATTTACAAAGAATTCAAATGTACTCAAGATTAAATTTGAAAAAAATTTAATCATAAAGGTTTTTCGAAATTCTTACCGGAAGTAGGTCTTCTAGGCAGGTACATTGCGAGTATAAAAGTGTTTAAAACATAATTTTCAATACCTTTTGTACAAAAAAGAAATTATTAAATTCAGACCGGAAGTAACGCTTTTACTCTTATCGAATAGCGATTTTTTGCAAATATGTCGTAAATTATGCGTTGTATGTATATTTATTAAAAGTACAAAAGTATTTAGAGTTCGATTTGCAATGTTTTTTATGTGCGTGAAATTTTAAAATTCGGACCGGAAGTAACACTTTTAATTTTAGCGAGTAGCACTTTTTTTCTAATATCTTGCAAAGTATGCATTATATAGAGATTTATTAAGAGAATAGAAGTACTTAGAATAGAATTATAATTATTTTTTGTATAAAAAAAAATCTTAAAATTGTACAATTTTAAACGCTCATGTGTATAAGGAAGGCGTGTAGTGGCCGCACCTCATTATTTTTAATCTAAAACAGTACCTAAATGGCATTTCCTTATTACAACTCACTCATGAAGAGGAAATTAAGACACCCGTGTATTTGCAGTTGTTCCTCAAGAATTTCCAATTTACATTTGCGTCTCTGTCACCGAGGATTTATAAACTCTGAAACTATCGGAACTAATTTATGATTCATTCCGGTAAATAAATAGATAAATTGAAATGGGATGTTGTCCCCTCATGCAAATCAACTAACTCGAAGACATGTAAGCAGGTACATTTCTCGCACTGTAGTGCACGCTCTACTTGTAATCAATATGTTTCCACTACGGTGTACATTGAATTTAGCACGCATATATTATCAAATATTAACGGCCATTTCATGAAACGCTTACTGTTGTACCTTTGGTATACATATACATATAAATACGATATCGTATACTGCCCGGAATTCTCATATGACAGATTTGGTAATTTATCCCGAACCGGTTCCTTTATTCTCGTGTTCAGTCTTATCCTCTGAACAATAGCTACAGAAATAATTTACATGACCTACTGATACGTATTCCATGACGGAATATGAAATTGAAACGGGAAATTTCAATCAATATTTATATAGCATAAATTATGTCCTCGCTCATTCGCCTACTTTGTATAAAGCGTAAGTTTACCTAATGCACCTAATGCCCGACTAGTAAAAATTGTAGTTTTGAATGATTCAAAAAAAATGGGATTATTTGTTTATCATCTATCTCGAGAAAATACTGGGACTATATAAAACTTGAACATGCGCCATACTACAATTTAAGACTTGAGTAAGTTTGTAAATGAAATACTTACGTGAAATAAAACAAACAAATGTTTATGATTTACACTGTATTTATTATTTAATAACAACGACAGCTGTTTCGCTACACTGTAGCTTCTCCAGATTGACATATAATAACTACCTACATACACTTAAACTCTTATATATTACATTAGAAATTAATAAATATAAACATTCAGACAACCTATTAAACGATCAAGTAGACCTAAACTCATCACCATTGTTAAATCTGTTCAGTCAGTAATACAGTTTCCCTAATTTCACACACATCTGTTAGCAATATATTTAGTTACATGTACTTTTTGTATAGACCCGATACTTTTAGACAAGAAATTGTTCTTGATATATTAGTTCTAAGAATTCCTAATAACAGAAGTCTATATATAAGAGTTTAAGTGTACGTAGGTAGTTATTATATGTCAATCTGAAGAAGCTACAGTGTAGCGAAACAGCTGTCGTTGTTATTAAATATTAAATACAGTGTAAATCATAAACATTTGTTTGTTTTATTTCACATGAAATGGATTTACATCAAGTAAAGAGCAACTCAATCCAAGATTTGAAATACTTACGATAAATCCAAGGAAATCCTGAAACAAGAAGAGAAATATATCCATAATAAAAGCAGCCAATCAGAAAAAGAATACATTAAAGTTAGAGATAATCACTGAATTGGTTTGGTAGAATATAAAAAAAAACATAAATGTATATTGTAAATGTGCAATTGACAGTGAGTGAAATAAAAAACAGACATTTAAAAGTAAACAAAGTGATGTAAAATGTACAATTTAGTATTAAATATTTGTAAAAGTCATTCGGAGGGTATTCAAATTATTTATTAAAACAAGTAGGACGTCCCAGGTTTAAACTACGACGGAGCAAAGAAATTATGTAAACAGCAAGCAGTTACTGAATAGCACTATTCATATGGTGAACTGCAACATCTGTTGTTTACTCGAAAACCACAGCAAAAAAGCCGATCAAGAAAGGAATTTACCAGTAAAATCCTTTCTTCATCGGCGTAGGTTGAAGCGTGAGGGGTTTTTAAAATTTATTATATTTACCTTGTATTTCGCAAGATAAATAAAGTTTTATATACCATAGTCGTCAAATTTTAATTTCGGTTTGCACTTCTATCATATGCAGAAGATGACCTTATGATATGCAGCGATGCCTGCTTGCTAACAGTGGTGGGAGAGCAACGCAGTGGCGGGGGACCCCCACGCCTTACATTTCATTATTTCATAGCAAACGTTTGTCGAGTGTGGCAGCCTCGCTTATGTTTATCTTTAGTTTATTTCGTCGCGCTCTTTTCCTCTTTCTACTTTCGTATCAGAAATTAAAATATGTCGACCCCGGTATATATATACCTATTCATACTTACGTTAGCCTCGTTTTTCCATTGTTTTGACTGTTAATTACGTACTTTGTAATTTATGTAATAGTTCCTGTTTAATCCCGTTTCATTGAATCGGCTTCTCCCAATTATGTAGACGTAAGTGTGCATTGGATTTCGTTAAGTTTCAATAACATACGCATACATTTTTAGTTATCATTTATTTAGATCTAGAACATTGTTTATGTTACTATGATATGGAATAACGTCGAGAATGGCATCGTGAAACAATGGCGAGTTGGATTAAGGGTCATACTGATTGTATGTCCATTGTTAGTGATTCTGATATTTATTGCAAAGTCTGTAAAATATTGTTACAGAATGCCCAAAAAGGGTACGCACAATTGAACCCGTTGAAAGCTGACAATTTTAACCAAGAACTCTATGAAGCTTTAATGGGGGCTAATACCCCATTAAAGAAACTTGACAATCCCACTTTCAAAACATTCTTCAAAAATATACTGGTCGAATTGTTCCTGATGAATCCACCTTACGCAAATATTATGTTTTTAAGTGCTTCACGAAAACAGTAGAATGCATTAGAAGACATCTTTCAAATCAGTACCTATAGATAAGTGCGGACGAATCTGTCGATATATTAGGACACTGTGTGGTAAATGTTGTAGCTGGTGTACTACATCCAACTATTCCATATAACGCATATGTAATAGCATCTAAAGTTATAAATACAGTTGATGCGGAAACAGTTGCTAAAACCATTGATGAGAATTTGCACAAAATGCTTCATTCGGACGACAGGTACAGGGAAAAATACTTTTATTTGTTAGTGACTGCCGCATATATGTTAAAAACAGGCAGACTATTAACGGAAACATGTCCTTATACGCTGCATATTACTTGCGTAGCACATGCTCTCCACAGAATCTGTGAATATATCAGAGACAGGTATCCGGAAATTAATAGACTTGTATCCGCTTTTAAAAAAAGTTTTCAGAAAAGCACCATCTAGAGTAGCTCTGTACATGGAAAAACTTCCATCTTTGTCACTGCCCCTCTCGCCAGTAATAACTAGATGGGGAACATGGTTGGAAGTTTTTTTGCAAAGAATGTCGATAGTTTACAAAATTTCGTTACATATTTAAATGACGACGCTCGAAGTATTCCGACTGCAAGGAACTAACGCAAATCCCAAATTTAAAAAAAAACAGTTGTTGTTCCTTCAGGAACACTTTGGAAATTTGCCTAAACGAATCACATATTTTGAAAATCGAAATCTCAAATTAAAAGATGGATTAACCACATTAGATTTCGCAATTAATAATTTCAAAAGTATTCCAAGTGATTTTGGATGTGGTTTTCGGGAAAAGTTAGACTCAGTTTTTAGTACGCACCTATAACCAGTTGCGATATAGAAAGGACGTTTTCTATCTACAAGGATGTACTTCATTCAAAGAGAACAAGTCTTACAGAAGAGAACCTTGAGAAAGTAGTGCTAGTAAATATTAATACTCCTTTACTCGACTTGAACTACTGAACAAATAATAACTTATTTTGTATTTTATAGATCACCACCCACTTGTTATCCAATTACATAAATAAAATTAAAACCAGGCTCTCTAAAAATACATATCAATAGTGTGGCGCCCATGGGCGATGAGTTAGCAACCTTTCATGTCCGCTCTGTAATCATTATAATGGTAAAGTTTGTCCACTCGAGTGTAATCAGTCAGTGTAACATAGACTTTAATATCTTAATATATATATCTCTAATACGTGATTTAATCTCCTACGATATTATAAAATATGTTATGGTTCTTAAATTTAATTAAAACAACATTTTTATAAATTACCATTAAATAAGAAGAAATGGTACATAATTTATAATTAACAATTTAAAGTAATTATAAAAGTTGAGGAATTTCAGAGTATGAAGCATTCTGCCATTCAAATTAATGATTGGAGAAAAAATGCACTGTTCGGGACAATAAGCACTAGCCTGTTAGAATTGTAAAAGCGCTTCCTTTGAAAGCGCAAAAATGAAACAACATACATTTAATAACATAACTCTACATTTTGACAAAACAGTTCTCGCACGTTTTAAAAGCATAAGCCATCAAAGTTTAAAATAAATGCCTACCGATAATTATAACAAACAAGATCCGGAGCATATTGTATCTTAAGAGAGTAACAATCAAATTGTTTCTCGTTTCTGTACCTAAATCAATTATGGTATTTTACCCAAATATTATGAAATCCCGATAAATCCTCTGTTGTATATTTAAAATCACAGTCGCCAGTCTCATATAGTGATTTGATAAGTACCCTTATTTAGTTTCTTAAAAATATGTTACTGTTAGTGATATGTTTCTTATTTAAATTATAAATCCTATATACATAGTATACCCAATATGTGAGAATTACCTCGATATGTATCGACAATCGCAACGACGCCGTTTCTCTGCGCCATTGTTAGTGCAGTGAATTTTTTAGATCCATAAAACTCTCATGGCCTGTACTTATTCTGACAGGTGGTAATTCGATAAATATTAGGCCTATTGCAGTTTTAGTCAAATTCTCTATATGTTTTGAAAGAATAGTACACAAGATCTGGTTGTAAACTTCAAATAAGAGTCTCCATCATATTTGGAATACGATTAAATAAAGATCTTCTGTCTGCAAATAAATGTTGAAACCTGAAGCTCCACGGAGAAGTTGATGACATTTTCTGGAATAATATGCACGTTTATAGTTTATGTTGAATCTATAAGAAAATAATTTATAGTTTGAGGAAAGGAGAAACTACATCTTTCTTTTGATGGCACAGTATAATAAGAAGGTTACTTTTAAGATGAATCAATCTAGAACAATGTTAACAAAGCATTGTAATAGATGTGTAAGTGCAACCAACGGGTGGTTACAAAATCGAACGTATTGCTTGGGAGGTGTAGGACAGACGTTTTTGAAACATTCCAGTTTTCTTCAATTATTGAGAAGCTAAGACATATATTCGATTAAAATCATATACTGTGAGTTTTTTATCTCTGAATATAGCACTTGATAACACCCATGTTCAGTTTTAAAATAAACGCATCAATGTATGGGCACGTTATTTAACTAACATCGGCCGATTATGTGTTACGATATATCTCAAAAGCAATGTCAGTAATGTGCATAACAGAAATGAAATTTTCAATATTTTAGTATTTCACATTTGTATTCATCTAATTTAAAAAATGTATGCAAAAGATGATAAAAAAGAAATTTTTAACTGGTATAAAGCTGGAAACAGTTTAACGAAACTACGGGATCTGTTTTCTATCAAATATCTTGACAAACCCATACCATCTATCGGAACAATTTAGGCGATTGCTTAGGAAATTTTATTCTGATGGCTGTATAATAAATATAGAAAGAAAATTAAAACCACCCACATCCTTACAGAAGAACTAAAATTAAATTAAAGCCCCATTACGCTATTAAGTAAAATAGCACAACGATTTAATATTTCGAGGACATCTATATTAAAATTCTCAGACAGTACAAATACAAATCTTACAAGTTTTCAAATTACCAACAATTGTTTGATGAAGATAAGATAACATGTGTTGTTTTTTGCGAAACACTATTTAATTTATTAAGTGAAAATCATGATATATTAAAGAAAATACTTTTCACTGATAAAGCGTCTTTTACAATAAATGTTTCTGTTAATTCTCAAAATTATGGGTCTATTATATAAGGTCTTTATTTCACTAAATCATTAACTTAATTTTATATTATTCGGTACTCATCACGGACGAATGATTATATTTAAAATTTAACCCATGCACAATATAATGCTAGAGTTAATGTATCGATAGGTATAATCGGCACTGAACTTGTAGGACCATACTTTATTGATACAAATTTTAATTACAATAAATTCTTGGAATTACTTTGAACACGTATTGTTCCTCGAATTGAAAATGTAGACATTGAGAGTGCCTGGCTTCAAATGGATTGAACCCCATTTCATTCAACTGCAGCAATTACAAATTTTCTGAATTCAAATATTGCCTGGTCGATGGGTAGGGAGCAGGGGGGGGCGTAACTAAAATCAGACATTTGTAGCTATAGTTTTTGGTACCTCAAAACCTCACCAGATGACTGACTAGTACTGTCATGTAGATTACTAAATTAGCTACCTATACTTTACTGCCTTTATTGTTTTAATTTTGGATGCAGTTGAATTATAATTAGCCGGTTTCGCATAAGTCTTCACTTATTTATATTTTAATATTTTGTTGCTTAACTGATGTTTTGGTTTATTTTGGTTGACTATTTTTAATAATGAGTATTACTTTCATTCGTTTGTATAAATTTGTTTCTATTATAGTTGCCGTTTATTAGTGTCAATTTTAGGTATCATATAATTTAGAATTATATTATTTAATTTTAATGTGTATTTGTGTAAAATGTTCTGTGATATTATTTTCCTTTTCCAACGTGTATTGCAGATTTTTTTTTTGTACTTTGATATGACATGTAACAAAATGTTCTTATAAAATAATTTGCAGCAAAGTATTTTGCGGTGATGTGGCGATGCTAACGTGGCTTATTCGAATAAATTTTATTGCTTCTGAAATCATTATGGCGTATCACTCATGTTCTGTTCGGAATTGTTGTACAAGAAAATCTCCCCGACATTCATTTCATAATCTCTGTAAGTATTCATATTATTCTACGAGTAAAGAACAGAACAGGAGAGAGTCTCCTTAAAAATAATATTTGTCCAAAGTGGTAACTCAATATGGCCGCCGTAATGCATAGGCGTGCATAAATATTTTTTATAGGGTATATGTACACTTCCTGTGTTCTCGATAGTCATTTAAAATAGGTTGTTAGTCCAAAAATAATTAAAGAAATATCGTGAGTATATTATGTTTTCAATTCTTTTCTTCTTTTTAATATATTATAAACGGGTTTAAAGGAAATCTGCGTCAAAAATATAACAAATATTAAATGACTTGGTTATGTATGTTACGCCAATGAACACATAATCAAACATGTCAGATATATGACAAGTTATTTAAAATAACTTTTTTTAAATTATTATTGCCTATGTTGAATGCTAATGAAATAACTTACATATGAAGAGAAAAAGTGATATTCTATATTCTTGTCGTTTTAGAACGACCACAAGCCACACAATTCACCATTATAGAAACACTAAAACGTCATTCTTGACATAACAGGATATAACTCACCTCCCTTAAAGTGGTAACTTCCGTCTAAAAAATACCTTTTCCCCCACCACGTTATTATCTCTTCTGTTCTATTCTTTACTCGAAGATATTATTTATGTAAGTAAAGTGTTAAATAAATTTAATGTACCAATTTTCATTCTTTGTTGACATTGACAACTAAAATGCCTTACTGGGACAAGTCACGGGCCTTATCAATTTTTAATTCCTATTTACTATTACAAACCCTAAGCGCTAGTAAATAGACGAAGTTTACCGAATACGAATCGTCATAACGAAACATAAAAGCGGGTTATTTGTGAAAATTCTAATCTGAAATTATATATTTATTTACGTTCTGTTGTTTTGCATTGTGTTTCTTTAATTATTTAGACTTGTTGTAAGTTGTGAGGAACTTTGGTCGTAATCAAGTATCCTGTGATCAAGTGTTCTGATAGGACAAATGTAAAGAATTATTGTTCTGTATGTATTTATTCTTTAATTATAAAAATAAGGATATGGCGCTGCCTTGTAAGATATTTAATAAGAAATAACATATGTTCACTCTTATTCCTCTATCAAAGTGTTATAACAAAAGATACATCTGTATAATATTTTGTACAGAATATCCCTATTTTTGGTTTCTTTAATGTATGTTATGTATTGTCCTGTATACCATAATTACAATTTTCTTGGGTTTTCATTTTTTTTAATTTTTTATGTTTGTATTTTTATTTTGAATATGGACTTATTGGTATTTACGAAGTTCATTCAATGATTAACATGCTGCAATTTGAATATGAATTGTTCATGTTAATCATTGTAGAGCTTTTGTAATGTTCAATGAATCTGTATATTATACTATATTTAATTCTGCATTTGTATTACGCGCGGTTTTATGACGTAGGAGCCATAGTTCATATTACAACCGCATAGCGATGCCAAGTGTTCCATAAAAAGTATTAAGAGTGGCATATTTTGTTAAATGTCTCTATCTTTGTGGTGACAATTGCAGTTATCGCAATGTTGGTTGCATAATGTTCCCATGCAGTCACGCGTTTATTTTAAAACTAAACGTAGGTGTTATCATGTGCTAAGTTTAGTGATAAAAAAAACTCACGGTATATTTGTATATTTTACAGTGGTGTGTGTCTAAAATTAGTTTTAAGCTTTAGCTTAAATCAAGCTACTACCTTTGGTTGACTTTAATTATTATTATTATTGCTATTTTTATTCACTGATCATTTATTATTTATGCTTTTAAAATGGTATGTTACATTAAAGCTATTTGCATTTAACATTATTTAATTTCATTCTAATCAGTAGCATATACGTATATAAAGAAGATTATGAAAATGTCTGTTCATTATATTGGCAATGTTTGCTCAGCAAACATAATCATTATTAATTCGTTTATGTCAATACAAAAAGAGGAACAAACGATGTATCTTTCATTTATTTTAGAAAGGCAAACATACACACAGAAGAAATTTTTCGAGTTCGAAACTCGTATAATGATATCGTCTTTGTCAAAGGAATGCCCGTTTAATTTACTTCCAGCAGCAGCGGTTTCAATAAACTGAAATATTTGTATATAATATACATGTATATATATTACAATAGAAATATAACAATGTCCTGTTTTCGATGGTATAGAATAAAAAAATAAATGGTGGACTTCAAAAATACTATAAAATTCTCTTTAATATGTCATTTCTGTTGTAGCAAAACCCTTAAGGACTAACGAACAAAGATTTCCTTCAATGTTCGCTTTGAGAATAAAGGAAAGGCGGTGAATTTTAAAATCTACATTTTCTTTTTTTTTCTTAATTATGGCTTCGCGTATGTCCAATTCATTTCTTGATATTTATTGTAGATGGTTTAATTCATTATTTCCCCCGGTGTCAAAACATTGGATATTGTGCAAATAGGTTTCAGAAAAATAATGAACAATTCTTTTGTGAAGCTGAACTCTTTAATTGAGAACAAAAAGCATTAACTTACTAGTCGACACGTATTTTAAAATGGAAAATCCAAATTTTTATCAAATTGAATTTTTACCCTAACGAATCCCAGTTGTTTTCCGGTTTATTTTGATCTGAATTGACATGACTTATAATTACTATAAGGGTAATAAGGAATACGAAATATATTTTCTTCGTAGTACTGCGACAGCAGTTTCATTTCCACAAGTGACGCTGGACGCTTGATGGTGGTCAACTAAGTCAACTGGAATATCAACGTACATATTTCCATATAAAGAAAGAATTAATGTGCTTATTTAAAACAATATGCTTGTAACACTTTCTCATACAATGCTCACATGTACTGAAAGTCAATGTTTAAGATTGTTAAACATATTAGGTATCGCCTACCTGGCAGATGGAATGAAAATATGTTTGTTGTGAGACCGGTACCTGCACTGATCTACTTAGTTTTTGAGAAGATTTCAATAGTTTAGTGGTATAAATTAACCACGGAATACTTTACACTAAGAGGCTCCTGTATTTTTAGTTTACGTAGGCTTAAGGCTTACGAGCGGGCTACACTACTAAAAAAATAAAAAAGAAGTTAAAAAGTATCGCGAAAATAATTCGCACTAATTTACAATAAGTTCTATGAAAGTATTTACGTATACACACCGTTAAAATTGATTGATTCTTAAATTTATGAATAAGTTGTCTGCACGAAATAAGTAGTTTTATTATCGCTCGTCAGCACCTCCACAGATGGGCTCCTTGGTTTTATAACGAATCTAGTGCGTGTCGCAAGTCATTCGAAAATTCATATTACATATAAATAATAAATGTAAAATAAAGCAAATAAAATGTTTAAGAACTTCTCTTGTTGAATAGCTAGGCACGTATATATACTGCAAAAATAAACTAATTATGTCGAATATAATGATACCTTTGTGGCTAAACTTCAGTTCATAGTTTTTCTATATTGGCTTGCATTTTTTATGAAGAAATGCACAGCATACGTCGAAAGCAACACTTGCTTTTTCTATAATTAGGAATGCCTGCTTGGAAAACTATGTGCTACCAAACACTGAGATTATGTGCTGCCAAGTTTTTTCATCTCTCTGAAATATTCTGACGGTAGGCTTCCATAGCATTCTGTCCAGTTATTCGTCTTTTGAAAGCTGTTTTTAATGAATTGCCGCTTTACAAATAAATAATATTCATTTGCAAATTGCTTGGCATGTCGTTGATTTCAACTTCTAAATGATTTTGAAATATAATGGAGAAACAATTCGGAAATATGCAAATCCTCTTTGAAACGACTTTTGTAATAGCGATAGTGTGGTTTTCTCTCTCTCTTTCTATCTTTGTGTGATCACGATAGTTGTCAAACGATAATAGACATCAATACCATAGTTGATCGGATCTCACTAGATTTTCAGTGGAATCAGTAACTTGAAAGTAGTGGTTTCACAAAAAAAAATTAATTTTGTCTCGTCAAGAACAAAGTTTCGATAAATTTCTAAAGAATACAAAAGTACTAAAAAGTGAATTTGAAATATTTTTTATACAAAAAGTGTTTCGAAATTCCTACCGAAAATTAGGTCTTTTACTCTTATCGTAAAATAGTCTCTTGTGAATATTTCCCATGTCATCGTTTCTAGACAGATATATTGAGAATTTAAAAAAAGGGATTTAAAGCTTGATTTTGAGGTTTGTATAAAAAATTCGTACAGTAATAAGTAACACTTTTACTCCTCGTTGTATTAAGTGGATAAAAGTGTTCAATACTTCATTTAGAAAAACTTTTGTATAATAAATTCGGAACGCCCATCGTATAAGAAAGTTTGGTGGTATCCGTACCTAACTCTTTACAGCTAAGAAAGTGCTTAAAGTTGATGAATAGTTTAATTTTGTCTCCAAGGCTATTACATCTGCATACATACCGCATATTAATTGTTCTTTTTTCTTTATAAGTGCTTATTGAGTATATCTAGTTCAAAAGTTAATTCAGTCAAGCAGACGGGCTCTACGATCCATTGCTTGTTGTTATGATTGTTTACAAGCCAAAATATGTTAAATAATTGTAGAAATGCAAAATAGCAAGTTTGAATGATGTTAGACAAACGATAATGTTAGAAGTTGTGTGACACTGTGACAAAATAAAGGCCTTGGACGAAATAAATTTATAAAAAGTTTAAAGAATGGAGTGAGGAAGCATTTATTAGTGTTTTTAGACTTTCGAAAGAAATAATTCATTCACTAATAATGAAGTTAGGCCACATTAATATTTGGGTCTAGGAATCTCTGATGTAAAAGTAAAGAAGTTATTTATTGATTACTTAGCATTTGTTTCAGAAATTGATATTTTAGATTTCGATTTGCTGCTAGTGGCAGCTATCGAATGGATCTGGCATAGAATTTCATTTCAGCTGAAAGTTAATCATGTGTGTCACGGCAATACATTAAGTGATTAATGTAGGTATTATTTTCTAATTTACAATTTTGCTCACATTTTGCACTACTGCCATATTTGTGTGTATGCTTTCTTTTCTGGACACTTTCTGCTGGAAAATGTTAAGACTTGATGCAAATTATTGTCCTGTGATCGAATGGTTTGCACTTGTAGTGGACCTTCTTTTCTCTTAATCTTTAATGTAAGTTTTTTTCACAATCCCCGGCTCTATTCAAAATGCATCAAAATTTTTGAAAATATTGGTTCGATTTAAAAATTTTTTCTTGCCAGTGGTTGCTTTAATAAGTTCTCCACAGGGGCGGCGCTTGGCGGTATGCGAGGGAAACGGCGCAGTGGGGCGCATCATGTAAAGGGCGCTGTAGCAGCATTAACAACTAAATTAAATGCAACTCTTAGGAAAGCAGATAAGTTAGATAACGCATTAAGCGAATGAGGTTGGGCGGTCGAATTGTAAAAGATGTCTTTGCCCTTTGCCTACCTAATACCAAAATCTTACTATTGTCAAAATATTTATAAAATGACCTAGTATGAATAATATGACAATACTAAGAATTTTATATCATAAAGATATGTATTTGACTCAAATACATACGTATTTTTATTGATATTTCTCATGCTTTTTTTAGTAAACTTCTACAAAACACTTACGCAAAAGAAAACAAAAGCTTGCACTGATACTCGCAGTGACTGTTTGTTATTTAAAATAGTATTTTTTGCTTTTTATAGTTTGTACTATACATGGGCGAGACAGGCGAAGTTGATTAGATTTCACTCAGACAAGACCGACTCGTGTTTTGTCGGCTGTCTGGTACCATATTACCTACCGGTTTCCCCGAGAGCCGACAAAACACGAGTCGGTCTAGTCTGATTGGAATCGGATATACTTCCCATTTATAGTTTGTACAGGTACGTCGAATGAGAATTTTTGGGTTTAGACGGATTTGTAAATTTATTTTTCAGCATGCGGTGGGATATTTTAAAAACATATATAAAAATTTTTACATTAAAACCATTATCAGAATGGGAATCTCGTGTTGATGCACACTTAAACGATTGCGATACCCTAAAATGGTGAAATTTATGATGCATTATTTGAGTTGCAGGTAAATACTAAGATAGACAATCACAGTAGACATCAGGTCGGAGTATTATGCAACAAAATTAAAAATTTTTATTTTGTGTGTTCTTTAGTACTTTAGTACGATTTACTTAATCGAATAAATATTGTTAGCAAAATGCTCCAAAATATAAATACTGACATTGCATGTGCTGTAATAGCTATTAATAATATAATTATGTACGTTAGAAATTATCGTTCAGCTGAAATTACTCTATAAGATTATTAGATGTAAATGATGAAATAATTCAGAAAAAATACGAAAATTTAGATATTTATTTAAAAGATACATAGAAGAGATATAATATCCAGTGAATTATTTAACCAACTAATTTCCCTCAAAGATGTATTTCGAGCAGAGTTAGATAATTTCAAAATCCTTTTAGCTCATTAAATTATATTTATGCAAATAATTTCGAAACATCATTTGTAAAAATTATGTATAGCACTAAGAATTTTATTGACACAACCAGTAAAACGAGTTACAGTTGCAAGTGGGGAAAGATATTTTTCAAAATTGAAACCTGTAAAAACATATCTTCGATCAAAAATATCACAAGAACAGTTAGATGGCCTATCAATGATTGCGATTGAAAATATTTACGATCAAATAAACACTGAAAAAATGATTAATCAATTTGCCAGCACCAAAGCAAGAACAATAACATTTTAATAGTTGAATGTAGGCTTCCACGACCGCTATCCGTTTTGCTGAAACATCAAGTACAGAAGTAAACACAAAGGAAAACCCGGAAGCCATCTCTACTAACATTTTAAGGTTTATTTTAATTTTTTTAATAAAGGCACAAGAATATGCTAAATTTCATATTTTATTTTTACTTTAGATACTTTAAATAGTGAGAATTAAAATTACTTAACCATCATTTTAGTTCTTATTTTGTTATGACTGTAGCATTAAGAAAGGGAGGGGAGCAATGCTAGATATTTGCAGGTGGGCGCCAAGGGTGCAAGTGCCGCCACTGATTCTCCAAATGACAACAATGATAACTTACAGTATTGTAGTCTACCACATCTGCAACTAGGCTTTTTTGGTATAATACTTTCAACAACAAGAGACGCAAAAGAGGCGGCAAACAACAAACAGAAACGGCAGAAACGCTGAAAAGGTTATCTCAGCAGAAATACGTGTTTAAAGAGCGTTTGTGTTAATACATCAGGTCCTTCGATTACGTGAATGCTACAACTGGGGAGGCTCATTGTGATTAGTGATGGGCAAGATAGGAGAATACGAGTACATTTTCAATACACTAGGTAGACTCGTATTTTGTCGGTTCGCGCTTATCGGCTTCCCAGAGAGTCGATAAAATCTCGAGACTGTCATTGAAAATGTACTCGTATTCCCCTATTTTACCCATCACTAATTGAGATCTTAATATAAATATAAGAATAATGTAATAGTCTCCATCACAACTTAATTACTGAGTACACAAGTGGAAGTATACCGTTTGACTGAAATAAAAGTAGATATAGGGAAACACAAACACGCACACAAGTGCATGCAAACATGAATTGGAGGGGTACGATAGTAGGGGAGTACAGATCAGTTCATATCGGGACACCGGGGTACCGAGGCTTTAGTGCAAAACGTTGAAAGTTAGTGTGTAGACGTTTGCTTTAAGGAATTGCTACGCTCTTTACGGCTTTTGTATAATATTTTGGTAACTGATGTATTAACATTGAACTGAAACAAAACTCTATAAAATTTGTAACTAAAATAAAATTCTTATAAAAAAATTAAATAAAATTCTCTCATTTAAAACGAAACAAAATATTATATGAACTATACAAAATTTAATGTTGAAGATGTTCAAATGTATGTCCCTCTTGCATCAAGCAGTACCCTAAACGATTATAAAACCCATTTCGTACATTCGATAGCATTTCAGGAGTAATCATTTGTATGGCGTTAAGAATTTGTTCTCTTAAGCCATCCAAATCAAT
Source organism: Amphimallon solstitiale (assembly GCA_963170755.1). Classification (NCBI taxonomy): domain Eukaryota; kingdom Metazoa; phylum Arthropoda; class Insecta; order Coleoptera; family Scarabaeidae; genus Amphimallon; species Amphimallon solstitiale. The sequence continues at coordinate 69,408,182 of OY720675.1, forward strand.
CGCTCTATTTCCTTCAGCGGTATTAATATTTGCGAGATTGCTCAGATACTGTATGTACGTTCACGCTCTAAAGTTACGGAACGAATGTGTTGTCCCCGCTCTCGATCTCCCCACTATCTCCCCACACCACCGGTCTTATACATAGGTACATGTTTATGTGTGTGTATTTGAAGATGCATATTAACTTTTAACTACGACAATCTGTATATATTTTTGAGACTAAATCCAAGGGAAATCCAATATGGCGAGTAATTTGTCGTGCCCACACTACTTATATTCATGCAATCTCTAGATAGGTATATTGCGACCTCTAGGAGTGCATACGCTAATATTATGGTTTAGCGATGAGTAATCCTATCTAGTAGCAGTATCTTTGACATACACATACTAATAGTTGAAACTTAAATGATCTTATGAAATAGCGCGTGAAATTATAATGGATCAGAAGATTAATTTTTACGTACAGTAAATTAGTTACGACAAGAAATTTTTATTTTAGTTCAAATAAAATTTACAACAAATCAAATTAAACTCGAATAGGTCCCCATTTTGTGTTTTCCAAAATTGTTTACACTCTAGCGATATCATAAACCTAACGTAAAATATTTTATATTTTACTTGACATAAACAGCAATTTCCCACCGGGACCCTGATGCCTCTGATGGTTTACAGCAAACACAAGAATTATTCTGGAATATGTGCTGCGGCTGTATTTTAATGCCAAAAAATGTTTCGTTATTTTATATTTTTTTGATATCTCCCCTATAACTTTATCTGCATATTCAAACACTGACATAACTCGTTGATTTTATTCGTTCTACTTGAAACGTAAGAATATACATTCTTACAGTATTTTATTATTTGGGTTTCTGACACGCCGTTAAATAATAAAACGCGAAAAAGAATGTTTCAAAAAGAAAATGAAACGATTTCTTTTTACAAGAAAACTAAAATCAAATATCCAATTTCGAAATGAGTAAATCGTATACTAGTTAATTAGAAATTCAAAAAAGTAAGTACAGATAGTATTTCTATTTAATCTTTATGTTATATTCAAGTATATTCGTGACATTATAGGTGTAGTCTGTGTTTAACATTTACGAGCTTCAATTAATATAGTAGTATACATTTGCAAGTTATCATGACTTATTGCCAGGCGCTGAGCAATGTGAAACTGAGAACTTCACTGCAATATTACAGCTATAATGAACAAGTTAAAATATAGTGATTAGTTACATGCAAGAAGTGAGCTTATTCCTTCATTTTCAAAGAGAAATTTCAGATTCCGTGTGCAGCAAATGCAGTAAAAGCATGCACGTCTTTTGATTTAGTGTTAAATTAATGCATCCCTTCTAGGCGTCGTCGTCGCACCAAGCGCTTATCTTTAATTTTTTTATAAAGAAAACCACAAGTCGTTGTAAATGAGACATAAGATACTAAATAATAAATATATTTTTCTACTCCCATACTTTAATTGTATTATTAGATATGCCGAACCTGTACTATAATGATGTTCATTACGATACAGATTTTCATTATGTTACAAGTTTATATCCAATAGGAATACCGATTTTTCATTACGATACAAGTTTATATCCAATAGGAATGCGGCGTTTCAATATTCAAACAATATTCAATATGGCGACTGCATATCTATGACAGATATACAAATTAAATAAATGTGACAGTTCTCTGCAATTTACAAGTAAGTACTTAAAATTTGTGCTTTTTTGAAAATATAAACGGTAAAATTGAGGGATAATGACAGTGAAATGTAAAATTTGAGTCCACCAGAAATTATGGAACAAGGCTTAGTAACCACCAACAATTTATTACCAGCTAAACTCGCAAAGGTGCATGTAAAATTTTAACCTCAATTTATGATATAGAATGTTCAAAAAATAATGTTTTATTATGGGGTCGTAGAAAAAATAGTGTATGCAACTCGCATTTAATGGCTATTAAGACACTCGTATTCATTACAATACTCGGCTTCGCCTCGTATTGTAATTTTCTTACTCGTGTCTTAATAGCTATCATTAAATGCTCATTGCATAATATACTATTAAGACACTATTACTTCTACTATTAAACTGTTAAACATAACTTTTTTATGTGATAATGTTCTCTAATATAATTAACTACATACCGTATGACAAAAAAGTGAGGTATGGCCACCACACGACTTTCTTATACGTATGAGCGTTTCAAATTATACACAGTTGTTCTAAATTGTTTAATATACTTTTATTTGGAAAAATAAACGTGTAAATGTGTGACTTCAAGTTCGAATTTTGAAATTTCATTTATACAAAAAATATCTCAAATTTAGTTATAAATACTTTTGTACTCTTGACAAATATATATAGAATGCATAATTTACGACATATTTGCGAAAAATAACTATTCGATACGAGTAAAAGTGTTGCTTCCTGTTCGAATTTTGAATTTTTTTTATACATAAGGTATTGAAAATTAAGTTCTAAGTACTTTTATACTCGTAACGTACCTGTCTAAAAAGCATGGCTTGCGAAATATTCGCAAAAAACTCATTTTCGATAAGAGTAAAAGACCTACTTCCGGTACGAATTTCGAAGAACTTCTTTAATCAAATTCCTCTGAAATTTAATTTTGAGTAATATGAATTCTTTATAATTTTGTTTAAACTTAGTAGTTGACGAAATATTGGCAAAATTCTAGTTTTTCACTGAAGTAAACTACTACTTTCGGTCTGCCGATATAACTGAAAATCTAATAAGATATCAACAGGGAGATTATATTCGTAAATACAACATTTGGAATTCATACCTGCAGCGGTTTGACCGCTATCGTGGTCATACACACACACACAGCCACACAGACATTTTCTAAAAATCACTTTTTCGGTATCAGGGGACTTCAAACCGCGGACATCTGCAAAAATCTCGAGGTCGAAAATTTTCATCATCACAATACTTCCTTATACTACGTATAAGAAAGTAAAAAATGAGGTGTGGCCACCACACTATTTTCTTATACGTATGAGCCTTTCAAATCATACAATTTTCGAAATTATTTTATACAAAAATGATTCAAAATCCTATTCTAAGTACTTCCAGTCTCTTAATAAATCCCTACAGGATACATACTTCATGAGATATTTGTAAAAAAATGCTATTCGCTAAGAGTAAAAGTATTATTACTTCCGGTCCGAATTTTGAATTTTCATTTATGCAAAAAATATTCCAAGTTCAACTCTAAATACTTTTATACTCTTGCATAGTTTACGAAATATTTGCAAACTTCGCTATTCGATAAGAGTAAAAGCGTTACTTCCGGTCCGAATTTTGAAATTTGACGAATAATTGGCAAAATTCGATCTTTTCACTGTACTACTACTTCCGGTTTGCCGATTTTACTGAAAATCTAATCATATCTCAATAGGGAAAAATTTGGAATTGATATCTATAGAAGTTAGGCCGCTATCGTGGTCACACACACACAAACACACACACACACAGAGAGAGAGAGAGAGAGAGGGAGAGAGAGAGAGAGGGAGAGAGGGAGGGAGGGAGAGAGAGAGAGAGAGACATTTTTTTTGAAAACCAGATTTTCGTTATCAGGGCATTTCAAAAAGTGGACATCTGCAAAAATCTCGAGGTCGAAAATTTTCATCATCACAATACTTCCTTATACTAAGTATAAGAAAGTAAAACGAATCACCATGCAAACGTGATTATTTTTTAATTAAATTATGTACAGACGTTTATGGTGTTGAAAGTAATAAATGAATTGGGATGAAGAGTGGAACAGTATCCTCTTTTCTAACGAATCTCGCTTTTGTTTGTGGGCCTATCCATGATGGTCTTAGATGAGTTAGGCGTCGACGAGGTGAGACAGTTTTTGAATTTTGCTGCATAACGTGAGACAGCTCTTACTAGAGAATTGATGGTATGGGCTGGAATTAGCATAGGAAGTATCCTTTCGTATTTCTTCGAGGCCACTTAAATGCTCAAATAATGCCACATTCCAGCAAGACAATGCGCATCCTTATGTAGCAGCAGTGACGTAACGATTCCTACAAGACGCAAAAAAAGATATTCTTCATTGGCCTGCACGATCGCCGAATCTGTCGCCCATAGAACACGTCTGGAATATGACGTGTCGCAGGCTTGGTATGTTTGTTTGGAATGAGTTTCCACAGGAATCCATAGATCAACTAATTCGAAGTATGCCTAGGCGAATAGCAGAATGTATTCGGTTACGTGGAGCATCAACTCATTATAGAATTTTCATTATAACAAGTGCGATTTCAGCAATGAAACTTGAACCGTTTGTCACTCTCAACACCCTAAATATCTGTACAAAATTTGGCTAAGAAATAAAAACTTTTACAGGGTGACTCGTTTTTCTTTGTCATACATTATTTAACGGGTATCTGCTATTTGCATTTTAGAACATTCTACGTATTAAAATCTTTCTCTCGTTGAATTAAACATAATTGTCAAATTTGACATTATTATCACATAACCGTAGTTTAACCCGTTTTAACCCGGTGTTCCTATATTGGAAACAATTCGTTCCGTCCTGGTGTTCCGATAATGGAACCTTAGAAATATCTTGAAGAAATGTCAGTGTGTTTTGTTTTTGCCTGCCTAAATAGTTCAGTGCCGATGTGCTTATTAAGGGAGGAAGATACTATAATTTAATTTTGAATGTGTATTATTGTGCGTATTGATTTATTGTTCTATAACTCAGGTAGTGAAATGACCTCTAAAAAGTTAGTTTTTTATACTATTTTCACATTAAATTTGAGATATCTAATTACATTGCTGGATACTAAAGCACTCGATCAGTTATTGCTCACATAATTGAACGAGCTTTTTAGTTGTCGTAAGCGCGGCTTTTTCATATTGTTCCAATATAGGAACAGCGGGATTGAAAGGGTACTTGGAAGTTCCATTTTGTTTTAGGTACTATACTACTAAAGAACTGATTAATTTGTTAGAAAGCGACGAGTTTTGGGAGGCCGATATATTTATTACTCCGCCAAATGATGGGCTTGATTCTGAAGAGGATTCGGTGGACGATGAAACTCAGTCAGCTGGTGTAAATCATCTTAGTGGCCGACAAATGGAAACTGCAGCTCGCGCAAAAATTAAAAACTTTGATGGAGTGATGTACGTTGGAGATAATGAACATCTTGAAAATGAAGAATACAGTCAGTTACATTCTAAAACTCCCTCGTCACACGTTCAAGAAAGTTGTGAAAATATTGATACTGTGCGTAACAGTGATGATGATGACGATGATGATAACAATATACCATTATCGCAATTTGTTGTCAGGCAACTAGTAACATCCATGGACAGCCATCAACGCAATTGGTGCAAAGTTTACTTTTACCGTCTTCTCAAGTACTGAAAAGACCGAATTTGGATATAATTTCCTGTTTTGAAACATTTTTCGATACCGATATTTGTAATTTCTTGAAAGAAATGTTTATCAAATACGCACGACAAAAGGGGAATCATAATTTTGTTATAAATGGAGAAGAAATTAAGTGCTTTATAGCTATTTTATAATAATTTCGAAAATTCTCGACATGATATTACTACAAAATTATATTTTTTTTTGTAATTTAAATATTTAGACAAATCTTTGGTGGCAGAACAAATGAAGTAAAACGTTTCCAAGCTTGATATCTTCCTGGTTTCTGGGTTGAAGCCGCGTCATCGTCTCTACTTCCACTGCCGGCATTTCGCTCACTATCCTAAGGGACTTAAAGGGACATCTTTGGGGCTTCTTCTAATACTGCGAAAGCTTGAAACAGTCTGTTTCAGGTTCTAGCTGTAGTCAACATGAAATTTTCATTCACAAATGAAAGGTTAATAAAATGTTTATTTATGTTAATACTTTTTTCTAATAATAATAGTAATTTACTTTTTAACATGCTTAAGCCAATTACGCTGATATTCAGGCGCCATGAGTCATTATTACTTATTAATAGTGGTAATGTGGTGACCTGTTTGTATATCTTCGCACTAGCAGTAGTGTGCTGAAAATCACGGAAATTTAACAATGAGAGAGGAAGCACCGGATTGAATACCAGATCTTAGGATTGTATATCTTGTCAGTATCAAAATATAAATGTTAGATCGATTTTGATCAATATTAAATGCTGTATACATACCGGGGTCGACATATTTTAATTTCTGATACGAAAGTAGAAAGAGGAAAAGAACGCGACGAAATAAACTAAAGATAACATAAGCGAGGCTGCCACACTCGACAAACGTTTTCTATGAAAGGCGTGGGGGTCCCCCGCCACTGCCTTGCTCTCCCACCACTGCTAGCAAGCAGGCATCGCTGCATATCATAAGGTCATCTTCTGCATATGATAGAAGTACAAACCGAAATTAAACTTTGACGACTATGGTATACCTATTGATAACTTATTCATTTGCCAGTAACATAACTAAAGTATTATTGTATTAGTCATTCCTAAACATCTTATAATAGTTACTTGGAGTATTATCGACTATTATGCGTCCTCAGATGCGGTTTTTGCCTCTTCGCTTAGACTTTTTAGATAGAGAGGCCTTACACCCCCCGATCTATCAATATATAAATCTTTAAATGTTTTTATAGCATAAAGAGAATTTAATGCATATATTATCACTCTTTATATTACGATAGGTGAATATCTAAGCATAAAAATGTAGTAATTTTTCTTGGTTAATTAGATATTGATTACTATAATTACTCGCTATTATTACTATTTTTAATTAGTTCTATATGTTAGATAGATGTATATTTGATTTCTCTTTTAATAACAGCACATAAATTGGATTTCTCAGGCATTCAGTCTATTATCATGTAGTTGCAAATAAGAAAACATAATGGGAAATAATTCCTGTTTAATTGGTCATTAAGTACACGACTTATTCGGAACTTATTCTAAACGACCCGAAAAGGAAATGAAAGAAAAAAATAATAAGGCCCAAATGTGTGTAATTTTATTAGGGGTCCGCCAAGGGTGTACGCGCTAATATTTCATATAATTATTATCCTCCTGCTGATAATTAGATAAGAACCAGATGATGTTGCATTACGTAGGCGAATTAACCTGCTACAATTTCTGGCGGCATTGGCATAGGAACGATTATGGTGCCTACGGCGTCGGCGTCGGCGTCGGCGTCGGCATGTGCAACAGAGAGGGTGTCTGTCTTCTTATGGCTAAGATCAGTAGCGTTCCGTTTTTACAGCATTTACTTATATGTGTGGTTTGTGGAAGTATATCAATTAGACTGAAATATATATTTTGCATGTAAATAAAGCCAAGACAAATGCATTATTGAAACATTGATGTATTCTCATTCGTAAATTAATTACAAATACAATATTAATTAACCGTAAACTGTAAGTAAGTTTGGGAGAATATTCCACTAACAATAACAAAAATGACACTTATTAAAACCAGTTACGTCATCATTAATGAACTATAAATAAATTAGCGAATAAATAACGATAACAAGATACAAATTAACTGTAAATAAATGTAAACACCCAAAATTATTGACCCCGTGCTCTCCATTATATAAATTAGCTTATTGTCATTGGATATTTCAAAATTAAATACTTCCCAAATTATTTTTTTTTATTCCTATTATTGTATGTGATAACAAAGTGCATTATTTAGAATAATGACCGCATTTAATATAAATAATAACATATTTTGATTAGTCCAAGATTAATTACAGAAGCGAACTGCAAATTTGTCATATTTTAATCTAAAAACGCAAAATCGTGGTTATGATTCCCGAGCAATTTTACTTGTAGTTAGTACATTCTAGATAATTAATTTTTTTTATAGAAAACTATAGGTTTTATTGGTGATCGTTGTTACTTCCAGAGTATATATTATATAGTACCTAAATATGTAATAAAGGCAAATGGAAATGCTCAGAGTCAAACTATTTTTTGTAGAATATTTGTAGTATTAGATGAAAGTAAGTAAAAAAAAGTCAATATCAGTAACTGAGTGAATAACGAAGTATTAAATTAAATGTCAACTTGGCTCTGTACAATCATATTGCACATTTTTAGCGCGTGATTTTGAAGCTACTCCATAGAAAAACGGAGTAACGCTTAATAAACATATAATTTTGACAGTTTGTCAAACAAATGCTGGAAAACTTGTCAAACATTTTATTCAAAACATTTGAATGTAATTTAAAAGATCTGTTTTTCAGTTCAAACAAAAACACATTTTTGTCGAACATTTTGTATAATTGGTGTGTACCCATCCTAAACCAACTAAATACCCGTATATATTGATTTGAATATTACTAGGTAAAATTAAATAATTTTACCTAGCTAGCTCTTCAGAAAACATGAGATTGGGGTTTTATTCTCAGGACGATTCAGGTATAGAGATACTGGACTTTCCTAAAAATAATCCTCGGACATTAAATGGTACAAAAGAAAACAAAGGTGTTTTAATTAAATAACATCTGTATTAAAAATTAACTCTTGTATATGCCGATACAAATACAAACAACATATGCAGAATAATATTCAATTCAGTTAAAATAAACACAGATGCCTTTCCGTGCATATATGAATACACACAACATAGGCTTAAATGAAAAAACAACTTAAGCTAAAAATAGACATACAATGCTAACAATAGCAGATTGAATTAAAATCGGCAAGTTGTTTATAAACACTGAAATATGCCGTTTCGAAGACAAACTATCATATAAATATGTTAGTCTTATATTATCTTCTTCTTCCTCAACTTCGTGGCACTACAGTCCCATTTGGACCTGGGCCTCCCATATTTTCTGCCTCCAGACATCCCGCTGCCTTGCTGTTGCCTTCCAATTGCGCGCTTTCAGTAATTGTTTAGCGTCCTCCTCAATGTTGTCCACTCATCTCCGTCTTGGTCGTCCTCTTCCCCCGGCGCCTTCCATCTGACAGTTATATACCTTCTTTGGGGTTCGGTCCTGACCCATTCTTTCTAAGTGCCCTGCCCATTTCAGTCTTTGTAATTTAATAAATTCGACATTATCTGGTTGTTTGTACTTCTGCTTTAATTCAAAGTTGTATTGGATGCTCTATTCCCCCTCCTACATCACCGGTCCAAATATGTTCCTTAGGATTCGCCGTTCCCATCTTGCTAGTAGCTCCTTTGAGTGCTTCGTGATTGTCTACGTCTCGCTCCCGTATGTCACCACGGGTTTTATCATGGCCTTGTAGATTGTAATTTTTGTTTTTCTTGTGGCTGATTTGGACTTGAATATATGTACGAGTGTGCTTCCGGCTTGTATGCGTTGTTGTATTTCTTGTTTTATGTCGTTCTCACTGTTTAAATCGCTGCACCACTTCGAAATTATTATTTCCTATTTAGTAATTCTGGTCAATGCTTCTTCTTGGTTTCACTGGTAGTGGTTTGGTCTTTGTTTCATTGACCTTCAGCGCGATCTTACTGACTTGTGTTTCTAATTTGTTAAATTTTGTTATATTATCATATAATATAATTAAGTCTTTAAATAATGATGAATTTTAACGTTTTAGTTTATTTAGCACTCGAATATTAATAACTTTAAAGTGTCTTTTTTATTATCGTCTTCTCTCTTTCTTCCCTTACTAGAATAGAAAATTTTTCCCCGCAGTCGATCCACTTAGTGAGGGACTTTCCCTAACTGTAGAAATACTATTCTTTTTCTATAGGTGCAAGTGCACTATTTCAGCTTTTAATAAGAATATATTAACTTTTACATCTTTAATATTTCGGGAATCTTTCGCCACTTTTCTCGGTCTGTTGACCGTCTCGTATGACGATTCCCAGTCGACTTTTTATATAAATCTGAATATTATTTATGCAGTTCAAACCGACAGTCTAATATGCTCTCGACTGTTTTTCTTGTAGGTTCCTTGTCGACTTTCCTACCAATCGTTCTCAGGGTTGTAGCTGCTGTCTCCCTTCTCTCTCCGTTGAGTTCAATCACATATTTTTACGCTCAAACAGCGATATCAATAAAGAATTGGCGCCACGAATCTAACTCATAAGATATACGCACTTATTCTTAAATTTAACACAAATATTTTCTAATCTAAATAATGCGTAACATATACATAGATTGATATACATTTAAATAAACAACTTAAATAAATTTATAGTTAGTTTCTAACACACATGTCAGCAAAAGTAGGTATTTCTTATTCGTTTTTATAAATATGAAACATTTGAATTTGACTGTACCGTTACATACAGTACTATACAATTTTGCTTTAATTCCTTTATTTGCTTTATTGTTAGTACATATATATTTAATTATATCATATATATCATCACATAAATGTACAAATCCCAACTACATACATTACAAGTATCTCTTCGACATCCATTGTATTAAATATACAATGGAAGTCGAAGAACTACGTAGGGTTAAATACCCAATAGATCTAGTGCGGGGTATAAATAACAATAATATTGGCAAATATGGTAGAAAACTGGATGAATGCATACAACTGCGGAAAGAGGCGTTAGCGCAAGTAACCCCAGATATTTAGGTAGATAGCGTTAACCATGCGTTTGTGAAAATGAAAAACGGTAGCATAGGGAAGTAGGTTTCCGAACAGAAGATATATTACATTTTATAATTAATGTAAATGACTCTCATTCAGAAGACATTATATGTGATGAAGAAAACTACAGTGTCAGATTAATATTGTTTTACAATGAATGAGTCTTTTTAATGTGTAATAATATATAAATTTTATGTATATTACTTTTGTGAATGTGGTAAAAAATAAATGTATTTAGAATTTGTTTGATTTTTTGTAAACATAGTCCTAATAATTTAAAACATATTAATGGTGTATTTTAATATTTTGAAATGTCAAACTAATCCTAACCTCAGATTATTTTCAAAGTACAGCTTACCCAAAGTAATGTAATTTGTCAACATTGTTATAACGTTGCTTATGACGTGTATCGTTTGAATAATTGACCTATATTAACATTTATTTGTTAGTTTTGAAATAGCAGTCGTGTAAAAAATTAATGTTTAAAATTGTGAATTATGTGAGATAGCAGCAGCAAGGTGGAAGACTTCAGCTACATACCTTCCCAAAATTACAGAGTTAAACGAATTATGCTTATAAGTGAAAGACCAATTTAGCTTTAAGCGAATATCAAACTACGTTTCCTGAAAAGAATTTCGATGTAGAATGTGCGTATTGTAGCCAACCATAGATATCTTGTATTTGCGCGGAAGTCCATTATGAGGTCGTTTGGTTATATAATTTTTCGGTCACATGGAGACATGTTGAAAATTAGTGCAAATTGGTGTTGTATTTCACACGTTGGAAGGCATTTACATTGTTGTTATAAGGTTACGTTTTATACATATTGTGCTTTTGTTATTGTCAATTGAAATATTTAATTGTTTTCGGTTATTTTGCATATTTTCACAAAATACAAGATGATAGTGGTAGTGTTCAATAAAATATTTTTCTTGTTCAGATAAAAGTAGACTTATTGTCACAAGCTCAAAACCGAAATGTTAATATTGTTCCACAGGTTTGGAATATATCACACGTACATAACCTTGCTCTACAATTCAATGGGATTGGGGGAATTACAGAAATAGTTCCTGAAGTTACAGAGTATATTTCGCATAAATCACCCTTCGGAAATAATAGAACACATATTTCAAACAAATTTACATGTTCATTAAATATTTATGAGAACAATTAAACTGTATGTACCAGAGACCAAAACTAAAGTAAAAGGAATTCTGGTCTAGCTTGCATTTCTGAAAATAGTTTTAGAACATTTCAAAAATATATGGATTTAAATGAACGAGGTCCATAATAAAATTTAAACAAGGAGAAGTCTAAAATAGTATATGGCAAAAAAAATTCCTAAAAGAGGTTGTGCTGGCAAAGTGTACGGATTACTTTTACAACTTTGAAATATTTACAGAGAAATTGGCTAATGTGCTGCAAAATTTGGGCAAAAATCTAGTTTTGCGATTATCAAATTTATTATCATATAAACAATGTCGATTGTATTTCGACTACTAATTTAATTCTTACCTATTGCAAGAAAAGCTCCAAGCTTCCAAAATATACACTTGCGGTACCATAAATTTCAGAAAGAGGTTTCTGCAAAAATTGACTGATGATAAAAATCTAAGAAGAGGCAAACCTGATTGGAAGATTAGCAATGCCATCATTATTATAAAATAGAAAGACAAAGGGTATGACTAATTATCAGGTGAAATATCAACAGTTACAAGAATTGAATTCAATATAATTGTCGAATTTTACATTATAATCGCAATTAAAGGGGTTTAGAGTATAATTTTGAAAATTACTAATTATTAATTCTATGCTATCGTGTTAGTATATTTCACAATTTCCAAAGGCGTTATAATCTGCATTTTTCAAAAATTCATTTAGGGAAACATAGAATCATATGAATGCTTCAATGTTTTGAATAAGACTCGCTATAATTATTGTTTCATAATTACTAATGGCATAACAATGCTAATAGAACAGTTTACTATTTTTTTTGCTAAATGTATTTTGGAAAACATAACATATCGTGTATAACCGAAATAAATGATGGAAGGCATCTTTTACAATTTCAATAAAAAGATTAGGATAATCGTGTGTTTTCAATATGTACATTTGTATTTATCAATGGTTCATGCAGTATATTGTGTATATAATGGTACATTGTAATTAAAAATTTATTCCTATTCCAATGAAGGATTTTCTATTAAGTATAATGATTTCATAGAATTTTAATTTTCAATCAATTTTGAAGGTATTAATTAACTGCCTAATAAAAAAGAATTATAAAATTTGTTGCTAATATCAAAACATTCTAAGAAACTACCCCTAACACAGCTACAATACGAATTTTCTATTTTTGACTGCGAATAGCTAATTGTTCTAATAGGGAAATGAACTTCTATATGTAACATTGGTTGGCTTTTCTAGCTAACACATTAACATTATAATAATGAGTTAATCACAAGAACTTCAATTACTGCTAAAATGTTATTTAATACCGAATTTTAATAATATCAATTCTTGTGGTATTCCTGTTGAATAATTAATATAATTAAAATATGATAGTCCGAGAAATAAACACATGCAATAATGTGTGCATATTGCCTTCTGTTTCATATGTTTTTTAATTGAAATAATAAAAAAACTTGTATTTTCACCAAAATCACGAGACGTCGCTGTTATCTGTAAAAGTCCGGGATGAATCAGCAATACAAGAGCCAAATGGATAGAGGGTTGCGGGACATCTCGGGGGCGTTTGGGTCTGTACACTTGTGAAATATTGTAAACCATCCATGCAAATTCTACTTCTGATTTGTTACGCAGCTGAAAGAGAAAATTCTGTAAATGCTGCAATTTCTACTTTATGTATAAGTAAGCGGAATGTGTTCCATTTTTACTGGTGCGGAATTTATTTGTTTGAATAAATTTACATTAAATTTCATCTCCTGAAACAAGCAGCTTTCATTACATCAATTTTATAAATAATATATACAGCAAGCATACAAATAAATTCAAAAATTAAATTTTCGATATGGAAAGAATTGACAATAAATAGCATTTTTTATACTAATATGTTTCTCATCACAATAAAATGTAAAATACGTCAAATAAATTTTCCAATTAATTTGAAAGTTTCAAATACAAAAATATGTATGTAAAAAATTTTTCATTGACTTCTTCAATTCTGTGTATTCTTATAAACACAATTATTTAGGTGTTATACTTTATTATAAGAATTTTTTCTTCTTTTATCATTGTATACATACACAATAATAATGATACGCTAATGACCCTCACAGTTATTATTTCGGTATTGCCATTCACTTTTCATTTCTTTTAAATCAATGCAGTCAAATATCTCTTACTATTTACATAAATTTGTATTACACTGCGTTATAAAAATTTGTAAGTTTGAGTTCATTTTTTGGGTTAACATTAAATATTCATAAAAAAGTCTGTGTCTGATTTAGCATGTTCAAAGTTTGCACCATATATTCTTGTAGATGTGATTTTCCTACTACATATGCTTGTTGTTTAAGATTGACGAAATTGATGTGTTATCTAATTGTTTTTTTCTTCGGTTAGTTTATTCGAAGTAGAAATTATTGCATAGGTAGTAAAATGCACTACTGTGTTCTTAAATTTAACAAATACATGTCGGTTTACTTTATGCAAACTTGTGTAAGCTTAGTTTCAATTGCAAAAGTCTATAGATTTGAAGTCTTAGTCATCCACAGTTATTATTGAAATCTTTTTAGTTTTTTGGTATGAAACCGCGAGATCGTCTAAAGAATGTTATTGTTTAAGCTACTTTAATAGTGGAAAATAATGCAAGTAAATAAATAGAAACAGTTGTTATACATATTATATAGGAATATACAGACTTGATGAATGTCCAATCGATGGGATTAACGTTGGTTAATCAATGGAAATGCAGATTTTAACTAACATTTAACCGATACTATATTTTTATAGCAAACGAAAATTTAATTGATAATATTGTCAAGTAGGTTATAATATTTACATTTTCAATATTATCTTACCTTTATATTGACAGATGTATTTGTTTAGATAACATGTGTTTAGTAAAAGTCGTGAAATTAGTAAAACCGCTAGTCGTGATGCAATTCTGTACTACAACTGAAATCTTTACGGATATGCAGTAAATAGTGGGCTCTTCCAAAGGCCACAATTTGCTCGCTTTAAGCGTGAGCGTCAACGATAAAGGATGTCTTACACCATCAACACGTGTTACCAATCCACAAATTGTTAAAAAAGTTAATGAAGTTGTTACGTGACCGAAGAATGAAAGTGAAGACGTTGCCAAAATTGTCTGCATATCAACTGAACGTATACATCTCACTTTTCATATCGAATTAGCCTCGTTTAAGCTCTCTGCTAGGCTGTGAAAGAATTGTGGTAGTCTTCTTCCAAAGAAGTTTTCTTCGACTGGAATTGTTATGGCAACAATATCTCATCGACTATTTCGCAAAGGATCAAACTACTACCGGGACATATCGTAGTCGACATATTTTAATTTCTGATACGAAAGTAGCAAGAGGAAAAGAGCGCGACGAAATAAACTAAAGATAAACATAAGCGAGGCTGCCAAGACTCGACAAACGTTTCGTATGAAATGTAAGGCGTGAGGGTCCCCCGCCACTGCGTTGCTTTCCCACCACTGTTAGCAGGCAGGCATCGCTGCATATTATAAGGTCATCTGCATGGGATAGAAGTGTAAACCGAAATTAAAATTTTGACGACTATGGTATATACAACTCATCTGGACAAAGTTGTGAATACCGAAAATAGACCAGCAATGGCTTAAAAGAAAGTGAAAAGAGCTTCTCCATTATAATAATGCGCTGTTACAAAGTAGCCATATTCTGCGAGGAAATCTGGATAAATTACGATTCTAGGTTGTGTTCCGACAATGCTATTTACCGATTATAGGTCGTCAGACTGTCACTTATTCACCCGACTAAAACAGTTTTTAGCCGAAATAAGAAATTCAAGATAGGCAAAGCAGTTATTGCAAAAGTAGAGGAGTATTTCCATGATTTTGCCGCAATTCAACTTTTATAAGGGAAATTTTATTTATTGTTACTCCACTTATACGTTATTACAGTACAGTCAGACTGTGTACACTGCCTGACAAATAAAACTTGTACAGCAGTATATTATCGATGTAAATCAATATTTTAGATGCTTAGATATTTGAATAATATTCAGAATAACTTACGGTGCATTGCTCTCTACAGAAAACCTCCTAAACAATATATATTAAACTATATTAATCCATTTTTCTTATATCATCACAAAGTATTTTGTACAATTCCAATAATATTACTTATGATATACTAATATAGTAATTTTTCAAATTTTAAATATTACAAATGTATAATCTATAAAATCTTCCAATAACAGGACTATACTAAAGACCATTTGAATGCATTTCTCTCAAAAATATCCTTTTACCCCTTAGCACCTAAATCACTATAAGCACACTTGTTCTACATTAGCCAATTCATATTGTAACGTTTTCGGGTTCGCAATAAACAACTCGTGCAATTTATTTATTTAAAACAGTCTGTATATTCATACACGTAAAATTATATACAATATAAAAATATAAAACTAATGTATCACACTTAAACTACTATTAATAAATTAAAATTAACAGACTTATTTACTTACCACTACTATTTATATGACACGGTAATATTTATGTCTTTATTGCACTATATGAAAACTGCACCGTATTTATTTCTATTACTAATATTTAAGTCCGTATATTAATGTCACTGTTCGGCTACCACTTAAGTAACTATTTATTTATTTCTTATATTTATTTCTACTTTGGTCTGTTCGGCGCGACGGCTACTTCTTAAGGACTTTCTTATTCCGGAATTACTCCTCCATCGGTGACCCAGCTGCCTTATATACACATACGAAACATCTGGAAGCATTCGCGTACACTCCATTTCCCTCTCGATGTTTGTAGAACATTCGACAGACATTCTGTCGCTTTGCAATACAGCGCAAATGGATGGTTTATTGCTTTATGATGTTTACCAGTTGCGTCGAGATGATTTACAACCTCTGGTTATTGTCGCTCGGAAGTGTGGCTTTCTTTTGTTGTCGCCCGGATGTCTACTGGTTTCGTTACATTGCCCCTTTCTTAAAAACTGCGTTTCGTCCCGAAACATGCTATTTCATGTTCTTGTCGCTGGCGGATGACGAAATCCACACCGGGACCCACGGGTGCACCCAGCCGTCTTGTGGAAATGGCAATCCACCGTCCCAGGCTGCACAACGGGCTGATTGGGCCGACAGCCCCACACGCCCATTTCCATACCAGTATACCGAAACACTGCCTTCAGCATGTTTCTTACGGTTCTTCATTCCAAACGGTCTAATCCGCAGCCCAGTTTCGGAATTGCCAGCCTCCTTATATTTTGCTCGAGTGCTCGTCCTCGTGAATCGACAAGGGATTCCCATAAGTTGACTCTCTAGGTTTTCCAGTAATTAGACGCACTTCCGCCACTTCACCGCTGTCACGTCCATGGTATGGGACCAATTGGTTGAAACGCACCACCCCTGGCTCACTATGGCGTGTTAGTCTTATGCGATAAACCACGTCATCTATTCGCTCTAGTATTTCGCATGGTCCCTCCCAGTATTGTTGGAGCTTTGGAGCGACATTGAGAATTATATAACCAAACAAGGTCTCCTTCTCGATAACCACCTCTCTCGGCTTGCACGTCGTAACGATTCTTCGTCCTGTGGCTGGCATCCTGAGTGTGATGGCGTACTCGCTTATGGGCATCCTCCAACCTTCGCCTGGGTCCGCTGACGCAGTCTTCTCCATTTGGGTTCTCCACAACACGCCTGAGTAGGCCATCCTCCACCTTCAGAGAGTCCCATTGAGCCCAGCAGGATTCCAGTCCCTGTAAACGAGGAGCTACTTCTTGACAAGCCGATCCGCTACCAGTACCTTTCCAAACCATCAATGAACCAAGGTCTTCATCAGCTTCTTGACCGATCCGCAAATTGTCAGGATGCCACTGATCGCCAACCACGGCAGTTCTGAATGTGTTGGCCAATTTTTCTTCTAGTCGGTTACTATGCCTGCACTCTTCTGGACGTTGTCTCTTTGCAACAGCATCAGCGTTTTGGTGTTGCAGAGATGCAATTCGCGCTATTGATTTGAGGCTCTACGATACTGGGTCGACGATTGCCTCTTCTCATCAACCCGTTTCAGTTTTTGCTGCTCCGCTATGGTTTTCTTGGGCTCCTTCCCGCATTTACTATGCACATGGCCCATTTCCATTTCCAATTCCAGCATCGGAGCGTTCTTCTCTTAGGTTGCACCTTATTCACTAATCGTCAGACTACCTGTTCCAGGTGTGCATGCCCATACTTCATCTCAAGACGCTTGATTGATTTAAAGTAGTCTTGGCACTCTTCTGGACGTAAGGTCTGCAGAATATTACTGGCCTCTCCTATCAATGACGCAATCAGGGCAGTAGCTTTCTCCGGGGACGTGCACCCATTTGCTCCTGCAGCGGCTTCGAATTGATTCCGGTACGTCATCCATGACGTCTTCCCATCCAAGGTGGGAGGTTTTACCTTTGCCTTTGCTGTTCGGGAGATCTCCAGGCTTCCGCTTGAAGTGTCATGGGGACCGCAGTCGTTAATCGCTGTCCACTAAAGCTGAACCCCAAACTCGTCCCCCATTCCGAACACGCGCTCCTCAACTTTCTGTTCTACGGCTTCGATGGCCTCAGAAAACTCCCGTCTCCCACTCGATGAATTCTTTTGAATGTCTTCCTTAAAAGTAGTCTCGACTTGTTTTGAATTATTTGCCATTTCATCTTTTAGAGTCTCTATAGTATTCTCAAATTGCTTTGAACCATTTGCAATTTCGTCTTTTAGAATCTTGGATTGTTTTGCAATTTCATCTTTTAAAGCTTTTGAATTATTTGCAATTTCATCCTTTAAAGCTTCAAAATTATTTGCAATTCTTTTTAGAGTCTCCAAAATTAAGCTTGAATCAGCCTGTACTTGAAACAAATATTTCTCGGGATCCTCACCTTTATTTATTGAAAGGTCACGAAGCCGATCCTGGAGAATTGTTTTTTCCCCAGACGTATCTGCGTCTCTTTCCTCCAATTCTGCCCTTAACTCGGAGAACTTTAGTTCTTCCAAACGTTTGGTAGCCATTTATTTATTTATTTATTTATTTACTTATTTATTTATTTATTTATTTAAAACAGTCTGTATATTCATACACGTAAAATTATATACAATATAAAAATATAAAACTAGTGTATCACACTTAAACTACTATTAATAAATTAAAATTAACAGACGTCTTTATTTACCACTACTATTTATATGAGACGGTAATATTTATGTCTTTATTGCACTATAATAGAAACTGCACCGTATTTATTTCTATTACTAATATTTAAGTCCGTATATTTATGTCACTGTTCGGCTACCACTTAAGGAACTATTTATTTATTTCTTATATTTATTTCTACTTTGGTCTGTTCGGCGCGACGGCTACTTCTTAAGGACTTTCTTATTCCGGAATTACTCCTCCATCGGTGACCCAGCCGTCTTATATACACATACGAAACATCTGGAAGCAATCGCGTACACTCCATTTCCCTCTCGATGTTTGTAGAACATTCGACAGACATTCTGTCTCTTTGCAGTACAACGCAAATGAATGGTTTATTGCTTTATGATGTTTACCAGTCGCGTCGAGATGATTTACAACCTCTTTTTATTGTCGCTCGGAAGTGTGCCTTTCTTTTGTTGTCGCCCGGATGTCTACTGGTTTCGTTACAATATTTTTATCCTTCTCTAAAATTGTGATTTTGCTGCTTGGGACATTACTAAAAATGTGATTTATTTAATGAATAATAAGCTCATAACAGCTGAATGAGTTTAATATTTTATTCAGTGGACCTATTTAAATTGCAAAGTTGGCGCTCGTATACATAGTAAATAAACAACTAACAGTAGATTCTCATAAACTGAAAACGCTAATCCTATTAAAATATACCACCTGTGTTGTTCATTAATTAAATGGAGCATGACATTGGGAAAACTAGAAATTAGCGAAAGAAGGACTTAATGAATGTACCTAATAATATCTTTTTCCTGATAAAATTCGATTACTAATAATAACATTTGTGCGGAAACCTGAACTCTCGTAATGAGTCGACATTCACAGAATACGTATTTTAAGATGCTGAACGAAGTGTGCTAAACCTATTAACAAGTTTGTCAGGTAATCCACTTAGTGTAGTTTATTAAATTTTGTTTAAAAACATAAAGGCGATTAATAAAAGTTGGAACGTTAAATACTAAAAGGCAGGGTAAATTTCAGATGTTATAGTTCAAAAACTTTCTATTCACATAAAAATTGAGAGAGAAAAGACATTTTATCTTGGATGAAAGCTCACTGCGAAGAGTGTAGATGTCGTATATTCGAATTTTGCAGTCTATTCAATTAGAAGGAAGCCGTAAGCTATATTGCACTTTCATTTTATTTCAAAAGAGAAATTAAATAAAATATAATTTTCTCACAATTTTTTATATAAAATTTTGTTTTATTTTTCGTTGTTTTCTTCTAAGTTGAATAGTATTATTTTTTCTCCATACGACTGCCTTGTGCATATTGGAAGTACCAAGTTCACACTAGTGTGAGTGTGTTAAATTATTCTAAAATGTAATTAATTAATTTCAACATTATCAAAATGTTTAGATTGAATTTATAATAATTAAACTTTGTTTTATGGTTTTATTAAAAAAAAGGGACTAAAACCTTTAAAGCTGATATAAAGGTGAGAAAGTAAGATAATGGGTGTATTGGTGTTACGTTATTGTTATCATCGATCCCCAATCTGGAAATATCTTTATATATAAATATATGCTGGTAGGGTAGAAGTTTTGAAATTTAAGAATTGGCGACAGTATTCGTATTATTAATACAACAATCCTTTGTTTGTACTACCACTAATATTATAGTCTCTATAAGATTGAAAATAAATCTAAGGATTCTAAAGAGCCCTTAAATAAATGACGAATCCTTGTATAGAACAAGAGGGTTAATTACCCAACTAATCGTCTAAGCTTTATCAATGAAGCGTAAATTTAGGGCTCTGTACAATTTTAAATATATGTCTTCTTTAGTTGCACCATCTACCTTGTTTACAGAACAATTCAATGAGAAGAATGTATTCCCGTCAATGACGTTGTGTATCATGTGCTTCTTTATTAAATAAATAACAAAGGCTTTAACGCATCGTATTTGTTTATTGTTGCTGGAAATATTCCAGCCTTATATATAAATGAAACTAGGTCAACAGAGCCTAGATGCGAGTTAAATCGATCAGTGCATATTGGATGAAGTACTCTCGATCCAACAAAATCAGCAGCTAGCCAACAGTGTAAGTATATATGTACTTTTTAATATTTCAAATAGATCCTGTACAACAATCTTTTTACTGCAATATATTAAGAGAAAAAGCAAGTTCACCAGAAATACGACAATTATGTTTAGTAATTAAGATTTAATATTGTTCACTACGGTGTTACACTTTATTATTGAAGTATTATGATGAAGCCTTTAACTGGAATCAGTGAACTAAACTCTCAAAATATTTGTTTCAGTTAGAACAAACAACATACTTAACATGCTATTTAACGAGAAGAATTGATTCAGCTTAACATGCAATAATCGCAATGTTTATCAAATGTCTAGCTTGGCAATAGGTTTACGATATTTATTACCTTACTATAGACTTTGTGTTATGTCAAGTCAATGAAGTAGTCGTTTAATAGTAACTAAATCGGAGTGACTACGAAATGTATTTCACGTGAATACGAATTCAATAGCACGTAGTTTTTCATGTTAAATACAAAGAAACTGAGCTCAAATAAATGCATTTTTTACATGCAAATAAACTGTTCTCTCGATGTACTTATCCCGAGCCTCTTCCCTCTGTGGTGTCGAGTTGACGGTCTCTCTCCATCTTTTTCTGTTCTTGGCATTGTTCCAGTTGAGCTTTTTTCTCTTGAGTGCATCTGAGATCTGTTGCATGTTTTTTTTTGGATACCCATGTTTTCTGTTCTTTCCAGTGCCCATTTTCCATAGCACTTTCACCTCCCTTCACCTCACCTCCTCACAACTCTTCCCTCATTTTAACTACATGCCCGAACCACCTTAGTTGTTGCGTTTCAATGTACTTACGCACAGTCGATTTCTAATGTTCTCATTCTTAATTCTCTCCATTCGTGACACACCTTCGATCTATCTCAGAATTCTTATCTCATCTTTTTCTTAAGCTGCTCCGTTAATACCCACGCTTCACATTCATATATGAACACTAATAATACTGATTCATATACACTTATTTTGGGTTTTTAGACACTACTTTCTTTTTTTTTTAAGGGGTTATATAACATTATCCATGAACTTGCTACTTTATTGATTCTGTGTGCTGTATCCATGTAGATTTTTCCGGTCTGATCAATTATTGCTCGTAGATATTTCATTTGCTATTTGATATCACAATTATGATTTTTAATTACGATTTCCATGTTCTGGAATTTTTGCAATAATTACTATTTCCGTCTTTGTTAGGTTTATTCTAAGATTATATCCCTCCTAGGCTACCTTCCACTTATGGATACGTTGTTGTAATTCATTTTGGTTTTTGATAATAGTCACAGATCGGCTGCGTACATACATGAGCACGTTCGTGGTTTTAGATGTACCCCTGTCGAATGCTGGTTTACGTTTCTTGCTATGTCATTCATAATTATTATGAACAGTAGGTGGCAAAATATGCTTGTCTGCCTGAATCCTCTAGATGCTATAAATCTTCCACATTCTCTGTAGTATAGACGCCGCACGAACTCGAGCAACTTTGCATCTATCCCTCTATTGCACAATCCCAGATATTTTCCCTTCCCAAGCTGTCAAATGACGTTTATAGGTCCTTAATTGCCGTTTGGTTCTTATTATTTTTTTTAGCTATTTGGAGAATTATAAAGATTCAATATTGTGTACAACAACCTGCTCTGAAACCCGCCTATTTACATTGCAGCTTCTATCCTATTCCTAAGTTTTTTTTCTATACTTCTTTCTTATGTCTCATAATTATTACAGTTGCCTAATTCTCCTTTTTTTTTTTGTAGCGAGACTAATATTTCGACACACCAGTCTTTCGGCTTGGTATACCTTCTTTCGCCATGTATTTTAACATAGCGCTTTCCCTGCCTGGAGCTTTTTCAGAGCTTTCGTTGCTTTCTGCTTTTTAAGGTATTGTTCCAGTTTGGTTGTTTAGTTTATTTTGTTTTAGCAGTGAACCCTCTGCTTTCAATATATTTTACATTTAATATGATTGCAAAATATTTTTGCTTAATAACCTTTTAAAGTATATTTGATTTAATTTTTATTATAGGCTATTAAAGCCTAATTAGCTATTGCAATATTTTATTTAAGAAAATTTGCACACGTTCCTAAAATTGGTATACATGACTTCTCGCATATCTGATAATCATTATATTGCTACATACACAAAGTAAATTAAATACATTTGTACAATGTTAATGTATAAAAATGCAGTATAGAAAAGCTACTATAAAGATCGTTTTATAAATCACTTTGTCGTGCTAGTCCTTTAGAGAACTCGCAAGTAGGACCGTTTGTTTCCTAATGTTTTACATGTGCAATAGAAATAACTCTGTAGTCATGTCCTAATACTGTTAAGGCACTGGTCCTACATTAAACTGCTTTATGAATGCTAAACGGTATCATAAATCGTCATTATCGAACGGTGAAAGAAAGAATAAGTAATATGTGTGCTTATAATAGGAGTAATAATTTCAGTTTCAAGTTGATTATTATGTAAGAAAAGCCCAATTTATTTACATCTCAAGATAATTTATTGCTAAACAATTATAGTAAATTTGTTTTATTAACCGACTTGCACCAATATATTATAATAACAGAATTTAACTTTTCAACACAAATAAGTCATTTAAGGATTGTCATTATAATAATAGTCATTCATCTTTTGCTATCTATCAAAATTACCTTTTGATGTTTGCTTTGTCATCCAAGCAATATAATAGTTATTTACGAACCAAGTGCGGGAACACATATTTAGCGTATGAGTGGCCACTTTGGACACGAATTCGCGAAATGTTTCACGCACGAAGTTTGTACAATATTTTTTGTACAAATACTTAAATAATACCTACTGTTAAATCCGTTATCATTTATGGCACACTACAAATTTGTTCATATTTAGTTGGCAGTACTTATTATTTGAATTGACATTTAATTTTTACATTAAATTCATGTGGGTGCGGGAAATTCTATTTTTGTACTCACCGTCTGTAAAGTGACATTTGGCGCATGTGTAGTTCGACTGGGAAATACGTTTTCCCGGTTGAGGCGACTGTAAAAATTGAAAAAAACACTGGCACTTTGGGACACTTAAAAAAATCGAACTTAGTAGTAATAAAATTTAATCTATAAAATACTACTTCCCTCCACTATTGTTCACTAAAAGTTGGGGAAATAGGAGTAATAATTAAAAATTCTTCCAAAAAAATTGTGGCGCCATCTATTTGACCACATTTTAGGCGACATCTTAAGCAAGATTCAACCGCCATCTATTTGAACCACATCGACATTCATATTGGCAGTTCGGAATTGTTTGTATATAAACCAAAAAACGGAATAAATGTACTATAAATTTATAAATATACGAAGAAATACCTCATGTTTGTCATGTGTAAGAATATGATAACTTAATTTTAGGGAAAGGTGAGTAATAGTTACTTACACGAAATGCTTAAATTAATTAGGTAATCTATCTTAGGTTAGGTATGATACCAATGACATTAATCAATATTTTTTTTTTTAATTTAATGTTCGTACAAAAAATATTGTACAAACCACTTGCGTGAAGACATCTTCCACGCATTCGGGCAATTAAAAGCACTTGCTTCCTGCGGTCGCTCGTGCTTACAATGTGCGCTCATGCGGGAAAATAGTCTTCCCGCACTTGGTTCGTAAATAACTATTCCCGCACCCATATGAATGCGTAAAACTGTATGTTATGTTACATGAGTACAAAAATTTCATTACAATGCTTGCTTACTAAGCAGAATAGCCAAGTATTAAATAAAAGACATTTATAGAAAGCTAATAATTAATACAAATATTTATGATATACAGTTTGTATATGGCTTTCATTTAGTAGTATTTGTGTAGTAAAAGATATTTATCCTGAAATATTAATTAATTAGTTTAAATTCCTTTTTCTGAAATTTTTACGGTTGATGCCATTTTCTAGTGGCATTGAATAGCCGCCCTTAGTTCGTATTTTGGCCGTGTCGGTTGGTAAAACGATTCTACTTTCGAGGTTATGTCTATTATAAAATTATGAAGAATATTCAACAAATTTGTGAAAGGATATGTCTATGATTTTGTATTTTCTTTCAGAAATAGTCCTGACATTTGTACTGATTATGAAAGAATTTTTATTGAAAAAAAATCGGTAGTTATGAGACTTGACGTCATAATCTTCTATGGGCTACGCAACTGTAACATTGAGATATATCTGTGAATGTGGACTTCTGTGTAGAATGGATTAATAGAGATAATAGACTTACGGAGACGCTATCAAGCTATAGATTGATTATGAATTCAACATAAAGTACTGTGACTATTAGATTCTTAGTACTTAAGTATCTACTCAACATAGTTTCTGGGTGGGCAAACGAGTTTTTTTTTGTTAATTAGCTTCTCCATAATTGCTACCCTCTTGTATTTATGTTATAAATGGCCAAGGCCCTAAACAGATTCGGTACCCAAATTCCAAGAAGGTAGTAAGTCAGACACCACCACGGTAATTAACCCTCTATTTAAAGTTAGGAAGACGCTTGTCTATTAAATAATCACCAACTTATAACACTCAAGTCTTACCTCTTACTTCCCAGGGGTCGATGTTAAATATGGGAGTCAGCACCGCCTCCAGCTACAGTCAGAATTAGGGCGAGTTCGAACACAGTACTAAGTCGAAGGTTAAGTTGTCAGGGCGCCTATCCGTTAAAATATGCTGAGCCCAACAGATATTCAGACCCCGGACCAGATCCAATGTAAAACTCCCCAGGTGATAAGAAAATAAGACCAACACACACTCATTCAAACTTAACAGACGGTTTATTGAAAGCTATAAATCGGAACAAACAGTTCGTTTCATATATCGAACACAAAACCGGCTATTACTAACTAATCTTGTCCAACAAGATATTCAAAGGCACAAAACAATGAAATATGCGTCACAAAAGCGCAACTCAGTTGCCAGTAATAAACTTCTGAAGGAATGAATAAAATCTTAAATGGTCACCCAAGGTGATCCACAACTTAAAATTATCAATGACGTACAATTACAAAATTTAAGAAATTCAAAATGGAGAACACATGAAACAACCTTAAAGTTAAAATAATTAACCGACAATATTCTTACCAAAAGCATACAGTTATAAGGCAACTTGCCGAAAGTCCCTCCAAAGTCGAACAGTTTGATCGTGATTTGCAACACGTCAACACCAAAATAAACCACTCTGTATACCAGAGGCAACCGACAATTTATTCGACATTAGAGTGCAGACTCTAAGTTATATGGTATCTAATACTATAAATATTAGCGCTAGTTAACTATGCTTTACATAAGAGAACGTGATTAAAATTAAATTCAATAATTTTTTACAAGATTGTACAAATATAAATTTAAATGGTTGACTAATTACACTAAATAACAAGCTATGAATTTACACAAGACAGATGTGAGGCTACAACGCCAACACACATCCAAATTTTATTCAAGTTCTAAATCCAAAAATAAAAAGGCTTCGTAACGTCTCCAAAAATGACAAAGTAACCTCCAAACTGGGGTCACTGTTATTAATAAATCTACGTTAATTTAATAAATTCAAATTATAAAGGCTCACATGCCACAAGAAGTTAAATTAACCCAGATAAAGCCGAAATTATGTTTTTCAAAAATTTTTGAATCTTTCTTTCAAATTTAATTGAATATATCATAGTAAGTGACTTTGCATAGATTTTGTTTAATCCTTTTTTATACTTTTTTCAAAAATTGATGTCCTTTATAAAGGACGGTGGCCATTTAAACAACTACTGTAAAATATTTGTTGGTAAAAAATTACAAAATATTGACTATGGTTATGAAAACAATGTTCAAGTATGAAAATTATATTTGATCTTATTCACATGCCATAGTAATTATACATTATTTGCTATGATAATACAAAAAACATTCTTTTGGGTGTAATGCTAATTTACATTTTTTACAGGAAAAGTTACATTTTTTATGACAGTATCCACATCGTGTTTGATTTTCTTGATATACAACAAGATGGTCTACACCGTCAAACCTTGAATATTGATGCAAATTTACAGACGATCTACTTGGACCTCTTTTTGTTGTTTTTTTGAATGATTCTAAGATTCCAACTGCCACAGCTCTTCTAAAGCCTAGATGATCTAACTTCCCTCCTTTGTGTCTGTAAAGCTGCCACGAATTTTGTTCAGCCATATCCACACATTGACTTATTAGAGGAAAATACCATTTCTTTCCTCTAATGGATACTCTATACAGACTAATATTTTCATCGGCTCTATCGACACCACCCATGTTCTCGTTATAATGTTTTATAATTTTGGGTTGCTCGACGTATATGCTCTTTTTTTCGGCTCGTGAAAATCTTTTTACTTGGCCTGTCGGTAATACTTGGCAGTTATTAGATGCAATGGTCACCACACTATTGTCATGCCATTTGCACACTACTGTTTTATTGTCATCGCTGCAGGCATATTCAAAATATCCTCTTTCGTGTTTTTTTATTTTACTGGAATGAACTAATTTAGATTCTTTAGGAATTCTGTTTTCTCTAATTGTTCCAGTTCCTTTTATACCCCTTGCCGCTAGTTGATCCAACAATGGAACCGATGTGAAGAAATTGTCGAAATATAAATCATAAGGCATATTGTTACTTTTTTCTTCTAAAATATCGGCAAATTGTAAAACAACACAGGATCCTAACCCTAAATATTTGTATTCTTGAGGTAGGACTGTGGAGGAGCCTTGATAAGGTTCAAACCACTCAATAAAACCGAGTCTACTTGTACCCATCCACAATTTATAGCCCCATCTTATAGGCTTTCCACGAATAAATTGTTTGGTGCCATGACGGCCATAATACGGCACCATCGACTCATCGATGCTGTGAATTTCTTCATGTGGTGCAAGATTTATAAATCGTTGATTTAAAATTTTGATGAGTGGTCTGATTTTAGCAAATTTGTCGGCTTGGTCCAAATTAGTGTTGTCGCAGCAATGAATGTTTTGCATAATAAATCTGAATCTATTACGAGACATTGCCTCACACACTAAAGTGTTATTAGAATCCAAATTATTTTCCCAATACATCTCACGCCTTGGCAGACAAACATATCCACTCAACAGAAGTATGCCTATAAAGCACCGCATCTCATTATGATTGATGTCACCAATCCTGTTGTTTTGATTGGCGTATGTATTTGAATAATGTACAAGTAAGTCTATTATTTCGTTATCAAAAAATTGGAAAAATGCTTCTACTGGTCCTATTTCACATTTTTCTTCATTATTAGGAACCCAGACCGGCATATTTGAAACTATATCTTTGTTTGACCAAGTCTTATTTTGGCGATTACTACCACTATCAGATCTGCTAGTAGAACATACCTGTTTTTTTCTTTTTACAAACGTTGATAAAGGCAGATTATCTTCACTATCGCTGGAGCTGCCGTCGTAACGATCATTAGAACGTAAAATTTCTGCCTCTGATCGTAAATGACTTCCTGGTAAGTTAGCAAGCAACACATTGTCTTCAGCTCCACTGTCTTCATCGGTCAGTTGGCTGTTAGCATTTTCCGGTGGAAGAATGACGATACCTTCTGGAATATTTTTGATATGGTCGATCTTCTCAATCTCTTCAAGAATTTCGTTCAAAGACAGAGGTTTCTTCCAGTAACTAAAAAGTGCAACACAATAATTGGTAGTATAAGTTGCCACCGTCCTTTATAAAGGACAGTAACAGTTACAGCGAATTATCATAAAAATTACATGCAAATTAAAAAAGAAATTGATGGGTAAGCAAAATATAACATATTTAAAAAGGATCGGTAGCGTGAAACTAAAGAAAGGCTTTCAAATACAAAAAAAAATCCTACCTCCAATTATCCATGCTGGTGGTCACAACAAACCTTCATATATTAAATCTCGCAAGTGACAAAAGCAGACGTTTAAAACATTGCAGCGAGCTGTAATACTGTTAAGTGAGATTTCTGTAATAGAATACAACTATAGCCATCTAGTGCATAACTTGAAAATTATTAATTTTACAGGTTCCTAATACTTGTCTTTTAAAAGGACGGTGGCAATATTTGGGTTAAGAAATTACGATGACTTATTTGATTAGCTAGGCCGGAAAATTGAAATTTACAGTACGAAGTACTCTAAATTGACATAAATTTTACCAAAACTGTTTGGCCAATAATTCCCACGTTATGGGTAATATCAGGAAAATTACACAGTCACAGTACCTTAAAGAAAAACCACATCCACAGCTACCTTCTACGGATCCACACGTTACAAGAAAACTGCCTCACATATCTTCGGCTAACGACATCTCAGGAAAAATTAGCGTAGGAAGGCTACAGTATTTCGTTAATCTGCACCTCAATTATGTCTTCACCGCAGGATACAACAATTAATTCCCTTGAAACCGTAAAATTACCATGGGCACGTGGTTCTTAAACTTAATCCAACAAAAGTGCTCAAATGAGGTCTATGCCATGCACTAACAGCTATATTTGAATATAGAAACAACACAAATTAAGATCGATTAGACACGTGGAAATTATACTTACAGCAGCTAACAATTCTTAAGTCACGACAACAATATCCTCAACAAGATTATACTTATAACGCCAATACCATATTAAACCTTGAGAATTATTATACTATCCGCTTTTTACTAGCGATTAAACACGATATACTTTAACATCCAACATTTCTCAAGATGGTGACTAAAAAGATTGCTTCTGCTCTGTGATGTTTAATGCTTCTTCTACGACAGTTAACGTTCAAGAGGAGGAATCAACTTGTCATTCAGCGATCCCAAGCGTAACACGAACATTTGAACTAATGACAGAGCGACCTAACCTGATATTTTAACATACGACAGAAACGCAGATTCAAATGACAATAGAAAAGTGGAAAATAATTATAATTAATTTGTTACATAACTCTAAGCCCAAAAAGAAACTCCAAAACTAAATTAGAAATAATTAAAACTGCCGAGACCACTAAATAAAACAAGTGCGTCATCTACCCGCCAGGAAAGGTATACATTACGCACATGAGTAATGCAAAACGCACACTGTAGGACTCTTATAAAATTCTTCAGTAGGTGGCAGAAGGAGTCGGTAACATTGATTTAAGAGAAGGAAGATTCATTTAATCCGAAATAAATTACGTATTCAACGATAAAACTAAAATTCTCAATTCAGAGATAAAATACAACAATATAATTGTAACATAATATTGTGAGGCGCCATGTGGCTTTAGGAAACAAATAATTATATATACTATAAAAATACGGTCCGGTTTAAATAATACATTTATCAGAATCGTACATTTTGGAAAGAAAAATACTCATCTGTTCCTGTGCTATAACTGAAGTTGGTGGTCCTTAATTTTTATTTGGCTGATTTTACATTCAAGAAATAAGACATTATTAAAAGTATGTATAATTTATTTATTTTATTACTTAATTTATAAGTCATCACAAATATAAACGTCTTTTAGAAATACGGTTTTAATAAGTACTACCATTGACATTTTAGTTAAATTATAGTTACAATATAGTGAAAATAAAAAAGAAAAATATATAGATATTTCTAATACTATTTTGATCATTTTAATTTCTAGTTAAAAATTACACTAATCTTTTTCTATAATATAGTAATGAAAATATTGTATTCTCTTCAATTCAGATGCTTGGCTACGACTCATTTAAACGTTTTTCTAAATTAATGATTGTTATTATCTTAATTATAAAATAACAAAATAAATATTACTAATACACATCTATATAATAAACAATAGATTAATATCGATGTGTCGTAGTTTATCACAAAGGATAGAAATTGAAGGATAAAAAAAATGGGAATGGAAGCAACCGAGCAGTGGTCGAGCAGATCTACCGATTTTTTGGTATATCTATCAATTTTTACTTTAATTTACCGGTTTACCGAAAAGTCGACTTGTCTTATGTGTGCATAACTGAAGTCTATAGAACAGCAAATAAAGTAAAAATTAGCATATGTGCCGAAAAATTCGTCATCTTTATTTTAATAAAAAAATATAGAAAGACCCTAACATTTATAGCTGCTTTCAGAAGATCCTGAATTTATGTCAAAATATGCGATATTTAGACACCTTTCTGTTTCGTCATTCGTTTATTAGTTTACTATTATTGCCAATGACGCTACTAAGTCAAGGTAGTATCTTAAATTCATTTTATATGTTTCTTTAGTATATTGGCTAAAAAATAATTTAAACTTCTACTAATACGAGTTTGCCTGATTGAAAATATTGCTTTTACATAAGCTGCGTTCGGCAATACACTCTTTTTCATCAATTACGTCAACACTGTTCGGCAATGACAAATCGAGCTGACACATCAGAAGCGTTCGGTAATGAAGGGATGGATCGAAAAGATGGAGCTCGCTCAGCTCGGAGCTTTTTGGTCGAGGTCAGCGATATATGAACATTTTTGGAGGTTATGGTTGTGTCAGGTATTGATTTGTTGTATTTATTTTATTGCCAGCAAAATAGTCTACAACTCTTATAATCATAATACGGGAAAAACATGGATTTAAACATTATATTGAGTATTGTTAATTTTGGGCGAGAAATTGTATTTGATGACAGTGCTGATGGTGAGGATGAAATTGAAGAAAATTAAATCCCAAAAGCAAAAATTTTTTGCAGAAGGTTCTGTTTATTGTGTCTACATTCAATACAAACCAGTTTACACAGAATTTTAAGCCATGACCAGTCATATTCGACATTTTACTAACAAAATTAGCACATGTAAAACAAAGAGAAACTTACTTTAAGATAGGAATATAATGTATTAGTAGTAAAAAAATACGTGCAATTACATAAATCTCTAAAAACATCAGCTGTCACTGTTACTTCCTTTTTCAGTTAACGGTTTATTAACAATCTTAAGTTCTTCCACATTTTTAGACCATTTTAAGCTTATAAACGGCATGAGAATTTGCCTCCATTTGTAGTAGAAATCGGTATCGTTCGGTAATGGTTTGATAACTTCATAACATCTGTTCATCAGCTGATTTGCTCTGCTCAAATCGCCGAGTCAATGCCGAACGCAGCTATAGTATATAATATATTACTAAGTTGGTGAACATTAGGGCATAGTACTATACATATTATTCAAACAACACACACTTTTAACTATATCGTACTGATGAGGACTAACGAGTCTGAATTACGTCTATGTGGTACGCTACTTCAGAAAACTGCCCAAAATTAATTTTTAATTTACCATTTCCGTGCTATCATTATTTTTGACTAGTGAGTCAATTAACGCACGGATTGGCATTGCCTTTACTGTAATGTCAAGTAACTATTACATTTATATACGTCTAATAATATAATAACTCTAATATTTTATTTTGGTCATCTAATTTAATATACCTGTAGGTACAATCATATAATCATAAATTCTATTCATAAGATATTTCGTTGCTAAGAGTTTTTCCAATACAGAATGGACGTTATCTTTGAATTTCACATAGATGTATATAAAATAAACCATAAATTTATCTTGACAGAAAACTAATAATGTTTGTTATACAACTGCATTTAATAATAATTTAGCGGAATTTACATGTATACAAAAGCCTTTTTCAAATTAGAAATTCTGTCATTAAATGTGTAAAATACAGTTAAGGTGCATAATAAATTATATCAGATTAGAATCGGTAAAGGTAGATTTACTGATAAGTCCTCGGGTTCAGTTAGTAGTAGTGACCTTGTACTTAGTTAACTTTGATTGCGAAACAACAGTCTAGAGCAGCCAGAATTATGTTCTGGGTCAGGTGGGTTAAAGACTAATATGTTGAAAGGTATTAATATTATCCCTAGACTTACCGGATTAGTCCTGTAAATTTCACGATTTTTTATCAACCTTTATAATCATCACATATACAGTTAAGAGTATAATTAATTAAAAACGCGAGCATTAATATCTTGAAACTAATGGAGAGGTTTTACGAGTGTTATGAGCGCCTTGAGTGATTTATTTATTTTTTGCTAAAAATAATTGTTTCAGAAAATATAAAACAATTTCCTGTGTTAATAACCTCTCATTATATCTACTAAATTAAGAGCTGTCGTCTAAGTAGGATAGATGAGAAGTACTTATGCTTTTATTAATGTAAATCTTCTTTATCGACAACAAACTGCCAATCTTCTCGATTTCATTAGACATTATTTATTAGGCAAATAAGTATGGTGCATATACAGTCTATACTTGTATAAGTAGAATTAACAATGTAAGTGATGTAAAAATATATAATTTAATACATTTCACAGGTGAGTTAAAGCACCATTACTTGACTATGTGTTATAATTAGGTATCGGCAGTCAAGTGTAAATTGGCAGAATTTATGTTGTAAATACTTATATTATAATTATAATTATATCATATAAATTCTGCCTTTGTACCTTTGACTGCCGATCCCTAGTAATAGTGGGTAGAAATGCACTCATTGTGTAATGTCAAATCTCAGCCAAGCAATTAATAACTATACTAAAATTCTTTGCCCAAATATACAAGATATTTCATAAAACTAAAAAAAAGTCAGTCATCTTGGCGTAGCGGCAACGTAATTCAATTGTAATTAATAACAAAATGATAACGTAAAAGTGAAAATGAACAATTTTGCATAGAACAGACGCTTCTATCTATGCCGTTTTATTGAAAAGTCTTGATTCATAATAGACATGCGGATTGTATAAATAAAAGAGTAATGGAAAAATTAGGAGTAGAGCTGTCTGTATACAATTATATATATTGAATTGTATGTATATACAGCTTGAGCGCGCGGGGTATGATCACCCGATACCAGTCGATATTCTTCGGACGTATCTTCGGAAAATTGATCTCCGCCAGCTGTGTTCGCCAGATATAGATATTTAGATCAGTTGCGTACTGGCTGCAAAGAGGAATGCACGTAGGTTTTTGTGTTATTTTATGGTATTTCTGTTATACTTATTTATAGTTTTTTTACCATGAAATTTCTATTTATTTATTTTTCTCTAGACATCTTAGTTTATTCTGCAGATGTTTCAGGCGGGTTGTTTTTATTTCATTCTAAAACCCAGTTGTACTGCTATAACTTTTTACACAACTACATTATTATTTAATTTCATAAGGATAATCATAATTACGTTATAAGTATTACAATCTTCGCGTTATTATCGACTTAGTTATCTAAGCAATCGTCATCACTTAAAGAGAAAATTTAATTTGTTCTTTTTGTCAATCTGCGAAAAAATAATTAGATCACTATGAGTTCGAATATGAGCAGGCAATGCTAGTATGTTGTGCCGTAACTCTAATATGTATTACCAGACCACGTTTAGATGCGAGTTTACGTATACCATCGGGTGATCATACCTCGCGCGCTCTTGCTGTATATATATGATAAATTGATATTTTGGGTTATTTACCGCGTTAATTCGAATCAAGTGTACATATACGAAATAATTCGTATATGCAAAAGTGATATGAAATGTAATGCATATCTACACCACTAATTGCTGTTACCTTTGCCGTCTCCTGGATACGAATTAAACGACGTGCTTGCGATAAATTTGAGCTAATAAACATTCTATATTGTTGTAATTAATATTCACTAAGATTGTGCGGACTTAAAAATCATTTCGATCCGTGAATGAGATTGTTATAAACAAACATAACAGACGATGCACATTTCCCATAAAATTCCCATATATTTCTAACAGTATTAATAAATATAATAATACTAAAAATCTTTTACCAACCCAAACAGTCGTTATTGTGACCAATGATGAACTTACAGCGCACAGGCTCCACCTACCAATTTTTCACCAATGCACTAAGTGAAAAACACATTGAATACGACTCACAGGCTCCACCCACTAATTTTGTTCGACAATTTATTAAGTGGAAAATATTTTACACGAGAAGCAAGGGCTCCTGCCAATCAAAAGAGTCGTTATTCTGACGAATAGAATGCGTCTTTCGAAAGGCCACCTGCAACCGCGTCATTTGTTTACGTCGTTAAAGAAGTTATAAAAGCTAAGAATTTTATTATTTAGTATCTAGTCGCCTCTAAGACTTAGAGCGACAACAGCACCCTTCTCTGGAGAGAACCGAACTTTCGCCAAAGTGACTTCAGAGTTGATACAACGTTTCTACGAGCGAGCCGAACATTATCGAGCGAGCTCCAAACGCATCCGACGAAAAGCCGAAGCCGGGAAAAAGTTTCCCGAAGATCTCTGAAACGTGCTCAATCGTTTCAGAAGATACCCGAAGGCGCAGAAAGGTCTCCACGAGCGATTCGAAGCAAACCCGAACGCTTCCGAGGCAAAGCCGAACATACCCGAGGATAACGGACGACGTAGGAAGACTTCTACGAGCAAGCCGAAACGACTCGAAGCAAACCCGAGCGTTTCCGAGGCAAAGCCGAACATACCCGAGGATAACGGACGACGTAGGAAGACTTCTACGAGCAAGCCGAAACGACTCGAAGCAAACCCGAGCGTTTCCGAGGCAAAGCCGAACATACCCGAGGATAACGGACGACGTAGGAAGACTTCTACGAGCAAGCCGAAACGACTCGAAGCAAACCCGAGCGTTTCCGAGGCAAAGCCGAACATACCCGAGGATAACGGACGACGTAGGAAGACTTCTACGAGCAAGCCGAAACGACTCGAGGCAAACCCGAGCGTTTCCGAGGCAAAGCCGAACATACCCGAGGATAACTGAAGACGCAGGACGACTTCTGTGAGCAAGCCGAAGCGACTCGAAGCAAACCCGAGCGTTTCCGAGGTGACCCGAAGATACCCGAAGGCGTAGGAAGGCTTCTACGAACGAGACGAAGCAAACCCGAACGTTTCCGAGGTGACCCGAAGATACCCGAAGGCGTAGGAAGGCTTCTACGAACGAGACGAAGCAAACCCGAACGTTTCCGAGGTGACCCGAAGATACCCGAAGACGAGGAAGGACCTTAAAGGGATAAGCCGAACACTTACGAGGAGGACCAAGAGTCCGAATCAACAGCAGTTGCGTGCTTCAACCAAAATCCAAGGAGCATTCGTGACCTGTTAGTGAGGCTGTGAACAAAGTGACCCAACCAAAAGAGAGGTTGTTGAACAA
Source organism: Amphimallon solstitiale (assembly GCA_963170755.1). Lineage (NCBI taxonomy): Eukaryota > Metazoa > Arthropoda > Insecta > Coleoptera > Scarabaeidae > Amphimallon > Amphimallon solstitiale. The sequence continues at coordinate 69,444,386 of OY720675.1, forward strand.
AGTGACCCAACCAAAAGAGAGGTTGTTGAACAAAGTGACCCAACCAAATACGAGAGGTTGTTGAAGTTGTGAGTGCCACTTAGTGCTTCAACAAAGATCCAGACCACGGATCGTTATTCAAGTGTTAGACCTGTGCCGATACACCATCCCAGTGACTTGTGACGTGTGGCTAAAGTGACCTCACATCGTACCCGTTGTTACAACCGTAAGTACTGAACTGATTCCTAAGCTTGCACGGTTGGCAATCTCAAGATAGCCCCGTCACGTCACTCAGAAGTAGTTAGTTGGTTTGGTACCCGAAGGCAGCCTTACCCATTCTAGGCGTTAATTGACTAGGTACCCCGAAGGGAGCCTTATCCCCTAGAACCCCAACTGAGTGTCTCAAATATCTCTCTCTATTATTAAACTGCCAGTATCTAGCGACCACCCCCCTTTTTCTTATCCCCCTGTGTGTGGGATCATTAGCCCTTTGGTCAAGGTGTCTCAGTAGACAGTGTATATAATTTCAATCTATGTATATATCTCTTAATATTTAGTGTTGCCTTAAGCCATTTCTTTATAGTCCTGCGTGGCTATTGTTATTAGTGACCGAGTTGTGGTAATAAATTCATGTGGTTTGAAACAACTCTTTCATTAACCCCCGACACTAATATAAGCCCTATCCTGGAACACCCAGTGAATAAGTGTAGTGCCATCCGGAAGGAAGGACGCCACGTCTCCCCGTATTAGAGTACTACAGCTATAAGAGCTCAGGTAATTCGAATAACCTTATCTTGAGTAATTCCTATAAGCTGAAAGGTAACATTGCTGGCATTGCAAATATCAACGTGTAGACAGCTGTTTCGATCTAACCTCGATCTCGTCAGTACACGAAGGTGATATTTGCAATGTCAGACACACTTGGATTTCCTTGATATACTCGATTTGGGTACCAAATGCCTATGAGAGAAACTCCCAGCGGCATCTGTGATCCAAGATCAAGAACGCAAGGAAATGTTAACCCACAGTAGAACATCTACTATATCGGGCAACTGTAGATATGCATCAATAGGTGACTTTACCTACTTAATAAACCACCTCCCCAGAAAGGTTATATCAATATATCAATTTGTCATCACATAACCGCGAAAACGTCATTTTTGACATAACCTTTCTGGGGAGGTAGTTTATTAAGTAGGTAAAGTCACCTATTGATGCATATCTACAGTTGCCCGAAATAGTAGATGTTCTACTGAGGGTTAACATTTCCTTGCGTTCTTGATCTTGGATCACAGATGCCGCTGGGAGTTTCTCTCATAGGCATTTGGTACCCAAATCGAGTATATCAAGGAAATCCAAGTTTGTCTGACATTGCAAATATCACCTTCGTGTACTGACGAGATCGAGGTTAGATCGAAACAGCTGTCTACACGTTGATATTTGCAATGCCAGCAATTAGTGGTGTAGATATACATTACATTTCATATCACTTTTGCATATACGAATTATTTCGCGAAAACGTCATTTTTTATATATATATATATATTGTAAGGTTTTCGGGTTCCAATAAACAACTCGTGCAATTATTTAGTTAAAACAGTCTGTATATTTATATACTTAAAATTATTTAACAATATAAAAACATAAAAACTAACGTAACACACTTAAACTAATGCAATTTAATTATCACAGGTATTTATTTACTACTACTATTATTTATATCTCTGTCCGTATTTATTTATATCACACTATTTATATAAAACGGCACTACTATATTTATTTCAACGCTACCACTACGTAAGGACTTTCTTTATCCCGAACTACTCCGCCCGCAATGAATGAATCCCGTAATGAATTCCGTACTGAATTGAATTCCAGGTGACTCAGTCGCCTTATATACCATGCATGAAATGTTCTCGAAGCATTCTCGTAAACTCTGTCTCCCTCTAGAATATTTGTAGAATATTCCCAGACATTTGTCTCCGCTTCCGATACAGTACCATGCGTAAGTGTATGACTCACCGCTTTACGATGTTTACCAGCCGCGCCGAATATGATTTATTGCTCGCCCGGTCTGCCTCTTTTTTTTGCGTGTGACAATTCCGTTTTTATCGCGCCGAGAGATCTGATTCTTTTATTTAATGTAAACACATTTCGTTACATTGCCCCCTTCTTAAAAACTGCGTTTCGTCCCGAAACACACTATTCCATGTTCTTGACGCTGGCGGATGACGAAATCCACACCGGGACCCACGGGTGCACCCAGCCGTCTTGTGGCAATGGCAATCCACCGTCCCAGGCTGCACAACGGGCTGATCGGTCCGACAGCCGCACACGACCATTTCCATACTAGCACGCCGAAACACCACCTCCAGTATGTTTCCTGCGATTTTCCATACCAAACGGTCTAATCCGCAGCCCAGCCTCGGAATTGCCAGCCTCCCCACATCCTGCTCGAGTGCACGTCCTCGTAAATCGACAAGGGATTCCCATAAGCTGGCTCTCTAGGTTTTCCAGCAATTTGTCGCACATCCGCCACTTCACCGCCGTCACGTCCATGGTATGGGGCAACTGGTTGAAACACACCATCCCTGGCTCACTATGAGGTGTTAGTCTCATGCGATAAATGACGTCATCTATTTGCTCCAGTATTTCGTATGGTCCCTCCCAGTATTCTTGGAGCTTTGGGGACAGGCATCGGCGACGTTGAGGATCATACAACCAAACAAGGTCTCCTTCTCCGTAACCATCTCTCTCGGCTTGCACGTGGTAACGATTCTTCGTCCTGTCGCTGACATCCTGAGTGTGATGGCGTACTCGCTCGTGGACATCCTTCAACCTTAGCCAGGATCCACTGACGCAGTCTTCTCCATTTGGGTTCTCCACAACACACTTGAGTAGATCCATCCTCTACTTTCAGAGAGTCCCATTGAACCCAGTAGGATTCCAGTCCCTGTGAACGAGGAGCCACTTCTTGCCAAGCCGGTCCGCGACCAATTCCCTTCCAAACCATCAATGAACCAAGGTCTTCATCAGCTTCTTGACCAATCCGCAAATTGTCAGGATGCCACTGATCGTCAACCACGGCAGTTCTGAATGTTTTGGCCGATTTTTCTTCTAGGCGGTTGCTATCCCTGCAGTCTCCTGGACGTGGTCTTCTTGCAACAGCATCAGCGTTTTGGTGTTGCACAGATGCACTTCGCGCTATTTATTTTGAGGCTCCACGATACTGAGTCGACGATTGCCTCTTCTCATCGACCCGTTTCATTTTTCGCTGCTCCGCTATGGTTTTCTTGGGCTTCTTCGCGCATTTACTACGCGCATGGCCCATTTCCATCTCCATTTCCATTTCCAATTCCAACATCGGAGCGTTCTCCTCTTAGGTTGCACCTGATTCACCAGTCGTCCGACTATCTGTCCCAGGTGCGCATGCCCATACTTCATCTCAAGACGCTTGATCAATTTAAGGTAGTCTTGACACTCTTCCGGAAGTACGGTCTGCAGAACATCACTGGCCTGTCCTCTTAATGACACAATCAGACCAGTAGCTTTCTTCGGGGACGTCCACCCATTTGCTCCTGCAGCGGCTTCGAATTGATTCCGGTACGACATCCATGACGTCTTTCCATCGAAGGTGGGAGGTTTTACCTTTACCTTCGCTGTTCGGGCAATCTCCAGGCTTCCGCTTGAGATATCATGGGGACCGCAGTCGTTCATCGCTGGCAACTGAAGCTGAACCCCAAACTCGTCCCCCATTCCGAACACGCGCTCCTCAACTTTCTGTTCCATGGCTTCGATGGCCTCAGAAAATTCCTGCCTCCCATTCGATGAATTCTTTTGAATGTCTTCCTTAAAAGTAGTCTCGAGTTGTGTTGAATTACTTGCAATTTCATTTCTTAAAGCTTTTGAATTATTTGCAATTTTATTATTTAAAGCTTTTAAATTATTTGCAGTTTCATCATTTAGAGTCTTGAAATGTTTTACAACATCTTTTAGAGTCTTCATATTACTCTCGAAATGTTTTGCAACTTCATCTCTTAGAGTCTTCATACTAGTCTCGAATTGTTTTGAATAATTTGCCATTTCAGTTAACATTTCATTTTTTAAGATTATTAAGCTTGGATCAGTCTGCATTTGAAACAAATATTTTTCGGGATCCTTACCTTCATTAATTAAAATGTCACGGAGCCGCTCCTGAAGAATTGCTTTTTTTCCAGACGTATCTGCGTCCCTTTCTTCCAATTCTGCCCTTAACTCGGAGACCTTTAATTCTTCCAAACGTTTGGTAGCCATTTATTTATTTATTTATTTATTTATTTGCACTTTTATATTGTTTACCCCACACCTGACACCAATTGTTGCGTTTTCGGGTTCCAATAAACAACTCGTGCAATTATTTATTTAAAACAGTCTGTATATTTATATACTCAAAATTATATAACAATATAAAAATATAAAACTAACTTATCACACTTAAACTACTATTAATAAATTAAAATTAACACTTGTATTTATTTACTACTACTAATATGTCTGTATTTATTTACATAACACTTCTATTTATATCACACGGCACTACTGTATTTATTTTTACCGAGCGACTTATATTTATTTTCTTATATTTATTTTAAGGGGCGTCGGCTACTTCTTACGGTCTTTCTTAATCCCGAATTACTCCGCAATTTCTTCCGTAATGAATCCCGTAGTGACTCATGCCGCCTTATATACGTATGTGACGATTTCGAGAACAGTCCGGCTTTTTCTCCACATGTATGAGAAAGTTCTAGTTCTCTATGCGCGTCGTACGGCGTGGATGACTCATAACTGCATTTACGATATTTACCAGCCGAGAGAGATAATTTATGGTCTGCTTCTTTTATTTAATGTAAACACATTTCGTTACAATATATATATATATATATAAAGAAAAGAAATATTACGGATTATAGAATAATAAAGTATAAATTTCATGGGGTAACTCCGCTCAAAATGCAACTGCGGACACGTGTTTCGAACTACTTGGTTCTCGTCAGCGCAGTGTAGCCAAGGAATAGGATGGGATAACCTTGGAGCTGAAGAACATCAATCAGAGACATACACAAGGGACAGCCTACCAATTGAGGCTTCAGCTAGAGTGTCCTCGATACTGAGAATGAATCTAACATCGCCGCAAGCTTATCCCATCCTATTCCTTGGCTACACTGCGCTGACGAGAACCAAGTAGTTCGAAACACGTGTCCGCAGTTGCATTTTGAGCGGAGTTACCCCATGAAATTTATACTTTATTATATATATATATATATATATATATATGAAGCGTTGTTCTTCGGGATATTTCGCCGCGTTTGGGTGATTTTGCCCTGATAAGGACATCTTTCTTCCTGACGTTTCGGTGACATCACTTTCACCTTCTTCTTGAGGATCTTCTAAGTTCGACGGTTTCTTCAAGAATGCCCTCTCTGTTCGAATCGCCTTGTATTTCTAGTGCCGTGGTAGTGGAGGGGCGAGTGCGGCTTCTTGTGATTGGCCCGCTGATTGTAGTGTTGTTCCCTCTCTGTCGGTCTTTCTGTGTTCGGTCCGTGTGGTTTACGTTAGGCGGTGGGATGCTGTTGTTTCGTCGTTTATTTCTAATTCGTCTGTCCGATAACGTTGATTTCCATATGTCAGGTAAACGTTGTGCGTCGTCACGTTTATTCATGCAGTCCTGTCGTTTTTCTATCTCTATAGCCTCCCTTATTGTCCGATATGTCCAATTCGTACTACGGGCTATAGTTTTTGTACGTTCGAAATCAATTGTATGTCCGGAATGTAGTACGTGTTTGGCAAGTGAGGAAGAAACTGCCTTTTTAGACACAGCATTTCTATGTTCTTCCCTCCGTACGCTGATTCTTCGATTCGTCTGGCCTATGTATGTCTGATCGCAATCTTGGCATGGTACTTCGTATACACCCTGGTCTTCTAGTAATATTCTGTCCTTCGTACTTGGTAGGACGTCCCTAATTTTCTTATCGGTGGTGTATATTGGGTCTATGTCGTGTCGCCGTAGTATTCTACCTATTTTCTCTGTTGTCCCTTTCACGTAGGGAAGAAATGCAACTCGTGAAGGTTTTTCTCTTTTTCTAGTTGTGTTGTTGTTGCTCTGAATTGCTCTGTTAATTGTGTGTTGCGAATATCCGTTTGCTTGTAGTATGTTTCGAATTTTCCCCATTTCTTCTTTCCTATGTTCTGTGTCCGCTAATATTTGTGATCTATGAATTAGTGTTTTCACTACTGAGTTTAGTTGAGCCGGATGATGGTGTGAGGACATAGGAAAGAAGAAATGGGGAAAATTCGAAACATACTACAAGCAAACGGATATTCGCAACACACAATTAACAGAGCAATTCAGAGCAACAACAACACAACTAGAAAAAGAGAAAAACCTTCACGAGTTGCATTTCTTCCCTACGTGAAAGGGACAACAGAGAAAATAGGTAGAATACTACGGCGACACGACATAGACCCAATATACACCACCGATAAGAAAATTAGGGACGTCCTACCAAGTACGAAGGACAGAATATTACTAGAAGACCAGGGTGTATACGAAGTACCATGCCAAGATTGCGATCAGACATACATAGGCCAGACGAATCGAAGAATCAGCGTACGGAGGGAAGAACATAGAAATGCTGTGTCTAAAAAGGCAGTTTCTTCCTCACTTGCCAAACACGTACTACATTCCGGACATACAATTGATTTCGAACGTACAAAAACTATAGCCCGTAGTACGAATTGGACATATCGGACAATAAGGGAGGCTATAGAGATAGAAAAACGACAGGACTGCATGAATAAACGTGACGACGCACAACGTTTACCTGACATATGGAAATCAACGTTATCGGACAGACGAATTAGAAATAAACGACGAAACAACAGCATCCCACCGCCTAACGTAAACCACACGGACCGAACACAGAAAGACCGACAGAGAGGGAACAACACTACAATCAGCGGGCCAATCACAAGAAGCCGCACTCGCCCCTCCACTACCACGGCACTAGAAATACAAGGCGATTCGAACAGAGAGGGCATTCTTGAAGAAACCGTCGAACTTAGAAGATCCTCAAGAAGAAGGTGAAAGTGATGTCACCGAAACGTCAGGAAGAAAGATGTCCTTATCAGGGCAAAATCACCCAAACGCGGCGAAATATCCCGAAGAACAACGCTTCAACAAACGACCGCGAAAATATTCGAAGAAATATATATATATATATATATATATATATATATATATATATATATAATAAAATTATGGAATCTAATGAAAATAAAGAAAAATATGTGTTTGAGTTAGATTAATGAATAAATATTGAAATCAGACTAGGGAGGTTCTAAATCTTGAATTTTGTTACTAAACATGAACTAGTAAAAGAAGTATTACATGAAAATTCAGAGCTGAAGAACTAACTGATGCAAATGATATCCATTTTGCATATTATCCTGCACTTATTAGGTATTAAACAATCTTTAAGTAAAAGAAACTGAAATAGAACAAAAGTTGGCGAATGGTATCAGTAGGTCTAAAATTTAATTGCGTCTGAAAAACCATTAACCCGCAAGCATGTGAGATTTGGGCAGTGTGTAAAAAGCTGAAGAGCGTTGAATCCCGGAAATGAGAAGTTGGTCGGATATACGCATAGAAGGTGGTCGATAATATATTTCCAACTCGTTAGCAAGAAGTATGGACAAGATATCTAGAAACTAGTTTACGAAAACGCACACAGGACGAGCTGCAGAAAAGTAGTCACAAAATTAAATTAAAAAAATCACCCGGACCACCTGAAGTTGTCAAACAAGTTACTCTTAGAAAATATGAATACTCACTGGACCTATACAATAATTTGGCCAAGAAGGCAGAATTGCCAGCAATCTCGAAAAGAGCAAAGCGGGTCTTGCTGTTTAAACCTATGTCTTCTCGACGAGGACGGGGAATTGTATAAACAGCTAATCCTGATAAGGCTGAAAGAAAAATTGGAAAGAACAGGAGGACTGACCGAAACACAGTATGGGTTACGGAAAGGTCGGCAAACAATGGATGTTGTAAACGGGTTAGTTGAATTGGAAAGGGCGGTAGAGAATTGTATAAACAGCTACTCCTCATAAGGCTGAAAGAAAAATTGGAAAGAACAGGAGGACTGACCGAAACACAGTATGGGTTGCGGAAAAGTCGGCAAACAATGGATGTTGTAAACGCGTTAGTTGAAGTGGCAAGAGCAGTAGAGAATTACACCTGGAAGTATCGACGACTCTATACTGTCATAACCCTTGATGTTATAAATAGCTGCGTCTTGGAGTATAATCCTATCTCCGCATAAGGACAGGAGAACAAAAGAAAGCATGTCGAATATAATAGCACCATATTTGCCACAGAGGACTATAGTACTAAAGGCAAAAGGAAAGAGGAAGGACATAGAATTCACCTGTAGAGTCCCTCAGGGGTCAGTACTAGGTCCAACCCTCGGGAATGTAATGTGTGATGGCCTTGTTAGAATGGAGGTAGCAGAAAGAACAACGCTTATAGGCTTTGCAGATGATATCGCCATGGTTGTGATAGTTAAGAATGAAATCTGGGGTGTCTGTCTAGGTAGTTACGGCGCCGTGGCCTATAGCTAACAGCAAAGAAAGCCGAAGCCGCTCACCTTACTAAGTAAAGGAAAATAGCCCCTGTACGCTTCAACGTTCAATAAACATCGGTTGCTCTGGGCAGAATATAACATTCGTGGGAGTATGGTTGTACAAAAAACTGACCTTCTCGGAGCATGTAACAAACGATGGCAAAAAAGGAGCGAGTGTAATTCATTCTCAGAACCTGCGTGCATACTGTAACAAAAACCGAAACATGTATAAGTCGCTTCTGTAGAGTGCATATGCAGCGCGTGTAAAATAATATCAGGAGAGGCTGCAAACATCATTGCCGGTACACCTTCCTTAAAATTGTTTATCTATCGTTGAATACGGAGGTGGAAGGAAAACTCATGGAGTCTGCTCGAAAGACAGAACAAGCAACACAAACGGCCCTTGAACAAACTCATACCGCATATATGTACATAGGTAGACAAACAACATGACGTGGACAGCTTCTTGATATGGGTGTTTTAAGGAGTATTTGTAACAACGACAGAGAACAGAATTGAGCTGCTGCAGTTATTGAGGGATAGAGGATGTGGCTGAACACGTTTTGTTTGTGTGCAGCAGATAGCAAGACAGGAAGCAGATGTATTTTCATGCAAACTGACAAGACTTCAACGAGGTGAATATGAGAGAAAATTTGATAACAACAAAGGAAGCCTAGTTACAGGCATACGATGTGATCAGGGCCATAATTACCATAGATATCGCAAGAACTACGTGCGCACCAAAGTAATGCGAAGGCGGTTTCTGGTGTGAGGCTTGAGACCGCAAAGGTAGAGATTATTAGTCACCAAGAATCTGAGGTACCATACAACAATTCCAGCTAGGTTTGGGGTGATCTTTTTCCTCTCTTCCACAAGAAAAAAGAGTAACCTCAAGAAAAAAGTGATGAAATAAATTACCAAAAGACATAAAGGAATTAACATTACCTATATAACCTATATGGTGATACATAAAACAGGAAGATTCAGAATACAATATTACAATATTATTATATTGCATTTTTCAATTTAATACACTTAATCTTTTAACGGATAACTACAAAAAGTTGGGATGTATAATTTTCCAAATGTAAGATGAATCAAATTCCATAAAAAAGATTAATTACTTCAAAATACATGATTACACATTAATTACGTTATATATAATCTCAAATATTTATTAATATTACCTGCTATTTTTACACGCATATTTTGAGTTACCACCTCCGATTCTCTTCAGTATTTGAAAATAATTTGTTGCTATAGATTTATAGTAATGCAAATTTGAGGTGAAATCTAAACTCGCACTTTTTACAGATCCTAGATTTTATATTCTCTTATTCAATTTCTCTACATATAAAGGAATAGTTGGCACATCTATCATCAATACGAAGACATATTTCTTCAATTTAAAAACATCACCCTAGCATATCCACTAAAAGAACTCTCACCACAAATCATGGTCATTTTTCTTGCTTTCGTCACCTACTTTCCACACATAAAAACGCCATATCGTTTTTTTAGCAGATTTGCGGCGTTTAAATCCCTATAGTTGAAGGAATGATGCGGTATTCTATGCAAAGGGTCCATTTTATTCTTAGAGCGAGAGTACCGTAAAACATTATACGCTTCGGCGGCCTAAATCGTCGTGATTCCTCGAGTTGATTTCTTACCCAGCGAGAAGTTATGCCATCCTCCATCATTGACATGAAAGAGGTTTCTCTGGTATGAAGGTCATTTATTTCATATAATATCTATTTATTTAGAATCCCTTATACTAAGATAATAATTATAATTAGTTTATTATCTTAAAAAAATTTAAATTCTGTCATAGAACTTACAAGTTAAAAAAAATAAAAAAAAACTATTGAGTTCGACACTGAAAGTGTTATTATATAAGTAATATAGTTTTAAGCTTTAATACAATAAAAATAAATACCAAAACCGCGCTTGCTTTTCTTTCTCATTCATAGACATTACATCTCAATGACTCCTACACCACAAAAAAAATCAGGTATATTTTGAATGCCGGTAAAAATATTAAACACTTGTTAACGATATTACTACATTTAATAACTAGTATTTTATTCAAGTTTCACAATTTTTACAAAAACGTACTAGATTTCAAATTTTTAGAACGTGTAACAGAAGCTTGTATTGGCTTAATTAAACTATTACACACATATCGTGTTAATCGAAATGTGAATGTGCTAATTTTGGTTTTATTTATTCACCAAATAAACGCAACTAATTTGCATTTACCTCTTTTTAACCGCCGAAAATCACACCGCATTAACATTATTTTGATTAGAGTTCTGCTTCCGGGAAACCTTCGACATTTTAGGGTTCAATTTATCTCAGTGACCGAGTCTAAGCTTACTTTGCATTATTAGATTTTGATTTAGATTCAGATTAGTTAGGAATTTTGTTTCAATGGATTTGTCAACGGCTACGTTATACGATTCTAAAAGATAGGCTCTTAGTCAAGGCCGGTATTTAATAAAATGCCAAATTCTAGCTACTAAACATTATTGAACCTACCCTGATTTTACATTACATAGAGACTAGAAGGACATTGTATTGTAAAAAATTGAAAGATTTGAGAAACATACATTCAAATATATTTAAAAGTTTAATTTAACAGCATTAATTATTTCTTGATAAAGATCAATATTAAATTCTGTTGTATTGGAAAATAACATATTTCATGTGAAGCAATTTTTGTGTTTGTGTGCTCATTATACCAATCATAAAAGAATTTATTTCAATAAAGAATTTTACAATGTTGCTAGAAAAACTGTGTCCCATGTAAAATTATATTTTTCAGATAGAACGCAACTGACGAAATGAGATGGCAGAGTCTGGGATCAATCTGCAACACAGTATTGATTGCCATAAAGATCGGTATTTGGACCAACTTTCTTCATTATTTTCATCATTGACCTGTCAAGACCTGTCGGTTAATATTCTGGATGCTGCAGTCTCCACATGACGACAATTTAACGCTTTCAGGGCAATGGAACCAAAAGATTGCATGAAAAACGTTCTACTGCCAATGAGAAAGCAGAAAGTTGAAATACTTTAAATACATTAAAAATTATCAAAACACAAAATTAGTTATTTTCAGAAGCTACTTAATTGATAAATTAATTTTCTAAAAATAACAATACATTTAGCGAAATCAGGGGTTCTGGATATAAATCCTCTAGACAACAAACTACCGCCTTAAGTATACTTCATTTATAGACATGAATATCAACCTTCTTCTATTTGCACACGGTCCTTAGTTATAAATTACTTTTTGGGTCCTGACCAATAATGCTGTTAGAATATTTCTTCTTCATATGAAAGGAATCAAAACTTTAATTGCTTGAAACACAGAGAAAAATGTAGTAGCTATTTTGTCCAACCAACATTATATACTTTCACATCAAGGTTCATCTTTTTTGTAATACCATATGTTTACACTGCCAAATAATATTTGATTAAAACGAAATAACCACGATCACTCGTCAACAAAAGATACTAATACAGTGCAGTGAAATGAAATAAATAAATAAATTACACATTAATTGTAAAGTGATGGTTTGTGTTTTTAAGTGCACTACTCGTATAAGGTTCATTAATCAGATAATTATAAAGTTTTCATGGTGAAATAAGATGGTTGTAAAAGTTATATATAGGTGCATTTTTATCCACGCCAGCGCCCTTGACACTGCTTAACGATTACGGAAATTGCTGGGACCAATGGCTTCACGTGCCCTCCGAAGCACGGTTGCCGCTCATAGAAACTTTTATATTAAAGAATTACAGATGGTGTGGTTAGAAATCGTTACGTCAATAGGTGAAGATAGTATTATGTGGTGCATTTAAGATGGCTGTATATATATTAAGAGAAAAAATTAAAACATTTAATTTTTCTTCACCACGAGAAAGTTGTCGTGGAGTGCAATAAATAAATTACATACCAGCTTTAAAGATTTGTATCTCTATGTGCACTGCCCGTACAAGGTTCATAGAAAGCGGATGTTGTGAAAAATAATAAATTACTGAATATGGTAATTAATGGAAGTTCTCGTAATAATACAAGTAAGTAGGTAAATAAGATAGTATTCAGTTGTGCATCAAAATTTGAACATATATTTAATTATAATAAATAAGACAAATTGGAAAAGTAAACTATATTTAACTATAAAATGTGTTTCTGTATTACCTCAACTCCTCCGCACTAACTGACAAATAACTGAAAAATAACATTTAAAATTTAGTGGAGCTCCCTAGTACTGTCGATCACCTAAAGGTCGAAAAAATATATCGGAATAGCATTAAAAGCGTAAAATAATTATTAATAACCAATGCTAAATGGTCCAGAACTGTCTTAAGCAGTTTCCTTAGTGTTATTCTAAGTTGAATGTAGTCAATACTAGCGCTGTTTATTGTCATTTGTAACATTTATCATATACTTTACCAGATCTCATTTATCGGTCGTATGATAAAGTAGTGAAAATGTTTGAGCATGAGATTTTTGAAGATATCTGTTGAAGATGTCGACATGCCTATTGCTTAAATGTTGTCGACACTGTTTTCTAAATTTGAGTTTGCAATATAAGTTAGAAGGGCTGATTAAATTTCTAGAAAAATTAATAAAGTAGAACGCGAAATATCCGGTCAGTTTTATTTAAGAAACCAAAAATATTTAAACGTCAACTTAAAACAGCTCTTGTAAATTTTCAAGCATTAGAGCCAAAGCTAACTCTTTTCGAAAAACAGCTTTATGCGAATGCTTAGCTGGTTATTTATTTTATGAAGATAAATTGTACTAAAAGTTAGTTGGGAATAATATTTGTATAAATGTAATTTCTTTTGAACTGGTAGTAATACTTACTCAATTGAAAGTGTTTGATAGCGTTGGATGTCTATATACATCCAATTTTTTACTATATATTGAGAGACTACTATTAAATAGATGTTAAAATTTAAAGTCAAAGCGTTAAACAATGCACACTCAAATAAATTGAATGATTAATATCCAAATATACGTACCACCTGATCTAGTATCTAAGGGAATCTCAAGGGAGCTTTCCAAATTTAATAGACACTCAACTTTATAATTTTAACACAAATCTGTAAACATTCGACATAATTACAGATGATGTGATGATATAATGTGAAAACTAACACACCAAAGAGCTAAATTTTACGCCCAAATTTTTTACCACTTGCACCATATCGTGTTTATGCACAAAATTGTTGGGTACCTTTACTTTCATGAAAAAGCGGTTTTCTGCAATTTATGCATTTGGATTAGACTTATTTAGTGTTTTATTTTGTGATTAACTTGGATTAGAAAGTTGCTTATAATTCATTAAGTCTGACAAAACGTTTCAATGGAATTGTTGCCAAATATAAAGCTTATACACGTAGAAAAACGTCGGTGACGTGCTTTTTCGTTGGTTTGTCATTATGCTAAGTTACTTGTTATTTTATCTTTGCTTTTAGTTATTCATGTATGTATATATTTTTTTATTAATGTAAAACGTCAATAAAAACAATAATAATTATTTTACAGTAATCTGTAATCTATTATAATTAGATTTGTAATTAATTATTAACTTCCAGCCTCGCTGTATTCACCTATATTCACTTATCAAACTTCACAAAGAGTATTATCCAATTTGATGGCAGAAATATTTATGAACTACATCGAAACACAAATAAGTAACCACCCCTTATTTAACAATTGTGTTTATTGGTACCGTTATGTTGATGACATATTAATTTGCTTTAAAGGTACAGTTAGACAATTAAAATCGTTTCAAGACCACATTAACACCATACACCCTAATATAAAATTCACAACAGAAATAGAAAAAAAAATCCATTAATTTTTTAGATTTAACGATTTCGAATAATAAAGGTTGGCATGAATTTGCAATTTTTCACAAACCTACGCACACAGATACTAATATACATAAAAGTTCTTTTCACCCCTGGTCACAGAAGTTATCAGCGTATGAGTCAATAATACATAGATTAATTAATGTACCGATGAATAAAACTAACTTTGAATTAGAACTTAATAGAATCTACACGATAGCTAGCAATAACGGCTATACAGTAAATTTAGTAGACAATATTCTTGCACGAAAACGAAAAAAGCAGGCTTTATCGTTAATTTATCCAAAGACAAGAAAATTCAGATAACAAATATAATGCTTTCACCTATATAGGACATACATCAATAAAAATATGTAAACTAATTAAAAACGTTAAAAATGAGTCAATAGCATTTAAAACTAATAATTCAGTTCAAAAATATATTAGAAACGATAAAGATAAAACGGATAAAAGGTTGAAATCGGGGGTCTATATGTTGACTTGTGAGTGTGATAAGGTATATGTGGGTCAGACAGGCCGTACTTTTGAACAGAGGACCGGGGAACATGAAAAAAGTTATATGGGTAAAAAAACGGACTGTACTTTCGCAAGGCATTGTATAGATGAAAAACACGAATTCAATAGAGATTTAAAAGTTTTACATATACAAGAAAAAGGACAAAAACTTAATTTTTTAGAAACCTTAGAAATTAATAGATACAGTAAATTAGGTCGTGCTTTAAACGATCAGACTCAGTTTAATTATTCCCCGTTGTTACAATGCTATAGTTTATAAAATACCCCCCACTTATATCCCACGCTTTTGTGACACTATATATTATGTTGTAATAATTTTGTATATTCAGTTACTCATCACCTGATGAAGCCAAAGTTTGGCGAAACGATATTGTAGTGATATTATTAAATAATTTTTGAAACCAAGTTTACGTATTTTATTTATTCAGTTAAATATGGAGTTTCAACATGAATCAGCCTCATCAATTAACTATTTAATTCAGATGTGTATGCAGACCAAATGTGAAGGTGAGTAACATGTTACATTTACATCGCAGGCAGTTCTAAACGATGCTTATGTCAAGAAGCCTAGATCCATTAGAAAAAAGGGCAAAAAACAATAAAAGGAGACACAAGAATCGTGCGTCTAAGCAGAAAAACCAAAAGAAATTTAGAAAAGAGTTACAACACTGCGAAAGGTAAAGAAGTTCCATCGCGGGAGTGTAAAGCATTGTCTAATTGTAGAGTGCACTGTCAACAAAACTTTAGCACTGCTGTTAGGAATGCAATATTCGAGGAATATTGGGCAATGGGAAGTCATAACAAAAGAGTGCAATATCTTGCTAGTCTTATAAATTCGACCGAAAAAGGGTATCTAAGATAAAAATATGATGAGTCAAAACAAAAGAATCATAATGGCAAAGAAATGAAAAAATCAGGTTCAAGTGTGATATTTTACTGAAATGAGATACCTATTAGGTATGTATTTTTGTTACTACCAATTATTACTGTTGCATCGTTCTTTTCTATAAGTATTTGTCCTATGCCGAAAGCACTAATATCGAATGAAATATCTCCCATCCATCTCTCTATATTACTATAAATTGTCAATAAAATGAAAATGTACTCTCACATGTAAGTATAAGAATAACAATAACAAGTTTTTTATATTTTAAAAATGGTCCTAAAGGGTCCTCGCTAGTGGATTTGTTAACAATGGCAAAATAGCAGATTTTAGAATCCAGATATTTTTGTTGATTTTAAAGATGGAGAAAACCTTTCAACGTCAACTTATGAAGAATTTAGTAATCTCCCCGGCTGAGGAATCAAATTTAGAAAAAAATTATCGGATTACAGAAAATTAATTAATATGTCAAAATATTAAAAACCAGTTTTCTCAAAAATCCTTCGGAGGAGATTTGTTTGCTTGGGTTCACGTTATAAATTGAATAGAAAACTACCCGGCTGTGCACTTATTTTTCGTTCAACTATTCTTTACTTTGTTTAAAATGAATATAAAATAAATTAAAATTAGGCAACCCACATTACAATGAATTGTTATTCTGCTAAAATATTTCCCGCAGTTACAAATGTGTAAATAGTTGGTCATAAATGAATTTTTATTCGCTTAGATATTGAGTTATTATTTCAAATATTTACTATATGTTCCCTATGTGTAAAAGTACTCGGACATCCTTGGCTGATTAAATTATGTGCTATGCAACCAATATTACATTTCCCATTCACTAGCGAGGACCCTTAATACAAAAAAAAATTAACACAATTGCTACATTTACTTATGTCAGGAATGACATTCAATTTGACAATTCGGTCTCCCAACAAATTTTTTGAAGTTTATACTAATAATAAACGTCAATTAAGTTTTAATGTGATGTCAGTTTGTGAACAAATTTAAATTGGACGTATATACAGCGTGCGTCAAAAGTTTTGAAAATCGGGCATTATAAAAAGCATCATGACAATGCTTGCGTTTCATAGGAAATTGTAATAGAGCTGTAAGCGGGTGAAAAGGAGCTGGGGTTCAAGCTCGGAGAGATTCACAAATTCTATTTTACATAAAAACTATCAGTTCTATTAACTAAGATTAATAAACATTATATATAAGCACTAGAAGTACAAGGTGCGTGAAAATTTAGAAAAAGAAGACGAAGCGGATGTAAAATCTAGGTGGCTGTAATAGGCGATTAAGAGTTTGAAAAACCCGCGCGTTCAACTGGTGATTATCTAAATACTGTTCATCTTAATATTAAATTTACTCTAGAAATAGAAAATAATGGTTCGATTAATTTTCTAGATCTTACGATATCACATACATACACTACAATACATGCCACATCCTTTCATTCTATGAAACACAAATTAGCTGCGTATGCTTCTATGATACACAGACTTTTAAACACTCCCCCTAATAAAACTAATTCTGATATAGAATTAGACAGAATTCACACTATTGCTAGAAATAATGGATAATCTTCTGATAATATCAACAGCATCTTCCTTCACAAACAAAAAATAATTACACGTTCATTAATATATCCTAAAAAAGTAATAAAAGATCCATTACATTATTCTTCCGTAACTTACATCGGTAAAACATCAGATAAAATTTGTTCTCTAATCAAGAAAGCCTCTAACACTGCCATAGCATATAGAACTAATAACACAGTCGAAAGATTTAGAAAACAGTAAGGACAAATCGGGCAAAAACTTGGTTCAGGTGTCTATAAATTAACATGTGAGTGTAATATGTCATACATTGGCCAAACAGGACGAATCTTTACTCAACGGATATCCGAACATAAAAAAAGTTATAGAGATAGGAAATCAGATTCTACCTTGCTAATTATTGTATAGAAAATAATCATAATTTTAATAATAACTATAAAATCCTGCATATACAAGAAAAAAGTAAAAAACCAGCTTGAGTCTCTAGAAATTTCTAGGTACAATAAATTAGGATTAGCATTAAATGACCATACTGATATATACTTTCTTTAAATTTGTAACCTTAGGCTTAGTATACATATCTTGTACATTTTGTAAATTTATCATTCATTCATACACCTGATGAAGTCACTGTGTGACGAAACAATATTGTGGTGAAATTACTATTAAATTTATTTTGAAACTTAAAATATCACATTTTATTTTTACTACGATATACCTCTTTGCACGCGAACAAAATCAAATTTATTAGAATCTTTAGAAATCAATAAAAACGGAACCTGGAATAATTCACCAAATAGCCAACTAAGTACACACAGATACCCATTGATAATTTATTTTTATTTATTTTTAAAGAACATAATTTTAATTACTATCCCCCCCCCCCTTTTTTTTTCATAATATAGTAAGTATACTCACAATATTAATTATAGTTATTAAAGATAATTACAGATAAAGAATATTATTACTACGATCATTATTGTATCTTCTTTTAATCTTACTTAACAATTTCATGAATGAGGAGATATACTTTTGTTTTCTGAATACTAATGAATTTCAAGCAATTCACTTTTCATAAAAAGGAATAATATTTAACTCATGGATTTGTCTAATATTCAAGTATGTAGACATTATTCAAATAAAAAGAAAAGTCTTATGTTAAACTTCGTGCTTATTTTTAATTAAAGATTTGAATCTCTTGCACTTCACATTCCTTAAGTTTTATTTTTCTGAAAAACATTGAAGCATTCACACACCTCGCTCCCATCATCAAATCTAATTACTACGTAATCTCCGACACATTCCGCAAGCTCCGACAAACTATGTATAAGTGAGGGAATACCACAATATTCCACCAGTTCATGTTATAGTGTTCCTCTTCAACCGTTAGAACTCTGGAGTTTCCAGAACGACCACCGGAGTCGGTAACGGTGTAGTTGGTCGCTTTTGAGTATTCGAACAATTGTGGATCGATGAAGGATGTGAAGTGGCATGTGACGTCATCACAGTAAAAGGGGACGCGTTCTTACTCAACCGAGAAACTCGTCGCTTCCAATGATGTAGTATTATTAGATACCTGCTTTCATGGTTCCCTACCTAATCCTTATAATTTCGAAACGTACGAATGTGATAAAGAAAGTGCTTTTGCTTTCCTGCCGAGAAAAATGGAATGTTGAATGTCGATCGGGAATATATTTTTTATTCTTAAAATACATGCTGTAGTTATAAACTTTTTAATTTAAATCAATATTTCAAGGATACGCAAATATTGATTATATGTTCACAGAAAATTGAATGTAGGTTTAGGTCAGTAATTATACTATACTAATTAAAATCAGATTTGAAAAATAAATTACTTACAGAACATTTTCTTTGATTATATAAATTGTATTAACCACATGACTTAATGTGTGGTCCAAATTTTGAAAAGAAGACTGTATTTAAATTTTGTTCTAAAATAATTTTAGGCACTCTTGTACTATTCATAAATTTACTAGACGACTTAATTTCAATTTGGTTCACTTTTGTATCCATTTTATATGACTAGATAAACTTTAGCGGTCAGTTTCTACCTGTAGATCTCGGTTTCCGGGTTGGAACAGCGTGAAGTTTGGCCTAAAGCTCGACGTTTCGTCCACTGTTGTAAGAAATATCCTCAGGGTGGTTACATGTAGATGTGCGTTGATTCGCTATAGCTTGAAGAATGCATTATTTAAGCTACTGATGTTGTGCCTTTTTTGCCTTGACTCGCATTCATATTTGCTAGTCTGTCTCCCACGTATACGATCGTCTATTTTGATTTACCAAATATTTAAGAATTCTCAAGGTAAGTATGACCATTTTTGATAACTGCTACAGTCCTGACCGTATCAGTCGGTGTTAAATCAGTTAATATGAGCTGCTTTTCAATAAAATTTACGATGAAAAGATAAAAGAAATTCTTTTGATCGATTGCCTATCAAGAATTTCTAAAAGGTTCCAAATTTGAAGCAACATTTAACACATCACAACTTAAAGAATACACAACATGCAATTCCAAGTTGCACGTTTTGACAAATCTATCAAAGAATTACAATTTTTATTCAACTGAACGTTACCTAGACCTAGCTCGTATAAAATTAATTAAAGGAAGTAAGGTTTTTGCAGTCAAATAAAACTGCTCAACAATTAAAGTGATACTGCAAACTTGTTTCTCGATTATTGTGTCCTTAGCTGTAGATGTGTAAAAGTACAGTCCAACGATAAGAGAGAGGGGGGGGGGAGGAGAGAGAAAGATAGAGAGAGAGGTGGGGGAAAGGTGAAATATTACAAACGTAACTGTTTTTTTTTGTCATGAGTCTCTGTTTCAAATTTTAAAAAAATTCTAAAACGATTGTTCCAAATTACACTTTCCATTCCTTAATAATTCCGAGTAGTTAACATGTATATATAAGACAACGGCAATAAAGATTATGCAAGACTCTAATTAACACGTATCTTCATTTCTATTTAATATACTTAAAGTTAAATTTAATTTTAAGTTTATTTAAATAATATTTAACGAAGAACCGCCTGCTACATCAATTAACAAGATCTATTTAATATACAAATATGTCAGTTTTAATTCAATAATATATACAGTCCGTTTTGACTTGTCTAACAATGACCGCTTTGAAAACGAATACTACACTACGCAACTATAATACAATCATGCCAAACGCAATCGAAACTGATTGACGAAGATTTAGATGATTTAGCACTCTTATGTGATTGCTCAGAGAATACACATGAGGGTGAAAACAGAAAATTCGATAAGAGACTTGAGTATGTCTATCTCAAAAATTTCACTAATAAAAGCGGGTACCCCTGCTTTTATTTGTTATTCTACAAAACAATAAAGGGTGATTACTAAAGAAGAAAAAATATTAAAACGGCAAAATAAATATATGTATAACATTTCGATAAGACCAGCGTTGGTAACATCAATAATACAAAAGAAGGAGAAGAACTGAAAGCAAAAATTAGAAAAATAATAGAAATAATGCTAGTGCTAATATGAGAGATGAAGGAGATACCAATCAAAAAGGTGCGAAGGAAAAGAGATAAAACTAGATACAAAAAATGTTATAATAGTGTATATAATTGTCAAAAATTCAAAATCAGAAGAAAGCCAACAGATATGACTATAATATCATCCATCTGGCCAAATCTCTAAGTTGTTAATGTTTTCTGCTATGTGTTGGTGCATACCGAGAAGAGAATAAGGCTTTAGAAGACAATGCAAGGACATGAAGGAAGAAGCAAAATAACAAATGTAGTCAACTAATAATATTTGTAAAAGTATTAAGAAAACGTGAAATTATATATCTCGGCAAATAGATTTCAAACCGCTTGGTGTTAACCAAAGTCGAAGAGTTTAAACTACCTGGTGATGATAGCGTTGATTGGACTATCTTAACGTGTTAATAGAAGAATTTCAATATACATAAGATAAGCGCTGCAGAGTTGAAACATTAATCTACTCTCAATAAGGAAGAAAAGAAATCAAGAAGGAATCTCATCTAAAGTGCCCAAATGATAATTACATTGGTTTGGATGCATCAAGAGAATGAGACTGAAACAGAGTTATGCAGGTTAAAATTTATTAGACGAGAAGGTCAAATTGAAGAAAGGAAAAGATACAAAGGATTCAACACTCTTACAGATAATAATACGATAATGAATAAGAAGACTTGAAGATATAACTAGAAAAAGAGTGAATAGTAATAACGATGTAAATCAAATGCCGTATCTCTAAATTGTGTAAAAGAGTAGGCGGAAAAGAAGAAGAGTGTATAGTCCCTAAACGCCTAATCGAAAATTAAGTCAATATTATTTTAGTTTTTATGTAGCCCGCTTGTACATTGCCATATAATTGGTCTAATTAAGATAGGGGATAATTGCTTTGGATTAAAAAAAAAATAAAATCGTATATGACATTAGATTATAGGTAATGCTTATAATTGCGCATTGGACTATGACCACTTAATCCGATCTATTAGTCAGGAGATATTTATTTATTTTATAAAATTCTTTATAATTTTAAAAGTATTATGTGAAGCATCAATTGCCCATTTCCAATTATTTTGTCAGTAATGTGTAAATATTGATTTCATATTTTCTTTAGAGGCATACAAGTACCTCATAACATCTCTAAAACAAACGTTTACTTTTATCTTTGCCAAGTTGGAAGATTTTTATTATATATAATATTCTTTTCTGAATAAATGGATATATTACGCCATTTTTCAAGAAAAGTTTATTTAAAATAATAGGAAATAAAACATTTGTATTACATTAGATTTGATTATACTTAAACTTCTTACTGTTATGTGGAGTATCATTTCAGCATTGGTTTAGAAATCTAGAGAAGCGTTGAAGTGTGAAACGTGAAGTGACAAATCACCGGAGACGTTAGTTTTGTTTGGTTTGTTGTAGTCGTTTCCGTTGTTCCAGTGCAACACTTGTCGCATGGTGGGTGAATGTGAACAGTTGCAGTTTAAGATCAAAGTCGTGTTATGGTAATTGTGAATCCAGCCGACGGAAAAAGAGAATTGTTTTCTACTCGTAGGAGCATTCAGGCGAATAATAAAATGACGTACCTGAAAAATTGCTTTACAGAAATATGAGAAATAAAATTTAACCCATTTCTGTTGTTACAATAATTAAGAAGATGCTTTCTTAATAAATTTTTCTTTTAATGAAAACGCACTCTTTTTGTTATTTCACCGAAGTCAACGACGATTATTCCTATCCAGTGCTTTTAGCTAATGATACAAACAAAAATTTGATATTAGATATGCATGTATATAAAATTGCTTCGCTCCCTGAATTAATCTACATCGGAGAGATCCATTCGTCAGCATCAGTTCCTTTTTTGCTTTTTTTCTCAATAATAAGCCGTTGCATGTTGAAACCAATTTATAGGGCTTTTCTACGTCTTTTCCAGGTCAGATTTTAGAAACCTTTCGTAGTAAAAATTTGTCTCTAGTTATTTATGTCTATCGATTTTCATTCATTC
This sequence comes from Amphimallon solstitiale, assembly GCA_963170755.1. Taxonomy (NCBI): domain Eukaryota; kingdom Metazoa; phylum Arthropoda; class Insecta; order Coleoptera; family Scarabaeidae; genus Amphimallon; species Amphimallon solstitiale. Next base: position 69,467,420 of record OY720675.1, read on the forward strand.
TCGTAATAAGAACATTGCCATATTTTTTTGTCAATATATGTATATGTTTACATATATTTGCCAAATATTAAACCTTTTTATCATATTTTTGTTTTGCACAGATTTAACACTATTTAGTTAGAATTAGTATGCTATCCCGAATAAACATGTAGTCTTCCAGTATAACATCGGAAAAACGAGATATTTCCCAATTAATACAGAATAGCAAAAATAATATCTAACAAAAATTAAGAACCGATTTTATGTTGAAGTGAAATGTGAAGTTGCTACCGGAATTACCAAACTGCAAGAAATTGTGTCAACTGTGATGTCTGAATCATCGCAATTCACAGCATACTTGCCAGAGGAAATTATACGAGGTATTGATTTTGGGAGTATTATGCATGACGAAAATGCCACTACGGGGTATACAATCAATCAGGTATTCTATAAAAGTATCATTGAACGCTTGAACAAAAATCTACTAAGAAAAGTCCTGCACTCTGGCGAGGCAAGAATTGGATACTTATATATTTTATGTGCGTTTCCAGTTTTTGTCAAAATCCACAATTTTTGTTTTTCTGTAACCCACCTATTCTCCCCCCGTCAACTTCTTCCTGTTTCCTAAATTGAACGCTTCCGTGAAAGGGATGTGACTGGACTCTATTGAAAACAGACAAAAATGTTTCAGACAGAAATATAGTCCAAAAGCGAAAACACCGTTGTAGTCGTTGTGTTCAGTCAGAAAGAGATTATTTTAAAGGCGATCCATTGCAATAACCTGTCTAAAATTATACGCCCATTCATAAAATTATTTAATCACACCTCGTATATTCTCATAAAACAATTTTAGAGTAATGGCTGCATTTCTGACGAATAGAAAATGATGCTTGATAATAATTAAAATATTTTTCTTGTTTCCTATGCAATATTATTGCTATGTATAATAATGGGTACCCTAATTTCTTTGTGCTTTACTTCCCTCTTTCTGTTAGTGTATATAATTAAATTAAGTATATGTTAATATTTATCAAGTAGAAAGAAGTTAAATTGTCCACATTTATATTTACACCATTCCACAAACGAGCCAGAAAAAACGAATGAAATGCTTTTATTTACTTTCTCAATATTTTATTTTGTCCGATATTCACTTCTCTAAGGGCTGAGCATGCAATTCAAATAAGCCACCCGATAAAATTAAATGCTGCAGTTACAAATAAGCCATACAATAAAATTAAATGCTGTACAAATAAGACTGCCCTTATACACTCCCTGTAATTACTGTCCAGTTAATTGGTTTCGTTTCTAACTACGAAATTGTATATATATCCATAGATAAATTACTTCCGGTTTGCTTCTCATTACATAAGAAATTCTAAAAAAAATTGTCAAAATTGAAAATTAGCTATTGAGACAAACAAAATAGTATATATATGTAACTCTAATTATAGCACTTTTTTGTGGATAATCCTGACTGCTTACAGTGTTCATATACAAGTTTTTAATAGAGCTTTAAAGGTTTAGTTGTTGGAGACCAATGCTGTAAATATGTTTAAAACGTATATAATAATACTTTTGTATCGTGTGAATTTAGTGAGTATGTGAAATTCAATATTTTATGTTCAAATCCAATTTCATGCAAAACAGAGTATACAATTAATTAATGTATGTGTATGTGTATATATATATATAATAAAAAAAGGGAATTACGGGAATGCGGTCTGTATTACTAATTAAAACTCAATTGTTCTACTCAATATTTCTACATTAGTTCAATGTCTTCATCAGGAGTAACGCTAAAATGAACATAATGACATGAAAATGCAATAAACTCTCCTATTTTAAAATAATGTCTTAAAATAACTTACAACACAGTCACTGGACACAATCACAACAGAATAAACCGGAACTACTCTAAATATCAATTTCATTTTATCGTTATACGACATTACAACACTTTAAAAATCTATATATCTTCAAACCGCGTTCGAAAAGGAATTATACAAAGCAGCAATATTGTCACGAGGGTCACATGCAATTTTTTTCCGGGATTATACGTCATTTCTACATTTTTACCAAACTACAAGAAGTAAGTGCGAAACCTGAAGGCCAGAAAAAAGAGAGGAAACCACAACAAACACACAAAATAACAAAAAAGAATCGTATTTAAAGATTTAATATATTGATATAAATAATACTCAGTTTGTCCGTATCTGATTTATAATTAATACTTTGCTTGTCTTTGTTAATGTGATAACAATAGACTGTTTTTGGAGGGAACAGTCTATTGTTATAATTATCTCTTACAGCCCACACCTCAACATGGGACCTCAAAACGTGGACATCTCGAGGTCGAAAATGTTCATCATCAAATACTTTCTTACACTACGTACAAGAAAGTAAAATAGCTCTGTATGTTTTGTCGTTTATTAGCAACTCCTTAGCTTGTGTTATTGACACTACTTTCTCCATTCTTATAAATTTATTCAAACGTAAAATTTTCTTCTTTATATTGATTACCTACGTTTTATTATTTCCGGCGTATTCACTGAATTATTCATCTGTAATATATTGAACGGAACGTATGACTAATTATCACACATGCGACGTGTCGACATGCCGGTAATTTATGATTTACTTAATCCCTTTTATTTCGTTATCACATACTACACAATAAATCCATCAATCCCAATAATTCAATTAATAGATCTAGGGCGATCGTTCTACTGCATGAATTGGGGACTGTTTACATTAGAAATAACGAAATACATCCGAGACTCGATGTCGAATAAACATTTGACTTCCACTCGGTATTAATTACAGCGTTTGATTAATGTTCTACCTAATACTAATCCAATCACAAGAGGTAAGTTATTTCATGACAGTCCGTGTTCTTTAAAATATATGTCCACGTCAAGTGAAGCATAATGAAGTTATATATTGAATTTCTAAGATAAAATCTTCATCAAATTAAAATTACTCATTGCTGAAGATGTTTTGCTGAGAATACTCCATTATTTAGCTTCATTTACTTTGTTACTTCACTACGTACTTCCTTTCAATAAATATGTATTGTAGATTTTTATTAGTAAAAAGAATGCAAGCTATTTTCATCATAGTAGAGTATGAAATATAAATAGTATAACACAAACTGAAAATAAGTATTTATTGAAATAGTCAAAACATTAACAGAAAATAAAAACTTAATATAAATCTATTAATTGTAAAGCTTTCATTGTAAAGTAATTGTGTTGTTATTAAAATTTTGTTATTAATAAATTAAATATGAACTGCAATTTGACAAATGTTAAATGAATTGTTATTGTTAGTTTGCATATTATAATACCTTTAGAAATGTTAGCTACTATATATATTTAGTATGTTTTTGTTTGTGTAAATTGCAAATTAAAACAAATACTTTAAATTATCATAATGGTTAATGAAAAATACAACAATTAGACAAGACTGATGTACCTATCACAAATACAATCTATTTATTGTTGTTGAAATTTATTGTTCATGAAGGTGTGTCTATCAAAAAACAACAAACATTTTGCATTAAAAAAATATTCTTGTATATGCCTACAAAAATTCTGTGTTTTTCAATGAAGAAGTAAACGTACTTATTTTTTTTTACGGTAGAAGAATGACTAAAAGGTAACAAACATTTTTTTGCCACTTTCAAATATAGGTACATTATATAGATGTTCAAATATTATATAGACTTATGGATAGATTTTTCAATTGAAAAAAACTAGAAATAAATACTGGTAAAATTGAATGAATACCAAATTTGAAATTTAAGATTTAATTACAAACTAAATTAAACAATTAAAAAAAAGTAGTAAAAACAATGTTTCGGTTAATTGAATAATAAATTGAAAAAATAGGTCTTAGATTTTCAGTATCTTGCCTAAAACTAATCGAATTATAAAACTTATTAATAAAGCATAACATCAGAAATTTTACCCATCCATGTTCACATCAACGGGAGCAAGGTTGATTTTCTGTGTTTATATTTTTGTAAAACTAACCTTTAGTTTAAATGTATTTTTACTTTATCTACAGAAGGATAATCAGCTGGATATTTTATATATAAACATTTAAATTCGGTGAAGTATTTAAAAATGCTAAAAGATGTGGTTACAAATTCTTGGACATTTATCTCTTTAAAAATATTAAACTTTTTGGAACACTTTGTGGAGCACCAGGTTTGCCAACAGAGGTTCGAGCAGAATTCCTTTTTGTTTTGAACGCTTGTGCCCTTGGCGATGTAGTGCACGACACCCAGACTTAAAGCCCATGGATATTTATTTCTGGTCTACCGTACCATTTGACAGACTTTACCAAACACCAGGAAGCAGCCGTGGAAAACTGAAGTTTAATCTAGAATTCTAAAATGTTTGGAAGTAAATTGAAAATTTTTTTAAATAAAAATAAGAGTGTATGAAATCCAATTATTGTTTGTGTTGCTTGAATTTGAATATGTTTAATATTCATTTTGTTTGTTATCTTAAGAGTTTGTATATGTCATTTAATCTTCTACGTCTTCTTCTGATGCTTTTTGGTAATGACCATAAATAACGAATAGTCATAATAATGCTATATATGTACGATATTCTTCATATTTAGCAATTACTACTCAGCAAAATGCAATAAATTAGTAAGTTACAGCCAAAAATCTATGCCTACATTAAAGAAATTATTTTGAGGCATTTTAATTACACTTTTAAGAAGGAAACTTACGAAAGACAACATTGTAACTAAATTTCAATACAATCGTAAAGTAATACGAGACTTCCTTAAACGATATTGAAACATTTGATTTTCAGTTGTTTGAAATAGCACAGATGTCTCTTCATCTCTAACGATGGAAGAAAAATTAAATTAAATTATTATTGGAAAACACTTGGAGATAACTATAGGGAAGTAACTGGACAAGTTATACAAAATTTAATATAAAGACCATAAATTTTATTGTTCTTTCCTTTAAGCATTCACCATTCTTCCAACAGTAGTAGTAAATTAGTGAATGCATGTTTAAAAAACACTGGCTGACGTTGCAATTACGTCAAAAATACTGAGTGACAACCAACTCAGATTAACGAATATTAAAATAATTAAAACAAAAAAATCGGTATCCAAAGGAAAACAAAAATAAACTAGATACGTATTTTGGTAAATAAGTCTTCATCATCAGCCAAAAATCTGAAAACATTGTTAAAGTTGTGGTTTTTGGTTATCTTTGATGAATACACTTTAGCAAATTTTATAGTGGTTGGGCATTTCCGTTTGTATTTTTGTTTTGGACTTCAATCTAGTATCTTCACAAGATTTGAAATTTTAAAGTTATTTGGTTGACTAAAACAAGCATAAAGTTAGACAGAAATTGCAGCGTCTTATGTTATTAAATAATATAACGATTAATGATGTTTTATATTTACAATACTAATAAACCACAATTTATGTTAAAAAACATTTTTTTTGATTTTATCGAAAATGTATATATTTCTTACGTATATTAATATACCCTGTGTTGCATCGTCGACCTGAACATAGGAAATCCCATGTTAATTTTAAACGTGGTGAATGAAAGTTTCCCAGTTTATTTTAGAGAAAAACTTATTGAGAATTTTTTAAAGAACTCATAAAAATGAAGCGAATTGCAAATTTCGAATTGTTTTTGTCAAGTATTTTCTTAGATATGAACAATAATACACTAGCAAAATAAGCCGAAATTGTAATCCAGTCATAATCGAAACAACAATCAAGTCACTTGCAAATTCAAATAAATAAAAATGTCAAATTGACGTTTCGCGATAAGTCAAATTGACATTTCGCGATAATTTTGCTCAAAGTCAGTGCTAAGTTAAGAAATATGAATTATTTTACCACAGATGAAAAAGTTATTATGATTAAGTGGTATTATGGAGGAAATAGTCTACAGGGCGTAAGAGATATGTTTTCCGTGCATTTTCCCGATAGGCCGATTCCAAGTAAGGCGACCATTAAAAATGCCATTGAACGTTTTGAAGCAACGGGCACAGTAATTAAAGATGGTAAATGTATAAAGGAGAATAATGGTAGGGTTCATCAACAAAGAAACGAAAATGAATTAGATATCTTGCTTCAAGTCCAAGAAGAAAAACAAGTAAGCACGAGAATTCTTGGAGAAACAGTGGGACTACACTATACTACAGCTTGGCGCATTTTGAAGAAACATAATTTTAAATCATTTAAATATGCGAAACATCAAGAACTGTTGGTCGGGGATAGAGAGCGTAGGGTAAATTTTGCCTTTGAAATGATGGAGAGAGCAAATAACGATAGGGAGTTTTTAAACAACATTTGCTTTACAGATGAATGCACGTTTACTCTCAACAATGAGCCAAATGTTCAAAATTTAAGATGTTGGAGCCAGGAAAATGAGCACCTTTTTCTCTCTACGAGGACTCAATATCCACAAAAAGTTAACGTTTTTATTGGAATTTTCGGACATCATATTATTGGACCTCTTTTTTTAGAAGAAAATCTTTCTGCTGAATATTTTCTAAATTTATTACAAAATCAAATTGAACCTGCTTTAGAAGAAGTTGTTCGTGAAAATCAGCAAGTTTGGTTCCAGTTAGACGGATGCCCTGCGCACAACGCCAGGATTGTAAGAGAACACCTTCAAAATGCCTTTAATGGAAATGTGATAGGTCCAAATCAAACAATATGCTGGCCCCCCAGGTCGCCTGATCTTTCACCGAACTACTTCTTTATATGGGGACATTTAAAAAACGCTATTTATAAAAGTGTACAATATGAAAACTTGGATCAGTTAAAAAATGCAATATCTCTGGAATGTAGGAAAATTAATCAAAATCAGCTGAGTAACGTACGAAGGTCATTTTATGATAGCTTGGGGCAATGTTTAGCAGTAAACGGTGGGATATTCGAACATTTAATTTAGTTTATTAGTTCATTTTTTAATAATGTTTTTACTCCAATATGTAATGTAATAGGTATAACTTCGTATGTATTTGAGTTCTAGTGTAAAAGATATCGCATAATGTCAATTTGCCTTTTTTTTTAATTTGAATTTGCAAGTGACTTGATTATTGTTTCGATTATGACTGGATTACAATTTCGGCTTATTTTACTAGTGTATTATTGTTCATATCTAAGAAAATACTTGACAAAAACAATTCGAAATTTTGCAATTCGCTTCATTTTTATGAGTTCTTTAAAAAATTCTCAATAAGTTTTTCTCTAAAATAAACTGGGAAACTTTCATTCACTACGTTTAGAATTAACATGGGATTTCCTATGTTCAGGTCGACGATGCAACACACGGTATATGTATACAAATATAAAAAAGCGGGATGTACACATGTAATTAAATATATGTATGATGTCTAATATTACCTTACAAATGTTGAAACATTTAGAAAAAAAATCGAATATATGATTTAGTCGTAAGTCACATCCCCTTTTCTTTCTTCTTATTCCATCTAATCATCGGGGACGGTTCCCGGATTATTACAGCTCCATGTTCAAATCAACCTTGAAATAATCTGATACGCACTTAGCTCACCTTCCAACCTACTCAAACACGATTTCACCTTTAACGTTCTTTTGGATATAAACGAAACTCTTTCGCAATTTAAATGCGGAATTTTTTCAGTCGTTCGAAAGCATCAAAACTTTTCAAAAGTAGAAGATAAAAGTTCAGTCCCCTTTGATACGTACTGCCTTTTCCACATTTCCTTTGCTTTTTTCGTCGATGGTTACATTCTTTCTTAAACTTGAACATCTTTTATGTAGTGCAGTATTATCAGAGCTTTTTTCTCAGAGAGATACTTCTCATTATTACGGATGGTTTGTAAGGGAAAGGAATTTATAATAAAATGGTGCAAGCCATTTACATTGCGGTAGATCTAGTTAGTATTTTCAGTAAAGCAGAAACATAATTAAAGATTTATTCTTAAAAAACATTTACTGCAATTTTTAATAAGTTTTAATTTAGAAGACTAGTTCTATTATATATATATATCAAAAAAAGGAAATAACGCGTATACATTCAATAACAAGAAAGAGAATAATAACGGGTAAATTCCGCTGTAGAGCAACCGTAGACACGTGTGTGGGATGGCACGCAGGTTGGCATTAGTCTTCCTCGTGGCGACGTTAGTTGTTGTCTTCAAATTTAAGGATCTTCTAGCTGAAGCTACAAATGGGAGTCTGTCACCTGATGGTCTTCCGTATAGCTTACATCTCCGAGGTTATCCCATCTTATTCCTTGGCTACACCGTACTGATGACGACCAATAGTCTGAAACACGTGTCTACGGTTGCTCTACAGCGGAATTTACCCGTTATTATTCTCTTTCTTATACACACACACACACACATATATATATATATATATATATATATATATATATATATATATAGTAACGGTTTTCTTTCGTGACTGTGTGGAAGGACAGGAATTTTTTCGTGGGTATGCAGTCAAATTGACTGCATACCCACGAAAAAATTCCTTTTCAACTATATATATATATATATATATAAAACAAGGAAAAGAGAATATTGGGTAAAATCCGCTGTAGTGCAACCGTAGACACGTGTTTCTGACTAATTGGTCGTCATCAGTACGGTGTAGCCAAGGAATAAGGTGGGATATCCTTGGAGATAGAAGCATACACGGAAGACCATCAGGCGACAGACCACCATTTGCAGCTTCAGTTAGAAGATCTTCGGTTTTGAAGACAACAACTAACATCGCCACGAGGAAGACATTGTCAACCTGCGTGCCATCCGAAACCCAGGAAAGATAATCAATAAAGGAATTATCGCGGATACATAAAATAAAACAAGGAAAAGAGAATATTAGGTAAAATCCGCTGCAGATCTTCTAACTGAAGCTGCAAATGGTGGTCTGTCGCCTGATGGTCTTCCGTGTATGCTCTCCAAGGATATCCCACCTTATTCCTTGGCTACACCGTACTGATGGCGACCAATTAGTCAGAAACACGTGTCTACGGTTGCACTACAGCGGATTTTACCCAATATTCTCTTTTCCTTGTTTTATTTTATGTATCCGCGATAATTCCTTTATTGATTATATATATATATATACATATATCATATATTCATAATATCTATATCACACTGTTTGTAGTTACTTATAGTCAAAGCATCTAGTCTGAGTGCAAATCTGGTACTATCCAATTTTTATTCAATTTTACACTCAATCTGTTTTACAATTGGTTTCGATTATATATAAACTCGAATAGAATAATAGGAGTAAAGACTACAAAATATGGATCGAGCTTTTCTTTGCAATTATTTACTCTTTATAAAGCAACATTCCCTTATTGCTGCTAAAACATTCATCATTTCACTAAACATGTACAATTATATTCGTACGAGCTCGCTGTCACCTGTATACATGGTTCAACGGTTGTCGCTAATTTTTGGATAAATAAATGTGCCGATTCCTCGTCCCAAAACTGCAAATGTGTAGGTATAGCGTTTGATCAAAGTTCGCACCTTTTCCATGAAGCCGGAGGGAGCTCTGTTTATTAGAAAAACCTGGGATCTCATGCTAAATTCGAACTGTAGCAAGCTAAATATATTTTAGAGTTTAATATAATTATTTGCCGGCTTTAGCTACTTCAAGTGTATTTTGTTGCAAATTTGCTAGTCTGGCCTTCGTTTTTGGCTAAACAGACTTCTTACGGAATACTTATATCAACTGTGACTCTAAGTGGCACTTTGTTATGGTAATTTCAAGAAAAAGTTTTTTTTATCTCGCCTATTAAAACACCAAATACATATTGCGTTTGATTATTTCTTACACTGTTGAAATTATCACGTTCTATGCCAAAACTTACGCGTGGTTGCCCATCATTTCTTTTCTTCACGACGATTGATATTGATCGTCATGTGCTATTTCGATATACGTCACGTAGCTTTTGTACACGTTAGCGTTTTTGGAAAGCTTTGTACTCCGCCGATATGCCTACCATTTTTAAAGTGTCGTATCTTCGAAACCCGCACTTGGAACATTCGAAATACGAACGCCTATGGGATAGAAAAAAATTATACTGGATGGATCCACTCTTCGCAGACGTCGAAACCACTTGCCTTCGGAGAAGCTAGATAGCGGATTTTGTTATTTTTAACTTGTTCGTGCGGAGCTCTTTTCTTCCACAGTTTTGGCAGAAGATGCCTGTGTGTTTTTATTGTATCTAATACAGTGTAAGATGAATATTATTTTGATAAATCACGTCTTGGTATATTTGCAATATTGTCAGGTTGTTGGCAGTATCAGTTAAGTATTGGTTATAAAACCGGTTACAGATATTATGTTGATAATGAAAATCCACCTTGAAGTAATATCAAAAGGATAATGTCTATACAATTTAATAGGTGCAAACTTATTGTAATACTTGTTCTTGGTTGATATAAGAAATATCGGCAGACAGTAGTTATCCATTATTGAGAGATTGCTGGCAGAATAATTACCATAGGATAAAAAAAAGTATATAAAAGAAGATAATGTCATAAACAATAATTGTATTAACTTTGGAAAACAATATTTTTATGTAAGTACATTATTCATCATAGATATTTCATCACCAAGCGTAGATGTTAAGTACATTTTGAGACCATATATTAAGAAAAATGAGTTGTGAGCACCATCTCAATATTTTTATTATAATAAAAATTTTAAAATCGCTTTTCGATCAGAATGAAGGGTTACTGGTCTGACGTTTAAAATTCTTGTTGTACAAAAATTAATTTGAAGCCAGTTCTAAATACCTTTATATTCTTGATATATCTATTTACATTAATACATTGTGATTCCCCGTAGCAAACTACTCGCACGTACACAATATTAAACTGAACGAAGATAAATTGTCTAAAGTGTATGTAAATATTGTAATAATAAATATTAGTATTAGTTTCCTAGAAGATGGAATTCTTTCTACATTTTTTGTGGCAAATCATTTTGCGGTTAAATGTGAATTTTGTTAGAGAGAAAGTTAATTCAACTGAATTATACAAACTCGAAACACATGGGCATTAGTGCCTAAACCTCAAATACAATGGAATATAGTACCAGTTCAAACAGAATCTTTATTCTACTTATTATTATATTCTTGCCTTTATTACTATAATACTTGCAGCTGATAGTTGTTTCTTTATTAATATCAAAGATATTTACATTGTATGACCATCATATTCATTTGGGAGAATATTTGAAGAATATCGCAGAGTAAATATGCGAAGTAGTATAATGATGAGAATTATTCATATTGTCACAATCGGAAAAAAAAAATAATTGACCACCTGTATATTAATATTTAATTATACTAAGAACAGAATAATAACGCATAAATAGTTAGGAATGTCAAGTAACACCATATAGTAAAGTATTATAAGGTGGTGCGAAGTATTTTCAACCAGGGGCTTTTTCGACGTAGGAACATTTCCAATTTGATAAAATCAAAATTGGCGGAGTTACTTAAGTTGTTGACATTAATATGATTATAAGCATCTTCCATGACACGTGCGGCTTTCTCTAAAATAGGCCAGCGCCCAAAAAAAAAACCACAATGTAGTATGCAAAACTAAATTTCTTCCGCACCTAACATTTTCTTAATTGTCAGTAAATGTAGAATACGCGCAACCTGTAAAGAACAAATGTCGCTAGCTTATATTGCTTATATGAATAAAATACAACAAACTGTTAAAACTAATCCTAAGGAAGTGTTGAATTATATTCGTTCAAGACAAGGAACTTCAAGAATTCCTAGTAATATGGCATACAACAATTGTTTTCTGGATTCTCCTCAGGATATTGTGGATGAATTTGTTGACAACTTTTCCATAATTAGTTCTGACCTTAATTGTACTGATGTAAATGCTACTTTGGCTACATTCTCACTACACTCTGTCTCAGATCAGGACTTGCTCGAAATTATGGCACTTATGTCACAAAATACTACAGCGGGAAATGATTTTGTTCCGAGTTTCTTAGTTAGAGATGTTGGGCATATTTTTTGTAAACCTTTAGCCCACTTATTCAACTTAGCTACAAACACGCAGGTTTTTCCTGATATCTGGAAGCGTGCTCGAATATGTCCCATATTTAAGAGAAATGATCCAAAGCAAGTTCATAACATAAACCCATTGACATTCCATCAAATTTTGCCAAAATCTTAGAAATAGTAATTTACAAAGCTATTTATAACAATGTTCGCTCATATATGTCTCCATATCAGCATGGTTTCCTACCTGGTACGTAGGTCTGGAGTGACAAACCTAGTCACACTTACACAATATATATCAGAGCATTTGGATGGTCGCAACCTAGTTGGCGTCATCAACACTGACCTTTCCAGTGCTTTTGACATGGTTGGTCATGGAATTCTATTCAGAAAATTGTCTTCAATTTGAATCAGCTCTTTGTTCATACATTTGATGTAGTCCTACTTGCAAAATAGAATCAATTATGTTTTTCTATTATGATTATGAGTCTAATTGAAATTCCTAAATGTTGCTATATGAACTTTATCAAGAAACTGTCAAGTCTTGTATTTCACTATGATATTCATGGACAGCCTTTAGCTAAAGTAAATCTTGTAAGAGACTTGGGTGTACTTTGTGATTCTCGCCATTCTTGCAACGACCATACATTTCTTTATGCCTGGTTGCGTCCAAAACCTGAGATTCCTGATGGGTAGCTCTGGATACTTCGACGACATCTCTGTCCTTAGGACATTATAATATTCGTCTGTGGTAACTAAACTTGAAATTGCTTAGGCTCTTAATTATATTAGCTGTCAATTATCTTTAAGAAAAATACAACACCGCTTCCTAAAATATATTTCTTTTAAGATACACGGTGTCTATCCTTTCCGTGGAATACCCTCATCTTCTGCAGAGTTATAACATGCGTCTCTTGCTGCTCGCAGAAACTTCCATGCTGCCCGGTTTGTTTGGAAACTTGTCAACAATAAAATTGATAGCCCTATGTTACTATCTTACCTTAACTTCTTTGTTCCTTGAACGTCTTCACGTGATAATTTTTTTTTTTTTTTAATGGAAAACTTGGAATTTCGATTATTCGATTATCCAACGATGTAATTATTTTATATGCTTCCCATTTGATATTTTAGGAAAAAATGACTATTTGTAAAGCCCAATCAAAAATTATCTTCTTTCTTTAAATCACTTGAAAAAAAAAATTAAGAGTAGATAGAAGTGGTCTTAATCTATCCCTAAATTCGAAATCCGAACGCCGGTACAATTTAGTTCTCGCCAAAAAAATGTCGAAGTATGGCTTAACTGCGAAGAAAAACCGTTATAACAGCGAAACCGCTAAAGTTACCGGTATGACGTTACATAAGAAAAAAAGTACTCTCCATGGGCTTTCCGAATCAGCCATAAAATATATATTGTTCCATTAAAAAAAACATTGGTTTGATACGCCACTGGAATACGGCACGGCACTGATGACCAAAAATATTAGGAAAATTGCGATTGTAATTATGGACAATTTTTCTCTTAGACTTTTTTCGATATAGTGTATGATAGAGGAGCTACAGTCCGAGGCATCTTAAGTGCTACACCCTGTATACGGGCCATTAGTAATATAATAGTAATTATTAAATTTTGTATATAGTGTTAATACAAATTATTGTAGCGGATAATACTATTAATTATTCATATTATATTATCACTTATAAGAAAAGTTGTTTTTCACTCAAGGGGTAAATTGTACTTTCGAGGGGATTACAGTTGTTTTGATTAATATTTGACGTTTGATTTTTCTGTATTCCTTTTCGTTGTATGAGCCTTTTTCAAATTATTTGAAAGTACTTAACTTTTTACACAGATCAAAACTCTATTGTTACATAAATGTTAAAGACATTGTATTATAACCACTGCATTATATCTGTATTATAGAGGCAATTAACTGGATTAATTAGTATTAATAAAACTTATTATAACTGATATTATATTTTTTCTATAATATAGATTGCATTAGATAGTTTTCTCTATGCGGAATATATTTTAATTGTATTAGATAGTGTCCCTTTCTGAGATAATTATACACGCCGCCGTACCAATTTTCTGATGTAAAAGTATAAATTTGTATAATAATGTATTCAATTATTGTACATATTTTAAAGTTTAAGTACTAAATCATTATAATTAATTTAATTAACAAATAATTATTACGGTCAGCAGATAATTACTCATTGAAGCGAACCATTGAGCACACGACACGATATCATCCGTTTACTAGCCATCAAATACTAGGCGCCTTTAAAGTTTCTGACCTAGACACTTCACCGCTACGAACTTCCCACAAATTCAATTAAATTATTAATTAATTTCTGTTAAACGCAACAGTTTCAACAACATAATCGTCTCGTACATTCCTATAAAGAATCTGCCCTCGGCTACGTCTTTGGAAGTTTTGTTGTTTCTGATATCGTGCCTCATACATTCAGTACCTCTACCACAGGGGAAGAAGAATGTGCAGGAGTGATAACTGCTGTGGGCAATACGTTTCAGGCATCGGCTACTTGTTAACACGCGTGTTACACAAGCAAAAGATAGAGCAAAGGATAATTGAGAAAACCTATCGACGTTCATCCCTGACTCTAATTTGATTTATCGTGGGTAGGTTGACTACACATGTTTTCCAAGTTTCCTTATGTAAGTATGAAATCAATACTAACTTGTACCTGATGTATCAGGATAACTAGTTCTCAAAGAAGTCGTTCTGAATATATGCCTGTACCCACCTAAAAAATGTCAATAAAGTTTCGAGTTATAGGTTATAAATCGGTTGGTTTATGGAAAGTGTTTCACTAATTATAGATGTTTAATGTTAAAATAGTACAATAACATCTCGTATGTTGTAATATTCTAACTTTGTAACAGTCGTTATATTTTGGCAAACATTCATTTTTATTAAGTTTATCGGAATTCTTATTATTTCATTATACAATTTGTCAATGTTTAATCCATTTAAATCATATATAATACAATGTAAACCATAATTATTAGTTAACCCAAGACACTAGGTATAATATACTAAACAATAAGGCATATTCATTTATAAATTGAATATCAGGTGATAAGATATAGACATTTTCTCGAATATAAAAACGCCGTTCATGACGTTGATATAGTTCTTCTGCATCCACGGCATCGTTTAATCTTGATTCACAAAGGAAACATTCATCTACTCCAATTTTACTATTAGTAATCAACATAATCCTAATGATATCAATAATAATTAATAAATCATTAACATTTTATTTGTCACACTGAAACGAGCTTCAAATAAATTTGTTCATTAATATTTGTTAAGAATATAATTAGATATGGAGAGATATATATTTTCATCTTTTGTTATGTCTGTATTATATTTACTTCACATGAAAGAATAATTAAAAATAATTATTTTGTCGATTAATCTGTCAAAATGTGTACGCAAAGAAGAAAAATGACAAAAAAAGATAGAAAATTATTTATTAATAGGATTATTCCAATTGACAACTCCTGTTTATATGTATTACAAAAGCCCTTTCCCTGCTTTAAAATTGATTAGATAGATTATGGATACAAATTGTTTACATACCAATTCAATCAGAGGCACTTGTCCGCGGTGGGATTTGTCCGGACACAAATCGTCTTAGCCCGAAAAACTTATGATACAAATTTTTCGAGTATATACCGAGAAGGATAGAATAGAAGGAAGAGGCTATTCTTTATAAAAGGTCGAACCACGAGGGGTGTGTTCATATCCGCTTGGTTATGACGTAATGGTTTGATTTGACACAATAAACATTTTCTAAAAAGCTACAAACTAACAATGAAATACATAACTACCGAACGAGAGGACACCCACATAAGAATAAAAAAACGCAGAATAGTAAGATGCGTCCAAATACCAACAGCAGATGCAATAAAGGACTACAACAAATTAACAACAAAAATAATAAAACATGGAGTGTCATAACTTTCACAAGGAAATCAAGAAGAGGATATTGAAAATATAAATAAAATCGAGAAGAAACCTGAGAGACATCCAGAAACAAAAAGAAGAAGAACAACACACAGGAGCCCTCAATACCGCTCATGCGGGAAACTGGAAAAAACCAGGATCTTGCAATGAGGCTGAGGACCGAAGGGGGCATGTTATGTACAGTATATGTGTATATGTATATACCGTAGTCGTCAAGTTTTAATTTCGGTTTACACTTTTATCGCATGAAGAATATGACCTTATAATATGCAGCGATGCCTGCTTGCTAACAGTGGTGGGAGAGCAACGCAGTGTCGATGTCGGGGGACCCTCACGCGAGTGTACTGTCTTGGCAGTCTCGCTTATGTTTATCTTTAGTTTATTTCGTCGTTATTTCTACTTTCGTATCAGAAATTAAAATATGTCGACTACGGTATGTATCTATGTGTATGTACGTGTTTTTTTTTTGAAAAAATGTTTACTTTAGAAAAAAATATTTGTGTTCCAGTTGTAACCTTGTAAATAAAAATGTGGTCAACAGTACATCTACATTGAAAAAAATTGGGATAAAATTTGCATGTAGAATTACACCAATGTTACAAATTTACTGAAAATTTAGAGTGGTTTTGCATTCATGATGGATTTGTTTTGTGAAATTTTACATTGAGGGATCATTTTCTCTGAAACTATAGAATTTTATAATATTACATTAAAATTACACCTGAAAAACAAATAATTGGTTAATTATATCATGGTGATGGAACATTACCCAGTAAAATGATGTTGTTATTGGCAAAATACAGCACGAACAATGTGAAACTCCCGCCAAGATGTGTGGGCAGTTAGCATATAGAGAAGATGACGCATACAGGTTCGTTCATGTGGTTTACAGAATAAATGCATTTGATCCATTTGATGCAGTGTCACAGTTTATTTTTATTATAAAATATAAATCGGCTATTCACAAGTGCTTATACAAGTGATTTGTAATTCAAGGTAAATATGTTGCCATTTATTTTTTGTTAGTCGTTATCCGCTGAAGTATTGAGGTTATGATGACAATTTAGTTGTCGATGCAGAACGTTTTCAATAAATAATTCTGACTTTACACATTCATATTGTTAGTGTAGATACAGACTAAACTGGCATATTACCGTATTACTATAATTTAGAGCAATGAAAACTTTAACGCTCTTCGTTATTCTTTTAAATTTTTTCCTCGATCATATTGCGAAAATAGCTGATTCCATATAAAGAAAATACCAACGAAAGTTGACAAATCAAGTAACTGTTCATAGTAACAAACGTGTTTGTTGCAAAATCTAAACCTTTGCTTTCTATTTTCACTGGGTTGGTGTTACATTTTTACATAGGTATATCGCGTATAATTTTTCACGACAGGTTGGATGCAAGCCAATTATACAAATATAATGAATATATTGTCAACATTTTTAGGGAACGGAACAGGAAAATATTTCGTATTTGTAAAAAGGCAAAAAATCAATGAGGGTTGTACTTCGTTAGTAGAAGCGCTTGAAGAATGTTATGCAATATATTACATGTTTAACATGCAGTATCCAAAGAAATTTTCTTGTACAAAGGAATTTCTTCAGCGCTACCCGGCGCTACCTCATGAAATGTCATCCAGATATTGGGACAAAAAGTCAGTTATTCGGCATATCAAAAAAGAAACTGATTTCATTGTTAAAATCTCTTGCACATTTTGAACTGGTAAGTTAATGTAAGTTTTGAACATGGTGTTTTTAATTTGGAATACTTTTTAGGAAATACCTACCAACCGGATGTCTGTGTGTCCTGTTGTAGAACACCTCTGTTTTGGTTTAGTTCTTTATTTTATTAAGTTTGAATTACTCACTTCTGTAACGAGTCTATCACAAGCTTATTTGTTATGTTTATTTCTTTATAAGTTTATTCGTTTGTGAGAAATACACGTTAATTTAATAATTTTTGCAATGTACCCGCTCCTATTTTTATGTATTCATTTATTTATAGATATAAAGAACAAGCAATTTTATTATTATATTCAGAAAACGTTTCCCAATTTTATACCTATTAATGACTGCAGGTTCCTAAATTATTTTTACACTTACGTTAACAATTCTTCAACAGTTTTGTGGGAATCAAGGTTATTTATGTTTTCACTTTTTTGAAGTGCTAAAATAACATTAAACAATGGACAACTTGGAGTGAAGTAAATAAGTATAAAGGATTTATTTGAAAGCCAAGATATTTTACATTCAAATGTTATATGTATTTTTTATGAGAAAGCATTATATAGGTATAACCCTAATACTTAGGTAATTTCGTTTTTAAGGCGTTCGTTGTACATTCATTGAGACCTTTCACGAATGTGTACAGCAACATATATGGTTATTTGGGCGTTAGATTATCCTTCTATCAATTAAAATCAATAGTGACCCTAAATGGTTGTAGGACACAGTAGGTCGTGGAATTGGCTAATGCTTTGTTGCCTCTTAAATACTAAAAGTTTACACAATTTGTATATAGTATCAGCGAAACGGCAAAGTACCCGTGCCTAAATTTGACAGCCTATTTCAATCATTTATGAACCCCTGTATTTTTTTACTTAGATATTTTCAGAGTAATTTTAAAATGTTTTGTAAAATACCTTTTTAAAAATACATATATATGTAAATTTGCATGAAAGAAGTAAAAATAATTTGTAAAATTTCTGTTTAAAAATACACATCGTATAAAAAAAATCAGTGAAATTACAAATAAAAAGTAAAAGTACTTGTCAATTTTACCTACCAAAATTCCTTTTCAATATATTTATGGAGTAAATTTCGGGTGTAATTTTATAATGATCGGGAGCAATTACCATCTAACGTAAAATTCCGGTACGGATTGAGAGTAAACTGATTTCACCTAATCCGTACTGTAATTATTTTTTTCTGTGTAGGTTTATAAATTGGGAACTGAGTTTTATTTTTGACGGATTTGTGAATTCAACTATTATGAAAAATGGTTGGATATGCATCATTATATAAATAAGAACAGAGATAATGCACTATATTTAGACACGAGAGGAGTAAAGACCTAACTTTGTAGGTGTTAGTAATTTTTTATTTATTTATTTACTTACTGTAATTTTATCTATATAATTCATTTATCACTATATTGATCACGACAAATTCTAATCTTGTTGTTCATCACCCGTAAATTTCTTTCCAATCTTTTTTCATATTAGGAAACAGGTAAAAATTGCTAGAAGCCAGGCCTAGACTATAGGGTGGGTGATTCAAAATAACAAAGCCAATGCTGGGCAGCCAGCGCAACGACTCTTTTGGATGGATGTTGCTTTAGTCGAAAACATACCTTTAATAAAGTATTGCGGACGTAATCTATATTTGAGTGCTATTTAAAATTCTTATTAATTATAAGACCAAGTACGCTGGAAGTAGATTAAAGCTTAATCTATAACATGCGCTCACCTTAGTCATTGCATGGTGATGATGAAGAATTTTAAAAATGGTTGTATCAGATACTTCAGCTATTCCTGTGAAAGTTGCTTTAGTGTGAAACATACCTTTAATAAAGTATTGCGGACGTAATCTATATGTGAGTGCTATTTAAAATTCTTATTAATTATAAGACCAAGTACCTACGCTGGAAGTAGATTACAGCTTAAAATTATCACCAATTATTTTAATCTTATCCACAGCCTAAGTACTATTTGCTGTATGATTTGAAAATTATTTGATAGATCGTTGATGTATGTTAAAAAAAAGTGTCAGGCCTAAGATTGAAGATTGATCCTTGAGGTATGCCACTATCAACATCAATGTAGTATATATAACTGGTAATTTCCTATTTTGACGCTTTGTTTATGATATTTAAGTAACGACTTTACGATTTTTTTGGAATGGCCCTAATACCATATTCCTCTAACTTGAGAAGCCAACACAACGTGATTAATCTTGATCAAACACCTTTGGACAAATCAATATAGATACCAAGACACTGTTGACTGACACAACAAAGTTTCATAAATTTCCTTCAAAAAGTTGAAAAAACGTTGTGTTAGTGCTCCTATTTCGCCGAACCCCATGTTATTCAAATAATTTTTGAGTTTGTTCGTAATGCTTTCATACATTTTAGCGAAAAATGAAAGCAAACTTATATGTCGACAATTTCCAATAGCATTTCTAACATCGCATTTATATATTAGCTTTGGAGAAGAAGAAAATATTCGATTTTTAAAAATCGAAATTCAGCCTAAGAATCAGAACGGAATTAAAATAGAAACCAATTGTATATTCCAGAATGATCTTCTCTATTGTCATAAATGTTCCAAACGAATTTTCAATATCTAGTGTATAAAATGTCGTTTGTCATAAGTCCGGACTTTTGATATGGATACTGTACATGAACACACATGCACGTGTATATACTAGCCTTAATCCGGGAGCAAATTGCAGCCCTAGTGCGAGATTAATCGAAGCAGAATTCCATGAACCCTAATGACCGGGGAGGACCCCTATCCCACAAAAACTCCCGTACCTCTTCACATATACACATATATGATACGCCCTTATACACCGACATACACCTCCCTAGAGTAGACACATATTGTTAGGTTACATTGCAAATCCAACAAATGTAATACTAACGAACCCCCATGCGATACAAACAAAGTTATTTTAATTAACGTTACCTGTTTCATGTCGTTTTCAATATAACAGAGAATATGATAGAGATGAAAAAGTTCTATGCGGTTGTGTGTGATTTATGATAATATTTTGGAGTTTTCTTCAAAATAGACATACACGCGTACAGAATTGCAGATTTGGTTATACGTAATTTGTAAAGAAATTGGCCTAGAAGCATTCCTCTTGTTTTGTAAAGTTTCATCCTATCCAAATGCAACAACAGTTGCAACCAAATTATGTTTCGACTAAAACAAGTAAATCAGGCAACAAGATTTTGTTTATAATTCTATGCAAAATGGTTATGTTAATGATTACGTTTGAGATTGATATTTTCGATTTAGTAAACTTGTCATACGTGCCGAAATCCTACGTCCACTAATCTCAGAGAACAAAAAAGTTATAAATAAGGAATGGACAAACATTCTATTGAAAAACAAAGAAACTTATTATAAATGAAATCTGATACAGGGGAGAAATTGAGTAGAACTCGATTTTAAAAGCGTAGTTAAAATTTGTTATTTCGCTGTTAACTATTGTTCATAGAAATAATTGTTTTTAATTTAATAATTTTAAACATATTTGGTGAATATAATGAATCTGCATATTAAGGGTCTCATCTCCAAACGAAAATTTTAGCGTTTTCGCAGATTTTCTTAAAGATAATATGAAGACGGCCTATAAAAATTATATTAAGAGTCTTCAGAATTTCCTCTTAGGTGACCCTCAATCTTTTTCAGAATTTGTACGATCCAACCCTGTGAGCTCCAGAATTCCTGTTAAACTCTTTAACGATGACATTGAATTCGACGGCCCTCGGCGGATTGCTGATGCTTTTGCTAGAATGAATATATCGCTCCTGGTAGCGCATATTGTCAAGAATTTTAATAACTGTGCCCTAGATAAAAACGTCTAAGGCACAGTTATTAAGGAAAGCTGTACCGATGACATTATAAATTTGGTCATCTCCAATTAAAGTTCCTGGGTTACCTAGTTCTGCTCGAATTATCAGGAGTGTTTTTCTATTAATGCTTCCTCTCTTATCAGCTACTGTTACATTTGAAAACTATAGAGAACATATTGGTATTCCAGCGCTTAAAAAGTCAATAGGAAGTAGTTGCTGTCTATAAAACTGTAGAAAATCGAGATCTGCAAACATTTATCACTGTTGCTGTTATGGTACTTTGCTTACATTAATTGTATTTTATGTCTTTACAACAGAACGGAAAGTTTGGACTGTCTTAATCAATCGTATGATTTCTATTCATATTATAGTATATATACAGTGTTAACAATAAAGAACGTAGAAGTCTTTACTATTTTTAGAAGACATTGTTTGTAACAACATTTTAATGAGTAAATTTTTATCATGAACTAATGTTCGTTCTCTGACGCTATATGCTCAATTCACAGCATCCTTATTTTTTTTTAATAGCAACTAATATGCTTTTTCAAAAATTCATAGTGTTGTTCCTCATAAATTTACATAAGGGACATTTTCAGATAAATGACGTTTAATATTATAGTCTATTCTTCCTGGCAGTTTTAAGCGATAGTACTTTTATCACAAAATAATACGATTGCTTTATTAAAATAATTGCAATGTTTAATAATTTTATCGTAGCATATTTTGAAAATATCTCCCCTTACGGCTGACAATAACGTTCATACCATGATTGTAAAAAATTACTTTATGAAAGAAGTTCATTATCAAACAACGTAATAAATAAACCAAACTGTTAGTAATGATAATTATGTATTAGTATATCGCATAGTTTAATGTATACTTCGCCATTGTTAAAGATTAAAATTTTTTATAGCAAATTGCACATTGAAAATATACTATGACCAATTATTGGTTCAATATTGTCTGTAATTTTATTTTGAGATCTATACAACAGCGCTTGAAACTGCCACGAGAAGTGAACTACAATGTTGAAATAAATACTGGTTGTCATTAAGAACTATGTGACGTCACAAAAAAATGAGGTGTGGCCACCACACGACTTTCTTATACGTATGAGCGTTTCAAACTATACAATTTTAAGATTTTTTTTATGCAAAACTTATTCAAAATCCTATTCTAAGTACTTTCATTCTCTTAATAACTCGCTATAGAATGCATACTTTGCAAGATATACGAAAAAAAGTGTTACTCGCTAAGAATAAAAGTGCTACTTCCGGTCCGAATTTTGAAATTTCATGTATACAAAAAATATTGCAAATCCAACTCTAAATATTTTTGTACTCTTAATAAATATATATAGAATGCATAATTTACGACATATTTGCAAAAAATCGTTATTCGGTAAGAGTAAAAGTGATACTTCCGGTCCGAATTTTGAAATTTCTTTCATACAAAAGATATTGGAAATTAAGTTCTAAATACTTTACTATATATATACTATATTCGTAGCGTACCTGTCTAAAAAGCATGACTTGCAAAATATTGGGAAAAAACTGATTTTCGATAAGAGTAAAATACCTACTTCCGGTAGTAATTTCGAAAAACTTTTTAAATAAAATGGTTCTCAATTTTAATTTTAAGTACATATGAATTCATTATAAATTTGCTTAAACTTAGTAGTTGACGAAATATTTGCAAAATTCGATTTTTTCACTGAAGTAAAGTACTACTTCCGGTCTACCGATTTTACTGAAAAACTAATCAGATCTCAAGAGGCAGATTATACACGTAAATACAAAATTTGGAATTGATATCTACAGCGGTTTGACCGCTATCGTGGTCACACACACACACGCGCGCGCGCGCACGCGCACACACACACACAGAGAGAGAGAGAGACACACAGAGAGAGAGACACACACACACAGACATTTTTTAAAAACAACTTTTTTCGTATCAGGGGACTTCAAAACGTGGACATCTGCAAAAATCTCAAGGTCGAAAATTTTCGTCATCACAATACTTCCTTATACTACGTATAAGAAAGTAAAAATGAAAGAAAATTCCCTATTACTTTTATTGAAAACTTTTTCTCCTGAACTATAATGCTCGTAATAAATGCTGTAGCTTCCAGGTTTCTTACATTTTATACAAACTGTATATAATCCTGTTTTATAAATTGTAACGATAATCTTGCCGAATTCCGTTACTTTAATTTGATTGTTCAAATTTTATTGCGCTGACTGTATATTACATTTTTAAAATATTATTTGCATTAAATGCGCCTGCCTAAAATCTACTCGGATAAAATAAGCGCGTAAAATGTGAGCGTAGAGATTTTCAAAAACGTGAAGGGGATAGAGGCTCTTAAGCTTCAACAATTGAATGAGACGGTTTTCTAAAATTATAAAGGATATCAGCGAATAAGTGCTGGTTAATGATACGCTTAAGGTGTACACGACTTTAATACCGACATAATTTTATATAGCTGGCTGTCTTTGTTTTAAGTAATTTATCTTAATTGATTTCTTTCGTGAACATTTTTCTAGCTTGAATAACGTAGTGCGTGCGTTTACATTAATTTATTTTCTTTGATCAAATCCTTCTTGTATGTACATATACTTATCTGAAATAAATTTAATATTTAAATGCATACGTGATTCTTTTCTTATCTTTAAATATTTACCGTGCACGTGGTGATATAAATCTGTCATCATCGGTGGCATCTTTATGAATTCTTGAAGATTTTTTAATTAATTCTTGTCTTATCAAGTCATTACTCATCGCACAATCATTATTTTATATTTTTTATTCTTTGCTATAATATATTATAGGTTTTTTTTTATGTAAGCCTACAATTAATACCAGGTGTTAGAAGTGTTCATATACCCTTTGCATAGAATTGTCGGCTTGATTTATTTTCGATTTTTTTTTAGGAACTAATTTGCAAAGGGCTTGACTCGCTTTTGCACGCTTATGTTGTAGGAAATGGTTCCGTGAGAGGTAACTTTTCTGGATAATGTTGGGACACCTGGAAATAAATGAGGACAATGTACCCAACTTGGTATGCAGTCATAATGGTTTCCTAGGAAAGGGGCCTGTGACCGCACTTTAGGATTCTCAGGCACATGATCGATTGTCGTCTCCAAGATCTACGAGGACTTACGCCAACCATCTCGGAGGAGCAGCATTCCAGATGCAGCTAGGAAGCAGCATTCCAGACAATTCGGAGGTGCAGCACCACAGACACCAGACGAGAATAGAATCCTTAGAACCTTAGCATCTCCCATTGTAAAATTCTCAAAAGTATTTTTAATAAATTCAAATGCTGTGTTGAGGTTAAGTTCTTTTTATATCCATTTGTTAAATAAACCACTTTTTATCACGCCGTTCTGGTGGCTGACTTATGTATTAAGTTTGTTGCTTCTACCAAAGGAAGAAGAAGTAACTGGCACCCTAAGTTTTCTTAACTTTCCGTAACCAGGCGACCACATTTGGAGATCCGACTCTATGCAAATGAAAAATATCACTATCATAGGTATACATATATACATTTATACGTAAACGTATATGCACATATGTACGAATTGCACACAACTTACACCTAGGTAAATAAAAAAGGATTCTGAAAATAATAATAAAGTACTAGATCAGGAGATCGCCGCGGCCATTTGATGTTTCCCGTTTCAGTAATAAGACGGCTTTTATTGCAGACTAGATCGCAACGCGTTCGCAGCTAAACATTGAATGTAAAATCTGATGGGGAGAAGTGGGAAGATCGGAGAAAACCGTTGTGATGTCGATTGTTGCCGGGATTGGTGACGGACAGTAGGGGTGCCACGTTGCCACGTGTTACTTGTATACGTATAAATCGCACGTAAACATTGAATCCCTGTAGCTAATGATATTTGACACATGCGGTATATGTGTATATACGTTTACGCATAAATGTATATATGTAGACTCGTGATAGTAATTATTCGCTGATGTACGTTACACATTCAAGAATTTTATAGTTTCCATTTGTGATATGCTGATTCCACCTATTGGCCTTAATATGCGGAGATACACATTTAGAATACAAGTTTCTCTTTAGCACAGTCTGCAAGATGAAACTGTCGTGTTCGGTGTCGCGCTTGGATGGCAGATTTTGCTGTACAAGCCGACATAAAATACGATATTAGTTGTTGATCATTGCTAACAGTACCAGGTACACTGACAAGGCCTTAAAGGCCGAAACACGTGTATGTGCGTTCGCTGTTGGTAATGACACCTAGGTGTATGATATGTATCCCAATTCGTACAAATGTGCATATACGTTTACGTATAAATGTATATTTGTATACTTGTGATAGCGACTCTATGCCGTCTAAGGTTGGTGTACCCTACTACTACTGACAGTAGGGGTTTAAAAATGTTTAGGATTTCATTAAGCTTATGGAAACTTCAGTTCATATTTCTTGTCCAGTGAAGGATTAAGCACTAATAAAGCTACAGCTTTTAAAAAAATTCTGGAAGAAATTTGTTTGGAGACACGAATTAATTATTGTTGATTGTTGTTCCCTTGATCTTTTTATACTTTCATATTAGCTAAAAGAGAAAAGAAGGTTGTGGGTTTTTATAACTTTGAGATAGGTCAAGTGTTTGCTCGGCAATTATATCAAATGGTTTGTCGAATAGGCATACATATAAACTCATATCTTGATTGTTAACGAATATTTTAAATTAGTTCATATGCAACGCATATAAAACACCATTTACCACTAGGAATGGAACGATGCTTTGGAAAATATTCTACAAAAACGCAAATAATTTTAATGACATTCGTTGGAGAACTACGATGCACAATTTTGGTTTAAGCTTTGTTTTATATTCCGACGTATATTAAATTCATATAACTTAGATAATCGGCAACCGTTAATAAAACCGTATTATGCAAGTTATTTGAGGAAAATCTATGTGAAAACGATTCAGTTCCCAGCCGTCCGTGGACATTTACAGGACCGACAAAATTAAATACAGCTTAATTCCATTTTGAACTCGCGTATAAATCAAAACAGGTCGAGACGGGAAAGGGATAAAGCATTATTCTGTTGTACAAAATCCACCGAGATAAAATCTAAATTACCGCAGCGCCATTAAGTTTTAACAGCAAAGCATTCCGCACGACGAGTAACTTTCCGCTCGTACCTAACAACACTACGATCAGCAAGTACTGAGTAGATATGAAACGGAATTGACGAGAAGTTGAAATTTGAACATAATCGAATGCACTAGTAGGTGGTCGGCCCTATGAAGTAGTAGATAGTTTTATGTTGAATGCATACTGGTTGCCATAATATACAATAAAATTAAATAAAGTTATAATCGGCAATTACATAATATATACTTTTTATTTAAATGACACCAAAAAGCTTTCCTGTAGATACATTTCACATATCAGTACATTCTCATTCCTATTTGTCAGTATACGTATTTTCAGCAGCTAATTGATTTTTAACGTGGTAAGATAACTGGATTTCCAGAAGTCGGATTCTAGATAAACGTGAAGGGCAACAATAGGAGTTACATAGCATCTATCATTTCTGTTTTACAGCTAACTTCACTATATACTATTTTTGACTATGGTAGTGCAACGAAATGGACAGGAATGGTGATGGAAGCTAGAGTCGTCGTCAATAATAATAAATTTATTTCCATGAATATTACACGTAAAAACAAACAAAAAAGAAACATTCAATAAAGTAACATAAAAAAAATTGATGGAAAAGGAATGCAATTCAAGCTATACTTGTTCTACCAGTGCATCCCACATCAAATGAGCGTAGCACATACAATACATAATTCGTCAATAAATCACACATCAATGAGTGTATATAGTGTAATCTATATATGGAACTAAATCTATAAACCAAATTTTAAAGTTGTAGGCAAGAAAACCGTGCTTATGCGTTTGAATGAAGTTCCATCCATGACCAAGCAAAGTCAACCTATAATCTGTCCTGAATGTAATAGTTATTTACGAACCAAGTGCGTGAAATCATATTTCGCGAATGAGTGACCAGCGAATTCGCGAAATGTTTCACGCACGAAGTTTGTACAATATTTTTTGTACGAGAACTATAATTATAATACATATTGTTAAATACGTTATCGTTTATGACACACTACTAATCTCTTGATATTAATTAAAAAAATTGAATTGGCAGTATTGATTATTTCAAGTGACATTTAATTTAAAATTATCAAATTCAAAAAATTCCATACAAAATAAAAACCTCACCAACAACATGAATCCTGATAATGAAATGCAATGTACACCGCCTGAAATTCGCGAAGCTGCCAATATTGCAGTCGATAATTTATTACCCATAAAATCAAAAAATGTATACAAAAACACTTATACTAAATTCGTAACTTGGGCTAGATCTAAAAACATACAAAAATACTCCGAAAATTGTTTATTAGTTTATTTTCAAAATTTATAATCAAATAAATCATTATGGTCCACTTATTCTATGTTAAAATCATGCTTAATAATATATGATAATACGGATATATCTAAATATGCAAAACTCATAGCATATTTCAAACAGATAACGAAGCAACATCAGCCTAAAAAATCAGCAGTATTAACCGAAGAACAAATTACTAAATTTATTGTTGAAGCACCAAATTCTTTGTTCCTACTAATGAAGGTAAAGTCATTTCCGTATATTTAAATTCCATACAACACTATATGTATTTATAGGCTGTATTAATATTGGGTATTTCTGGAGCGTGTCGACGTGAAGAACTTTGCAAAATGTCATTGCGAGACATAGAATTTAAATCGAATTTAATTATCAAAACAATTCCAGAAACTAAAACAGGTAACAGCCGTACATTTGCAATCATTAAGCCCGAATGGATTGCATTAATTCGGCAATATGCAAATTTAAGACCGGGCAGCCAGCAGCGATTCTTTTTAACATATCGCAATGGCAAGTGTGTTTGTTCACCTGTTAGTCTTAATACAATTGGCAAAATTCCAATGCGAATAGCTGAGTACCTTCAGCTTGATAGCGCAAGTAACTTCACAGGTCACTGTTTCCGAAGGAGTTCAGCGACATTGTTGGCAAACCAAGGAGGTGACTAACTTTCAATTAAAAGGCATGATGGATGGAAATCATCTACGGTTGCAGAAGGATATATCGAAAATTCTCTGCATAGTAGAATTCAATTGGCTAAAACAATGACCCCGTTAGAGATATCGACTCCGCCTGCAACTTGTTCGACATCTGAAATACAAGATATATGTAATAATCCAATCAACGTTACTCTACTTTCGCAATCAAGATCAATTCAAACAAACCAGTTAATCCCTGGGGTATCAATCTCTGGTTATCAAAATTGCCCAATCAAAATTTTTAATAATTGTTCCGTTTCAATTTCTGAAAAGAATGAATAATGGTAATTTATATAATATTTGTTGCTGTTCTGACATTGAATTACATAGCTTCCAAATATAACAATTTCTATTTCATTTCCTTTTATTTTCATTGAAAAACAACGAACTGGGTAGCATATTAAGGTTAGGGATTTATGATTTTAAAATGTCACTAAATTAATCAAGTTCTAGGAAGTACCAACTTTACTTTTACGCACTCGTATTTAAAGTGACTTTTTACGCACGCAAATCGAATCGTGAAATGACAGGTTTTGATAAGCGAGTACAAAAATACTTAAACATGTTTCTTCTAAAGACAGGCACGGGCAGAGACTTCAACTCACCGGGAATGGAATTATACAGCTTAGCAATCGTGTAAGAGAAACTTCTTTCAAAGTAAGCGGTTCTATGGGGTGGACTGGAAATAATGTTTTTAAATCTGATATTGATATTGTGAATATCAGTCCTATATTTAATTTTGAAGGTTAAATATGTAGGTCTATTCAAAGTAATAATCTTATGACAAAAAACACTACCAATAAACCTATTACCTATTTTCCATGTTTAACCACCCCACATCAGACAATTTATGCGATATGTGAGAAAACTTTTAAATTCCGAATACGAAACGCAGACAGGAATTCTGTACTTTTTGGCCAGGTACGAAACGATAAGAAGTCTGTGACAACAATAACTATAATATGGCGCTGGGTAAATTATACGCAAAGGCAAAATAGATACAAATAATGACACCAAATGAGCTATGACCCCTATATCCATCTATCTGTTATCCTCGTCATTTAGGCTACCGCTACTCAGCGAAGATGGGGCGGTTCAAAACGTTGTGAAGCTAAAACTAACAGGGCGCCACCACGTATGTATTTATAGCCTATCTGAGTAAAACGAACGCGGATCGAAGATGAAAATGAAATCAGGTGGGAATAGTAACTCAATAACAACACAACCCCAATTCAAAACACAGGATCTAAACTTAATTACCAAAGGTAAATATTTCACATACAAATATAATATTTTAAAAAAAACATGTCAATTAATGAATTAACGGAGTTTAGTAGAATGAATTTAAAATAAAAGAAAAGAGAGAAAATTGAAATTATGAACACAAAAAAAGTATTAAATTACTAAATTTTGAACTACAAAAGTAAAGAAAAGAATATAATGTCAAGTGAAAAGCAGAAATTAATTAAGTTATCATATACAAAAAATCAGAGCACACTTGAAATTTATAATTTTACAACGATTATTCAAATATACTCAGTATATTAACAAAAGAAAATTTAAATACACTTCAGAATGAAAGTCAAAATTTAAATTCACTCTGTACATTAGCAAAAGAAAAAGAAATATACTTCAAATTAAAGTCAAAATTCAAATTTACTTTGAATACTATCAACAGAAAATTAAATATATTTCAGAATGGAAGCACCCGAAAGGGGTATGCTTATTCACAATAATATTATTAACTGGCGATACAACAAACTTATTATTTATTAAAGTAAAAGAAATAATTAAGAACTTAACTGGCGAGTATACACAGTCCTCGTTAGCTGGAACCGCAATTAAAAAGCAAACACCACACGGAGTAGCTATTTCCAGTGAAAAGCAAGGGTTATACCATATAACACATCTTCAATCCTCCAACATAATTAAAAATCTACGTCTCTAAAGGTCATCAACATTAACGTCTATTGTCTTATAGACTCCAAAATTAAACGCCAAAATTATTCCAACATGAACGTCTACGGAATTTCCCTAAACAGAGATAATAATTTAGCTCTAACGAAAGCATATTAAAAAGAAAAACAAACAATAAGGTTAAGAAAATGAATCATTAACAGTTCCAAATTAATTGAAAGATAATTAAATATGTACAAGGCTCAAACAATTTCAAGCGGGAGCACGTGTAGATAACCAAAAATATCCGGGTCAACCGATATCAGAAAATTATACTCCAAAAATATTTCAAAATAAGTACAAAATCTTCAGAACTGCATTACACACTACTTAAGTGTAAAAAATGCACAGTTAACTAACAAACGCCACCAAGTTTGTTATCAAGGCGAAGAGTCACAAAAGAATGACCGTGCGTGCTCCGACAAACGATCAACAAACGCCGCTGATAAGAGTGGGACGAAAAATAAAGAAATCAAGCCAAATAAAATGTTAATCAAGCTAAATTAATAAAATTTAACCCACATTTAAATTTGCTACTAAATCATTAAGAAGAAAACACAATTATCCTTAAAAGAATATTCGGATATTTAGATTTAAAAATAACCAATAAATTTACAGATAACTACAACAGAAATCGGTACAACAGCTTACTGACTTAAAATCAACATACTTAAGTTACATGACTCAAGGCAGATCGCACTACTTATACTTTAAATACACAAATAATATTAAAATAACTATAATGAATATTTCAAAATAGAAACGAATCACGCCTATAATTTTTTATAACGTTACACTCGCCTCCTCGTTAGAACATCCAAGCACGGCCAAACTATTGATAAACAGAAAGAAAACCGAGACAAAACCAAGGACTGACAGAGCGAGGTCTTAATACTATAGCTCAAGTATGATGTGTGTGGATACATTATCCGCAATTCAGCATATGTATTCTGAATGCAAGTTGCAATATGTGTCCGGAACGGTAGCGAGGTGTCTATATGAATTCCGAGAATGCGACTGCCATCAACAAGTTTAAGAGTTTCTATATAAACAGACGGTCGAATTGCTTGTTTAAGCTCCAACGAAATGTTGCCAAATACCATCACAAGCGTTTTTGAAGAATTCAAATAGAGTGAATGTTTACAGGAATTAAACAGTGAATTCAAATCAGCATTAAAAGCAGTCACCGCCTGCAACAAGTCACATCGCTTTAACTTATTATATATCGGATAGTCTTCAGCATACATGTTATATTTGCAGGTATGTAAACAGCTCATTATATTGCAGGTTTAGATACTGAATAGTATCGGACCGAGAATCGAGCCCTGTAGAACACCAACCCACAAACACTTAAACTCCGAAACCTGATCTCGCACTCTAACACACTGACGCCGATCAGCTAAGTAATGTCTATAGAATTTTAATTAGCCCACATACTGGAGAACCGATAACAGCATCTCATGACCTATAGTGTCAAATGCTCTGCTGTAGTCTAGCAAAACCAAAATCACACAGTCAGCCTGATCAGCTTCTGATATAATATCATCGGTCACCATAGTCAAAGCAGCGGTACAACTATGATTAGGTGTGAAACCTGACTGATACTGGGGCGGAATATTATTGATTTCCAAGTGACGACGAAGCTGCCCTGCTCCAGAACCTTCGACAGCACCGGAAAAATATTGGCTGGTCTAAGATCAGAAAAAGTGTCAACAGTTTTCTTTTTTGGTATAGGTACCAACGATGCTCTTTTCCTATTCCTATATCGAGGAAAGACACCCTCAAATAAACAAAAATGAACCAAATGTGTGACAAATTGAATAATGTATGGGCAACAGATCATGATGGAGTTAATACCAATATTATCAGCCCCAGTGGCTGTAGATATTTCATTTATAAATCTTTATTTTGTTTGCGAGTTGATGGTGTCATAATTGCCATCATAAAAACGAAATTTTAAAAGTCATAAACGTAATACTTTACGTTGATATAAATTTTATAGTTCCAGCGGTGCATACGGTTTTCAGTATGGTTAAATATTAAACCTGACAATGGATGAGTTTTATATTTCGAAAGAGATAGATTGAGTGGGGTGTCAAAGCAGTTTTGCAGTAATAGCTTTATATAAGTGCGGTAAAAAGGCGATTGAATTTTTTAATTTACGAAAACCATTAAAAATAACTTTACGGTTTGTGCATAAAACTCTAAATAGATATGTAGATTGCAATAAGATAGCGGAGAGTTCGCATTTCTTTTACAATAAAAACTGTGCGAAGGAGTATTGAAAACTGCTGCCCAAAGCAAAAAATAATGGCTCGTGAGCAGGTATTTTAGGAACATGTATGTCACGACTAAAATTTAAAACGCGTGACTATAGAAGAATGAGAGGACAACGGCTTACAGCAGACCTGAAAGGGAAGAACAAAACGGCAAGGTTTTCTTTGATGCACGCAAAAAAAAATTCAAAACAACACACTCTCCGCTAGGAAGTTTTAACATTAGAAGAAAAATATAACAAGCAAAACGGCCAAGCTTATGCTCATAGTTTTCGAGAAGCGGCTGAAGTGAAAGGCAGTCGGCAAAGCTGTTTCCTATAAAGGTATAATGCACTTTCAATTTTGTGGATACCGTGCCAAAACCCCACCAAAACATATTAAACTGACAGTTTTGGAGTTATTGTAAAGAATGAGACATTGTTGAATAAAAAGAGTTGGATCTTTCAATAAGTTACAGTGCTCGCTCAAAAAGCGAGAGCGATACAACAAGGACTAATACAACATGTTTCAGAGTTAATTGAAGCGATGGAGTGGGCTTCTGGAAGTTCGGGCTTCAATTAGCTGGATTATTGTTTGTGGAATGAGCTAGAAAACATGGCTTGCAGATATCTCCGTTGACATTTGGCGAGTCTGAAACATGCATTAGTGATCGAGTGCGTGTCGCGACAGATGAATCGATATTACTACTTCAATGTATCTTTAATAATGGCGCTTACTCAATGATTAAACGTTCTTGAAAATATTTTTCATAAAACTAAACATCATCTAGTAGTACTTAAGGGCGATTTGATATATCAACAATGTGCTGAACCCAGTTTTAATGTCACGTCTCCAACAATTGTTATAAACTTTTTTCTAATAGGAGAATGCTTATTCACATGCTATTTGTAATTGTTATAATTGAGTTTTTGAATAATACTATAATGGATTGTTACCATGGTGTTTAGAGTTGACGAACTATTTGTAAATTCATGATGTCTTGTTACAAATAAAGTACATATTCAATATCACAAAGATAAGCAAACGTCATCTGAGTCTTTATTTATTCGTTCAAGGGCCAACATATTTACTGAAATATTTTTCGTTGTTTAAATAAAAAAATGTGACCAAAAAATTAGAAAATATTGCTTTTGAATAATACAATCTGCGTTATTCCTTCTAAGAGCACGTTATTGTCAACTACTAACTGGACACTACAACCTCCTTAAAAGTCAGTATAACATTTTCTATCTTCTTCAGCAATAACTAAAAATACAAGTTACAAAGTATATATCTCATGTGTATCTGTTGTAAGGTAAGAAAAAGGGGAAAAAAGGAAAAAAGGGAAAGTGGGTTAAAACCATCATAAAACTATGTGTATTGTACTACTGAACAAATAAATTAAGTAAAGGAGATTTATTTACATCCAACTGATCATTTAAAAGAAAATTAGGGTTTTTGTGTTTATTAATATTTAGAGCTTCTAAGAAATTCAATTTCATATTCTTATGTTGTACCTATAACCTATAACACAGAAAAATCTTCGTTAAAATTATGTCCTTCGTCCATTAAATGGTTCGCATATGTCGAATCTATTTTTTTGTTCTTGTAACATGACAGATGTTCTTTGATGCGAGTTTCAAAAATTGATTTATGGACCCCGTGATTTATGTTTTTTTTCTGAACTATCTTTATTGTTTTTTATGTATTTGTATAGATTGTTACTGGTTTTGAACGTCGTGTTAATATTATGTGTTTTTAGTAGTTTAGATAAATTCACGCTTAATGTACCCATGTATGTTAATGATCTATAGACTTTATCATGTTTTCGTTCTGTCATAAGGTTTGTTAAAGAAACTAATTTTAAAAATAATTTTTTCGAGACTAACTTATCAATCATGGTCGGGTCATAACCATTATTAAGTGCAATTTGTTTTATTAAATTTAATTCTTTGGTAAAGTTATCCTGAGGTGAAGGGACATCACTAATCTGTGTACTAAGCGGCCATTTTTTGTTGTATAGGATGGTATGACGACTTTATGAATCATACCTCTAAAGCCTATTAATATATCGTCCACATACTTATACCAGAAGAGGACATTATTAAATGTAGTGTTTTTACTTATGACTGATTCTAAATTATCCATAAAAATATCTGCTAGTAAAGGGCTGAGGGGATTACCCATCGCTAAACCCGATGTAATTGTGTCCATAAAATTGAAAATATTTTTGTTGTAGGTACACATACTTTCTGTAAATTTATAATTTCATTAATGGTGTGAGGATTTGTATTATTTTTTATTAGTAGTTCTTCTACTAGTTGTACTGCTTCTAATGGGGAAATATTAAGGAAAAAGTTTTTCACATCAAAGTAATCTAATTTAGTATAGTTTTGAAACTCTATATTATTTAATTTATTAATTAATTCATATGAATTTTTTTTTAAATTTGGAATATTTCAAAATAATATGTATTAACTTTTTTGATAATTTATAAGAGGGGGCCGTGACGTGTGAAACTACCGGGCGAATTTTCAATGTGCAATTTAATTAAGGAGTAAAGTTTAGGTCCTTGGGGGTTCATTGAAATCAATTGTTGTTTCTCAAATTCACTGAATAGCATGGAGGTATTTTTAATGGTTGTTTTTATATCTTTTTGAAATTGTTTAGTTGGATCTTTGACTAATAATATTTTTAGTCATTGCTGAAGAAGCCACTGAATGGTGAAACAATTGTCCCGTTTTTAGTGATTAAAGTGTAGTTCAACAAGTTTGTTTTGTTTTATTTACGTTTGATTTATTAGATATCTATTTGTTTAACCAATAAAGATGTAATGGCTTCAATTTTAATTTTGCTACAGTTTTAACATATTGCAGTGACCTTGAGTTTGGTGGTAGATTATAAATAGGCATAATCAAGATCACTTCGAGATTTAAACACAACGAATGAATACCTAAAAGTGGCGTATTTATTGTTTTTCATAGTAGAGAATTTTAGCATGACCAAAGCATGACGTACTGCAACGATTTCATTAAAGTTAAATATATGTCTCTCTTCATCCATCACATGTCGTCAGAAAATGACAATACAAATAATGTTACCGAGTCAATAACGGAAGGGTGCTAAAGCTCTATTATCTATTTCACTACTAAAATCCTACTTAGGTTGCCTATCTACTTCATTGCACTTTAAATTTTTACTTAATTTACTTTTTAGGCAGGCTTCTGAGTAACTATAACCATTAGGAATCTTCACAATTTTCAAACCCCCATTCCGCATATAAGTTTCGCACCGAATTCCATTATGCACCTGCATCTGGTACCGAGCTACGTTATTGGTGAATTATTTTGGATTGGCCAATCAGAACTCCCCTGGTGCCAAATACATAGGCGGAATGTATAAATGCAAATTTCGTACATACACATCATCCCAATGACCAAATAATGTTCTGGCCAGATCTGACATGACTTGGCCAGACTCATGTCATTACACCAGAAGAACAAGAGACTGCTTAGCCACATTGAGGAGTTTTGGTCTGATTTGAGCAGAGAGGTATATGATGGGGGTTGGGAAGCCCAACATGAGGAGCAATTAAGACGCAGAATCTTTCGGAAAATTTGGGAAGTCGTTTGGTTGAATTAAGACTATGTAAGAATAATAAAAAATAAAATAAAAATTTGACTTTTAGTTTTTTCCGAAAGCTGCTAACACATCCGTTATATTATGTTTTTTTTTTAATTTTCTGGCGCACATATATTTTGATAATTTAGCTACCAATTTACAAAAAAAAGGGCCAATTTTTAATGCTATTAACTCTAACTTTGCAATATCTCTCATTGCTTGTTTATTAAATGAATAAAATCGAATACATTGGCTATGTACGGGACTGATTCCAGTTACAAATTATTTAACTATCACCAGTGGTCAAACAGTTTAATCATCAGAGGTGCTAGGAAACCAAGTCTTTTGTAATACAGAATATGAAATTGTGTAAACTCCAATTAGAAGTTGTAACAAAAATTATGTAGTATACTGTATTGTTAGTAGCACAGAATGAGAACAGTATAAAAGTGTCAAATTAATTGCACAAATGTTTACTGCATTTTAAGCCTGTGTTAGGGTAGAATCGTGTGACTAAGGCTTGCAGTTTTGGAGTCTATCCAGATTTAATTATAAACTTACTTTTCAATAGATTATTCACGTATGATCCCGAATAAAACAAAATGTTTGTTAGATAATCCAGCCATTCAAAAAAACAGATCGCTTATTCTGTGGCAAAGCTAATTGCATATCTTTTTCTTTGGGAATATAAAATAATTGAAATAAAGCATATGAACAAAGTAGCGCAATAGTATGAGAAGAGCGATAGCTAACCTTACAACATACTCATAGGGGTCTATTCACGTTACACCATTTGGAAAACTGATATAAGGAATCTTAGTAGATCATGTAAGTCAGGAGATTAAACAGCTGGTTTATAGTTCAAACTTGTTCGCTAAAATGATTTTTACCATTAAAATGTAAAGCATCTAAATAAGAATGTATTTTTAGAATTCAAATTACAGATTTCAATTGACTTTGCTCTCGAATTTAGCATTGTCAGAATTCGTTTCCTTCACGTCAATATTAAGATTGCAACTATACCTAGTTCATGAGACACTAATAGTTATGTATTATTTTCGTGTCATTCATACTATAAAAATTCCTTTAACAAGAATGAAATGAAATATATTGTTACTAGTTACGTCAATATTCAGATTATAATCACCATTATTGTCGCTAACCCAGAAAACTTAAAATTATTCGAAAGATAACGACTTCAACCAAACAAATATATTTAGGTTGATAGTTAAACTTAATGTTTGTATTTTGCGTCGGTGTTCCTAAAATAAGTCGTTTAGATATAAGAAATAATAATGACGAACATTAGGGGAAATGATGCTTCGGTACCTGTTCTCTGTTGTTTCTGAAGAATGCTTTTATACATTAGCGTAACGCCCGAATGATATTCTTTTATCCTTAGTCGTTAAATGTACCGATTAAAGGTAGATATGTGATCGTAAAGATTCGAATATCATATCTTTAGGGTACTGTTTTACGAATTTATTATTAGGAAGTATTATTTTCCTCTGGATAATGAAGGTACTGATCAAACAAGATATAATATTTTGAAATGAATTCAATTTTATATATCTAAACGAACCTAATATGTTTGTCGATTTACTGGAATGAAAAGAATAAGTTTATAGAAACGTACAAAGTAAACCACATAAAACAAATAATTTCTTTCTATAACTATTTCAATATGAATATTTTCAAAAGATTTTTAAGCAGGGGGTTATTGTCTTCTGATAATGCTTTATATGAACTTGCCTATAATCTACTATATTATATGTAAACCCTATTACAGGGCCCGGTTTTAGAGCCCATACGTTTCTTGAATAAAACTTTTTGAATTTCATAGAAGTATACTGTGATTCCTCTATACGTTAGAAGAACCATGTGAATAATTAAAAACTGCAACTATTAAAGAGAATAATAATAATAATAATAATAATAATAATAATAATAATAATAATTCACTTTATTGCCCAACAGAACATACATATTCCAATTACAGGACAATTTGCAAGATAACAAATATATAATGAGTGCTTAAAAACTAAACAGTAAGAAGTAGCTGAAAAATGAAAAACATAAAAATATGAAAATAGAAAGAATAGTGACTGCAAATACAATCAGTGCTAAGCAAAGTTATTGAATGTTCGCACCGCAACACCCTTAACTCCACCAATAGTAGTATGAAACAAATCACACTGAGACGAAATGCTATCAAAGTGAGAACACATCACGTAAACAGGGGAATTTAATAATGCATTTGTGCGTGCAAACGGTAAATAGAAGGTGCTGCTGTTCCGAACACCGAAATGCGGAATACGAAAATTAAGCATTGAAAGTAATGCGGGAGAGTCAATATAGTTCCGGCAAAGCTTAAATAGAAATATTAGACTGGCGATAGTTCGTCTGAAATTAAGAGAGGTCAAAGTAATACGTGATAAAAGAATATCGTGATCAGTGCTACGCTCCGGATAGTGACCATCCAGACGAAACCATAAGAACTTGGCAAACCGCCGCTGAATCAACTCTAATTCACGCTTGTAGGTAGCATAGTATGGGCTCCAGATGATTGACGCATACTCCAAGCGCGATCTCACAAGGGAGTAGTAAAGGGATTTCAAGGCTACAATATTAGAGAAGGTACCACAGTTGCGAATAATGAAACCAAGCATTTTCCTGGCATTTTTAGTGATATACTCAACATGTTGAGCAAATGTTAGCTTTGAATCAAAAATAACACCCAAGTCCTTAATCAGATCAACACGAGCGAGCTGCACCTGATTCAGGTTATAATCAAAAATCAAGGGAGAAGAAGCTCGAGTGAAAGTAATCGCCTTACACTTGCCAATATTAAGAGGTAAGTTGTTCAAAGAGCACCAGCGAGCTATACTCTCAAGGTCGAACTGAAGTGAACTGCAATCATCAGAAGTCGAGATCTCACGAAACAATTTTAGATCATCAGCATAGAGTAAACTTTGGGACATTAAGCCGTCAGTGATGTCGTTAACAAAAACATTGAACATTAATGAACCCAGAATAGACCCCTGGGGGACACCCGAGGTAGCAATGTATTCATCTGAGGCGAAACCATTGTAAAACACAAGTTGGCGCCTGCTAGAGAGGTATGACATGAAAAACGAGACCAGGCGCGTACTGAAACCGAACGAGCTTAGTTTGGAAAGAATGATGGAGTGGTCTATGCGATCAAACGCGTTTGAAAAGTCCGTGTACAAGACGTCCACTTGTACACGAGAATTTAGAGCCTGAGACAAAGTTTGCACAAATTGGCACAGGTTAGAGACAGTGGAACGCCTTGCAACGAAACCATGCTGAAACGGCGAAAGATATGTATTGATGCAAGGAGAAACTGCTGCGTAGAGACACCGCTCAAAAACCTTAGAGAAATTGGACAAGATCGCCACTGGCCGGTAATTTTTTATATCAGAGCAATCATCCGATTTGAATATTGGCACAATGCGAGCGAACTTCCAAATCCTTGGAAAGGAAGAACTCTTCAATGCTAGGTTGAAAATCCTGACCAACGGATACAAAAAAGCTGGAGAACAGTCCTTGATGAGAAAGGATGGAACCTGATCATGGCAAGTGCTGTAACTGTCATTAAGTTTGCTTATTGCTGTAGAAACCTGATCCTCAGAGAGCTCAGTAATGTTTATATGACTATTGTTATTATGATAATCAAGGGAGACCTGTGGATAGGCAGGGTTTGTAAAAACACTACTGAAAAATTTCGCAAAGGCATCGACAACCAACTGGGGCCCATCCAAAGTTTCGCCATCCATAGTCATACGACCCGGTATTCGGGTCTTCTGCCTTTTTTCACGGACAAAGGACCAGAACCTACTCGGATTAATAGAGATCTCATGCTGCACATCTCCCAGGTAATTAGCATACGCTTGAGCAGACTGCTTCTTGACAAGTGAACGAAGATTTCTAAATTGAAGGAGTGAATATGAGCAGGCATGCTGACGATATTTACGCAACATATAAGATTTACGTTTTATATTTCTTATTAATTCAGGAGTGTACCATTTAGGGTAAGTACGCTTTCGCGGCGAGAACATTGGAACATGCATATCAAATAAAGAAAAAGAGCTCCGTAAAATAAGTCACAGGCTGCATCCACATCGGGACAATTATCCAAGAAGGACCAATTAATATCGGATATTGCTCTATAGAGGCTAGGTAGGTCGGCCCTCCGGAAATTGTAGGATCGTGTAGCATTCGACTGAAAATCAGTTGTTACAACATCAACAGGAACATTAATCAAGAGAGCTGGATGATAAGCATCTTCCTGTACCAAAGGTGACGGGTCCCTGATTACGTGACATGGAACATCAGACAATACAAGGTCGAGAATCCTCGCAGTGTGATTAGTTATGAGGTTATATTGCTGCAAGTTACAAAAATTCAAAAAATTGCGAATAACCTGAGATTTAAAATCATTAAAATTATTGTAACAGAAATTAGTGCAATTGAAGTCACCAATAAGTAAGACATATGAATAACTTGAAAGTAACTGCTCTAATAAATCAAAAAAAAAGCTCAAAATCCACATTATTGACATCAGGAGGTATATACAACACAAAAATAACAACAGTCTTAAATCTAAATACACATTTACAGCCAACAACGTCGATCGATGGAAAGTCAGAAAAAACACTTGTAAGATCCAAAACCGAGACGTTAAAGTGGCTCCTAAACGCCAATGCCACCCCACCGCCCCTGGAACGACCAATGGCTTCAAACCTCCTGTCACATCGCACCACAGTAAATGATGCGGGAAAGTACTCAATACTGTCAATTTCCTCAGAAAGCCATGTTTCAGTAAGACAAACAAAATCGATGGCCGCAGAGGTGACAGAGTGATAAAACTCAGTTACTTTGGATCGAAGTCCCCGAACGTTTTGGTAATAAATGTCCATACAGCTTCTGTTGGGCGACTTTAGTTTGACGAAATAATTTTAGGAACACCTCTCACATATTTAATCCTTAGAGTCTCCCCATCAGCGACACGCTGATCCATGCTGGACCTCAGACTCTTGTAGTGCTGAACCTGGCGCGGCGTACGATTCGAGGACACCCTCACATCCCCAAAGACCTCGTGACCACGTAACTTGCCAGAGTTACTTAAAATACGACGAACATGATCGAAGGAGTCAAGAACAACTCGAATCGGTCTAGGCTTGGCTGATGACGGGTTCCTCCTCCCCAGTCGAGACGCCCTGAAGGCCCCCTCAAAGGAGAGCGCTCCCAGAACGGACGTAACAATATCACGATCCTTGGCCTGACCATCAGAGCCAGATACATCCTCGGTAATTCCATACAAAATAAGATTAGACTTACGGGACTCTCTGTCCTGCACCTCCTGAATGATTTCCTCAAAGGTGTCATCGGAAACGGCCGCGACAGAAGTGGCAGACACCGCTCTCAGGTCCCGAATTTCCGCCTTTAGCGAAATTATAGCTGACTTGAGATCAACTATGTCATCACCCAACTCGGCGCACTCCACACAGGACCAACTAAGGCCACGCTTGGTTTTAATGGCTCGTACATCAGCAGTAGAAAGATCCACACAGCCATGATTAAACTGTTTTTTGCATATATAGCAACACACCACCTTGTGCTCTTCATAAGCGACTTTGCAGCAGTAACAACTGACTGTAGGAGGGACCATGATTAGTATTTAAAGGAAAGGAATAAAACTAACGGGGATACAAAATTTCACAGCACGGGACCGGACGCACTGACTAATATTAACACAAACAATGAGGGCCACGGAGAGGGAAGAAATGTAATATGTCGATAAACACAGGAACAGGCAAAAGTACACAAATAAATCAGGGATGTCAGTATTTCAAATATTAGAAACATATATTTCAAACTTTAGAAACATATATAGACCGCCTGTATATCAAAAAGATTTAAATAAAAATAATTTAAAAATAAAAATAATTTATTCTACGGCGTCTGCAATATTTCTTGCTATTGAAATAAAAAAGCCAAAAAAATAGCAGGTAAGAAAACCATACCGATGGAAACGCAAAAAGCCCGTCTCCGACTTTAACTATAAGTCACAAGAATAACGCGAAAGAAAGCACAATTAAGTAATAAATTTCACCTTGTGAAAAAGTACTAGGCTGGCTTTGTCGAAATTTAATGAATTAGAGTAAAGTAAAATAAACTTATCTCGGTCCCGATCAGCCAGAGAAAATGCAAACTTAGCACGAGCACCCACAGACACGATGTACTAGGCCCGAGCACTCACATGCGAACGATCCTGTGAATCTATGATTCACAGGATCTTAAAAGTTGCGGGAAAGGAAGTTGGTTTCACAGAGACATGATTCATGCTCGAAGGATACTTAGTTAATAAAAGAAAGAACTATCACTTTTCGCATTAGCCTTTATATCCATTGCTTCCACCCATTGTCACCTAAGAGAGAGCTGAAGCCTAAGACGTTCTGGTGGTGGTGATGGTGGTCATCCGAAAACAGCTCGTGCGCTTCAAGTTAAAGAAGAAGTTCTACATCGTGAGGAAGAAAACCAATC
Source organism: Amphimallon solstitiale (assembly GCA_963170755.1). NCBI lineage: Eukaryota > Metazoa > Arthropoda > Insecta > Coleoptera > Scarabaeidae > Amphimallon > Amphimallon solstitiale. The sequence goes on from OY720675.1 coordinate 69,510,608, forward strand.
TACAGTGTTCGCGCAATTGCACACCATATGGGAACCTCCAAGTCGACGGCACACCATGTCATACATGACCAACTTGTCTATCATTACCATTAGAAGATGAAGAAGATTATTCGCATAGATTGGGTTTTTGCCTACGGTTTTTGGGTCGCAACCCCCATTTTGGTTTAATCATGGGCCAGTATCTGAACCAGCAATTCCCCCGCAAATGGATTGGAAGAGGAGGTCCCGTGGCCTGGCCCACGCGTTCTCCTCATCTCAACTCTCTGGATTTTTTCCTTTTGGGTTATCTAAAATCTTTAGTTTACGAAACACCTTTTTGTAATCAGGAAGATTTCCTAGCAAGAATAGTGGCGAGTTATACACATGTAGAAGCTATGCCCGGATTATTCCATAGGACCCGCGAGTCAATGAATCAACGCAACAGTGCAATGTTTGTATTGAAGCAAATGACGACGTTTTTATCAATATTTGTAAACTACAATTTATTTGTCAATAAAACAAAGGTTAACATGAGCAAAAACTGATTTACTAATATCCTCTTACACTTCTTTTTGTAAAATAATACCAAAACAATTTCTCCTAATTTATACTAATATGATTCATTTGCGGACATATGTTTATTAAACAATGCAATAGTATTAGTTAGTTACATCTATTACTTTGACCTTCCACTAATTATGTCCTAATCCAACTCCTTACTAGCAATTAAACATCCAAGTTTACTTTAAATATTCTAGGTTATTGATTAAATTCTAATGTCAAGTTACAAGAAACCTTCAGAACATGAACAGCACTAACTAATTATCAAATACGATATTCCAATATCGTCTTAATGCATTAAGAACTTTCTGACGGTTGTATCATAATAAAAAATATCTGTTTATTGCTCCCTACGTTAATATAATTGTAGTTAGGACGGGCGTTTACCAACAAATAGAAACTTATGCAACTTAAATTACTCGCGGGACGGGTAGACGCAAGGGGGTGTGAGTAAGTGGAGCTACACGATATTCGGTTTCCGTCACAGCGCTTCAGTTTTATTCATAGATTAAGGAATACTATAGATGGGAAACATATGTCTAAGAAATGAGTATTTACGGAACTGTTGATGTTGTTGATGTTTTATAATAAGCCAATTTCGCTTGCCCATAACTGTTATATTATTATACACTCGAATATTATAGGTATTATAGGTATGACATTTAAATGCCAGTGTCAGTTTGTAATTAAACTGTCACACGCATTTAAGTCTGCAATAGCCGACCGATTCCGATAGATTTTCGTCTTTGCTGGAACCGGTAAAGATACCGTAAAGTGGGGATAGACGACGCGTAAAACCTTGTGTAAAATGTGTGTGACAAAGTTTACTGTTTAATGTTTTTTATCTTAAGTACATAAATTTGATTTTTGCTTTATATCGTACATCAAATGTGCAGCTGGCACGTAGAGGTCGTTTTTTTTCTTTTGTGTACCAACCTTAGTTAGTAGACACTAATCAAATTCATGCATTTTTGTGGTTATTTCTAAAACACATAACTTTCTTAAGAAAATAAATTAGTACAAAAACGGGCCTTGACATTATAAATTGATGCCTTTTGCACCACTAACCCAAACTTGAGATTCTAAAACTACAAAATAAATTAAAAAAACGCGAAACGGCGATGCCTTAGTTTTCGATAGGTAAACGCCCCTCTTAAATATAATATTTTAAAAATTTATTTATCTAAATGAATATTTAAATGAATATTTACTTTAAACTTCTCAAAATCCAATAAACACAATCATCTTAATGTTTTGTGAATATCCTATTCTATACAATTACATAGTAAAAATTTAAAATTAATTTTAAAACAAACATGGCGATGCCTACAAAAAAAATATCAACGGTTTCATACTATTTAAATTAATTTTACAATCCCTCTGGAGAAGTTTTTAATTACTTGTACGGATATTATAAATGGGAATGCTCCCTGTTATTTACTTCAATATGTAGAATCAAAATGCTTTTATAAGCTCTTTGTATTAACGTATTGAATTACATTCATGTATATTTTAGTTTACCTGTTTGTCGTATTAGGTCAAATTTGCGCTAAATTCCATTCGAGTATCCTTCGTTGATACTCGTGAATGTGATTCCATTTTTTTTGGATACAACAGCAACACCATATATACCTACAAGCTTCGAGAGCTGACCGAAGAACTCCAAAAAAAAAAACTGGCAGGAGGAATTTCGCAGATATGAACTGCATACAAGCTTTTGTAAAATCCATAAATTAAACGATTCTAATAACATGTTTTTAACTTCAATAAGAATGAGATATGTCAAAATTAATTAATTATATAACATCTTTTCTTTATTTTCACTCAAATAGAAATCTATTTTTACATACCAAGTATTATAACAGTAATAGTTGGTTTAAGACCTGACTAAATTATTGTATTTACAATAAAATTTTGTTCAAAATTTATCTGGTTACATTGTTTTCCGAACTATACATGTTATTGACTGAACGTGTTTCTTTATAAAACTAAGCCCTAGTGTACTTATAGCTATAACATAAATAGTCTATGCTCCTATCAATCAGGAGCTATATGATACAACAACCTTTCCCAACAAGATGTCACTAGTACCGTGAATAATACGAACCCACATCAAAATTTCACCGCTTCACTATAGATGCTACTAATACTAATGTATCTAATCACTCGTTAGAGATATCTAGACTGGTATAAAAGATTTCCACTACAAAGGTTGACTTCGGCACGCATGTTGATAATGTCTCCCTCGTGGCGAAGTTGGCTGTTATTCTCAAAACCGAGGTTCGTCTAACTGAAGTTACAAATGGCGGTCTGTCACCTGATGGTCTTTGGTGCATGCTTACATCTCCAAAGTTATTCTATGCTATTCCTTGGCTACACCGTACTGATGATGACCAATGAGTCAAAAACACGTGTCTACGTTTGCTCTACAGCGGAATTTACCCGATATTCTTCAATTTCTTGTTTTTTTACGTATCCACGATTATATATCTTTCACTATTGTCTTTCTAGCTAAGCTCAGTCGGTAGAAATTCTCATCGAGTATGAAAGATAAATAATAATCTCAGGATTAAATAAGTTAAATAATAATGGAAAAAACTCTTTTTAACACATAAACAATAAATTCAATTTCAAAATTAAATTCTTCTTCTAAATGAAAATTATTAATTCAATAATATATATTTATACCAGTCTAGATATCTCTAACGAGTGATTAGATACATTAGTATTAGTAGCACCTATAGTGAAGCGGGGAAATTTTGATGTGAGTTTGTATTATTCACGGGAAAGGTTGTTGTATCATATAGCTCCTGATTGATAGGAGCATAGACTATTTATGTTATAGCTATAAGTACACTAGGGCTTAGTTTTATAAAGAAGCACGTTCAGTCAATGACATGTATAGTTCGGAAAACAATGTAACCAGATAAATTTTGAACAAAATTTTATTGTAAATAAAATAATTTAGTCAGATCTTAAACCAACTATCTCAGCCGTGTCGGTAATTTTTAAAAATAAAAATTACCTAATTAATTAATATTCAGTGGTAAAATTAGAAAATTGTAGTTTTAAAATTATTTAAAACTAGTATAACGAACTAAAAATCGTCCTCGTATATATCAAAAATGACGTTTTGGCGGTTATGTGATGACAAATTGATATTTTGGGTTATTTACCGCGTTAATTCAAATCAAGGGTACATATACGAAATAATTCGTATATGCATAATTGATATGAAATGTAATGCATATCTATACCAACAATTGCTGGCATTGCAAATATCAACGTGTATACAGCTGTTTCGATCTAACCTCGATCTCGTCAGTACACGAAGGTGATATTTGCCATGTCAGACAAACCTGGATTTACTGCCTATATACTTGAATTGGGTACCAAATGCCTATACGAATTATTTCGTATATGTTCACTTGATTTGAATTAACGCGGTAAATAACCCAAAATATCAATTTGTCATCATATATATATATATATATATATATATATATATATATATATATATATATATTGTTGCAGTATCGCAACACTGCTTACAATACCTATCTATATGATCTAGTATTAACAAATGTACCCCTGTTAGTGTGCTAAAATGTACCAGTATTTGTAAATGAATAAATAAATGATACAGTACATTGAATTAAATACATAAACATGAAACTCTTGATCTTTAAGTGATAAATTATATTCAAAATTTCTTACCTTCTTTTGACTTCCTAATTTCTTAACAAGTTAATTTTCAATAACTCTGTATATTAGTAATTCAAATTGAATATTAAATTAGGTAAAGTCGGTAATATAGAAAATTACTATTATCTCTTGTTGCTGTCAGAAATCTACACACACACTTACACTGTATGTGTGTGTTATTCTCTACTTATGTTACTATGAATTTATTTTCCTTAATCTCTTTGAGTGTAGATTGGTCCGTTTATAATACAAATAAAAATGTCTTGGAGTATTACGATTGAGTCAAACGTCCTAGGTAAGCAATAAAATATAATCATACATTACCATTTAATTTCATGTTTTTAATTCTTTATTTCAGGTTAGAATATGTTTTATATCTAATATGAAAATAAAAATACCTACATGCATGTAAAAACTTTTTAATAATGTTCAAAAGTTTACTTTTCAACAAATATTAGGAATATTGGAATGCTGTCGAACATATGATATGCATAAAATAAACCCAACAAGATAAAAAATTAATTAATTCATCAATGTTATGTTGTGACAAATAATTCTGGTTAATAACGTTCGTTATGGTAAATACTGATTTTATACTAAATAAAATAATAATTTATACTACACTCTTGAATATCTTCCTTTAAATAATATCTTAGAAAATGAATTTAGATTGTAACAATCATACATATGGAGATACAATATTAGTTGAGGTTAGATAGAGTTCGTTACAGTAATAATAATAATTCTAGTAATAAATTTGCTACTATCCAAAATATAAGACCACATAAATACCTTGATTTACATAATTGTATTTTATAGATTTCGATTACGGATTTCAATCAGGTCTCGTCTGGATAACTACAGGAATTGGTACGCCACTTGTGAAATGAAATCCTATATCAGTTCTCGTCTGGATATTCCTTTTATTTCTGCCGTCTGGTCTGATGCTATTCTTGTAAAGCAACTACTCAGCAACACAGGAACCTTTTAATGGAAAACTACAGGAATTGGTACGCCACTTGTGAAATGAAATCCTATATCAGTTCTCGTCTGGATATTCCTTTTATTTCTACCGTCTGGTCTGACGCTATTCTTGTACAGCAACACAGGAACCTTTTAATGGAAAACTACAGGAATTGGTACGCCACTTGTGAAATGAAATTCTATATCAGTTCTCGTCTCTTCCTTTTATTTCTACCGTCTGGTCTGATGCTATTCTTGTACAGCAACTACTCAGCAACACAGGAACCTTTTAATGGAAAACTACAGGAATTGGTACACCACTTGTGAAATGTTGTTTTTTAAAAATCTTCAAATTTCCAATATTCTTCTATTATATTATTAGAAGAACTTTTATCACTAAGATTACACCTTTCTAGGCAAATAGATATAAGAGAAATACCAATTATTCTCTCCTAAAAGAAAAACACGTTTACCCTCTAAAATTGTAATTTTAGAAGTCTTTTATTTATTTATTCATTTCCTTAGAGATATCTTAAAAAATTTCTATGCTCCAATAACCATCCTTCGATCTTGTTGTATAATCAAAATATATTCTTGAAAGTGTAACAATACCTTTCATACTCTTTTTAATCCAAAGCTTTCAATCTAATAATCCTTAGATGTATTTTTAAAAGTCTTATTTATTTATTTTTACTCCAAAAACCTCTTAATTGTCAAAATAAAATATTTTAAACTGACAGTTTACTTGACAGATCTGAAATTTAAATCTTCCCTCTATTTCTATTTGTGTATTCATGATTATATTAACCAGAATATGTTATCTATTATCTTTTATAATATGTTAACAATTGATGAACAAATTTCACAATACTATTATATAAATACAATATTGCTAAAAATTGATATGTTTCAATCTAATCTCTTCATATATGGAAAATATCAAGGCAAACCGAAAACTTCAACACTTCTAAAGATTATCACATATTCAAGAGTGTTTATAAGTATAATTGTACCATATTCTTATTACATTGAAATCACATTAAGTAAATAAAATTACATATTAACTTTTAAAATTCATTCATTACTTTAAATTCACATATTTATTTAAATTAAAGCTTTCACTACAGTTAATAGATATGAATGTATTAAATACTAATACAATATATATATATATATATATATATATATATATATATATATATATGTATATATTCTTTCTTGGGTATGTGGTAGATATGTTTGAAATTAAAAATAATACATTTTACATCTTAACGTTTCGATGTATTCAACATCTGTTTCAAAAGCCACTAATAAAGTTAGAGTAGATACATCACGATAGCACATCTAGAGATGGAATGTCATGAAATAAACAATTTAAAAACATATATAAAAACAAATATTTCAATTTCATAGTTTGGTGTCTTTTACTTACTCGCTCAATTGACTTTGAATTGATCTATATGTTAATATTACATTTAATATTGATACGAACGCACTTCCTTTGTTTTACATAATATAAAACACGAATACAATTCTTTTTAAAAAGGTATTTTCCATACTTCCTGTATTAACGTTTTGCCCTCACGTTCATACTACTTTGTTAATTTATTACTGTAAAGAGAACACACATGAAAATATGAATACGGAAGATGGGTACCTGATCGTAAACATTTCATCCCTCCGATTTGCTATCGAATATAATTTCAAACAAAACCAATTTACAATAATATATTTCATTTACAAATATAGGGGATCGTAAACTCCGCCATCGGCAATGCAACCGGAACACAGCGACTATTTTCCGTTTACCACGAAACCTTTTATTCCCGATCCGAACTTATTAATATTGAAATTTGCGCTTTCTCAACATTCGTCCGTAGTGCTTCGGTAAAAAGGGCGCTCGCACTGATGAAAATGCTAAAAGTTACGAAACTGGAATGTTCACGAATGTAATATGTATGGATACCACTGGCGTAGGTGCTTGTGTGGTGTGGCTGACTTACTAAACCCAGCGATGCAAATTAGATGTTAACATACATAATGCAAGTAGGTTGAACTTGAAGAATTAATTTACGAATCAACAAAGAATTGACTTCAAACTAAATGCGGAAAAATTTAAAAACATATACAGGGTGTCTCTAAAAGGTGCGGAAAAAACGCTCCCACACATTTCTGAGGGCGATCTAACCCAACTTACCTCAGTCCAAAAGTGGATGCACCATTGCATTGAATTGCCACAAGAATAACACCCAAATTACAGAAGCATATGTATCCATATACGGAATGAATTTTTTATATCCAGATTACTCATAAACGGCTGCTCCAATCAACTCCTACCAGGTATACCTTTTCTAGGTAAAAAACATTGGAGAATAAGAATTTTTATTTAAAAGTTAAATACAGTGTGTCTCAAAAAAGTTATTACGTCTTAAATGGATACAATATGCCGCAGGTGGCGCCCTCTACATTCTGCAATGAAAATGAGAGCAGATTTAAATTTTTTACTTCACGAAACCTCCCCTACCCAAATATTGTGACAATATACCAATTATTACAGAAATTATTTATAAAAAACCAAAACCAAATTGAACTTTTGACACTCTGTATCTCCGAAAGCATCCATTTTTGGACTGAGGTAAGTTGGGTTAGATCGTCATATTTTGCCCTCAGAAATGTGTGGTAGCGTTTTTTCCGCACCTTTTAGAGACACCCCAGTATAATTAATGTTTATTCGATAAATGCCCACTACGATCCATTATTATTATAGCTATTAATAACTATTTCAAATATAAATATAGAATCATATGACGTTTTTTAATATTCTTTGCATCTATGGGAACTCAACGTAAAATAACATACATAACAAGAGTGAATTATTGAAATCATGTTTTACGAGCTTTTATATAGACGTATTATGTGCAATAAAAAAATTATGATTTATGTGATTCAAAGACTTCCCAACTTTAGACTTGTTGACTTTTCTTCTTCAATAACAACAATAACATAATTATCGGTATCATAATTTCAAATTTATTAGTGTTAAAATTTGATCTATAATTTCAACATTCTTATGAATAAAGAGGCTTTTGTGATAGTAAAATTAAATAATACGAGGTAGGCGCCATAAATTCTCGGCCAGATATACAAAAAAGAAACTTGGAACAATATAAGAATTATTATTTTCAATGTAATCTCCCCTAACTTCTATACATTTATTACAACGATTAATTAATAATTCGATACCCTGGTAAACATAATCTGAAGTTTTTCCGTCAAAATGTCCTATAACAGCTGCTTGCAACTCACTGTCGTCCTTAAAACTACGTCCCGAAGATCTTTCTTTAAATTAGAAAACAAAACAAAATCACAAAGAGCCATATCCGGACTATACGGTGGATGTTCCAATTCTTGAAAGCCGCATTCACGGACAGCAGCTCGTGAAATGGCGGTAGTATGGACGGGAGCATGGTCGTGCAATAATCGCACACCTTTTGTCAATTTTTCACGACGTTTGGCACGAATACTTCCCTTAATTTATGCGATAAAGACGCATAATATGTGCCGTTCACACTTGTATTGCGCTCTTTAAAGTCAATTAGCAAAATGCCCTCACAATCCCAGAATAATAATAAAATAATAATAATAATAATTTATTCACTATAAGACCACAATATTAGGGTATAAGTTTCGTCATTAAATTCAAACATTACTTACATAACAATAAATCACAACAGATAAACAAATTAATTAAAATAATCCTTTACATCATAATAGCATTTGTTCACAAGATATTGTTTCAGTTTCTCCTTGAAAGTTTTCTAGAATTGAGGGTTTTCAGATCTTCCGGAAGACGGTCGTACACCCGCATGCATGAATACTGAGGAGACTTCTGATATGCGGCTGTTCGATGCAAGGGCACACACAAACACCTCAGATTGCGAGTCTCATAATCATGATAGTGAGAGTTTGTAATCAAAGTTTGACGTCTTTCGTAAGCAAGAATTGCGCACTTATATAGATATATACTGGGCAGGGTCAATATACTATATCGGCGAAAACTATCACAACAAGATTCTCTCTGTTTCAAGTTAAAAATCAATCGGATCAGTCTTTTTTGCACTATAAAAAGTCTGTTGATCTCAGTTGCCCTGCCCCACACAACAATGTGATAAGACAGGTGACAGTATACCATAACATAATAAATATGCAATAGGCCACTAGTATCAAGACAGTTTTTTAATTTTATAATTGCATAAAAACTTTTATTAATTTTTGAGATTATGTTTTGAACCTGAATGGACCAATGCATATTCGAATAAAAACATGTTCCCAGAAAGTTAGCACTCAGCCTCACCCGGAATTTTAGGAGAGATATTGTCCCTAACAGGAAATTTCACAATTACAGTCTTTTTACTATTTAATATTATTCTGTTCTGCCTACACCATGTTTCTAATGTGCGCACTACACTTTCTATCTTCAGCTGAAGGTCGTTGTCATTCTCACCCACAACTACAATGGATGTGTCGTCTGCATAATTGATTAGGTGGCCATCCTTTACATACGATCTCATGTCGTTAATGAAAAGTATGAATATTAGGGGTCCCAGGATAGAGCCCTGTGCCACACCGAGATTCACCTCATACAGTTTAGATTTTGAACCATTAACATCCACAACCATATGCCTGTGTTCCAAAAATGACAAAATTAACCTCAGCACATTGCCCCTGATGCCAATCGCGTTCAATTTTTCCTCCACAAAGCTGCTCCGTACCGAATCAAACGCAGCAGTGAAGTCAAAAAACAACCCAACTACACATTTTTTGTCATCTTGATTCCTTCTAATATATTCCACAAACTCGATGCACGCCGTCTCTGTGGATCTTCCTGGACGAAATCCGTGCTGACAGTCACTAATAATATCGTTCTTCTCCAAGTAGTCTAGGATGCGTTCATACATGATCGACTCATAAATCTTAGAGAATGCGCTCAACACTGAGATGGGGCGATAATCATCTAGCAGATTTCCGGCGTTCTTTTTAAGCACAGGTATCACTCGCGCAGTCTTCAGTGCTGCCGGAAAACTCCCTGTTTCTACCGACATATTTATGAGGTTGGCCAATGGGACACTAATAATGTCAACTATTTCTTTCAGTACTGTCACAGGACTCCATCCAAGCCACACGACCGTCGATTCTTTAGACGAATGAAGGTATTTGTAATGTCGGTTTCGTTCACAGTATCTAAAAACATACTCTCACTATGAGGCGCACTCACTGTGCAGGTGATACTCTCATCACTACCAAACTCCTTAATTAATTTGGCTTGAGTGACGAGGGAGAAATGTTTGCCAAAATGATTCGCAGTATCGATGTCATCGATCTCGCTTCCATCGTCATTTTTAAATTTGATTTGATTGGCTGATACTGTTTTAACCTTTTCTCCCTTGACAATTCCCCATACTGTCTTGCATTTATTTACACTTGACATAATCTTTCTATCATAAAACAAGAGCTTTTGTTCCTTGATAATTTGTTTGTGTTGACGCTTGTGCCTCCTGTAGAGGTCAACAATGTGTTCGTTAGAGTCAATGTACTTTAGTATCGCCTGAAGGTCTCTTAACTGCCTACTTGATTCTCTAATAAGTTGATCCATTCAGGTGACCTTATATTATATTTTTTGACAATTCTTCTCTGTGGGCACGCTATGTCATAATAATAAAAAAAAAGGCTAAGAATTGTTCGAATGCACTATCGATATCCCCAGTGTTCGTAATATTCCAATGGTTCCTAAGCAGGGCATATCTTAGATATTCTATATTAGTACAGTACAGCTCACGAAAGCGGTATTCAACATCGTTAGTTGCCTGTACCGGCAAACTTCTCATTGACACTGTTAAACGTTGTGCTGTATGATCGGATATTGCAGGGTATAATATATCCACTTAAGTGTCACTTCCTGAAAAATTACTCACAGCGTAATCTATCTCCGTTTTCGATGTACGCCCACTTCTATTCGTAAAAATTCTTGTTGGTTTATTATTATTATTAGTTAAACCACAAGATTGGAACAAATCACGAAGTAGTTTAGAAGAATTCGTATTGATCTGGCCATCTATATTGAAATCACCACATAATATCACGTGATCACTTGAAGTGCACATGCAAGTCAAGATATCGGGGAGTCTCTCCATAAACATTTCCACATTGCTATTCGGAGGTCTATACACTACTATGACTGAGCCTCACAATTATTCCTCTTGGCCACGGCTGAGGGTCATAAAACAGCGTATATTTCTTGCGGTATAACTGTCTCTAACGATGAATCAAGGTTAGTATTAGGATTCTCGTCCGGTGAAGATAAATTTAATATTTCCTTTTTTTCTTTATTATTGATTAGACAGTTACATTGTTTATTTGCAAGTAATCTTACCATGTCAATATTACTTTCTTTTAGATTTATTACTTCTTGTCTCAAAAAATGTATTTCGTCTAATAACGCATGCATTTCTTCTTTAATAGTAGATTTAACTATTGAAATCATCTGATCGGATTCCAGTTCTTCATTATTTTGATTTTTTTTCTGTATTTTACCACTACGCAGGTATTTCATTTTTAAATAGTCTGTCATAAATAGTTTATTTAGCGAAATTTTACTGCTGTTATTGCAAAATATCACAATTCGTCTGTTTAAGTCGGAGTCACACAACTCCATCAACTTTTTCGTTGATTGAACGACTTTCGCCTTTCTGGGACGAGTTTCATCCGGTCGCCGCCATTCCATGGACTCCCTTTTCGATAGAAGATCGTAAAACAGAACCATTGTTTCATCCCCTGTGACAAAAATCGGTTTTGGGTCATCTCGACACATGTTTAAAAACGACTGCGTACATTCGACTCGACGTTCACGTTGGAGAGCAGAGAGAAGTCGCGGTACCCATCTAGCACTAATTTTACCCAAATGGTCATGGAGAATTCGGCGAACACTTGTTTCGGAAATGTTTGTTATCACTGCTAATTCCTTCACTTTCACATGGCGATCTTCTAGCACTAAATGTTCAATAATTGAAATTTGTTGAGGCGTTATCACTTCAATTGGCCGACCCGACTGATTAGCATCTTCCAGGGATTCTTGTCCCAAACGGAAACATTTTGCCCACTTTTTTACAGTTTAATACGAAGGAGATGAATCAGCCGAGAATTTATGGCACCTACCTCGTAATTCTGTGGTTAGAATAAAGCCAGCCACTCATTTCGCGCTTTTCATATTGCTCCTTTTTACTCAGGTAATTAAAAATCATTTTGAAGCTTTCTATTAATGGCAGAGAAATATCACTCCAATTATTAGACAGTGATGGGGAGCTGTAATAATAATAAGCTATTTAGGCAGCAAAACATAGATTCCTCAACAAGAGCATTAAATGAAGTGTCTTTTAAAGCTATGTTTTCATAACATTAATCATTACTGTGCCATAGAAAAGGGAGTAGCGACAAAAAACACACACATCTTTTGGTTCAAAGCCAGTTGTTGCTTCCAGTCCGATTTCTGGAAAAAAATCAATGGAATGAACAAATTTACAAAATATTTGTAAAATACAGTTCCTCATTAAGGGTAGAAATGTGAATTCTGGTATGAATTTTGAATTCTTTTATACGAAAGCTGTGCCACACTGACTTCTGAATACTTTTGTACTCTCTATGCATATACATTCATAAGACATCAGATGTCGTTAAGTACATGTAAAAGACTGCTCTTAGTTCTCGGGAAATTAGATTATATTGAAATTAGTCTCACCAATCAATGGAGCGTCAGAAGTGTGAATAGTGTGTTTGCCTTAAGTTTGAGTGGGAAATTATGAAGAGTATTGAATTCAAGAAAAAAATCAATGGAATAAACAAATTTACAAAATATTTGTAAAATACAGTTTCTCATTAAGGGTAGAAATGTGAATTCTGGTATGAATTGAAGACCTAAGTGGATAAAGGTGTTAAGCAACATTTTGCTGAAAATTGAGATATTTGTGTGGATGAAGTTGTTAAGTCCATATCTACTACAGCATTTACCATTCATGACCATAAAAGCAAATTCTACGATTCTAGTAATGGATGTAGGTGTTATGTGCCAAGCTGGCATCTCCATCTGCAGCGAATGAAGACGTTAAGTGCACTTAGCACCTACATCCATTTGCATCGTTCGGATTCATGACAGTGCCAAACGCACATAGCGTCTTCATCATCCATTACATTTTTGTTTTGTGATAAGTGTTGGCCTGTCTTTTGTTGAGAAAATGAATTCAAGGGGTAGAAAAATGTGTGAAATAGCTTTAAAGCTATCAAGAGTTACTACTGACAATAATTTTGTGCACTTAACAACGGACATTCACCGAAAACATATCACAACCTCAAAAATGTTCCTTACCAAAGTCAACCTGAGAGCGCTTCAGTCGAAGTAGAAGTTGCCGATTTTATTGGTAAGTAGGTAGTACTGTTCATAGTTTCCAAGTTCTGATATTGTGATCTTGTAAACAGTCTGTTCTTTATCATGTTATATGTTACAGTTTCTCGAGAAAAAACCCCATGATTCCATAATAATTATTTAGCAACCAAGTACCCATATTAAGAGAACAATTTACTGGACTAGCCTTCACCATGATTAGTAAGTTTGGATAATAATGAAAATATAGAAATCGAATCAGATGAAGAGTTACTGAGTCTATGCAAAGATCCTAAGAAGAAGAAAATTTTTCCTAACAAGGAATATGTATCTAGTAAAGAGGAGTAGAAATACAGATATGTGGAAGCGACGTGCTGCGGCCATAGCTAGAGAAAAAGTCCTTAGTTATGTATCTCAGAAAGGAAAATTCATGCCAGAGAAACATCCAAATGTTGGAACCTTTTGTAATGTAAACTGCCGATATAAATGCAATGAGCAATTCAACAATGATCAGAGACAAGAAATACTCTCAAGTTTTTATAATCTAGATGTCAACGCAAAAAAATCTTTACTATTCAAATCTATAGTCCTTAAAGATGTACATCGAATTAAAAAGGATGCGACGAAACATAGGAGTGCAACATACGAGTATTGTGTCACATACGATCGTAAGTCAGGTAGGGTAACAAGGCCTTCTGTTCATTATACCAGATTGGTAGGAAGAAAGTTGAACACCTTCAAAGACGTTTGAATACTGGTGTTGCAGCTCCTCCCCCAGATATGAGAGGACTTCATCAAAATAGACCCCATAAAATCAGCAACGAGGTATGTCAGTTTGTTAAGGACCACATTTAACTGTGTCATCTCTACTATCAGTTCAAAAAATGCATTCTTTGTATATTGAGACATGTGAACAGGGAAATAGTCAGCAGAGTTTAAAATTACACTGTGCAAATATATATAGACGAATTTTTGAAACTGAATTTAATTTATCATTCGGGCAACCGCGAAGTGATATTTGCAGCATTTGCGATGCTGGGGAAGGAAATGCGGAACACAAACACAGGTATCACAAAGCCTTTGAACTCCAACGGAACGATAGAAAGAGCGCTGAAAGTGACACAATGTTGGTCTACTTGACTGTTGATTTACAACAAACTATGCCACTCCCAAGATTAACTTCGTCTAAACCTTTCTACTTACGACAGATGGGGTTTTATAACCTTGGTATACACACGATCACCAGCAATCAAATTCGAGCCAACTTTTTCACCTGGAAAGAAGATATTGCAAGCCGTGGAAGCACAGAAGTAGCAAGTTCATTGTTAACATTATTGGAATTTGATGATAGTTTGAGGGAAAGAAATCATATGCTAATTTGGTCGGACTCTTGCGCTAGTAAATAAAACCATGTTACTGATATGGAGCAGCATTTCCGTGTTTTTAAAGACTTGCCAAACCAGCTCCAACTGGTTAATAGAACAACAAACACTAATAACGAAAAAGTCAACTTTAGGAAGTCGGTAAAATGGATTAAAGTTGAAAAATTTGGATACTATTCTTACAAAGATACCTATGAAGAATCATCCCAATTTAAAGAAGTGTGTCTATTGAAACGACGAGCTGGAAAGTTGGGTCAACTTTCGGACGAGAAGATTGAGAATTTACGAGAGCAGATCCCTTTCGTTCTCGAGCAATACAGGTATTTTTATGAGAGTGTTATATCAAAGGAGAGACCAAATGGAGAGAATATAGAGTCTAGAAAGAAAAAGAAAACAGGAAAAAGGGCAAAGAAATAAAAAAATTATGAAATTTTTTACTAGCTGTAGTTATAATAATTTAATAGATGCATTCATATTAATTTGTTTCAAATTCAACTATGTTATGAATAAAGTTTTCGTATTTTCTCAATAAATGGTGAGTTTTCTTTAACATTTTATAGAAACACAAGAAACTAACACTATTGTTTTACTACTTATGACCTTTATCCATTATTGAAGATCTTTAAAAAGTATATGTTTATAATGAATAAAGGTGTTAAGTACAAATAATGTTTTTTTATAATTCTCCTGAAAATATTTTCTTGATTTTTTAATGAGATATGCAGTCTTATTAGCATCCTTAATTGGACTGATCATATATTGATCTTAAAAATTCAATAACTAAATAATTAAACGCAAATTACTTTGTCACTTTTCAGTGCCGTTTTTCTCTGAATCTCATTTTTGCGACTTGCCACCTTCATCCACTTAGGTCTTCAATTATGAATTCTTTTATATGAAAGCTGTGCCACATTGTTTTGATTAAATTAATAAGAAGCTTCTGGATGTGATTGTTAGAATATTCTAAATAACCATAAAACAGAACTTATATAACTTCAGCATATGTCCACTGCTTCTTCTAATTTATTTTTACGTAGTCCTAAATGTATCTTTCTCGCAGACTAAGTGCCATAAAATGACTTTCATATTATATTTGAGTTTCAAGTTATTAAGACATGCCTTACAGAATTGCTTGCTTAAATTTTTCTCTTGAATTCAAATTTAGTGAGTGCGCAGTAAAGTAATAACGTATGTTATCAACTCACTAGGATGAAATTTACTATATATTTTAGTGATAAATCACTACACACTCTTTCTTGTTATCTTTTATAAAAATAAATCAATTAGGCAATATACTAATTTTAAAACAATTATTATTTCTTTACCACTTAATGCTCATTTAAACAGCACAGAAATCTGTTTATATTTATCAAATCTTCCAATCAGCTAATCAGCAACCACGTCCCCCCATCGTATCTCTCTGGAATCGAGAACGGTGCAAATAGTCATAAGCGAACGAGTCCACGGGGAATATTTTACTTACGGTGAAATTTTTCATGTGTCATCTTTATTTCACACATAACGATGAAAATACTGCTGCTCTTTTCAATTTGTATCAGCGCCGCCGCGCTCTCTCCGTGCTTGTTAGAGAAGAGGTACAATAAAAATAACACATTATTGAATAAGAAATTTCAAGGCGTCTTTACGTGCTGGGACTTTATCTCGCAACTTATCGATCTCATTCTACAAGTATTGTGCGTGTTCTTTGTGGTATTATAAGGTAAGCGAGTTGAAATATTTGACTTTTAATATCGTTCTTCCGATATGGTGAATATGCGTGTGATGGTGGTTAATATATAGATGGAAAATTTATATACTCGATAGAAAATTGTTGAATAACGAAATTCTTGAAAAAATATTGGTTCACGTCAAAGCCATTTATGTAGCTTTCTGATTGTGTCAATTCTTCGAGGTAGTACTACAATTATTATTCTTTTCAATTATCTTCAAAAAACAATTATGTCAAACCAAAGCAAGACATGAAAATTAGAACGAGAACAATATTTAGGTGGTTTAACTATGGAATAAACGAATATAATTAATAATAATAATAGTTTATTCGTTATAATTACTATTACAAGAAAGAAATTAGCAAAATGCCCTCACAATCCCAGAATATTGTGGCCATCACCTTTTTCGTTGATTGAACGACTTTCGCCTTTCTGGGACGAGGTTTATCAGGTCGCTCCCATTCCACGGACTCCTTTTACTTTCTTATACGTAGTATAAGGAAGTATTGTGATGATGAAAATTTTCGACCTCGAGATTTTTGCAGATGTCCACGTTTTGATGTCCCCTGATACCGAAAAAGTGGTTTTTAAAAAATGTCTGTGTGTCTCTGTGTGTGTGTGTCTGTGTGTGTGTGTGTCTCTCTCTCTCTCTGTGTGTGTGTGTGACCACGATAGCGGTCAAACCGCTATAGGTATCAATTCCAAATTTTATATTTACAAATATAATCTCCCTCTTGAGATCTGATTAGATTTTCAGTAAAATCGGCAGACCGGAAGTAGTAGTTTACTTCAGTGAAAAAATCGAATTTCGGCAATTATTCGTCAACTACTAAGTTTAAACAAATTTATAAAGAATTCATATGTACTTAAAATTAAGTTTGAGACAAATTGTCTTAAAAAAGTTTTTCGAAATTCCAACCGGAAGTAGGTCTTTTACTCTTATCGAAAATCAGTTTTTTGGGAATATCTCGCAAGTCATGCTTTTTAGAGAAGTATGTTCCGAGTATAAAAGTATTTAGAAAATAATTTTCAATATCTTTTGTATAAAAAAAATTTCAAAATTCAGACCGGAAGTACCACTTTTACTCTCATCGAATAGCGATTTTTTGCAAATATGTCGTAAATTATGCATTCTATATATATTTATCAAGAGTACAAAAGTATTTAGAACTGGATTTTCAATATTTTTTGTATATATGAAATTTCAAAATTCGGACCGGAAGTAGCACTTTTACTCTTAGCGAGTAGCACTTTTTTGATAATATCTTGCAAAGTATGCATTCTATAGCGATTTATTAAGAGAATGAAAGTACTTAGAATAGGATTTTGAATAAGTTTTGTATACAAAAAATCTTAAAATTGTATAGTTTCAAACGCTCATACGTATAAGAAAGTCGTGTGGTGGCCACACCTCATTTTTTCGATAGAGGATCGTAGACCAGAACCATTGTTTCATCCCCTGTTACACTGGACTCTAAAATCGGTTTTGGGCCGTCTCCACACATGTTTAAAAACGACTGCGCACATTCGTCTCGTCGTTCACCTTGGAGAGCAGAAACAAGTTGCGCTACCCATCAAGCACTAATTTTATTCATACCCAAATGGTCATGGAGAATTCGGCGAACACTTGTTTCAGAAATGTTTGTTATCACTGCTAATTACTTTACTTTCAAACTGCGATCTTCTAGCACTAAATGTTCAATAATTGAAATTTGTTGAGGCGTTATCACTTCAATTGGTCGACCCGACCGATCAGATTCTTGTCTCAAACGGAAACATTTTGCTCACTTTTTTACAGTTGAATACGAAGGAGATGAATTACCGTAAACGCCGTCTAAACGTTTTTTAATGTGATAAAGTGTATGCCCTTCTTTTGTTAAAAATTTAATGACCGCGCGGTACTCAATTTTCGTTACTTCAGACATTTTCGTGCGCTAGTCATGTTGGTTGGCTAGTTACTAAAACCTACTAGGCTTCGAACCGTCATATTTATAGTGTACACCTCGCGTATTTGCATGCATGACGTGACGGAGTTTGAACAAGTTTGAACCTGTATAAGCCTGTCAGGCCGAGAATTTATGGCGCCTACCTCGTATATAGTGTAAATTTCTTTAATGTTCTTAGCCATATTTGAGGAAATCGTCTATTGAATAAACATGTGATAATATCCTCCACTTTCGATACGAAATCTGGAACTCTTCTCCGTGGTGCGTTTCGTAATTACCATGCCCTCCATTCAATATATAATGTTCTTGTTCTTTCCTAACATATTTTATACAAGTAAGTATAAATAGGCGGCAAAGTCAGTATTCGCTTCTGCCGTTACCTACAACTATCAGTATATTTAAAATTACATGGAGCAGTAATCTTCTTTTTGTAAGTGGAAGATTCTTGCTGCTGCGGATGATGTGCCCCAAAACAAAATTCCGTAGCTGATTATACTCTAGAAGTTCGCTAAATAGGCAGATTTTCAAGCGGGATGGGAAGCAATGGTTTTCAGTCTCACAGAATCTACTTAAGTGATTTGTTTTCGTAAATTTCATGTTTGCTATTAATTTATTATTTTGATCAATATAGCCTCTACGTCACGGATTTATAGTCTGAAACATGTGTCTGCGGTTGCACTATAGCGGATTAACCAGATATTCTCTATCCTATTTTTATTGAGTCTCCGCAATATTTTCTTTAGAAAAAAATAATGCGAATCTTAGAATAAGACAAGTAAAGGATTTCAGGGGGTAACTCCGCTGAAAATGCAACTGCAGACACGTGTTTCGAACTCCTTGGTTCTCGTCAGTGCAGTGTAGCCAAGGAATAAGATGGGATAACCTTGGAGATGAGTAGCAACAATCAGCGACATATATACGATCGAGGCTTCAGCCAGGTTATCCTCGATATTGAGGATACATCTCAGATACCCAGCAGCTCTCCGTATACCATAAAGCTCCAGTTTCCTCAAAAGCATGCTATGATTAACACAATCAAAAGTACGTGATAAGTCCATAAAAGTGCTATACAGGTATTGTTGTTCTCAAATTCCTTCTGAAGGGTGTTCATGAGCATCATTATTGCATTCGTTGTTTTGTTACCCATCCTCTACCAATACTGACTATCAGCAAGAACATACTGGTTTTCTATATACCGCGAACCGGTCCAGGTTCGCATACTCGATTATTTTTGAAAAGCTGTGTATATAAATCTGCCTAAAGATTTCCGGTAGGGGATAATCACTTTTCTTGTAAAAGAGCAGAGCTATCGCTGGCTTAAGAATATCAGGAAAGGTACCCTCCTCAGAATAAGCATTAATTATGTCAGTGACCGATTCTACAATATGTTCCACGCAACTATTCACAACTAAAGTACTAATATCATAAATATATACTGTTCTTTTGGTTTTTTAGCGTTTTATTACTCGTGAAACGTCAACGTGGATATTTCTTTTAAATCAGTGGTGCTTGAATTTACATCAGAATTAAGATATCTTTAACCGAGATAAAAGTATATAACCTATTATATAAGGTTACTTCTAAATCTAAAATATTAACTAAGATTATTTCTCTCCAATTTATTGTAAATGTATAAAAAAATAATTTAATTTATGTTTTGAATTAAATACAGTAGCACATTACTATATGATCAACAATATTTTAGGTTATTTCATATTTGGTAATATTCACTAATAACTACAAATGCTTCTCAAAATTTCTGGCGTCTTTCTCACTAATTTAGTATCAAGTCCTCAAAGCCAATATTTAAAGTTTAGTTAACTGAGCTGAGAGATGCACGAGATGTAAAATTCCTATATCTAAGCTAGCAATATAGTATTATTTAAGGTAATCAAGTTAAATGACTCACCCGGTATTTATTCTTTAAAAGTTTCCTAAGTGTTGAAATTATGAAGATACATATAGATAGATAGTGATTATATTTATTTACCCTACTAGAATATAAATACTCTAGCAGACACAAAAGATATCGTAATTGTTCGTATATCATGATACATAACGAATAGTATTGTTTAAAGTAGACAAGTTAATTGACTCACACGTATTTTTTAAAAGTTTCCTAAGTGCTTAAATTATGAAGACACATATAGATAGATAGTGGTTATATTTACTTACCCTACTTTTATATTAATACTCTGGCAGACACAAAAGATATCACAATTGGTCATATATTTTAATACACAACAAATTCAAACTTATATTGTTACGTATATTTGGATGGTACACGCATTGTTTGCCAAATATGAATATAAACTACTATTCTATAATAGAAAAACTGAAACGAGCTAGAAATTACTTTTCCATTAAAACATCTTACAAGATTTATTAAAAAAATTCCAATAAGCTGGCGGAAATCAATTTTATCTTTGAGACAATTTTCAGTACAGTTACGTACAATATTTCCAAGGACTCACGTCTGTAAGATAAACATCATAACGTCGATATTAATAACGGAAATTGTAAAAAGCTAGTAACAGTTTCGAACGTGACCGAAATCAGTATTGACGGAAGTAGGGTATTGATGGAATCACAATAGAATCTTAGCAATATAGAAATCAAATTCTCTGAAAGATTTAGTGAAATATCATTACGTTTTCGACATTTTTTGTTAGAATAATGCATTATTCTAGACATTCATAAAATCTATTCCATATACTGTGTGTTATATCCAATACTCTCCGCGAATGATATACATTTCAGTTGTGGGTTGTGGGTTGTGGGTTGTGGGTTGTAAATATGCATTCTGGTAAAAATAAAACAGAAATATTTTCATTTATGTATTTATATTGTCACTCAGAAAATTAACACACAATAAGTATTAGATGGGCAGATAGTAAGGTTACGCTGCATGGCCGAGATAAAATACTTTTACAAAAATGCTATTCTTTAAAAAATCAAAATCTTGTAGAAAAGTGACAAACGTTTGATTTCAAAGATTTATTCTGTAGCTATATACATTTCTGCTTTTGAAGGAGCATTGTCAAAGTTTCATGCATATCAGCTAATATTTTGGATGACATTAATGTCTCAGCCGTCATTTTTAAGAAATCAACTAAATTATATCACCATAAAAAAATATTATAATATAATGCTAAACTTTTCCAGAAAATGGTGCTGGTTCCCTCATACCAAGGCTAATATGATGACAGTTTGAAGGTTGCCTCATTGTATATCTATTAATACTTTACTGCGTGGGCAGAGCTTATGACTATTTGTGCAGTAGTTCTGTACTGTCAAACATTGATATTAAATTTGTGTTGAATTTGAGTTATACGTTTGACAGCTCGGATTTAATTTATATCAACTTATTTTCTTGAATACAGTTAATTACAGTTGCTTATTTATAGATTGTATCATTTATTATTTTTGATGAGTATAAAGGCAAATATACGATTATAGCCTAAAACTCTTATTAGGTTTCCTTGATATGTAAACATGGTTTGTGGAATAACCAAAGAAGGTAACCTTTTGGTGTATTCTAGTCCTATTTTTGATATGTAACGACATAAAGAGCCACCATATGCTATACCTAATTTTTCAGGAAAATCTTAGGTAAGGCAACCATTAAACAAGGCTGTCATTCTGCTTACATTGCAGTCTTATAAGGTTAATAGAAGAGTACTGTTGTTGCGAACAGTAGCACTATTTGACGCTGATAACTTGTTATGTCAAATGCGGTATGTTCATGAGCTAGCCACCCACGAGTTGTAAGGCCGTACAGGCTCTATTTGTTAAATGATCGGAGACAATTAGTTGGATTAAAAGACACAATCTCACAAAACTTCGTATATTTGTCGAAGATAGCACAGCAAATCAAAATGATAAATGCACAAGTTTAACATAAATTTTTAATTATTAAAATAAACACGTATAACACTAATAATATTATAGAATAAAGTTACGCATTACAAACTGTCTTGAATTGGTTTCACAGAAAATGCGGATCCCTTGTTAAAGCTTAAAGGTGTCTTAATGAACTGATTTCAAATATGATTTTTTCTTGCAAGGAGAGTTTGCATGATATTTAACTGTTGTTTCTAAGAAGTAAAACAAAATACAATTTCTTGCTAACCCTTGTCATATAGCATATAGAAAACAAATAATGATTTATTGCCACAAAGGGATGAGTAAACTAAAATACATAAAATTGCAGTTGAACTATTTTTAAATATTTCTAAATGCTTAAAAAGATTTATTACAAGGCTAGGTCAAATGGGCCTTTCGTTTCGGTGAGAAACAAAGTATTAAAATAAGGTACCATAAAGAAAAAGTTGAGTGCATATTGGGAACAATTTACAATCTAACAAATAGCAGATGTGGTACATGCAATTCAAACAAGGCTCCGGTGCCAAGATTAATGTAAATATTATATACAGAGTGTACAACAACAAAAAGTGAAATTAAAAGTTTGCTCGGGAGTAAACAAGTACTTGATTTAAAGGTCGTCTCAAATTATAAAAATTAAATGTTATTTTTGCGAATGATTGTCCAGGAGTTGTTATATTATGTAAGACAAACTCTATCGGTTAATTTAAGAATATAATATGTATCACTAACATAGACGACATGAATTCCTTTAAGATGTTTATTGTCAATGTTTGAGCTTCCTGGACTTAATCCACTATATATTTATGTAGCTTTACTTAATAATAATAATAATAATAATAATAATAATAATAGGTCTTTATTAATAAAGGCGAAGTTTAGCCGAAGCTATTTACACTTAGCCCTAACAGTAACATCAATAAGTACAAAGGAAATAAAAAATATACACATGTATAAAACACCTAATATAACATAGCTGTTATACAGTAACTGAGCCTCAGCTGAAAAAACCGATGCCAGAATTCCGCAGCATTAGCTGCTAAGCATAGATCACTTATAAGCTGGTGCAAATGCAATTTACTTAATTTATTGAATGTAGTTGAAACAGTGTAAGAGAACGATCGTTTGAATATTGTTATGTGATGGCTCGGCATAACGATATAGTACCGATACCTAGTATTGATCTTATGCAATTCATAATGCTTCAACAATTTCAACGACAAGTAAGCCGGAGAGGAAGTTGTAACTACTAAGTGCACAAGAATAGCATAATGCAGTCTGCGACAGTCCTCCATATTCAGCCACCCAATCAGCTGTAGTTTATCATATACGTGGTCCCGGAACTCCAAATCAAACACCAACCTCAGACAACTGTTCTGAGCCCTCTGAATACGATATCTGTCGAGGGAGTCAAGATAGGGACTATACACAATATTACAGCAGTTGAAATGAGATAACACTAAACTATCAGTCAGAAGTTTTCTTAATTTGAAATCAAGGCAGTACTTGTTGGAGTAAAGTATTTTTAAAGAGGAGTGTGCCTTTCTTAAAAGCTGCCTAATATGGGGTTTAAATCTTAAATAAGTATCAAAATTGAGTCCCAAATTCCTTGCTGATCATAGAGGTTTCAGCGACAAGTCATTAAGAAATTTTGAAAATGCAAAGGACTTCTTATTACCGAAAATTACCAATGAAGATTTGGGTGGGTTGACATGTAAGTTATGTTTTTTAGCTAATAGTAACAGTCTTTCCAAATCCTCGTTTATTAAACGAGACTCCTCCACAGCACTAGGTGATGAAAAGTTCTGTAAATTCGAGTATCATCTGCATAGAAGATACAGTGACAGTTATGAAGTTGTTTTGCGAAATCAGCCGTCTACAATATGTATAATAATGGTCCCAAAACACTGCCCTGTGGAACGCCTCTACGCACTACAAGATTATCAGATTCAGATAGCTCAATTACCACTCTCTGCCTACGATCAGACAGGTATGAGGAAAAAAAATTAAGGTAAGTAAATCAAAGCCATAATATTTCAATTTAGATACCATAACTTGGTGATCAATTGTATCAAATGCCTTCATAAAATCTAGCAGCACCAATGCAGTCCCAAAACCCCGATCCCATGATACAAGCACATCATCAGTCACCTTGATAAATGCCGATGCAGTACCAAATCTTTTGCAAAATCCAGATTGAACATCAGGGATAATGCCACAAATCACAGCATATTCCATCACTTGCTTGTGAACAATTTTTTCCAAAATCTTAGATAAAATCGGCAGTATATAAATTATTGGATTTTTCCATAGAGTGGGCAAGCAACCGTTCTCTAAGGAAAAGTTTACCAAATGCGTGACATATGGACATATGTGCGGCATGGATAATTTCAACATTTTAATAGATATATTATCGCAACCACAAGCAGTGAACTTAATGGAATCCATTGCTTCAGCCACATCCTCTCCAGTAGCAAGAGAAAATGTGAATGTATTGCGATTGATACGGTTACTAGTGTAGAAGTTGATTGTTTCCGTACAGTCCTCTTCATATTTATTAATTCTATTAATTGAGTTAGCAGACGGTTCTTGGTGGAACATTTTATTAATAACTATTTTAAATAAAATAAAACTCTTGAAAACTTTCCACAATTTTTATTTAGTCTTTGCGACATATGTTTCGGTATTGTTCATACCATTATCGAGCGGGGAACTAACAGGTCAGCTGACCTGTTAGTTCCCACATTGTTGAGGTACTTCCACATATACGTGTAGGAACATTAACTATTTGAGTCAAACCGAACTGCTCAAATGACTGTAAAAGTGATTGAGACCCAAGCAAATCAATTCATCAATTGTAGGTAGGATATTTGATATTGTATCTTCCATTTTGTCAATGAAATCGAGAAGGTTATACCTAGGTGGTATGTATACCACACCAATCGCAAACTATTTGTTTATTAGCTTAATCTTAATCCATAACTCTTCCGTAGGTGATAACTCATTATTAAAAGTATCAATAACATTGCAAACTAATTTATCATTCACATACATAAGCTCCAACACTCTCTCCCTTCGTAGTGCGATCACATCTATAAAAATTGAGAGGTTCTGTGGAAGAAGGGCACTTCCGCTAAAGTGTTCTTCTTCAGTTAATCACTTAATATAATAAAAGAAACCTGTGTTTGTCTGCAAACCATTCTGGCGTTGTCATATCTCACTTGCAGATGGCGTAGTAAAAATAAATGGAAGCCACTACTTCCATAGACCAATAAATTTGACATGTGCTTCTTTCTGACACTTTTTAAAATTGTGTTTTAAACAAAAAAGTGAAAAAAATGAGTTCTGAAAGCGACACAATTAGCGATGAAGAAAGTAGTTATGAACAAAATGAAGTTGACAGTAATTCGGAAGCTGATTATCGTGAAAAAAAAGCTTAGGCCAAAGCGAAAAATAAACAGGGAGCAATGGAACACAAACAAGAGAAAAATAGCAAGGAATAGCGAAAAAAAGTATACTAATAGTAATGGTAAGAATACCTAACTAGATTTAGATTAGGTGCCACAGTCTCTGCGAAAAGTTTCCTTGTGGTTCATGGGTGTTGTAGACGAAAGTCCTACGAAGCGGTACCAGGTAGACTTCAGCAAGAATTTGTTGAAAAATTTTGGGCTTTGGCAGATAAGAATAAACAGGATAAGTTTCTTCTTGGTTGCATGCTTCTATCCGAACCAAAGAAAAGAGTTGCAGTTCGAAAGTACAAGTTAAGAACTAACTGAACATGTGCTCTTAAAATCGACAGTTGTACGAAAGAGTTGTGCAAAACTTTTTTTTTGATTATTTTTCAAATTTCGTACAAATGCATACGGATTATTCATCAAAAGACCTTACAAAAAGGAAATATTTCTATTAGCGACAGAAGAGGCAAACATGCGAACAGACCTTACAAAATAAATACAGAAACCTGGGATCTAGTAAATGATTTTTTGGCACAATTACCACATAAGGAATCTCATTACAACCGGTCTAAATCCAAAAGGAAGTATTTAGAGAATCCTGTTTTGAATGTCAAGGTACACTTTACCGGTTTCAGTAGTATTTTTTTGAAAAAACCAGACGTACGCTCAGCTTGAAATACTCTACCTTTCATCGATGGTTTCGAGAAAACTCCGAGTATTCTTTCAGGAGCCCGCGATCAGACATTTGTGACTTTTGTGAAGAAAACAAAATAAAGCTGAAACTAAACCCAAATGATACATGCAAAGTAAGCCAAGCGCTACATACAAAGACATCAAAAAAAAATTATAGAAAACAGTAAAAATGATAAGTCAACTTTAGTTATCGAGTTCGATTACGCACAAAACTTGCCTTTGCCAAAACTTATTGGTTCGCAACAGTTTTACAAACGACTTCTGTGGCTATACGTTTTTATTGTGCACTGTCATAATGATGATACAATTTCGTTTTATTGCTTTATTGAACACAAAGGAAAGAAGAACTCGAATTCGGTAATCTCATTTGATAATCATTCTTGAGAGATGTGATTAGTCGAGAACCGAACATAAAACATATTGTGCTTCTCTCAGATGCTGCCGAGGGACAAAATAAGAATAGGAATACGAGTATGATACATCACAAAGTATTAACATTCGACACATTTTTCCTCTCCGTCGCCACTCGTATTGCGATTGCGGCCGAAGTTTTGGTCTTTATGGCAAGCTCTTGAAACGACTGGAAACGATAAAAACACCGGACGTTTATTTTCAAATCATGCGACAGTGTAAGCAAAAATTATCGGCATTCAAGGTTATTGAAGGTGGTGCAACGCTAATTAATGACTGGGACAAGGGTTTGAAAGGCTTTTTCAAACAGTCCACAAAATTTAAAACAACGGCTTTTACGTTAAGGAAGTATTGCCAGCAAAAATATACTTCTTCTGCTACTTTGTTTGCAGCCGGTTTTTCTGCACTCTTTGATTTTTGGATTACAAAGAAAAAAGAATATTTTAAAGTACACTTAGAGGCGGCTTCTCCAAATTGTATTAATCCCGATAACATGCAAAACATAAAAGATTTAATGAAATATTTAGAGAAAGATGAGTTAGAGTGGTATGAAAAAATGTGTTTAAGGTGCCAGAAAACTGAACACCTACTGAAGAAAATAATGATGAAAATAGCGACAGTGATTTAGAATATTAACTTGATGTTTAGTAGGTACTTTTCTTCACTTTCATATGAAATAAAATAATACAAAACATCCGAGTTTTACGCATTTTTACCAAGTCTCTGGAAAAAGGGCACTTTTTCATTTTTTGTTTTTAACGATTTCAAATATTTTGAGCAAGAAGTTATTACTTTTTTAATATTCTTATTAATAAAAAAAATCAGTTTTAAACGAGGGGGAAACCGCTGAGGGATTATGGTGTACACCCCGTAGGAATTCCAGGAATTATATGGGATTATTGGAATTATGTGGAATTATTTGGGATTATATCGGATTACATGGGATTATTTGGAATTATATCGGATTACATGGAATTATTTGGAATTATGTGGGATTATGCGGGGTTGCCTGGTAGAATTATGACGGATTCCACGGTCATCAGAAAGAATGTTTTTGTGTCTATGTTCTGTATAATCGACAATACTTTATCCCTTCAAATTAAACGTCATCTTCATAGTTCAATCACAGTAGTAAAAATCAAATTGAATTTTAACAGAAAGTGTTTTTCACTTTCACGAATGACGCCTTACGACTCATTACTTGATCATACGATATTTTGCGGGAAATTGCTGATCGTACACTAATTTGAACCGGTTTGAACCGAGATTTGAACGCATGCGCATTCCACTCGGCATTTTATTTATACAAGTCAGTGTAATGCGATGTGATGTGATATTCTAGGATGTTATGCTGTTTATTTTTGCTGCCACTGAATTAATGCACAGATAATCTTGAGGATAATTTTTACAGCTGAAATCAAGATATGATTCTCACTTGAAATCTATTACGAAGTCTTTTACCTAGAGAGTAATTGTAATTTGTAATCGCCCGTTCTTTTCTTTATATGGAAGTTTCACAAACAGGGGATGAGTGCTTTACAGAAGTTGAAAATAAGCTAAATATTTCCGTGCCTGTCTGCATAAAAAATCTTTTAAAGATCAATGGATTTACTAACGCACAATTATTTGCTCAAATCACCGATAATGACATCTTGGAGATGGCGAAATTTATGGCCGACATAGTACCAACATTAATTCCCAAGGAGGAATACGAATCGTATTTTGGAATATTTTCGAAAAAACCAGAAAATTTCAAACTTATACAAGGTCACAGAAAATTAATTGGCATAATTTCCAGCCATTTCAAAAGAAACGTTCTACAACAATCTAAAACGCAAGATAAATCCATTGCAACAAATTGGTGCACTAGAACTTTAGGTAAGCGAAGATGTCGGCGGAGACCTCAGTTAATCTATAGTATAGTATATGTACAGTAGAACCGAGATTATCCGAACAATTTTCTTATATGTTAAACGTACTCCATATTATCCGACCCCTGATTCTTAATTTTATACGAATTTTTTAACAAAATCGTTGTGAATATTGTCGAAAGTTATTTTTCTTTTCAATTAGTGTGCTATTCATTTCGCTATTACTCCATTTCCGTCTAGTGCATCGAGAGCATTACACATTCATAAGTCAGTTACGTGGTTGGTTACGAGGTTAGTAAAAATGTCAAATTTTAAAAAACGGTAGAAAAATTATTATTTAGAAAAAGATACCAAACCTTTCTCTAACATTCATTTATGATTTTATATATATATATATACGTATTTTGATTATTGGAGCACGATCCGATCCGCATTAACTCGGATAATAGAAGTGCTACTCTACTTTTGGTTCTTGAAGATGAAGAAGTATAAAGAACGGATTTCAGAATAAAGTTTTGCTTTACTTTTAGGGACAAGTCGACAGGCAAGTACTAAATTAGTGGGTGCATCAGGCTCACAATCGGTAGTTACCGACGAGATAACTACAAATCACCCAGAAGACTCTTCTCATGTTTCACGTACTATGAGAAACTGGATTAAACATAAAACCAAATATGGAATACGAAATAAGTTATATTGCGTTATGAGATGCTACTGCACAAGTTCCTATAAAATTCAAAATATGCGCAACAGGCAGGCCATTCTAAGAAATGGATTTTTGGAAATATTTACAAGCATTTAGCTGGACATATAAGTCCTTATTCTGCACCTTGTTCCGTAACTAAGACTACCGACACACTAAAATCAACATTAAGTCCATCTTTGACATGTGATCCAAAGAAAAGGTGAGAATAAAAATATTCAGTGGTTTTTCAATCAGATTTCTAGCTCTGAAGCGAATACTTCGATAGAACATGCTGAAAAAGGTAATATAGCTCATCAAGTGATAACTTCGTTAGAAAATTCAGAAGATGATAAGGCAAAAAATGTTGGGAAAGCTTGCAAAGCAATAACTATAATTAGCAATACTCTCATTGTTCCTTCGTTCAATAGATATCAGACAAAAAGAACATCCTAACAATATTGAAAGTCCTATTGCTAGCTCGATTGTTAGTGATAATTCTTTTGAAGAAACGGAACCAGGTGAACCAGAAGCCTCATGCTCGAAATGGAAATCTTCTGATGGTATAGAAAATCGAGACAGGGAAAATAAATCCCATCACAGACCCATCACTCAGTGGTCATTATTCAGTGTAATTGAGCGTAATAAATTTTACGCTGTTTTTGTGATGAACGGTGGTATGTAAGTCGAATTATTGAAATTATCAATGATACAATTTTTAAAATTTATTTGCAACCAGAAGATAAAATGAATTTTCTTGCCGCAGAAAAAGTGTGCTCACCAGAAGTAATCCGTCTGTTAGAAGGCATACCTGAAAGTGAAGCTACACGTGCCTATATAAACCTTATGCATTTAGCCCTTTCATCATATTTAGATCCAAAAAATTAGTATTAAGCGCCGTCTTTACAACATTTAGTATGTTGTTTTCCTTAAATAATATATTAAACAATTCTTTTTCGTAAGGCTGCTGTTATGTATATTCAACCTTCGATTCAATCTTCATTTACCTTTAAAACGTGCACAAAATCCTGAGAATTCGTGGAACATATAAAGAAATAATTAGGGATTATTTGGGATTATTGGGATTATATGGGATTATTTGGAATTATTTGGACTTATTAGGAATTATTTGGAATTATTTGGAATTGTGTGGAATTATATTGGATTATGTGGGATTATTTACATATAGTGGGATTATGGTGTACGCTTTTGAGTCAGCGGTTTCCCCCTCGGTTTTAAATGAACAAAATCAAAATAAATACAGATTACCTTATGATACTATAACTTTGATGCTTAATATACTTTAATTAGTAATAACTTAAAATGCCAATTTTGTAAAAGTGCCGTTTTTCCATACAACTCCTCAATTGTACCCATAACCGTCACACAATTGGTTGAAATTCCCATGGAAGGCCATGTTTCTGTTATTCCTATGATATCAATAATTCTAAACGCCAATAGATCGGCTTCCTACATAATTATGTATAAATAAAATATTTTATTTATACCTAACCTATAAATCAAATACAATATGAACTTGATAGCAGAGTAATACATCGTAACAGGTCACCTGCTTCGTTCAAACTGCGAAGTATTACTAGAAAATGGATGAAGCAACCTTTTAACAAACTGTCACCTTGAGGGACTTTGGAATCTCACATCCCATTAACTATTTATGTAAACGATTTTTACTTAAAGAATAATTGTATGGAATAAAAGAAAAAAATGAAGTATCACATTAAGACACCCACTTTGTCACATTTGTATCAGCAGTTTTTATACACTTTCTACGCTTTATAGAGACGAGTATGGGATTCGGCGAGATATAATACGTATAACGTTCCTTGATCGACAAACTCTTTTATGAGCTTTCATTTCTTTACCGAAAAGTGATTGATACAGTCATTGCGGTCACATCTTACCAGTTATTTTTGTCGGTCGACAAATGGAAGCTGACAGAAGTCAATTCACCGAAACAGAAACAGTCGAAACGATGAAACATTTGTTAAGGAAGAAAGTCTGTCGGACGTACGTCATTGTGAGAGAGTTTTATTTTCCGGAAGACGATGTGATTAATATACCCTTTTACGGAACATTGTTTGAGAGCAATTAAGAAACATCTTTTCCCGAGTCAATTAAAAGCAAGTGGCACTTCAAACTTGCAGTCCATTTTTTTCCTTTCCGGAGATTAAATAATCCCTCTCATGGCGGCGGCAGTAGTTGATTTGTGTTTTTAGGAGAAAGGAAAGGCTAACTCCAACTTGCCCTAATTGTTTTCGACGTTAATTTAAAGTTCGTGTTTCACATTTTCGAATTATAACTTCTTTATTAATTCCTGTTTTTATCTAAAACCTAATTACTCTGTATATTTTATTAGGACATAATTACAAGTTCTGATGTAGTGACAATATTGTCAAAGAGAGAAAACATTAATTAATCTTCTTTTTAAATAAACTTACCAAAAAATATATTACAGCGGTCTACTGTAAGCTATAAACAAGTTTTGTTAGTGCTTTAATGACTAAAATAAGATCATATTTGAAAAGTCAGCAAATAAAAAAATAATTTTTTATTTAGAGACATGAAAGTATTGTTACTTTCCGGACATTAGGAAGCTTAGTCTTTGGCGGCTTTTACGAATAAGTATTGATGTTCTCATATCAAGAATTTCTTACCAATTTGGATGACAACTCAAGCCAAGAGATGATATATCATATCTTTTAAATATATATTATACTATCATAACAAACTACAATATTTAATATTCAAACCAGCCCATGTTGGGCTCCAAAAATATACTGGACTTATATTTCTTTTATTATGCCGCCTTTACACATCGCCGAAGATTCGTACACGAATGTTTCGTCAAATAATTCGTGCACAAATATGAACAAATTACTTATCCACACATCATATTCGCAATATTCGCGTTGAAAAGAAGATAGAATGATGGAAGGTAAGCAAGTTGCTACTGCACGATACTATATGAGTACTTGCAATTATTATTTAAACATTAATGGTAACAGATTGTAGTATTGTATTATAGTCATAAACGGATCTAAAAAGGCATACATGATTTCATAATCAAACCATGAAGGTTTGTATATTTCATCAGAACTAGCACCATGATTTTCATGCGATAGCGAAAAGCTGCCATTAATGAATCTTTTTTCTTTTTTAACTCTACTACTTCAAAATCAACACTGAGGGCACGTTTCATTCTGACAGGCATCGTTCTCTTTCATTTTATTTTTATGGCCAGAATGTTTCGGATCATATATTCTGCGTGGTACAGTTTCAAAAATTCTATTATTAAATCATTATTTCACTCCGCCATAATTAAATAACATACAGGGTCCGGCAACGAAGCGGGGACGGAAGATTACATGCTTATTTGAAAGTTAGTCAAATATTTAGTCATCGAATATTCTTGCGCGCCATCAAGCGCACGTTTTAAAAATATTTTGGTTTATACAGCCTGTTCCAGATGGAAATGCCAGACTAAAGTTGCTTTTTTTTTAAATGGAACACCCTGTATATTAATAGAAAAAATGATCCGCGCTTGAAAGCTGGTTACATCGATATAATACTGTATGGGTCTAAAGTTGATAGTTTCTGTGTTAATAATTATTTTACTTGATAAATTAATACATTTCACTAGGCTATTCTGCATAAGGAAAAACAAAAGATCCGAAAGTAACAGAATAGAATATTTTTTACTAGTATTGAGTTTCGTTGCTACGTGAAATAAATTCTGTAACTGTTCGCGTTATACAGAGTGTTGACAATTTCGCAAAATCGAAGAAATATCGTAATTTTTAAATGGAACACCTGTATATCGGTTCATTTTTGAATTGTTTATTAAATTTCATATCAGAAACATGTAAGACGTTAATACTTTAAATGTGACTATTACTGAGCTACTGTCGTTTTTTGAAATGCTTTTGTTAGTTTTTGCCAAAAAGTCAATTTCTTCAAATGGATCACACTGTATATTGTTTCCTTTTTGAATTCCTTATTAAATTTCACATCAAAAACATGTAAGACGTTAATACTTTAAATGTGACTATTACTGAGCTATTGTTTCTTTTTGATATAATTTTGTCAGTTTTGTGGTTTTAATTAATATAGTGTAGTAGGTACTGACAAAATTATATCAAAAAACGACAATAGCTCAGTAATAGTCACTTTTAAAGTATTAACGTCTTACATGTTTTTGATGCGAAATTTAATAAACAATTCAAAAATGAACTGATATACAGGGTGTTCCATTTAAAAATAACGAGATTTTTTCGATTTTGCGAAATTGTGAACACTCTGTATAACGCGAACAGTTACAGAATTCGTTTCACGTAGCAGCGAAACTCAATACTAGTAAAAAATATTCTATTCTGTTGGTTTCGGATCTTTTGTTTTTCCTTATGCAGAATAGCCTACTGAAATGTATTAATTTATCAAGTAAAATAATTATTAACACAGAAATTATCAACTTTAGACCCATACAGTATTATATCGATGTAACCAGCTTTCAAGCGCGGATCATTTTATCTATTAATATACAGGGTGCTCCATTTAAAAAAAGCAACTTAAGTCTGGCATTTCGGCATTTGGATTTAAGTCTGGCTCTTTTTACATTTTAGGGCAAAGGTCATGCCAAGATTA
Organism: Amphimallon solstitiale; assembly: GCA_963170755.1. Classification (NCBI taxonomy): domain Eukaryota; kingdom Metazoa; phylum Arthropoda; class Insecta; order Coleoptera; family Scarabaeidae; genus Amphimallon; species Amphimallon solstitiale. The sequence continues at coordinate 69,544,964 of OY720675.1, forward strand.
TCATGAGAATTCTAAAAGTAGTTGTATCGTTGATTGAAGGAATACGTAAAGATGCGCAACTACATAGCACTGAGCGTAGCCAAAACTTGGTCCGAGATCTATAGCGATGCATCAGTCGTTTGGGTCGAGATTCGAAACAGCCCGAGACAGCGATGATGTTTCTCGGCAAGGGGTTTGCGGGACGACTTAACGGAAAGACACGCAATTTTACTATAGCGTTGCGCATCTTTATATATTCCTTCAATCAACGGTTGTATCATATACTCCAATCATTCCTGCAAGAGTGTCTTCTATAGCCAAGCATTTTACGTTATTAATTTTTCGACGTTTTTGAATAAGTTCTGGAATGGTCACTTCGATAGGCCTCCCCAGCCGTGTGTCGTCTTCAAGTAATTCTATACTTTGCCTAAAAGACTGTGTCATTTAAAAACGACATTATTCCTAGGCAAGAATCCCCGTAAACCGATTCCATCTTTTCCAGTATGGTATGAACAAACATTGTTTTGTAAAGCCATACCTGCAATTGGATCTTGAAAGAATTCAGAGACACTTCTTAAAATATCTTTCATTTAAAAGCGATGGTTATTATATCCGGAAAGGGGAGTGGATTATGCAGCTTTCCTTGACAGACATTCTGTCGATGCTTTAGGCAGCAGAAGAGAGCTGAGTAGTGCCCAAAGTTCCTAGCCAAATTACTTCAGAACAAAATAGACTCCCCCGTACTAGTCTTACAAATAAATATTCATGTCCCCTTAAGGGCAACCCGATCAACCGAAATGTTTGGTATTCGAGAGCAAGAACTAATAGTTTAATAAAAGCTGCTTTGTCGCATATGATGATAAATGCTAATGGGTACATGCCTGATCCTTTCTTGAGATAATTTATTAATTTATAAGTTTGTTCCTGTGTTTTGCATGTATTTTTTACTTATTCTTTTATTTACTTTTGTTAGCAGTCATAAGTAGTCATGTTTCAATTTTCATTTCCTAAAACTAGATTGCCTTTTTGTTATTATTTATATATTTGATCATATTATTAGATTATTGGTATGTACTGTATATTTAATTTTTGTCCTGTAATTAGAATTTCCTCTGTTGGATAATGAAGATTATTATTATTGTTATTATTATTATTAAAGAACTTGATAACGGCGCGACACCTGATACTAGCCATATTTCAAAATTTTACACAACACATAGATTTTACAAACTCACAAAAGGAGTAATCCATGATGTAGTTCTGTAGATAATAATATTCCTTGTCCATTAATGACACAGTATGCACATGGAAATATATTGCCAAGGTCAGTATATGTTCTTTTCTAAACTAACTTCTGCATAAATCGTAACTTTTTCCGGTAAGTAAACTACATATTCCATATAAAACTCAAAAGCATTGTATATAGTAAACATCTAAATAAGTTGCAGAATGATTTAGAAGTGGTGGCTGCGTAGGAATGTTGCAGAATTTCCAAGGCTATTAATAAATTCGAATACAGCTTTGCTCTATTATCAAAATAATTGCAGAAAATTCTTGAAAACCATTAAATACCGCTTTAAATTCACGTTACACAGCATATTTTTACTATTTAACAATATAAACTTGGAAATATTTTAATTACATCGAAATAATGATAATATGCCTCAGTACATGAAAATTCTGAATATATGAAGACCACCTTATGGGACAAACCCTTTTCAATGTTTCTGCCAAGCTGATGTGGTTGGTTTTTAGTAACAATATTAAATACTTTTTAACTGCTTTTAAAAGTCCCTGACATCCTGTACATTAGTAACTCTCTCATTAAACACTAAATTAAAATTATAGGAACATCAGTCGTTCACAAAATAGTTAAGCATCTCCTGGATTCAATTTCGTTAGCTGTAGTTATAAAATTACATACTAGTATGTTTATAAAATGGGTTGCTTGTGCATATTATTATTTCTGTATTTTCTTAGATTGACATACTCTACACATATTTTTATATATATATTAATAGAATAAAGACATTATTATTATTATTATTATAAGATATACTGGACAGACTCTTCGCTCTTATTCACTATTGCGTTAATAATTTTATTCTTTCATTTAATGTTAATAATTGTTAACAAATTCAAGATAATACAGGTAAAAGGAAGCTTTTCTGTTAATTATATGCAAAGTTCATTATCGATCATAAATTATCTATTGCGTGTGATTTTATAACGGTCTGAAAAAGACGATATCAAAAGAAAAAAGTCATAATGGAACCTTCATTCATAATTTAGTTTAATCTATTTCAAAAGCGCACTACAATAAATAATGCTATTTCTATAAAGGAAGTACAATAATATTTAGTAAAGTGAATCCATTATTTGCTACATTAAACAAAAATAAATGTGTCAGATAATAAATGATCCTGAGAGTAAGAGTATATACATGGCATACCATTTCAAGCAAAAATTCGCTTGAAAAATGGAATGCCTTGCCCGCGCTCATTCTTCTTAGACGTTTGTATTTTATTCCGGGCGAATTCGCTGGAGCAAATGAGTCTTATCATTAGAAAAAAAGAAAAGTAGGTACCGTTGAATGATGGTGCAATATGTACTTTCTGACGTAAACGGGATTGCTGGCACTTTCCGAAAAAGAAATACAGACTAAGACGGATTCAACCCGGCAACAGGGACAGCGCAATAACAGTCTAAAAATCCACTGCACATGTTTCGATGTCGTGTAGCAATTAGTGGCACTGGCAAGCCATGACTCATGAAATTAAGTTTTCCTCAGAGCAGCGCTGGCTAAATTGGCGTTAGACTGCCCAAGAGGGGTGAAGTAATTCGAGAATTAACTGGTGCGGATTTCGAGCGGTTGTGTAAGTAATATGTAGAGCCCTACGAAAATTAATACGAGTTAATAAACATATTTCTAACGTTAATATTTAATTTTAGCATTTATATTTGACGAGTTTATAGTTAAAAAAATCCTGATTTAGCTGGGACCTAAATAAAATTAGTGCCTTTAAATATATTACCTACTTTTAGTTGATTCTTCAAACTATAATATAAGCAACATTACATATATACCATAATGGCAACCAGCATGAACGAGAACATTCATATCAGTCCCGAATAAGTCGGTTTTAAATTAACAAAACTCTTTCGAGCTGTATATAACCTTCCGAATTAAATATCATTTTAAAAATTCTCAATGGTTTAGATAGATTTTGTTCGTCTAAGACAGCGGTCGGGGAACCGGGGTAAATTACCCCAAATGGGGTAAAAATGAAACTTTTGTGAATAAAAAGTATATATTTTTAATTTGCTATTTTATAAACCTGTTAGTATTTTTTTCAACTTAAACAATTTAGCGACATATGCAGGCCACGCCATCTCACTCCCCACCACTAGAGTGTTCCCACCACTAGAGTGTTCTCGACTATTCTCGAGTTATATCTTTGCGCAGTAAAGCACAGCCCGGCTACCTGCTCAGTCCGTGCCATGCCGTCAAGATACAAATACATTGACGAGTCAGAGAGCCAGTTTTTACTAGTTAGTTGCTGACAAGACCACCATTTTATCATTAATCATCAATATATCGATCAAGGTAAGCCGCAATTTGAAAATGTAATTCAAGTATTTTAATTATTATTTTCTGTCTCCCTTCAGATGGCAGCAAATAGAAAAAGAACATACCAAGACGAATTCCTTAATTACGGTTTTACACAAATAGAAGACAATGGTACAATGAAATCACAATGTGTTGTATGTATGAAGGTACTGACTTCAGAATCTTTCAAAAAAAGTCAATTGAAGAAACATCTAGATAATTTGCATTCACAATGTCTTCCAAACCGCGAGACTACTTTGCAAATTTAGAAATATCTGTTAAAAGACAAAGATTGAATAGCAACTTGTTTGGTACATTTGATCAGCGTTCAGCATCAAGGGCTAGCTTTGAAGTAGCCTGGTTGATTGCTCGAAATAAGATACCATACACTATTGGTGAAGATTTGGTTAAACCAGTTGCTGTAAAAATTGTAGAGATTATGTGTGGTCAAAAAGAAGCGAAGAAACTGAATTCAGTGCCCTTGTCTGCGAGAATTGTGAAAGAACGAATTTCTATATTAGCAGAAAATGTGAAGGAACAGGTTATTGTCGCATTAAAACGGGCTAAATATTTTGCTATTCAGCTTGATGAGACAACTGATTTTAGTAGCAATTCACAGCTAATGGTATATGTTCGCTACAAAGGTGCAGATAATTTTGAAGAGGAATTGCTGTTTTGTTCTCCTCTCGAGTTGAGATCTCGTGGAATTGATGTCTATAATAAAGTAAATGAATACTTCAATGCGCAAAGTTTAAAATGGGAAAACTGTATTTCTGTATCTTTGGATGGAGCTCCAGCTATGCTGGGTCATATTAATGGTTTTTCAGCTTTCGTAAAAAAAAATAACCCAAATATTGAAGTTACTCACTGTATGATCCATCGCCAGGCCCTTATGGTCAAATATTTAGAACCTACACTGGAAGCCGTCATGCATGATGTCATCAAGATTGTAAATTTTATCAAGGGACATGTACTAAACACGCGGCTATTTTGTGAATTATGTCAGGACGGTGAAGCTGAATATACAGTCCTACTTTATTATACAGAAGTAATACTAAATCGATTATGGACTCTTAAAACTGAAGTCGAAATTTTTATGGTTGATCAAAAAAATATTCTCGCAGATAAGTTTAAAAACTCTTCCTGGGTTGCATATCTCGCATATTTAGCGGACATTTTTGAGAGTATAAATATATTAAACAAAGAATTGCAAGGAAAGAATATTAATATCATTTCAGCGAGAGAAATAGTGTCAGCGTTTGGATTAAAGCTGCAATATTGGAGACAGAAAGTAGAACAGAACAAGATAGCTTCTTTTTCAAGGTTAGCTTTGTTTTTGGAAGATTGCGAAAATATTACTTTTGCTGACATCAAGGATACAATTGTAAGACATCTTATCAAACTCAGAAAGCGGTTTTTAGATTACTTTCCAGATCTTGATACACGTACTGTCAGTTGGATTGTAGATCCTTTTAAATGTGAAATTGCTATGATACCAGAAGAACCTTCAGGTTTGGCAGAAGCAATTCTTGAACTTCGATCTAATACTGAAGCACGTATTCAATTGAGAGTAAACCAAATTTGTCGTCTTTTTGGATGTCAAAAGTTGCAAAGGCTTTCAAAACTGCACATGAAGAGGCGGTTAAAAAATTGCTGCCATTTGGAACAACATATTTGTGCGAACAAGGCTTTTCCACTCTAATGAACATAAAAACGAAGAACAGAAATCGATTAAACGCCGAAGACTGTATTCAAATCGCTCTTACATCAAAAAGTCCCAATGTTGAAGCAATTGTATCAAACATGAAACAACATCATTTCTCCAAAACGTGAAGAAAGAATGTTTTCAATTATTCTTTTTTTTTCTAATTTTTTCAATTCTAATTTTTGACCATTATTATTATTATAATTTGTTACAGTACCCCAAATTGTCAACCTTCAATTTTACCCCAATGGGTTTCAATTTGTTATATATATTACTTATATTACTATTATTACCGTTATGTATTACTAGGTATTACATTGATAAATTGAATAAATGATGTTTAAATTAAATTTTTAGTTATTGTTTTCTTTTCAAAATTATCATGGGGGGCTATAATATGAAAGATGCTAAAAAGAGGCGATTTCGTTTTTTTTTGACCTTCGCCATGGGGTAATATCAACTTACACAAAAATATTTTGGGGTAATGATTAAAAAAGTTCCCCGGCCGCTGGTCTAAGAAAATTGTCTTCACATTATCTATAGCTAGCTTTTCCTATTTTCATTAATTACCTAGATAGAAACAGTTTCATTAAATACACGTAAGTATACTAAAAGGTGTCTCTCATACGGAACGTATAGAATAATCACGAGCTGTCCACGACTGTAACACGTGCACAGCTCAATTTACAATAGAGAACTTATATTAACAATAAAGTTTATAAAATCTTTTGATTACGTTTAAATTTTCGAAAACAACGATTTACTAGTTTATATAAAATACTGAACTGATTTAAATTTACAAAGAATGCATGTTTTGTCTTGAAATACATCACTTAATAAGCGGATAAATATTAATTGACTTAACAAAAAAATACACAAATGCACATTTTGTAAACAATTTAAGATAAATTTAATATGTATTTGTCAAAATCAATATCAGGCATTTTAACCAAGACTACAAAATCGATATAAGTATTTAAAAATGAAGCAAATATATTAGACATTATTCACATGTGTATACAATATAAATTACAAGTTAAAATACCTTAATTAACCTTATTGTGCATTTATAAGGAATTTTACACATGTATAAATATAGTACATACTTAGTATATATATATTCGTATGGAACTACATGACAGGTACAAGAAAAGAAACATATATAAATAATATATAAATAAAATGCATACACAATATACTTTATTTTTAGAAAATATATGAAAGAAAGAGCAAAAGAAACTATGAATGTACACAAATATTTTAAATTTTTCTGTGTTGACAACTAAAATTATTCCTGAATGTCACTGTCATTACTTTCAGAACTATCTAAATGAATTGTGAAACTATCGAGTAGATTTTCAACAATCACGCCTAACTCTCACATGTTCTTCTCTATTTTTTTAACATATTTGATGGCATTCAACCAGCTCTCTTTTGTAACATTGTTCAACGATGTGTCTAACAGCTCTTTGACTTCCTTTAATTTAAATGTAATGTTTTTTCTTGCAATTTCTCCTTTAACTTGGGTCCATATTAATTCAGTTGGGTTCAGCTCACAATGCTATGGTGGTAGTCTTAATACTGTTCTATTGTAAGTTTTTGCAAGTTCATCAATCTCATATTTATTGAAGTTTTCTGTGTGCACCTTTACTAAATGTAGTAAGTAGTTCATCTTTAACATTATCTTTTTGAAAGAATATATTTTTCACTTGCAAGCAAGACTGAATACCACCTTTCCGTGTGGCTGTAGTTGGCACTTTTTCAATTTTTCTACTGTGATAAGAAGCATTATCTAATACCACAATACATTTTTCTTATAAACCATTTGCTTTGTTTACGATCTATAGATCTTACCTACAATAAATCTTTAATCATTAATAGAGTTTTTGAAAAGACTGATAATAATAATACTAACAACTTAAACAAATACAAGCAGCGCAAACACAAAGATCAATACAAAATACTAGAGCAAAAAGTATACATATATTTCAAAATAAGAGACGATGTTAGTCACAATCATGTTACAAAATCACAGAAAGCAGTTGAATTATCTCCTGTGTTGTAGGATTTGTATGTAGCTATAAGAACAAATAGAAAGGCGGTATTAAAAATCATGCGTTGATCACGCGTTTTTTCCTACTCTATTCGTTCAGTGAAAGAAGTATATCATAGTAACGCCTGGCGTCCCACAGAGTTTATTTTGTGTCCTCTGATCTCTATTATTTATACGCACTTATTTTCGAAAGTGGTAGCAATCTGTAAGATCCACGCATATATGCTAATAATGACCAGATTTATCATTCATGCAATATTGCTGATATGGAACAGTCGTGGACTGATGTGATGATTTTTGATAAGAGTAAAAGACCTACTTCCAGTAGGAATTCGAAAAACTGTTGTAATGAAATTTTTCTCAAATTTAATTTTGAGTACATCAGAATTCTTTATAAATTTGTTTAAACTTAGTGTTTGACGAAATATTGGGAAAATTCTATTTTTTCACTGAAGTAAACTACTACTTTCGGTCTGCCGATTTTACTGAAAATCTAATCAATAAGAAGATTATATTCGTAAATACGAAATTTGGAATTGATAGCTATAGTCGTTTGACCGCTATCGTGGTCACACACACACTGACTGACTGACTGACTGACTGACAGACAGACAGACAGATACATACTCACAGACTTTTTTTTAAAACCACTTTTTCGGTATCAGGAGACTTCAAAACGTAGACATCTGCAAAAATTTCCAAGTCGGAAATTTTCATCACCACAATACTTCCTTATACTACGTATAAGAAAGTAACACTGTCATTGAAGTCTTAGACATGGCAATTCCTTGGATGATTCTGAAAGAATTTAATTGCATTTTCTTCAAAGTACTAATTTGAAATTTTTCAAGGCAAGAGCAAATACAAAGTTTGATCCATTTGCTCTAAAGATATACCGAAATTGCACGAAGATCATGTTTAAAGATACACTACAATGACTATGAAATTCTAACAAGAAAACAAAGAAAAGCAATTTACGAAATATAAGAGCAAATTTAAAATTAACGGAACAGCTAAAGATGACTATTAAGTACTACAAATATTATATTTGAAAGTCAATGTGTAATTGATTTCCAATTTAAAGTAAATTAAAAAGGAGGAAAAAGTATCACTTGACTTTTAACATTTTTAAAGTTTAGAAACTGAAAGTACGTTTTCTGCAATATTTAAGTTCACATTAGGCTAACAAAGAAAACCAATAAGGAGAAAATACTTACACATAAACCACAAAGTAGTAAATATAAAATGAACGTCCATAGAAAAAGATAAGCTTTTCATTTTGTCTTTTATTTGATAGAGTTAAATAAGAAGCAGTTTTCTTACATTTTATTGTAAAGATCATATTGTATATTTGTATTAACACGTAATTTGAGATATATTATGCAAGCATATTTAATTTATATGGCAGTACTTCTTCATATACGTAATATGAACGTAATTTGGTTTAAATTTATTTATACTTTTAAGTGTTGTACATTTATATCGTAAAAATGTGTAGGTAGTCTCATAAATATTTCCGAGATTCCCTAACGATTTCCTTCTAAGTTTTTCACCAATTCAACGATATTTCGTCCTAATTAATTGCCATGCTGGTAATCTTTATAAGTCCTAGAACGTCATGATTAATCTTCGCTTTAATACTATATCGGTAACTTAAAACTTTTCACGTTATCGTTAGCATATTTCTTTGAGAATGTTCGGAAAGCAACAAAAGTGTCATTAAAGAAGCCTTAAAACTCAATTACATGTTAAAAGGTGATCTATTCCATCATAAATCCCTCAATTTCATCTCTTCGATATGTACATAGCTTAAAGTTTGCCGAGCATGAATTAATATTTTCAATGGATTTATTTGCACTTCGTCGCCTTATCATTGTATGCTTTCCATTTGGTCTTTTTTTTTTACTTTCTTCACGGAATCACGGTTTGCATGTGTGCGGTTGCCTCTAATGGATCCCTGAAATACGACTGCTACGTGTTAAGTGTGAAATTATTGCAATAAGTCTGGGATTTATGGGCAGAAACCGAATTTACAGTCAAATATATTACACTGAGGTTCTGGTTCTTTCGCATACTATATTTTATTACGTTATTTGTTACATTATTATAGAGATATTTATTTTTGATTAAATTCTAATTTTAAAATAATTTGCAGTCTAAACAAAAGTAATATAGTTTTATAGGAAAAACGTGTGTTGATGTTTCATAATAGTTCATATACAGGGTGGTTTAACGGAAACTGAATCGATCGATTGTGGAAAAACTTTAGCTAGGAATGATCTGAAATTTTGACTTTATACTAAAGTCGATGGGGGCCATTTGCCTAAAATATTTTCAAGATGGTGGCACTTCGAGCTATGCCGGAAGTAGGCAACAACTTCCTAATTTTAAATAGAATACCCTGTATATTGTCAGGTTTTTAGATTCTGCGTGAAATTCAAAATATATTTCATGTATAATGGTCATATATCTAAGTGTAACCCTTTTTGACTTATTGAAATTCTTATGTTAAATTTGCCGTTTGCAGGCAGAAAATCAATAGCACACTTTTTCCATATAAAGATGTATTTATTATTTAATTTGAAGTAAATTCTCTCAAATAAATGGTCTAATTAAATACTATTTGTATAGAATTGTTACAATTATTAATACAGAGTGTACGAATTATACGCCTGAAAACGAATTTGGAAAAGTTGCCAAAAGATAATTTTTTTAAATGGGAAGCGGCAACTTTTATAATTTTATCTTATTCTGCATTAAAAATAAGGATCATTTTGTATAAATATGTCTATTATAAAAATTGGTAGAGTTCGAAATATTGGCACGTTAGTGTTTTTATCTTCTACAATACACACTGTTTGCATTAGTTCTTTTTTCAATAGTTAGCCATGACAGTGTTTACAAAATTATAAATTGTCATTCGTTGCTGGGGCGCTTAAATTATACAAGCGATGATTATTTAAATTTAATTATTATTTATGGGGAATGTAATAAAGTTATGTCAAGAACATGGGATACATTTGCAACTTGATATCTGCAAAAACGGAAACCATCTACCAAGACCGTTAAACGTATTATAGAAAACTTCAGAAACTTTGGATCCGTGAGGGCAAAGATTCAAGGAAATAAACCAGTTATAAATTTAAATAATCATCGATTGTATAATTTAAGCGCCCCGGCATGACTTATTGAAATTATGATAAGGTAAATGACTTTTCTTCAACAAATGACAATTTATAATTTTGTAAACACTGTCATGGCTAACTAATGAAAAAAGAACTAATGCAAACACTATGTATTGTAGAAGATAAAAACACTAACTTGCTAATACTTCGAAAATTACCAATATTTATAATAGACATATTTATACAAAGTGTTCCTTATTTTTAATGCAGAATAAGATAAAACTATAAAAGTTGCCGCTTCGCATTTAAAAAAAAATCTCTTGGCAATTTTTCCAAATTCGTTTTCAGGCGTACAGGCGTCCACTCTGTATTAATAATTGTAACAATTTTATACAAATAGTATTTAATTAGACCATCTATTTGAGAGAATTTACTTCAAATTAAATAATAAATTCATCTTTATATGGAAAAAGTACTATTGATTTTCTGCCTGCAAACGTCTAGTTTAACATAAGAATTTCAATAAGTCAAAAAGGGTTACACTTAGATATATGACATTATACATAAAATATATTTAGAATTTCACGTAGAATCTAAAAACCTGACAATGTGCAAGGTATTCTATTTAAAATTAGGAAGTTGGTGCCTACTTCCGGCATAGCCCCAAGTGCCGCCATCTTGAAAATATTTTAGGCGAATGGCCCCCATCGACTTTAGTATAGTGTCAAAGTTTCAGAGCATTCCTAGCTACAGTTTTTCCGCAATCGATCGATTCAATGCCCGGTGAACCAACCTGTATATATACGTTCGTTTTGTATGATCTGGAAATAGAAAATATTTATGCATTGCAATAATATGAAAATAATAGATAATATGAATTTATTTTCTTTGTGCTTGCAGATATTTACACAAGAATTTTCAGAATTTGGTATGTACTTTAAGCACATTAACCTGAATCATCAGCAATGTTTTTGTAGTAACGCTTGTCTGAGAATAAGAAAGAGTAATTTAAATATTATGCTAAAATGATAAATATTTTTAAGAGATTTCATTGGTTTGCGTAAGCAAATTTAATATAAAAAAATAAGTACGCTATATTCACCATATTGCATAACATGACCAACCCTTAACCTATGAAGATTTCCTTACATGTTTGCTCTTGTTTACTATATTTTACTAAATACAATCTGTATGTCTAAGTACGTCACAAGCATTAGTGATCAGGTATGTCCAAGCAAACCGTTATATTCACCACCTAAACGGCGCCAACTACTGGTACCATAAGACAACGAAAAGTAGTTTTAAATTTGTAGAAAAAAGGTTAACCCTACAAACTCTAAAAATACGAACAGCAGTAGTTATACTGAACACTTCTCCAAGACTCTAAGTCTCTCTAGATATTAAACAGTATTTATTATACGACTGGCAAAATTAACTATATATCCCATAATTAAAGAATAGGCAAAAAGATATCTCCTAAACAAGGAGTGGGCAGGCATTTAAACTACAGTAAACGCACGATTATCCAAAATAATGTGGACTTGGGCCACTTTAGATAGATGTTATTATTTTATTCGTAATTTAATTTTATATGTAACACAACTGTTAGAATTTACTTATTACAATTTAAAAAATAAGTTAATAGCTGTTTGTTTCACCAAATTACCCCTATTTTTGGCCGCGCTCTCATTTCACCCTTTAATCACTAAGACATCAGTTGCAGTTGCATTAGGTTGTTGTTCAATATAAGCAAGAGATTGTTCGAGAGAATCATTCCTTCACTATGATAAACTTCGGAAGATTCAACTGCCATTTCTTCCAAATCTTCCTTCATCTAGTGTATTTTCTCTCGGGAGGTCTAAAATTTGAAAAAGCTTCTGATTTGTAATTCTTCTTGCAAATGATCACCAGTAACCTAAATTTCAACTTTCTCTAATGTCACGTCTTAACATTCTTCAGTTTCAGTAATAATTTAATGTAAAGGCTCTTGCTTCCGTCGTGTTACCTTTAGCAGGTGTTGCATCTCGTCTAATAAACTTCGACCAGGATTTTTGAAGCCTAGTGCCCTTAACACGATTTCATGCAGCTGCACTTCAGTAGGCTACATTCATCAAATTTATTTTCTTCATGTAGCATATAAGTTTGCTTTTGTTGTCTATTTGCTGCAATATATCTTCCAGATAATTACTAATTTATATTAAAAAAGTAATATAGATATTTCTAAAAAACGACTAACGTTTCATTGCTAACACATATGATAAGTTAATATATGTATTTTGAAAGGGTTTTCTTTTTGTTTCTTTAAATTTTTTATTATTATTTAAAAATAATTGTTTGAAGTGTTAATTTGGGAGAAGACTACGAAGATAACTGCGTTTCAAATTTTCCAGAAATCCTTGGCCCAGCGGCTGAAGGAGCGAAGTGACATTTTGTGACATGATTTTCACTTATCAACTCGTAAACGCCTAGGTGAGAAGTTGCATTGTCTATCAGTGAAGAACGCGTTTTTTTAGAAAAGTTTCTGTTTTAGGTATAAACTCTTCAAACAACGTGTTCTTAAACAAAGTATAATTCAACACAAGCACGTTTTTAACTTTTGTAATAGACTGGTTAAACATTAAGAGCTACATTTTTAAGGTCTCTTGGCGTTTCAGATTTGCCAATCATCATTAATCGAAGTTTATGTCTCCCTGAATAATTAGCACAAGCGAGAATTGCAAAGTCTCTTTTTTATAACCAGGTGCAGCCGCTTCATTTTTTTAAGCCAACATGCTTGAAGGTAACCCTTTATAATTTAGACCAGTCTCATCACATTCGTATATTTGGAACATAATTATTTTCTTCTACTTTTTTTGAAAATCTCTTTGAAAGAGTCTACAGCAAGCACATCTGTTGATAATTTCTCGCCGCAAATATTATTATATATCGTATCTTCCCAAGCAGCCATCAGTGGAATTTTGGATAATGCGGCAGCAAGTTAAAATCTCTTTTGACAACACGGCGAATCTGATTTTCAATGTCGCATTGTCTCGGTAATCCGGCGTTTCAGATAACCCAATTCTGAATAACCGGCCGTCTACTGTACTAGAAGTACGATAGTAACATCAGAAACACTATAAATTAGATGGTATGCAGTTGCAAATAGTAAGCAGTATAAGGTAATGACACATGGGTAATGAACAAGTGAATGAACAACAAGATAGACATATGGGAGAGGAAAGTAATTGGCTGAGGGGAAAATAACAAACTACGGTATGTACAGTTAATCAATGATATAATCAGAGAAGGTGCGAGGCAACTAAATTCGTTTATTTAAAAACCTTGACTAAAGAAGAATAGTAAAAATAGAGCTTGAAAAATAACAGGAAAAAATAGAAAAAAGTCAACCAATGTGGAGAGAAGCTAGTAAAATATAAAAGAAGGAAATTTGGGGCGAAATAGTAAAGTATATACCTTAGTAGAAAGCTAACATACTAGGAAGAAAAACACATGAGGACCACAAAAAAACCAATAGGTATATTGCAAATTACAAGATCTATTAAATTCTAATTAAAATATACACATAAGGTTCGCTTTAAAATATATAAAAGCTTAAATTACAGTTATTTAATTAAATATTACCTATTAAAAGTTCCCGCTTATTTCAGATCACACTGTAGGGTAAACTAAACAGTTTTCTTTATCTGCCGGGAGAATTGTGAAAATCCATGAATAGTCAAATACATACATGACTAATTGTTAACACAACACTGAGAAAACCTCTATAATATAGTTTATAATATATTTTTTACTTCGAACGTCCACTATTTTCAAATCATCATACCTAGGATTATTTTAATAGTTGGAGTTTTAAATATTTTATCACTTCTATGTTAGTGGAAATAAATAATCTACTTAGAAGTGAAGTAAGTTATAGATTATTCTAAATCCTGAAATTTACTTTCGAAACCACCAGCAAAAACCTCTGTTATTCAAGTCAATTTCTTCTTGGCCTTCGTGGCCGCAAAAACCTCATCAAGAGACGACCACCGCTTGACAAAACGATCGTGCTCCATTTCTAGGCAAGGTAAGTACTTAGAAAGGAAGGTAGCTGTGTGGGCGGGTCGATGGGAGGAAGAAATGCCGGCAAACGCTACTGGATTCCTAATTCGCAATTTTCCGGAATTCCCGTCACGTGCCCATCTCAAAGGCGTGTTTCATGTACTGATATAACGCAATTAGTGCGATAGGATGGAGGAGGTCTGTGTAATGAGGCTTGGATTAACTCGACGGAAGCTTCCGCTACTGCTGTTGATGCTGCTACTGCCGGTGGTTGCAATCTCAGTATGCCGTCGTATACAATCCATTAACACTCTTCACTTTATAGGGCGACTGAAGAGGATCACCCATACATCTACATTTTCTAAATAATGCCGGATTGTTTTGCTCCCTTGTGTCTTACTGAAATTATGACGGTTCTTGTTTACTGGTCGAATATCTTAGGAAGGTAATATATATACGTACACATACATAATATATAAATAATTAAACGCGTGCTGTTTTTTTTTTGTATTTCGACATCCTATGATTATTTTCGTATTCTCAGCTGCTTTTACCAGTAATTAGAACAGTGTTTGAATTAAACGTAAGCACTCGGATTTAATGAGCTTGATGTCTGAAACACATGTAGGTATATCAACACTACTAAGAGATGATTATCGCCGGCGAATTGAAGTAGCTTGAGCAATTAACGATAATTGTTTACGAAATAGAGTATAGTATGTAATCCTTTTCTAAATATCTTCGTAGTTGTTAAGAAAAACTGAGTAAATAGCAAGTACAATACAAGCAGCTGAAATTTTTACTACTATCTTACGCGTACAATCATAAAAAGGTTAAAAGCTGAAATCTTCAATAAACGAATCTGTGGTGGCCAAAACATATGAAAATACTATTTCATGTAGAAATGTTTTTAAATGAAAATTAACATTATTATCTTTACAGTCGGTGTTACAATTTGGAAAAAGTTTTATTTGAAAATGTGTTTATGTCATTTTTGTATACTATACAAGGTAAGTCACGCAAAAAGAAAAAACAATGAAGTATTAACTGACGGCAAAGAAATAATAAAAAGATGGAAGGAATTCTTCGACGAATTATTAAACACGGGAAATAGTCAAGAATATAATGTAAAAGTAGGAGAAGTAACAGAAAGGAGTGAAACAGGGTACGGTGAATTGATAAATATAGAAAATGTGTTTATGTCATTTTTGTATACTATACAAGGTAAGTCACGCAAAAAGAAAAAACAATGAAGTATTAACTGACGGCAAAGAAATAATAAAAAGATGGAAGGAATTCTTCGACGAATTATTAAACACGGGAAATAGTCAAGAAAATAATGTAAAAGTAGGAGAAGTAACAGAAAGGAGTGAAACAGGGTACGGTGAATTGATAAATATAGAAGGCTTACAGGAAATAATCAGAAATATCCAGAGAGGAAAGTGTATAAGAACAAATACAAATTATATAACATAATGTAATGAAACTTATAATCTTGTAATGACGTAATTCAATGGGCCTTTTAATAATGTCCTTTATATTTTAATATTTTTAAATAAAATAAAATAAAATAGTTAAATCGTTTTACCTGGTTAGCTCATATTCCCAGGACGATCCAGTTAAGAGATATAAACAAAACGCAATTATCGGGCATTAATTGATTATATATATAATGTAATGAAACTTATAAAATTGTAATGACGTAATTCAATGGGCCTCTTAATAATGCCCTTTATATTTTAATATTTTTAAATAAAATAAAATAAAATAGTTGAATCGTTTTACCTGGTTAGCTCATATTCCCAGGACGATCCAATTAAGAGATATCAACAAAACGCAATTATCGGGCATTAATTGCTTATTGTTACAATTTATTTTGTGTTATTATTTTACTGTATTTTAATTTTTAGTTGAGAATCTCAATTTTACCTTTCGAATGTTTAATTACGCTTGGGAGCATAACTTTAGTTATTTTCTTTCTCGTTGTCCGTTAGCTCGATCGATTTATTATTGATTGAACCTTTTACCGCCATCCTGTGACCAATTGCACAGTGCGATTCCGCGATCGACCGTAGTCGAGCGAGATCTGTATCTCATCAGGAGTGGTAGCTCTGTTTTACAGTCATAGCTGGCGTATGCTTGGTTATTCGTATCTATTCTAGGTAATTAACTATATTATTGGTTTCTATTTATGTTAAGCAATTTTTGGGTTCTCTTTTCTTTTAATTTAATTTGTAAATTATTATATTCCGCTTGAAATTGCCGTTTGGAGTCAAATGATTGTTTTAAACATTTATTCTAGTTCACGTGATCATTAAAGAGGGCAGTAGTTGGTAATTTTATGTCGTCTTGTCAAGCACATTTTTCGTATTCTACCCTTTTCCGATCTGACCTCGTGCCAGTAACATTCTTTTGATCGCAGAATAGTAACAGAATATTTCAAGTATTCTTGTGCAAGTTAGTTAAGTTAGTTTGATGTATCTTTAATTGGCAACTGTAATATAGGTGGATTAAATAGTTCTTGCCAAGTAGTAAATTTAGATGACGTATTGGATGTCAAACTCTTTGAGAGGATGGTCTTATAGATAATTGAAATAGTTACTATCGTAAGTGACCTTATTAATTGCTAACGTGGTTCTTATGTTGTTCTGTTTTTTTAATTAGTCTGGGATTATTGCACGACGATATGTTAGAGAGAATTACCGAAGTCCGTGCAAACGAACCAACGCCATTTTGTTCTCGTTCATGGCGGAGAAGATCTATCTACTGGTGAAGGCAAATTTTGGTCTGTGCAGTTGCTGATCTCCTGTCGCAGCCCTTCTGCATTCTATTCCGATAATTGTTGGTAGCCGTAGATATTTTAGGAAGAATTTTCCTGAAACTGTATGTAGATATGTGATTGTGGATGTGTGTGGAAAAATTTATGGTATTTCGACTTTGTTTATTGCTGTTTTGATGAATATTGCAAGTGTATTGCACAGTCATATAGTGCAATCAGACACAATCAAATTTGTGTAAGTTTACGTTCAGTTTTTGAGCACTACGTGCTAACTAACTTTATTTTCCGGTCTAACTGATCATTGGAGTCAACGTAATTACTAGATTTATCTTGTAGTGGCATATGAGTCACTGAGATTTGAATTTCTGACATTTAGCGTTTAGTTTAACTAGTGGTTGTGGCCTTGTTTTGAGGTTGCGTGTCGAATTGTCCTCCTACATAGCCATTTCTTTTTTTGTGTTGAATTTAATTGATATTTTGGGTGCGTATTTTGCATTGTAACATCCCAACTTGTATTGTGTAAATTTATTGCTTTAATTTTAGTATATTTAATGAAGAATTTCAATATAATTATGTGGAATTTGTACGATCTTTAACGTGTTGAATTTTATTAACGTTTTCTTTTGGTAAGACAATAGTTATCTGGCACTGTTAGTATTAGATACCATTTAGAGTCTATTATCTAGTGTCGATCAGCTTATCAGCCTCTGATATATAGAGTGTTTCGTTTTTGCTTATGTGTTGCTGATTGCGACCAAACTGCTCGACATTGGGAAGACTCCCTGGCATATGTTACCTTTGTAATCATTTTTTTTTAGTTTTAAGTATTTTCTCATGTATTTAATTGAACTCGAGGTTTTGGCTCATATGACGTAATTCTTTTGATTACTTCAAATCAGTATAACAGTTTGTTAATTGTAACTTGAATTAATCGATCACATTTGGTGGCCGTCTTAATCGATTAATACATACTTTCAGAATTTTAAACGTTTGTAACTGGTATGCACTTATGTGTTTCTTTATTTTTAATGTTTTTTTTATTACTTTTATTTGTACTTAATTTGTAAAGTCATTACTGTAGTTGACTTGGAATGATAGGTTGGCTAAAGCTTAATCTTTTCTTTGGACATTGGGCAATTTAAATCAGTTAATAAACCTGTTGTTAAGTTTGTATGAGTGTGTTTGGCTTTGCTGATCATTATACCTGGGGTTTAATAATAGACTTGTTCCGGGCCTATCTATCAGTTGCTGGTCAGTATAATTAATCGGAACTGGTGCCCTTATTATATAACACCTTCACTTGTTGAGTGAACGAACCTACCCTGCTCGACTGGTTAGCGGCAGTACTGACCATCATCTTCGACATCAACCTGGGGTAGAGTGAAAGGTAAGGCTTAGTGAGCGATAAGCTGGCGATTAAATGGTTAATTAGTAGACAAGCGTCACGGTTTTTTTTAGTTATCAATAGAAGGTGAGTTATCGTGGTGGGCATCATACCTTCTGTTCTCTTGCATATTTCATATTTTTAACGCAAGAGGGTAGCAATATATATATATATAAATCAAAAAAAGAAAAAAAAAGAAAAGAAAAAAAAAGAACGCGGATACATGAAATATCAAGAAAGAGAATAATAACGGGTAAATTCCGCTTAGTGCAACCGTCGACACGTGTTTCTGACTAATTGGTCGTCATCAGTACGGTGTAGCCAAGGAATAAGGTGGGATATCCTTGGAGATAGAGGCATACACGGAAGACCATCAGGTGTTTATTTCATGTATCCGCGTTATTTTTTTTTCATTGATTTATCTTTCCTGGGTCTCGGATGGCACGCAGGTTGACATTAGTCTTCCTCGTGGCGACGTTAGTTGTCTTCAAATTTGAGGATTTTCTAGCTGAAGCTGCAAATGGGAGTTGGTCACCTGATGGTCTTCGGTGTATGCATCTATCTCCAAGGATATCCCACCTTATTCCTGGGCTACACCGTACTGATGACGACCAATTAGTCAGAAACACGTGTCTACGGTTGCACTAAGCGGAATTTACCCGTTATTATTCTCTTTCTTGTTATTTCATGTATCCGCGTTATTTTTTTTTGATTTACCTTTCCTGGGTCACCAGATTCATTGGATATATGTGACCTTGCACGGCTTACACTTTTTATACAATAAACTTTGTATAATTAAGACTTATTTCTCGCTAGACTTCTCTTAGGTAAAACGAGAACCTATTACCTATATTGCTTATAAGGTTCAAAGCGACACTATTGAAATATACGGTTGAGCCGACCAAAAAACATAGTGTGGGACAGTTTAGAAGAAAGAGCCATCCAGGAACATCTAAGACATCTAATGTAGACGTATAAATTATTTGTATAAATACAATTAATACCTATATAATAAATTGTAAAAGAATATATCTTGAATAGAGTTTTGTTAAATCATTTATTAAGATCCAGCAAATATCTTTTCCAAAATAAATATAAATCGATTTTTATTATGTTACATGAATTACTTATTGAATACACTAACATACACTTTTAAGTTTTTATTCCTACAGACAGCGACATCTTTAATATTTAATTGCGCTATTAATTAACATTACCAGTTACAATTCTTGGGCATTGAAATAAACATGTTTTATTTAATTAAATAACGCAACAATACGTATATAATACATTACAGCTGCTGCTTAATACAATTTAATACGTTAAAAATGGCTCTAGTTCACATAGCTCTGGCTCACCTTGAGGCGTGAGTTCTAATCCGACAGACGACGAAATTTTTAAAATTCAATTTTGCTATTACATATCAGTTACAATTGGGAAGATTATAATTTTCAATAATTCCTAAATATATATTGACATATACAGATTGATTTATTTATACATGTAGATGTAATATACACACTTTACTAAAGAGAACATCTACTTAATTACATATTAACAAAAACAATAAAATTCGTTTAGAAATTGCAATGCATATTCTGGAAAATTCAAGCAAAAAAAGTATTATTTAATAAAAAAGCTACTGCCTTACAGACTTTCTAAATCTTTTTCCTATATTGAGTATGATTGCCAATTGTTTCAGAAACTCGAACGTATGTACGTTAGTACTAACGTAATACAGGAGAAATATAGGGGTATCTTAAAATTCACGAATGTTGTAAAAGTTTAGGGTCGTGCATTAGAATACCGCCAGTTCACGTTCAAGTAATTCTCATGTAGGGCCTGTCGCAGCCTTTGTTAACATTTCAGAACTAGCACTAAAATGTCATTACATTGTGTCCTATTTTGTACGCCGAACAGTCGTCATTGATATTATTATTACGTCATACCGAAAGTCGTTTGAAACGAAGACTACATTCGTGCAAGTGCTGAACGACAATGACGCTCGAGTTTCAAGTTTGCCCTCATTCCGGGTGTGATAACTTGAATTATTTAGTTTGAAGATAAATTTCAACAAAGCACTATAATATTGTGTCCCCGTTGTTCATGTTCTCTCATTATCGTTTTACGTGGCATATCTTCAATTTACATTCGAGTAATTTTTTTTTTTTTGAATATTTTAATTTAGTCTAATTCGTCAGATCTGTTTTTTAGAATGTTTCGATCTTCCTGAAACACGAATTATACAGAATTATAAATTAACATGAAAGCTAACCGATAATTAAAATTGAAATATTTTTGTATTTAGAGTTTCATAAAGTACAGTGTGTTATGTAATCCTCAAGATATTCAAAGAAGCTTAAATGCTACGTTTAAGAGGCGTGGGCCAGTAGTTTCAGCGTATAATGACGCCAATAATACGAGAATAAAAATAACGATTATAAACGTCAAAGTGGAAAATTCCAAAAAATCTTTCTAAAACACTTCCTGATGACTGTGCCTACTACTCAAACCGTCGCCGTCACACTTGAAGATGGTTGAGATTCAGAAACAGGTGTAAAAATTGACGCCACTCATTCTTTAAAGTTCAAACAAAACAAACAAGAGAAAATCTAAAAAGTTCAAATGACAACTTCAATTTTTAGATTAGGTTTACAGTACAGAATATGCAGAAATTTGCATATTGAAACTAGTGATAGTATGGAATCGAAACAATATATTGTCGTAACCCAGAGTGTATAAAAATATCTATGTAAAATCAAGCTATAAATATTATCAATCACCCAAAATATGCCTTAATTACACCCTGAGTTAGACATTCTACTTCTTCTAACGTCACACGTTGGGTAAGCCAATAAATTAGAATAGAATGTTTTGAATATAATTCCTTACTTGTTTATAAATCAAATATTTATATGCCCTAACTAACTCAGTCGTTTAAAAAAAATTCTAATACTTGCATATTTTATTAATCATAAAAAAAAACTTAGTCCGGACCTGTCTCTTTTAAAATATCTAATAAAGATTATTGTCCAAGTTCTTTTCACTCTAAATGTTGGTAATCCGCAACTAAACGATTTTACCGCTACTCATGTGTACTAACTTTGATAAATTCACTAAATATTTTCTTTAATTGACACAAAAATCTTTATATTTAGTTTAAATTCAAATCTACACCATTTACTATCTCATTGAATGGTAAGTTAATTTTAAACTATTACTATACCTTCCCAATACATTAATCTGTATGTTTACTTTATTTTTAGGAGGTCAAAACAACTATGAGAATTGCTGGATGATAACCTATAAATTACAACTACGTAAATGAAAATCAGAAATGGTTGAAAAACAATAAATATAATGTATTATTGAGAAACAACATACAACAAACATTTATCTGAAGAAAATGCCAGTATTATAACAATTAATCATGTAAACTTGTCCAATGTCTGGATACTTATATTTGGTTATGATCAGAATTAAAAATATAACCTTATTTTTATTTTTCAATGTAGGTTTAATTTAATGTGCGTAATAAAACTTTTACAATGTATACCATTGATTTCTAATACAAATAGTACTATGTAGCTGTAATCTATCCTTCAATATATAATTTCTGATACTTATATTCATTAAATTTTTAAACTATTATTTGCCAATTCATTGCATAAAAGAGATTTTCATATTAAAAGTAACAATTAAACAATACAACCTTCTTTTACATATGTGTAACTTCTCGACAAGGAAATTCTAACTGTTCTCTTTTCTTTTTTAATTCTCGATAGAACTGGAAACCTCTGATATGTTTTCCTCCTTCAAGATAACAGCTGTTGGTGCCTCGTAAGGTTGATTTCTTATGCGTCCATGAAGCTCCTCACCGCCCTGCTAGATAAACCTGCCAGGTATCCACTTCGGTACAGATATCTCACAGAAAATGCACGTTAGATGAGCCTATTATATTATGTTTTCGTCCCAGGAATCTCTTGATAAATAAATCCCCTCTATGGTTAAACTTGAAATTGGAATTCCTTCGCTTAAAAAAATTCTTCGAGATATTCAATCCTTTTGTGGTAAGTAAATTAAATTTATATTTTAATGCTTTTAATCACTCTTATCACCTTCTCTTCTTTAATCACTAGATACTGCCTATGTAAATACAATCTTTCACTACTGCTTCTTTTTGGTCATATATTATTTACCTATATATTAAATTTGTAATTTAATATACACAATATGTATTTCTTTTGCTTCTGTTCACTTAATTTCGGCTAAAAATCTCTTCTTCCCGAAATTAACATGCACCTCTTCTCCTAAATTTTAGAGAAGTTTTTTTTTTATTTACTCTCATTACCTTAGTGATAATTTTTATATATTTGAATTGGCCAATCTCAATTAAACACCTCTTATTTACGTTCAAAATGCATTCTATTACTTTAATATTCTCTTGTATGCCTTTCTATATCTCGATACTCATATTTTAACAATTTTAACCATGAATTTATACATGTATTTCAGTATTCAAAACAATTTTAAAACATACTATCTCAAAAATTCTGTAAATGTCAAAATCTGTCAACCATTGACTTTTCCTCTAATTAAATTATGGCGGGAGTTTTTATCTATTTTAACGTTACTTTCAAACAAAATTTCCCTTTTTAAATCAATTCTCATCATTTAAGACAATTGAACAAGTTTTTACAATTTTATATTACATATCAAACACTCAATTAATATAAAAATTTCTCTTTTACAGGTTTTGGTATAAATTTGCTGAACTATGGACCTTAACCAATGGACTTTACTACCATATCATTTCAACAATTTGTAAATATTAATACTATGATAATAAATACTAATCTTCATAATACTATTTCTATTTATAAATTTCTTAAACTTTTAACATCAAAATACTTTTAAAACCACAACCAAATATAAATATTGATGGATAGTACCTAGTACTACCTCATTTTGCCCCTTTAATAAAAAAAATTTCAACATGTTTGAATAATTTTCATTTATTAACTAAGAAATTATCTGTTAAGTTATAATTAATTATCTGTCACCTATATAAAACATTTACACTATTGACAACTTTTAACGTAACATTTTTTTTTTATATATTATGCTTGCTATATTCTAGCACTATGTTTGCATTATTTTAACTATATGGCATTTTCATCATGTAAACTCTATCATAAATTTATTTTAACAATTCATCACTATATTTTCTATGCAAAACTATTTACAAGTACTACAATTATAACTATTCTGACTGTAACATAAGTTTCTTTTCGGTCTTTATTTTTTTTTTTATATTATGTGTACTTGGTATAAGAAATATTATTTTCCTCAAAAATGTTATTTATATTCTAAGTATATTTTTATATTTAAAATATCTGGTTATCTGTAAATACTTTATTGTCTCCAATCTCTGTATAAATTATTTTCTCTTTGTAAACTTTTATATCATGATTTTAAAACATTTATGAAAACTTTATTATAACTACTATATGTAATATCTTTGTCACATTATGGTGAATATTAAATCATCTTTTCCATTATTTCTTTGGAACTTAAATTGCCTCTCTGAAATATGCTTTAGTCATGCTCACTTATACATTATAAATTATTATCTATATTGTTCTTATTCGAACATTTCCCCTATATACCTTATTAGACATTTTCGTCTTATCCCCTACTTTCATCATACGAAAGTTTTTTTTTATTACTTATATTTCCGTTTTATTGGCTTACGTTACCATTTAAATAATATGTAGACATTTTTGTCATATACATTTTATAACTCTGGGTTTCTTTACCCTTTCTCATACATTTATACATTTATTATACCATATTTTCATGGATCATTTTATATTTCTTTATTATAGTAAGCATTTTATAATAACTTCAATTATCATATTTCTTCGTAAAAGGCCCTTTTTCTTTCTTCTTAATAATTATATTCTCTTATTCACCTAATGTTTCATACGATTTGCTTTATCGTGCAAACTCATCGTAGTCTATCTTCTTAGTTTTTATAATACTCTTATACATTTTTTCTTGATAATATTTTCTTTCCATAGACAATTTTATTTTATTTTAAGTTTCTTACATTTCCAGTTATCTTCTTTACATTCCTTTCCTTATACACAAATGTTCTGGTATTATCGACTTATATTACATCATTTATTTTTTATTTCTACTATAAACAAATATTTTGAAATAAGGGAATAACTTTTTATAAATGATAATACTAATTCTAATATTTATAACGTTCATACTTCTATAACTTAACTATACTTCCGGACGAGTTTCTGAAAAATTTCTGCCCCTACCTTATTATCAAATAGGAACCTTCCATATATGGGCTCGTATTATCTGTAGTCGCTCTGGTTATAAATGAAATATCTAATTTCACCATCATTTTATTGTCTTTTAATCAATCTCCATGCCCCTAATAATCTCAACTCTTATGCTCCTAACATTAAATTGGAGGAAAATTGTAATAAGGGTCTTCTCCTTTTCTGGTCATTGTATTTTTAATTTTATCCTTGATAATTGGTGATGCTTAACACCTACAAGAATTATCTCTATGCTTCTGTCTTAGTTAACATATTCTATAAGTGATTCTATTATTGGAAATTATATCCTGCCCCTATCTCATAATCAAGTGGGGATATCTGTATATTAAATCCATGTCATTAAATTGGGAAAGATAATTTTATAAAGGCTATTATTTTGTAATTTGTGGTAGCTCTTGTAACAGTTGATGTCACTAGTACCAACAAATACTACCCTATATTATCTGCCATGTCCAAATTCTTTATTCGGGTATAATAATTTTTATGATGGCTTATATCTTGTTGCAGCTCTGGTAGGTGGTATCGCTAGTACCTACAGTTGTCGCCCTTGTATACAACTGCCATGTCCAAATTTAAATGTGGGTTGTTAATTTGAAGTAGCTCTGGTAGGATGGTGTCGCCGGTACCATCGAATACTGCCCTACAGTATCCGCCATGTCCATATTTTAATGTGGGCTGTTAAATTTAAGTAGCTCTGGTAGGAAGGTGTCGCTAGTACCTTCGAATACTGCCCTAAAGTATCCGCCATGTCCAAAAATAAATGTGATTACTATTCATTTACATAGTCATGTAACATTGACACATGATATGTTCCTTTGAAGTATCCAGTATTTTCATCCACTAGATCATAATTATTTGCACCTATTCTTCGATGAACAGTAAATGGTCCTATAAATGGCCTCAAGAGTTTTGCTACTATTTTATTTTTCCTATCAGTTACTCTTAGTGCTCGTACAATTACTTTATCATTTACATTGTATGTTTTATATTTTCGTTGTTTTTCTTTTTTCTTATTTTCCCATCTTTCCTTTCGCTTCAATAATTTTTGTCTAACTTGCTCATATTTATCCCCTAGATAAGCTATATCTTCATTCTTCCATGGCCTTTGAGGTTGTTGTCCAGTAAAAATAGTAATTGGGCAAGCTTCATGTACCGTACTAGGTGTATTGTTCATCACTAGTTCTATTTGTTTGATATACTTGGCCCATTTATGATGACAATCTATAAGTAATATTCGTAAATACTTTATAACCTCTTTAATATACCTTTCCGATGGGTTAGCTTGAGGATGACGTATCGAAATATGATAAGCTTTAATATTCCTGCTTTCTAAGAAATCATGATATCTTTGGTTCATAAAGTAAGTCGCGTGATCTGATAAAATTGTGTTTGGAGTTCCAAATTCTGTAATATACTCCTGCAATGCTTGTAACACCGTTTCTGTATTACATTTTTGAGTGGGTATTAATCTAACATGCTTTGAAAAAATATCACACATTACTAAAATGTTACGATATCTTCGGGTACTTGGTATCAAGTTTGAGATAAAATCTATAGCTACTAATTGTAATCTGTCGATTGCTATTATACTTAAACTGATGTTCTGGTTCGTGAAATTTTTCTCTTTTGCCAATACACATGTTTCACACTTCCTAATTTGTCTTTTAATTATTTTTTCATCGTTCTGACAATAATAAGCTTCTCTAAAAATGAGCCAACATTTCCTGGCACCAATATGAGTATATAATTCATGTAAATATTGTACCATTTCTATGGTATGTTCCTCATTTGTAACATATACCTCATTATCACCAATTTTCTTTACTATAATTCCATCTTTAATACTCATACCTTTATAATCTCCATCTGTTATAAGTTTATGTTTAATTTCCATCAATTCAGGTGATTCTTGTGCTTGATTTACTTGTTGCAATGAGAAAATTCCTTCTGTACCCAATTTAACCAAATTAATTTGTACATTAGATGACTTATTTTCTCCATATTTTCTACTTAAGATATCTGCTGCTATCATTTCTTTACCTGGTTTGTACACTATCTCCATATCATATTGTTGGATCAATAACGTCCATCTATAAATACGATTGTTATTTAATTTCGTTGTCATTATATTTAACAGTGCCTTATGATCCGTTTCAAGGACAAAACGTTTCCCTATTAAATAATAGCGTAATTTTGTTAAGGCAAAGATGACGGCAAGTATTTCGAGTTCTGACACGCCATATCTTTTCTCGCAAGGTTTAAGTGTTCGAGAAGCAAAATAAATTGGTACTTCTATATTATCCTTAACTTGTATAAGTTCAGCTGCAACAGCTATATTTGACGCATCCGTTCTTACTATGAATTCCAAATTAAAATCAGGATGAAATAATTTTAAATTTTCAACGAAATTTGCTTTTAATTGAATAAAACATTCCTCACATTCTGTTGTCCATTTCCACTTATTACCTTTCTTTAATAAATTCAATAATGTGTTTGTTTTTTGACTATAATTGGAAACAAACTTTCTATAGTAATTAAGTAATCCAAGGAATCCTCTTAACATCTTAAGTTTATTTGGTCTTGGGTAATTTTGTATTTCCTCTAACCTTTTAGGATCTAACATTATATTTTCCTGATTTACCACATATCCCAAATAATCTACTTCTTTACGACAAAATTGGCATTTTGACAAATTCAATTTCATTCCATTTACTTGTAAAGTGTTAACAATTATTTCAATGTGATTCATATGTGTTTCAATATCATCTGAGAAAATAATAATATCGTCTAAGTAGTGAAGTGCAAATTTTTCATATTTGTCCAATATCTTGTGAAGGAACCTGATCAAACCAGCAGGGCTACTTTTTATGCCGAAGGGGCATACTCGAAATTGGAAAGTAATTCCATTTATGTTAAAACCACAATATTTCCTTGAGTCTTCATCTAATTGAATTAACCAGAAAGCGTTCTTTAAGTCCAACTTACTATACCACTTTTTATTCCCACATTTTGTCAATAGAACGTCTATATTCTGTGGCGTTTCGTGCTCAGGCTTGATCCTAAGGTTGAGTAAGCGAGCGTCAATGCATATGCGTATAGAGTCGTCCTTCTTCTTCACCAAGACCACAGGATTAATAAAATAAGTGTTAGAACGTTCTATAATATTTGCTTCCTCTAATTTTTGCAATTCTTCATTTACTCGCTCTTGAAAGAAATAAGGAATTGGGTAATTTTTACAAGACAATGGAGTATCATCATCTATTAACAATCGATGTTCATAATCCTTAGCAAACACAACTTCATCATTTACTAATCGGATATTATCAGCTAAAATCTCTATCAAACTTTCTTCCATCCACGGTTCTGCTAAATTTTGTTTTTCAATAAATGATTTTATATCCATTTTATTTCTGATTATCAGTACCTCTTTCTGTTCTTCTTGTATTAATACATCACTATCCATATTAACATTTGTTCTTGGCAGCTCAAACATTGCCCCCTCTAAATGTTCCTGCGCATCGTCGTTTTCTGCCCGATCAGCAATTATTACATTATTTATGTCCATTTGTATATCTTCCTTAAATTTAAGATATGCATTTATTTCCTTTATGTCCTCTAATTTATTCAGCAAAATTTCATTATCACCTATTCTAATTTTATTATCTTCAAAATTAAGATTCATACCCAATGCTCTCATATTATCCACCCCCAAAATACAATCATAGAACAGATTACTTAGTATATAAAACTTCATAATATACTTTTGTCCATTTACTTCCACTTCTACACATAATCTTTTATTTATACTTCCCATTTTCCTACGATTCGCAGACATGACCTTTGTATTTTTAACTTTAATAACATAGTTAGAATAATTCTCTATCCTATCTACCAATTCCTCCTTTATCAAAGAAATCTCCGCTCCGGAATCTAATAATGTTCTAAAATTAATCTTCTTAATTGTAATTGAAAAGAAAGGTAAGCTTTCATAATTATTTAAAATATCTCCTACTTCTGTAATATTGTTAAATTCCCTTATTTCTGAAAACACTTGATATTTGTCATCATTACAAATATCCTCTTCTGTAAGAAACAAACTTATTAATGAGAGGTTCCTGGTACAGGATCCTGGTACAAGTTCCTTGGAATTTCTAAAATTGGCGTTTTTTTTTCTTCTAGATTTTCCATTCTTATTCCACTATTTCCTTTCAAATTATCATTACTTGAACTGCCATAACGATTATTTCTACCATCTTGAGTATTAATTGTATTTATTGCTCTTGTATTATCTTTACTATAATATCTTCTATTCTGTTCCTGATAAGTATTATTATTATACGAAGTCCTATTAGATTGCGGATTATTAAATGGAGTATACCTATTAAAGTTTGGTCTACTATTATTACCATTTTGTGTACCTCTATTATTTGCCCCCATACCATTACTATTCCCTTGAACATTAAAACTTCTATAATTCCCACTTCGTTCTTGATTAGGATTCTGAAATACCTGTCTTGTTCCAAATCCATATGTATTATTATTAGACGAATAATTATTTCTAGAATTATTGTTGGCCTGTTGATTAGCTGAATTGTTTCTGTTATAATAATTGTACGTTCCGTCACTATTATTATTTCGCTGATTATTACCTGGTGCCTCTGGTCTACTCGTTGACTGTCTAAATTCCCGATACTTCATACCATCTGAATAATCATCCAAATGACGTAAAATCTCAATCAATCCATCCATATCAGTGACATTCTGGCAAATTATTGCGTGAGTATCAACTGGAATAAAATGCTGTAAAAGATGTTGTGAGATTGTCTGTTCATTTAAATGCGATATGTACCGACAATAATTGAACATGCGCTGTGCATAGGCTTCCCTAGATGATTTACCTAACTGATATCGTCCAGTTAACAATCTTTGATGTGCACGGCTTTGTTGTGTTTCATTCCAAAAATTCTTTTTAAATAAATCCACAAACTGTTCCAAACTCTTACAACTATCCTCGATTCGTTGTAGCCAATCAGCTGCACCGTTACTTAATGTTACTCGAATAACATTCATTTGATTTTTGAAATCTGGTAAGTCCTCTACGTATTTTAAAATATTCGTCAAATACGCCATAGGATGTGTAGATAATTTATCACCACTAAAATGCATGATATTCTCTATCCTAATTCCTGTATTCAAATTACTATACACTGGAATACTATTACCATTTGAAATCCTAACATTCTGTGCTTTAACTAACAAATCTTGTATTTTCTTCTTCTGCTCTTCACATTCTTTTAAAATTCCCTCCATACAAGACTTCTGTGCATCAGTAGTCGATGTAGTTGCTTGTATTTCTTTAATACAGTTTATTTCCGTTGATTCTATTTTCTTATTCAAATTTTCTTCCATTCTTACTACCTGATCAGTAGTTTCTTTATTTACCTTTTCCAATCCTTGTTTTAAATTCTCAGCCATCTCTTTATGTTTTGAAACATTATCTACTTCCAACTGACTTAAATTACCTTTAATTTCCTTTACATCTTTTTCTACCCGTTGAACTTCAGTAGTAATAAAAATTATAGCTTCTGATTCTTTATTAATAAATTTTTCGTTCATATCTACTATAACTTTGTCAATACTATCCTGTGTATTATTCAGTAACGATACTTTTAAATCTTCAAGCTTCTTATTATTTTCTTCTCTGATAACTTTATTTTCTTCTTTTAAATTATTTAAATTCCTGGTAAATTCTTCACATGTCTTATCTAGTTTTCCACTTAATTCTTCCTTCATATCTGCTAAATTTTTATTAATTTCAATTTTATCTTCCTCTCTATTTTTCTTTAATTCTTCGGTTAACTTATCCAACTTTCCACTTAATTCTCTCTTATCCTCCTCTCTATTCTTCTTAGAATCCTCGCTCGTCTTATCAATCTTACCACTTAACACATCCATATTCTTTTCTAATTTTTCATTTAATTCTCTTTTATCCTCCTCTCTATTTTTCTCACTTTTCCTATTATCCTCCTCTCTATTTTTCTCACTTTTCCTATTATCCTCCTCTCTATTTTTCTTATTATCTTCTCTCATTTCTTTTAACATCTGCATAATAGATACCATATCTACTGCTGCTGACGACGTTCCTATTTCCAAAGTCTCCCCTTGTATCTGCGTCTTATCACCCCTATCTTGTCCTTCTTCTAACTGTCGTGTCTCTTCCTGTAACTGTGGTATATCTCCTTCATCTTGCATATTACCTATTTGTTGTGTTTCTTCCTCACTATCGCTTGAAGACTCTGGCCTATTTACTATAGAACTGCTTTTAGACCTAGTATTCATGTTTATATAATTTTATGTAACAACACTTTAATAAAAATTACTTGTATTTACGTTTCTAGTTTAATTATACTGTTAATCTTTGTATATTAAAAAATGTATTTACCTAATTATAATCAGGAAAATAAAATATCAAAACACAATCTTTGCGAGTTTCTTTTATAACGCCCCACGTTGGGCGCCATATTAATGTCGTAACCCAGAGTGTATAAAAATATCTATGTAAAATCAAGCTATAAATATTATCAATCACCCAAAATATGCCTTAATTACACCCTGAGTTAGACATTCTACTTCTTCTAACGTCACACGTTGGGTAAGCCAATAAATTAGAATAGAATGTTTTGAATATAATTCCTTACTTGTTTATAAATCAAATATTTATATGCCCTAACTAACTCAGTCGTTTAAAAAAAATTCTAATACTTGCATATTTTATTAATCATAAAAAAAAACTTAGTCCGGACCTGTCTCTTTTAAAATATCTAATAAAGATTATTGTCCAAGTTCTTTTCACTCTAAATGTTGGTAATCCGCAACTAAACGATTTTACCGCTACTCATGTGTACTAACTTTGATAAATTCACTAAATATTTTCTTTAATTGACACAAAAATCTTTATATTTAGTTTAAATTCAAATCTACACCATTTACTATCTCATTGAATGGTAAGTTAATTTTAAACTATTACTATACCTTCCCAATACATTAATCTGTATGTTTACTTTATTTTTAGGAGGTCAAAACAACTATGAGAATTGCTGGATGATAACCTATAAATTACAACTACGTAAATGATAATCAGAAATGGTTGAAAAACAATAAATATAATGTATTATTGAGAAACAACATACAACAAACATTTATCTGAAGAAAATGCCAGTATTATAACAATTAATCATGTAAACTTGTCCAATGTCTGGATACTTATATTTGGTTATGATCAGAATTAAAAATATAACCTTATTTTTATTTTTCAAGGTAGGTTTAATTTAATGTGCGTAATAAAACTTTTACAATGTATACCATTGATTTCTAATACAAATAGTACTATGTAGCTGTAATCTATCCTTCAATATATAATTTCTGATACTTATATTCATTAAATTTTTAAACTATTATTTGCCAATTCATTGCATAAAAGAGATTTTCATATTAAAAGTAACAATTAAACAATACAACCTTCTTTTACATATGTGTAACTTCTCGACAAGGAAATTCTAACTGTTCTCTTTTCTTTTTTAATTCTCGATAGAACTGGAAACCTCTGATATGTTTTCCTCCTTCAAGATAACAGCTGTTGGTGCCTCGTAAGGTTGATTTCTTATGCGTCCATGAAGCTCCTCACCGCCCTGCTAGACAAACCTGCCAGGTATCGACTTCGGTACAGATATCTCACAGAAAATGCACGTTAGATGAGCCTATTATATTATGTTTTCGTCCCAGGAATCTCTTGATAAATAAATCCCCTCTATGGTTAAACTTGAAATTGGAATTCCTTCGCTTAAAAAAATTCTTCGAGATATTCAATCCTTTTGTGGTAAGTAAATTAAATTTATATTTTAATGCTTTTAATCACTCTTATCACCTTCTCTTCTTTAATCACTAGATACTGCCTATGTAAATACAATCTTTCACTACTGCTTCTTTTTGGTCATATATTATTTACCTATATATTAAATTTGTAATTTAATATACACAATATGTATTTCTTTTGCTTCTGTTCACTTAATTTCGGCTAAAAATCTCTTCTTCCCGAAATTAACATGCACCTCTTCTCCTAAATTTTAGAGAAGTTTTTTTTTTATTTACTCTCATTACCTTAGTGATAATTTTTATATATTTGAATTGGCCAATCTCAATTAAACACCTCTTATTTACGTTCAAAATGCATTCTATTACTTTAATATTCTCTTGTATGCCTTTCTATATCTCGATACTCATATTTTAACAATTTTAACCATGAATTTATACATGTATTTCAGTATTCAAAACAATTTTAAAACATACTATCTCAAAAATTCTGTAAATGTCAAAATCTGTCAACCATTGACTTTTCCTCTAATTAAATTATGGCGGGAGTTTTTATCTATTTTAACGTTACTTTCAAACAAAATTTCCCTTTTTAAATCAATTCTCATCATTTAAGACAATTGAACAAGTTTTTACAATTTTATATTACATATCAAACACTCAATTAATATAAAAATCTCTCTTTTACAGGTTTTGGTATAAATTTGCTGAACTATGGACCTTAACCAATGGACTTTACTACCATATCATTTCAACAATTGTAAATATTAATACTATGATAATAAATACTAATCTTCATAATACTATTTCTATTTATAAATTTCTTAAACTTTTAACATCAAAATACTTTTAAAACCACAACCAAATATAAATATTGATGGATAGTACCTAGTACTACCTCAATATATAAAGATGAAAACTAAAAGAAATGCAAAGTCTTTACTTTGCCTTCAAGCAACTAAAAATATCTTAAATGGAAAGTATAAAACTGTATTTTCAAAATTAAATGAAATGCTAAAGCAAACAAAAAAAAACAGTATAAATTAATACATAATGAAATATTTAAATTTGATTAATTCGTATGAAAAATTACACAAACAAAAAAAAGGAAAACATTTCTTGCGCCCTTGACAAAAGGTTGATGTCACACAGGAAATCCATATTAAGAGGGACGTTTACCACCTGTATCCGGGTGAATCAAAACTTATGCAACATGTATTACTAGCAGGACGATAGACGCAAGGGGGTGAGAACAGGTAGAGCTAGACGATGTTCGGGTTTCTATCAGAGCGCCTCAGTTTTATTCATAGATTCTGTCGCAATGTAGATCGGGACAAAGACGTTCTGAAGGGAAAAAAAGTGCGCAGAACCAGTTCAAACCCGATGTACACATTTATATAATTCTCTGCATGAAGTGGCTATTTACGACATTTTTGGTCTATACTGAACATTTTTATTGTAAAAAATTGACCAACATTCTTTTCAAACGTGTGCTTAAACAAAAACAACCAACAAACGCGACAGACACGTTAGATATTGTATTGATTCTTTTTTTGTTTGAAAGCAAATTCATAAGCGCAGATAACGGTATTATTTCCATTTTGCATAATCTAATACTAACAGCCGACCGATTCCGATAGATTTGCGTCTTCGCTAGGACCGGTAGAGATACCGTGAAGTGGGGATAGACGATGCGATCGCTTCGAAAAACACTTGCCTGGAATGTGTGTGAAAATGTTTATTATTTTAAATTTTTTATTTGGAAATATAATTACATAAATTTGATTTTTTTTATATCGTTCATCAAATGTGCAACTGGCGCGTAGAGATCGTTTTTTTTGTGTACCAACCTTAATCAAATTTATGCATTTTTGTGGTTATTTCTAAAACACATAACTTTTTTAAGAAAATAAATTAATACAAAACTTGAAATTGACATTATAAATGTATGCCTTCTGCATCGCTAACCCAGATTTGAGATTCTAAAATTACAAAATACATTTAAAAAACGCAAAACGGCGATGCCTTACGGGGCCATAGTTTTCGATGGGTAAACGCCCCTCGTAAAACATAAATGCTAAGGTGACTAAAAACAGGAAACTACCTATTTGACACACCTGTAGGCCAAATCACAGGCAGGTATATAAGGAGGCGATCACAGCCTGTATATGTTATACTATACACGTAGCTCCAAGTTGGGCCAAAAATACACTATAATGCTGTTAGTTGGGCCAGCCACAAATATACTATATCCTTCCACACAGATGGATGTCACAAATATACTATACCATTTCTCTATTTAATGGTAGTATTAATGCTCTAACAATTTGCAATGATTTTAATCTAATTTCTTTAAAATAATTATGATTCGTGCAACTTTTATCTTGATTCACTCTACAAGAAATAATTCTAAGTTGGACGATAATTATTTGTACACACTGTATCGACTTTTAGGTAAATAACTAGATAAGTGTAACTAAGTTCAGATGAATTGTAAAATTATACGTGGGAAAAATTTATCTACTCTTACGTTAACCTGTTGGTTATGTTTACATTTGACTAGCTCGTTCTTTTTATTATTTGATGAGACTCTAATCGTTCCCAGGGCGTTCGGTTTTCTTTGTGTGGTGTGGAATATTACTTTCGCATAAATGAAAGACAATATCAACGTGTAAAAAATTAAATATATTGGATTCAAAATATATAAATTAAAGCATCAAGGTCATCAATCAGGCAAATACAAACAATGCAAAATAAAACTGTTATGAAGAACGTCTCAGCTTCTCTTGGAAAAATTAAAATTGAACAATAACAGGTATGTAATTAAATTTTTACTATTGGAAATACTTTTAGAAAATTAAATGTATAATAAATACGTTAATTCTTTTGAATTGTTTATGAATGAACTTAAATAAAACACTATTCAAAAAAACCAACTCATGATGATATTGCTATAGGATAACTCTTACAAATATAACTATAATGCTTATATTAAATACATATAACTTAACTTGGCCATTAAATTAAATTCTGAATCTTTAAAATCGATTTTTTTAAATAAATTCTGTACGTACTTTTCTATATTAATCTGTTGTGGTATTTTTATTTTTAGATAAAGTTTGTCGGGTTCTCTACTCCGAATGGTTCGATCCTGATGTTCCCCTTCTTCTGGATACTTTTCTTATGGACTGTTTTTCTTAATGGACTGCTTATCTGCCTATTTTTTCGACGTTCTATACTTTCCAACGTAGGTATTATGTTAGTTTAGCACTCTTAACACTATTCACTTTCTGGATTTTATTGTAGGTACGAGTAACAATTTTATATAATAAATACCTTATTTGGTACAATGTAAATGAAATTTTTATATAGATAATGTATATAATCGTGATAATAAACACGCTATTACCAGGTATTTATACTATTACTTTAATTACTAATTTTTAAACTAAATTTTGGAGAGCGTCTCTTTTAGCGTCTTCTCCCAGTGAAAAATTAAAGTACTCTCCAATTGTTTTTTCTTTTTCTTCATCATAATCATATAAATGCATCTTGATTTATATTTTTGAAGTGTATACTAAGTTGTCTAACTTTAAGTGGTTAAATATAAATATTTGTTTTAATTTCATATGAATGTTATAATTCAATTTTAACTTAAATTTAAGGTTTTATTTGACTTCTAAATTTTATTAAGAATTTTTTAAACAATTAAATATCAATTTTTTTTTAACACTTGAGTCATTCTATAATATGGTATCTTAAGTTGCCTAGTTACTTATTTGTAATCACATGTTTTACACCTATACGCTTTTGGTAGGTAAATATTAGTATATTTTTGCCCCTTATTTGAATAAAAAAAATTAGTATCATAATTTTTTTTTTAAGTAATATTTTAATAACTAAAACTTCATTATGTTTACACATTATAATCGTAAATCATTGATATATGAAATCTACCTCTGATCTGACTAGTTTCAGGTTCTACTAATTCATATGTAGTATCACCGAATATCTTATTTATTCTGTACGGACCAATATAGTTTTTCATAAACTTTGCTACCTGTTTTTTACTTTTATCAGTGACTCTCAGATTTTTAATAATGACTTGATCTCCGATGTTAAACTTTTTATAATGTTTTGGCTTCTTTTGTTTTTCCATCTTGTTCTTCTTTCTTCTGTAATGTTGTTTTATGATTTCATACGTTTCTTTTAATTCTGCATATTCATCATCTAACCAAGGCCTTTCTGGTTTTTGATTGGACATTAGGAAGATCGGTGATAATCCTATTTCGGTATTAGGTGTATTATTAATAATATGTTCTATTTTCTTTATTTTCTTATACCATATGTGGTGATTATCATTCATCATTATTCTTAAATATTTAATGATTTCCTTTATCATCCTTTCACATGGATTAGATTGTGGATGTCTTATACTTGTATGGTAACCTTTTATGTCTCTGTCCTCCAGATATTTTCTGTACCTATCATTTGTATAATAACTGGCATTGTCACTTAGAATAATACTTGGTTTTCCAAATTCCGTTATGTACATATCAAAAGCACATAAAGTTGTGTCAGTGTCACATTTTTCTGTAGGTATTAATTTTACATGTTTAGTATATAAGTCGTATAATACTAAGATATTCTTATACCATTTAGAGCTTCTTGGTAATTGTGTCAAATAATCTACGGCTACGATATGTAATTTTTCC
The DNA here is from genome assembly GCA_963170755.1 of Amphimallon solstitiale. Lineage (NCBI taxonomy): Eukaryota > Metazoa > Arthropoda > Insecta > Coleoptera > Scarabaeidae > Amphimallon > Amphimallon solstitiale. The sequence goes on from OY720675.1 coordinate 69,582,586, forward strand.
AGTGGTATTATGGTTCCTGCTAAAGTTTCATTTTTAAAATTCTTTTCTTTGGTCAATTGACACAGTTTACATTTTTGAATAAAATTTTTAATTATGTTGTTATCTTTCTTACAATAAAAAGCTTCTCTAAAGATTAACCAGGTTTTTCTGATGCCTATATGTTCAAATTTTGTGTGGATATAGTCAATGATTTTCAAAGTTTGTTGTGAGTCAAGTACAAATAAGTTTTTCCTTCCTACTTTCTTCATTAAGAAATCATTCTCGATGTTGTAACCTTTATAATCACCTTTTTCATTTATAATTTTCTTGATACTTTTCAAGCTTTCATCTTTTTGTGCTTCCCTGACTATTGTTTTTGAACAAATTCCTGTACCTTTAAGATTGATATTTGTAATTAGTATTTCATCGGTATTCTTTATATTATATTTCCGGCTTAGGATATCTGCAACTATCATTTCTTTTCCTGGTTTGTATTTTATTTCGAAATCAAATTCGGCCAAAAGTAAACTCCAACGGTATATACGATTATTATTAATTTTGTGATTCATTAATGATACCAGAGCTAAATGATCACTCTCTATAATGAAATGTCGACCTAATAGGAAGTATCTCAGCTTATCTACGCTATAAATAATGCTTAACATTTCCTTTTCTGACACCGAAAATCTAATTTCGTTATTTCTTAGTGTTCTAGAGACAAAATATATGGGTACCTCCAATCCATTCTGATATTGCACCAATTCCGCTGCGATGGCATAGTTGGAAGCATCAGTTCGAAGTATGAATTGCTGTTGGAAATCCGGATGATGTAATTGCAGTGAACTAATAAATACGTTTTTTAATTCCTGGAATGCTTTTTGTTGATCTTCACCCCAGTTCCATTTAACATTTTTCTTCAATAACTGTACTAAAGGTAGGGTCTTTCTAGAGTAATTAGATATAAACTTATGATAATAATTAAGTATTCCTAAAAACGATCTTATATCCTTAACTCTTCTTGGTTGTGGATACGATTTTATTTCCTCTAATCTTTCCGGATTTAATGTGATTCCTTCCTTATTTATAACATAGCCTAAATAATTTACTTGTGTTTTAAAAAATTCACATTTCCTTAGATTTATTTTCATACCTTCCTGGCATAAAGTATTTAATATTATATTCAAATGTTGTACATGTTCTTCCTTATTCTTGGAAAATATTAGTATATCGTCAAAATAATGACTGCAAAATTGATCATATTTATTTAAAATTTTGTGTAGAAATCTAATAAGTGCACTAGGACTACTTATTAATCCAAACGGAGCCACTGTGAATTGATAGATATTTCCATTGATATTAAAAGCACAATATTTCTTGGATTCCTCTTCAAGTCGTATTAACCAAAAAGCATGTTTCAGGTCAATTTTAGAAAAATATTTACATTGTCCGCATCTTGATATTAATACATTAATGTGTGTAGGAGCTTCAAAACCAGGTTTGACCCTCTTATTGGCTTCTCTCATATCCAAGCATAATCTCAAACTATTATCACTTTTGCGTACAATAACCACAGGATTGATAAAATAAGACGTTGATCTTTCTATAATGTTTTGTTCTAACAATTTTACAATTTCCTCATCTACTTGCTTTCTATATTGGTATGGTATTGGGTAGTTTCTTCCATTTAATGGTTCATCGTTTGTAACTACTATCTTATGTTCATAGTTTTTGGCAAAAGTCACCTCTTCATTGAATAATTTTCTATTCTTTAACAATATTCTTTTTAAACTTTCCTTAATCTCTTCATCGAATTCCATTCCATTTATTATTTTATTAATCTCTTCTATATAATCTTCTTTCTTCATATTTTCATAATTATTCATCATATTTTCATTTATCTCATATAATTCACTAATTTCATGTATAAACATATTTTTATTATTATCTATTATACCATCTTCCATAATTCCCTCTTCAAATTCCTTCTCATCATTAATCTGTTCATCATTCCTTGAAATATTACAATTATTCACCTGCATCTTCTTATTATCTTTTACTAACTCAATACTATTATCTCCTGTTCGCAATACATTTTTTTCAAAATCGATGACCATTTCATACCTTCTAATGTTATCTATTCCCAGAATACAATCAAAATTCATATTATCAAATATGTAAAATTCTAATATGTACGTCTTTTTATTTATAATCATTTCTAAACAAATCTTCTCCTGGATTATTCCCATTTTCTTCCTGTTTGTAGCTATAATATCCATCTTCTTTATTTTTAACAAGTGGTCTCTATAGTTTCCTATTTTCTCTAATACTTCTCTTTTAAGTAGTGAGATTTCTGCTGCGGTGTCTATAACCATTTTTAACTTTATATTTTTAATATCTATGTCTATCATTGGTATGTCATTTTCACTTAAATCTTCTTGTTCTTCATTAATACTGATAAAATTGTGTGGGTTGTCATAGAATCTGTTGTGTGTCACGTCCAGGTAATAACTACTAATAATGTATTGTTCACTTAATTCTTGGATGTACTCGGTTTCGACCGATGGTACTCCAGTGTACTCAGGTTCTCCTGGTCTGGATAAATTGGCGTTTTTTTTTTCTCAATTTCCGGTACATCTCCATTCTCTTCATAATTACCTCCTCTTACATTTTCTTGATGGTGACTCTCAAATTCGCCATTAGGATGTCTCAAACTATATTGATTAATTTGAGGTCTATGGTATCCTTTATTCTGGAAATTATTACCATTTCCATTATAAGTTCCTCTTCCTTGTCCATTAAAATTTCCTTGGAAGTTACCTCTGTTAGGTGGCATTCCTCTTCTATTCTCTCCTTCATATCCCTTGAAATTATTTTCTTGATAATAATCCTGTCTATTGAGATTATTATTAAAATTTCCTCTATTATTCCTATAATTATTTCCTCTTCCTTGTCCATTATTATGAGAATTAAAATTATTTACGTTATGAGAATTATAATTTTCTTTATTATTATATCCATTTCCTCTCCCATAACTATTATAATTATACGAATTGTTCTCCCTATGGTTATTCTGGAAATTGCTATTACCATTTTTCTTCTGTAAGTCCGTTAAATCATCAAGCCTTCTCAACGTTTCCATCAACTCTTCAATATTACCCACATTTTTACTTATAACTACCTCTCCATCTGTTAATATGAAATGATTAAGTATATGCCTTACAATTTCCTCTTCTGTTATTTCCGGTAGGTGTTTAGATTGATTAAACACATCCCTTGCATAATTTTCCCTACTTACATATCCTTTTTGATATCTTCCTGTTAGAAGTTTAATTTTCGTTCTGTCTTGAATATTCTTATTCCAATATTGCGTAATAAATTCTTTGCTAAATTGCTCGAATGTGTTGCACCTTCCTTCAACCATTTCATACCATTCCATGGCTCTTCCCTCCAAAGTTAACCTTACTAAATTCATCTTCTGGGTCTCATCTTCTATGTCATTCGTTAATTTAGCTATATTCTTTAAATACGTCATGGCATGTACTTGGTCTCGGCTATCTCTATATTTCGGCCACATCTCTGGTCTCAAATATGGATTATAGGTATTATTCTTCTCATTATAAATAATCCTATTCCCTGATCTTTTTATTAGGTCCAATTCTTTTCTTATTCTTTCGTAAAATTCCGTTTCTTCTCTCTGAAATTTACCTATGTCTATTTTGTATTGTTCGTCTACATAATTCACTTTTCCCTTCAATTCTAATGTATCTTCTTTAAGGGTTCTTACATCTCCCTTAATTTGTTTCGTTTCTTCTTTATTATCTTTTATTCTAGAAGATATAACATCGAATTGATTCTGTATGTCCTTTTGTTCATCCTGTAACTTATTCTCTATTTTCTTGGTAAGATCCTCCATATTCTTCTTTGTTTTGACCTCTAATTCGGAGGTTTTCTGTGCATTTACTGTAATCCTTGTATCCAACCTCAGTTCCATATTAATCATATTTATTTGGATATTTTTAACATTCTCCTGCAATTCTTTTTTAATTTCATCCTTAAAATTACTTATATAGTCATGTAATCCATCCATGCTATCCTTATATTCCTTCTTTTGTATATCCAATTGTCCTTTTAAATCTTGCATGTTAGTATTTAGTTTTTGTTGCATGTCTGAGTTTAATTGTTGTTGCATGTTCAATTGTGTTTGTAAATTTGTGTTGATGTCTTGCTTCTGTAGGTCTAGTTGTTTTTGCATATTTGTGTTTTGTGTCTTTAATTGTTTTTGCATGTTTTCTTGTATATTTGTGTTTTGTGTCTCAAATTGTTTTTGCATGTTTTCTTGTATATTTGTGTTCATATCTTGTAAATATTTAAACATGGTTTGAATATCTAACTGTTCTTCTGTGTTATCAGAACCTTCTCCAGCAGCTGATGTACCTTTTCTTGTATTCGGCATTGTTACAGTCTAATATGGCTTATAGAATAAATAAGAAATACCCTACTAACACGATTGTTACCTGTTTTTTTTTTCAGATACCAAATCAACACACAGAACAATGAGCAAACACAAGAAATCCACAAAATACTAATAAAAATCAAATATATGTATGTATAAACAATTCAATAATAAACACTACCAACAGTTATGTCTCCTTATTATTTTTTTTTTTTTAATCTTGTTTTCCTCTACACGAAAGTAATTTCCTTCTTTATCACCCACGTTTATTTAAGTTATATTACTAAGTTATTTTAGTTTAATCGAGCCTCAAAGTTGGGCAGCCAAAATATACTATACACGTAGCTCCAAGTTGGGCCAAAAATACACTATAATGCTGTTAGTTGGGCCAGCCACAAATATACTATATCCCTCCACACAGATGGATGTCACAAATATACTATACCATTTCTCTATTTAATGGTAGTATTAATGCTCTAACAATTTGCAATGATTTTAATCTAATTTCTTTAAAATAATTATGATTCGTGCAACTTTTATCTTGATTCACTCTACAAGAAATAATTCTAAGTTGGACGATAATTATTTGTACACACTGTATCGACTTTTAGGTAAATAACTAGATAAGTGTAACTAAGTTCAGATGAATTGTAAAATTATACGTGGGAAAAATTTATCTACTCTTACGTTAACCTTTTGGTTATGTTTACATTTGACTAGCTCGTTCTTTTTATTATTTGATGAGACTCTAATCGTTCCCAGGGCGTTCGGTTTTCTTTGTGTGGTGTGGAATATTACTTTCGCATAAATGAAAGACAATATCAACGTGTAAAAAATTAAATATATTGGATTCAAAATATATAAATTAAAGCATCAAGGTCATCAATCAGGCAAATACAAACAATGCAAAATAAAACTGTTATGAAGAACGTCTCAGCTTCTCTTGGAAAAATTAAAATTGAACAATAACAGGTATGTAATTAAATTTTTACTATTGGAAATACTTTTAGAAAATTAAATGTATAATAAATACGTTAATTCTTTTGAATTGTTTATGAATGAACTTAAATAAAACACTATTCAAAAAAACCAACTCATGATGATATTGCTATAGGATAACTCTTACAAATATAACTATAATGCTTATATTAAATACATATAACTTAACTTGGCCATTAAATTAAATTCTGAATCTTTAAAATCGATTTTTTTAAATAAATTCTGTACGTACTTTTCTATATTAATCTGTTGTGGTATTTTTATTTTTAGATAAAGTTTGTCGGGTTCTCTACTCCGAATGGTTCGATCCTGATGTTCCCCTTCTTCTGGATACTTTTCTTATGGACTGTTTTTCTTAATGGACTGCTTATCTGCCTATTTTTTCGACGTTCTATACTTTCCAACGTAGGTATTATGTTAGTTTAGCACTCTTAACACTATTCACTTTCTGGATTTTATTGTAGGTACGAGTAACAATTTTATATAATAAATACCTTATTTGGTACAATGTAAATGAAATTTTTATATAGATAATGTATATAATCGTGATAATAAACACGCTATTACCAGGTATTTATACTATTACTTTAATTACTAATTTTTAAACTAAATTTTGGAGAGCGTCTCTTTTAGCGTCTTCTCCCAGTGAAAAATTAAAGTACTCTCCAATTGTTTTTTCTTTTTCTTCATCATAATCATATAAATGCATCTTGATTTATATTTTTGAAGTGTATACTAAGTTGTCTAACTTTAAGTGGTTAAATATAAATATTTGTTTTAATTTCATATGAATGTTATAATTCAATTTTAACTTAAATTTAAGGTTTTATTTGACTTCTAAATTTTATTAAGAATTTTTTAAACAATTAAATATCAATTTTTTTTTAACACTTGAGTCATTCTATAATATGGTATCTTAAGTTGCCTAGTTACTTATTTGTAATCACATGTTTTACACCTATACGCTTTTGGTAGGTAAATATTAGTATAATGTATACTCAAGTCACAGATCTGTAAAGAAGGCAAGAAAACTAGTAATTGAACATGAAAATATTTAGAAATATAATTACTTTAAGTGAATTGATGTGTAGTGATAATAGTACATTATATTTCTCTTCGATAGTTTTAAAAATCTTCGAAGCCTTTGATTAAATATATCTATTTAATAGTTTATTCTCAGATTTCACGAAATTATTTGTCTACTTTCGTAGATACTAAGTTTATAAATTTACTTAATACCCAACAAGGTAAGTGTAAAAAACGCAGTTGCCAGATGAGTACAAATTAATAAAATTAAATACACCGTCAATTCAAAACCATAAATACAAGACTTGGCTAGTTCACTAATAAAAAGTAAGAGACAAATTAAAATAGTTATTTACGAACCAAGTGCGGAAAGACTATTTTCCCGCATGAGCGCACATTGTAAGCACGAGCGACCGCAGGAAGCGAGTGCTTTTAATTGCGCGAATGCGTGGAAGATGTCTTCACGCAAGTGGTTTGTACAATATTTTTTGTACGGACATTAAATTAAAAAAATATTATTGATTAATGTCATTGGTATCATACCTAACCTAAGATAGATAACCTAATTAATTTAAGCATTTCATGTACGTAACTATTTATTACTCACCTTTCCCTAAAATTAAGTTATTATATTCTTACACATGGCAAACATGAGGTATTTATTCTTATATTTATAAATTTATAGTACATTTATTGCGTTTTTTGGTTTAAATACAAACAATTCCGAACTGCCAATATGAATATCGATGTGGTTCAAATAGATGGCGCTTGAATCTTGCTTAAGATGTCGCTTAAAATGTCGTCAAATAGATGGCGCCACAATTTTTTTGGAAGAATTCTTAATTATTACTCCTATTTGCCCAACTTTTAGTGAAGAATAGTGGAGGGAAGTAGTATTTTATATACTAAATTTTATTACTACCAAGCTAGATTTTTTTTTTAAATGTCCCAAAGTGCCAGTGTTTTTTTCAATTTTTACAGTCGCCTCAACCGGGAAAACGTATTTCCAGTCGAGCTACACTTGCGCCAAATGTCACTTTACAGGCGGTGAGTACAAAAAAACATTTAACACCTAGCTTGACTAGAACAGGCAACACAGACCCAGGATAGAAAGGTAAAGAAAAAAAGAACAACGAACATTGGAAGTCCTAAACGGTTACAGCTCAAGAGTATTTTTAAATATGCGCATTACTTGCTTTTACACGAACAGTTTTTACTGCTGGTTTACCTCGTTTCTATTAAATAAAACAATGTAGACTTTGCTGTAAATAGCAGAATTTTTACTGCGTATATGGTATTTGATTCTTGATTTGTATAAATCTTTCGTTTTGCTCGGAAATAATGTCTGGCAATACATCGTGAATAAGTTTTTTTCCTTTAATAGCTCAGTTAACTTCTCGAATGAAATTTCTACTTTTTCCGATAATTTGACTTTGTTCATTTCCTTCATTATTTTCTTCAGGGGCATTAAGTGACTCTTGCAAATCCTCTTCCCAGTTAGACATTGATCCTGGATGCAACGCGCTATTGTCATCTTCAACCACATAATCAAAATTGCTATGCGAAAGGGGTCGTTCCAAATTAACTCTATCAAATTCAGAAGACAGACTGTTGATAATCTTCCATCGCTTCCTGGGCTAATTCTATTGGAGGTTGTGCTGCATTCAATAAATTTAAATACTGATATGTGAGATCCTCCGTCTGTGGTGTGGCCATCGTCAATTAACTGAATATAAAATAAAAAGTAATGGTTAGTTAGAGTTAGAGACATACTCTATGTTACGTTGAAACGTAACATTTTCTATGATGTCATTCATAGACCATAGAAAGTTATGCGACCGATGCGATGTTTCAATAATATTGGCTTAGTGATTAACTCGTTATCTGATACATCTAAGATGCAGCAACGACTGTTTGCTTCACTTACTGTTCGTAAACACCAAGTAAAATGAATGTGCTCTATGCTATGATTATGTATTGACCAAAAAGTCGCATCATAATAATTATTCACAAGCTTTGAAAACTTACTGACGGAAAAACCACAACTAATTGGACCTCTGCCTTCTACTAAACTACTTATAAATATAAAATTATTACATGTAATGCTGTAATTATGATACATTGAACGAGTAGCTATTTTTTCAAATAGCCAGTCAGAAAAATTTATCTAAAATAGTACCGTTAAATTTGAAATCAGATTTAGTATTTCCATAACCATGGCCGCGTTTAACAATTAATAAATTATGTTTAATATCACGAAAATTTTGAACATTTAATTTGAATTATCAACGATTACACCGTCAGGATCTAAATGAAATAATTCAGGTTCTACGTTATGTAATAAAGAGGTATATACTTGCGATACAATTTCTTATTTATTAACAGCAGAGACACTAGTTACTTTTTCAAGCGACATGGTGTTTATGAGTGTGCAGAGCAGACTTTTATGTGGTAAAAATTCGAAAACCGAAAGGTTTTATACCCTCAACAGCCGCAGCGGCGGGGAGAGGCCGGTAGGTGGGTTGACCCTGTTCAACATCAAATAATACAGACCTTTTGTACAAAAAATAAAATAAATTTGGAATGGAGGTAGCACTTTCACTCTTCTCTATTACCAGTTTTTTGCAAATATCTCGCAAATTATAGGTATATTCTTTACAGATGCATATCGAGTCAAAAGTATTTTAAAAGTAAGTTAGAACAACTTTTGTATAAAAGAAATTCAAAACGCACATACGTACGAGAAGGTCGTGTGCTGGCCACACCTGATTTTTTCTGGGCTATGAGTATTTCATACAAATACAACTACGTACATTTTTTTGAAAAACACTCATGCATTGTTAAATATTCAATACAGTGATATAGGTACGTTACATGATAATATTTCCAGAATAATTTTTGTAACAAAAAATTCAAATTCTAATTACTGTATATTTATTATAATTCCTTTTCTTTAAAATAGGTATAAAAAATATGAATTTCATTTTGTCTTTTATTTCTACAATTTTATTTTGGCGAACACATTTGCTATAATTTTTAGCCTAATATTTTTAGTAGAACAAGAAGAAAAGTAAATTATACCTATTTGATGTTTTCTGAAGTAATTCGATATTCTATTGACGTTAAATCATAATAAATAAATAATAATAAATTTAAGAAAAGCAATTAATATTTTGGGTTGATATAGAACAAATTTACCACATAGAAATTGCAAAAGAGTACCTTTTTACATTTCATTTATCTTTTCTCCTAAATTTTGGGTTGTACTACCAAAAGTGTACTTCATAGTTATCAGTATTTTTCTTTCATAACCAACTTAAAAGAAAAGAATAAAACATTGCCTTTTCGTTTGACGGCGTCAATCATGTCTTTTTCGATTACACCAACTGCAAAATTATATACTCATACTAAAATTTTTATAAGATACTCCCATACTTCGAAAAGAAAGTTGTTAGTGCCAACTATTTCGGTAGCTGTTAGACTATTCTAGGAGCACTTGCAAGGCCTGAATGTAGGCGATATTGTTATTGGTACCTATATACGAAGTAGGCGCCATAAATTCTCGGCCTGACAGACTTATACAGGTTCAAACGTGTTCAAACTCTGTCACGTCATGCATGCACATACTCGAGGTGTACACTATAAATATGACGGTTCCAAGCCTAGTAGTTTTTAGTAACCAGCCAACTAACGTGACTTGCGCAAAAAATGTCTAAAATAACGAAAATTGAATACCGCGCGGTCATTAAATTTTTAACAAAAGAAGAGCATACACCTTATCTTAGACGGCGTTTACGGTGAGTCATCTCCTTCGTATTCAACTGTAAAAAATGGGGAAAATGTTTCCGTTTGGGACAAGAATCCCTGGAAGATGCTGATCCGTCGGGTCGACCAATTGAAGTAATAACGCCTCAACAAATTTCAGTTATTGAACATTTTGTGCTAGAAGATCGCCGTTTGAAAGTGAAGGAATTAGCAGTGATAACAAACATTTCCGAAATAGGTGTTCGCCCAATTTTCCATGACCATTTGGGTATGAATAAAATTAGTGCTAGATGGCTACCGCGACTTCTATCTGCTCTCCAACGTGAACGTCGAGTCGAATGTGCGCAGTCGTGTTTAAACATGTGTGGAGACGACCCAAAATCGATTTTGGAGTCCGTTGTCACAGGGGATGAAACAATGGTTCTGTTTTACGATTCTCTATCGAAAAGGGAGTCCATGGAATGGCGGCGACTTGATGAACCTCGTCCCATAAAGGCGAAAATCGCTCAATAAACGAAAAAGGTGATGGCCACAATATTCTGGGATTGTGAGGGCATTTTGCTAACTGATATTAAATAGCGCAATACAAGTGCGAACGGCAAATATTATCCGTCTTTATTGCATAAGGGACAATATTTGTGCAAAACGTCGTGGAAAATTGACAAAAGGTGTGCGATTATTGCACGACAATGCTCCCGTCTATACTACCTCCATTTCACAAGCTGCCATCCGCGAATGCGTCTTTCAAGAATTGGAACATCCACCGTATAGTCCGGATATGGCTCATCGTGATTTTTGTTTTGTTTTCTAATGTAAAAAAAACCTTAGGGGACGTAGTTTTAAGGACGACAGTGAGTTGCAAGCAGCTGTTATAGAACATTTTGACGGAAAAACTTCAGATTATTGATACAAGTGTATCCAATTATTAATTAATCGTTCTAATAAATGTATAGAAGTTAAGGGAGATTACATTGAAACATAAAAATTCTTATATTGTTCCAAGTTTCTTTTTTCTATATCAGGCAGAGAATTTATGGCGCTTACCTGCGATTAAACCTAAGATAAAAAGCGAGAATATACGTATGCACCTTTAATGTTCCATGTTAATGGGTTTAATAACAGAATAGTTACAATTTGTTGAATCATTCCGTTATCATCTGGGATAAAATAATGGACACACAACTAGAGTTGGTATTCCTCGATCGAATGAAATGAGTTTCTACAACTTACGAGCAAAGTATGATATCAAAATTACCTTTTCTTGACAGTATTCACTAGATATATTCTTCATTTATCTTGTACTAAGCTTTTCAGATGGTTCATTGTAATTGTGATTCGAAAAACTACTTAAATGATATATGAACGACATTAGAACTGTATATTCTAGAGTTGTCGTGTAACTTGTGCCTAACAACTCATCTCGTGAAACTTTCGTATTATAAATCTTCCTGGACAATAGTCCTTTGAGAACGTCTATATATACACACAGAGGCATATGAATCCTTTTCAGAAGCACTTGGACAAATATCTTGACGTTGTCACTGTACTATTACTAACCACCCGAACGGTTGCTTTTGTTCGCATACAACAATGAAGTTTCAACTGAAATTATTTATTTATTGATTAATGCCTTCCAATTTATAAGATGAGAAAAAGTGACTAGAATATGAGATTTATGTATGTTTATAACACTAAGTGACAGTAAATAATTATAATATTACAGATATCTTCATGTGTAAATAAATTGGCTTAACATTCACAATCAGATTCTGAGAAAATTTTCATTAAACATCTACACAAAAAACATTGACCCAAATTTGTAAAGATCCCTAAAAAATATAATCTAGTCGAATTGAGAACCTCCACAATTCTTAATGTTTATTTTAAATGTGATTTTGATTTTACTTTCCGGGGGCACCAAATCTAACCTCACAAATTAGATCTGAGAAAACCTAATATAATTCCTGCATATGTGATTACAAAACAATACAGACAAGAAAACAAAAGAGACAACTGAAGGTAAGAATGAAGAAGAGGAAAAGAAATAAGTCTAAAAGACGATTATTAATGTCAAAATAAACAAAACTAAATGCATATTGATTTTATATGTATATGTTCATCGGTCATACAATGTTTACATGTTATATGTACAGTTTATTTTTATAAATTTATAAATTGATTTATACAGTGTGTTTTATGCAAACTAATGACAAACAAAGCAAAACTAATGATAAGTCAAATAGATCTAATTTGAATTATGTATAAAGATATAAGTATAAAAAATATTTAAAAAAAATACAGATGTCTGAGGAAACATGAATAAAATGTTGAAACGCTACAGTTAACTATAGTTTTATTAGTATCATGGGGCTATTCCCAAAGAAAATATCTGTTGTATTATTGAATTTACGGCAAAGAAAATACCAATTGTAGTTATATATACAGGGTGTCATTTTGAAAACGTACCACCCTCTATATTTCGGCCCCTATAGAAATTCCAAAAATATGCAAAAACACGTCAAACTTATTTTTAAGGGGGACATTTTGTAAGCTGGTTTTCAATTAAATTACATCAACCCTCTAGCGGGGGTGGACATAACCTCTAAAAATTTAAATGGAAATGGGGGTTGAGTGATACCTCATTTTAAAGGTCGTTTAACCCGCTTTTCAAAAATGCTAATTTCTTGTCCTTTATTTTTAATACTTTTGAAGAAATCAAGTCAAACCATGAACATACAGTATCAAGTGTTTTGCAATAAAACATTAAAAAACTAATAAAAAGTAACTTATTTTATAAAATTTTCGAAATGTTGTCCATTATTTTCTAAACAGCGATAAAGTCTACTCTCAAACTCCTCTCTAACATTTCGAAACACTTCTGCCTGAAGTTCTCTACATGTAGCTGTTATTCTTCTCTTTAAATCTTGCAAATCTCGAGGCGGTGTTTTATAAACAATCGATTTTAGATGCCCCCATAGGAAGAAATCTAAAGGCGATAAGTCGGGTGATCGTGGTGGCCATTCTATTGCTCCTCTTCGACCAATCCATCTGCCAGGAAATCTATCATTTAGCCACTGTCTAACTGGAAGATAGTAGTGTGGTGGAGCTCCATCTTGTTGGAAGTGTATGGTTTGACTTGATTTCTTCAAAAGTATTAAAAATAAAGGACAAGAAATTAGCATTTTTGAAAAGCGGGTTAAACGACCTTTAAAATGAGGTATCACTCAACCCTCATTTCCATTTAAATTTTTAGAGGTTATGTCCACCCCCGCTAGAGGGTTGATGTAATTTAATTGAAAACCAGCCTACAAAATGTCCCCCTTAAAAATAAGTTTGACGTGTTTTTGCATATTTTTGGAATTTCTATAGAGGCCGAAATATAGAGGGTGGTACGTTTTCAAAATGACACCCTGTATAGGGTAAATTCCGTCACACGATAGACGTGTTTCTGACTCATTGGTCGTCATCAGTACGGTGTAGCCAAGGAATAGGGTAGGATAAACTTGGAGATGTAAGAATACACGGAATAATATATAAAAATAATGATATGTGTTCCCTCTGTGGACCAATGTATGTAGAGAAAATAGGAATTACTATCGCGGCAGTCTAAAATTAAATAAAACACGTTATTTCAATGTAATGTTGACGTTTCGATTTATTACAAAATCTTCATCAGATCTATTGTACAACAAATGCGAAGCCAAAACAAATAATTATTAGGTAATAAGTTTGAGTTGAAGGCGTACTTCCAAAAGCATCTGTGTTGTGTATATTTAGTGTCACTTATTACGTATTCACCCAGAAGGTCAAATCGTTCTATATTAAAATTGTGGGTTGCATATTCTTGAGTATTCTTTGTATTATAATTATTACACTTTAAAAACAGGTTACAGCACATTTAAAAAAGGGGCATAGTACATTTAAAAAACAACATCTTGTTAATAATGCACCCCAACAATCTGTATTATAAATGTCCATATATATAACATGTAGGTATGAAATCGATTGACCGGTGATTAAAGTTCTCCGTGCTCAAAATTCTGATTATAATATTCTGCGTTTGTACTGATAATTATTTTAATAGAACAATTTAATTTGAAAATTTATTTACAGGTGAGTCTCGAACCCACGACCTCCCGATCACTGATAAGTAGAGACTGGAAAATATGCACTAAAAAGTTTGCCAAATATGCTTGCAATATGCACTTAAGAATCCCTAAATATGCACTTACAATATGCAATATGCACTTATGATGTGCATTTATTTATTATGTTTTAGGAAATTAAAATTCATTTGTGGTATTTACAAATTGTATATTTATTTATTACAATAAATTGTCATATTTACAAATTATATATTTATTTATTACAATAAATAACCATATATTTCTTTAAATTTTCCATAGTTAAATTATGTCTACGATCTGTAAGTATATGTTTATATTGGGAAAATGTTCTTTCAACATTCCAAGATGTGATCGGTGCATTCTTAAAACTATTTAATGAGGGGCTTATATTAATGTCTTCATTAAAATTGCCATTAATTACATTATTTATAGATTTTAATGTAACAAAACCTCCATTTTTGCTTAGAATTGCGGCTAATTTTTCTTTAATTCTTTTTCCAGTCAATCCGTTGCCTTTTCCAATTTTCTCTTCAATATCATTTACAATGCCAACACCATCATTTAAAGATAAATTTCTATCTTCTAATCTAGTAATTGCCTGCTCAATTATCGCAAAATTAGATTTAATGTATGATGGCTGATTTTGTATTGTCGAATTATTGACCTTACACTTTTCTATGGACTGGTTGCTGAATCAACTTGAGTTACAACATTTTTGATGCCTTCGTAATTATCGGCAAGAAACACAGCACATTTAAGCCATGTTCCCCATCTTGTTAAGATAGGTTCTGGTGGCAATGGAATGCCGGGAAGCATTTCGTTATATAATTGCACTCGTAAGGGCGCTTTTAAAAATCCTTTTTTGATATCACTAATTAAATTATTTACATCTGGACACTCTAATCTAACTTTTTCGGCAACCCTATTTAAACCATGAGCCAAACAAGTACAATGGATTAAATTGGGGGGAAAAAATTTCAGACTGAGCTGATTTTAACATATACGAAGCGGCGTCAGTTACCATTAACAGAAATTTTTCAAAAGGTACTTTGTCGGGTAAAAAGAAATTCGCTAAGGACTCATTAATAAACCTGGCTATGGTAACATGATTTGTTTTGTCTAAATTACCTACATTAATTAAATGTCTTTTAGATTGAGTTGAACCATTTAAGGTTCCAATAATCAAATTAGCAACCTGACGGCCCTTCGTGTCGGTAGTTTCATCAACAAAGAGCCAAAGATTTTGGTTTTTCAACTCCTTTCTAATACCATCGGTAACATCTTCATACATTTCGTTGATGTATTTCTTGCGTAGAGCTGAGGAACTGGGTACATAAATGGGTTTATCATCGACTTTGCAATAAGTTTTCAGGAATTCTTGAAATATCGGATTGTCCAATTTATGTAAAGGAATATTACAACCCACAAAAAGATTCCACAAATCTTTGGAAAATGCTTCTTGTGGATCTTTCGAATTATTGAAAAAACTTTCCTCCAAAAGTTGCTGCCGCGGTTTATTCAAATTTTCAGAAACCCTGTTCTGATGAAATGTTGTGTTCAAATGTTGCACTACTTGAAATTTCTTCTGGCAGGTAATCTGTGTAACAAATATATATTTTTAACATTCAATTATGATGCCAAATGGATCAGTGCTATTTGTGCTACATGTTATATATATTGTACATAATTTGTATATACTTATTAATTTTCTAGGAATTTACATATCGATGAATTTACTAAGAAATCATTCTAATTGTCAACACCAAAGATTATTGAATTGACATATCATAAGAAGAGGCTATGTTCTCATTTATAAATTTTGTTAACATGGTTCTGCAGATGAAAGGAAAACATTATCACAGATCGTTTTCTTGTAAAAATATGTCTCCCTAAGAATTAAGTCGATGTGTTATAGCAGCTCCTATCAGGTGTGTTGTTTTAAATAAAAATGCATGTATTTATTTATTTATTTATTTATAATAATGTATACCTCACAATAATATATAGGTTCACAACAATGTGGCAATAGTTTTCTTTTACCTTTAATAATAGAAGTAATTTCCGAGCACGCTGAGAAACAAGAAACGTTGAAATACTTAACTATAATTTTATTCGTTCTTTTATGATATTTTGCTACATAACCCAAAACTAATTAAAGTATACGACAACAGTAGAGGTTTATTGCATATTATATATTTATTAAATTCTGAATAAGTAAATTTAAGGGTAATAAATTTTTAATAAGTTCGTAACTTGCACGTAATGAAAAGCAACCTAGTTATGGACCTCTACTAATGTTCAGGTAATATTAATAACACTAACAACAACCGCCACCCGCACACTTACCAGGATAACCACTACACAAACTAGAAGAGGTCGAGTTATTTACTCGGTGTAAGCCCATAGTTAAATTAAATTTAATCAACGGACCTTTATAAAATCAAAGTTTGCTCTATTGAATCTTACCCGGGGATCTTTGGATGACCCAGGGGCATTAATCCCGTCCACCTATAAAACCCTTAGCATTAAACGACTAGCTGGACCTCCAGTACTGCACAAACAACAGACTAAGCTTTTTTCGCGTATCACCAGAACACCATCCATTTCGCACTTGCACCCCTTCCGGACGTTAATAAATTGCTTTCGGTCACTGTCGCAATTAATTTTCTCAAACTTGAATTATGCCCTGATGGAATATCCGTAGTAAAGGGAGTTTGCTTTTCAAAAAAAAAATCATTTAAATTTTAATTTATGTCTGTTGTGCATAGGCGGTATCTTGTCAAAAATTCAAAAGGTACAATTTAAAAAAACATATTTGGATAACATAGAATAAATAAACGTAGTACAATATTTACAATATATGCCTCAGACCTTATTTAATTTACGAACTGTAACATATTGATCGATGCACTGCAATATACAATATACAGAGTGACTTCAAGCATTGCAATATTGGCCTTTAGAAACATATACAGTTCAATGGAAAATTGTCTTATATGACATATTGTCTGTCGAGAGAATCGTGTCGTCGTCTGCTTCATCTTTTACTGTCCACGTTTTGTCCATTACACTAAGAGACATTTGCCGGCATGTTACTTCTTCTGTAATTACATGAAACACTGGAAGAAACATCAGCAACACAAGAAGAGATGATGATGCATCCTAGTAGTCATGCAGTGATACTTTAACACAACCGTGAAACCTAAGACTTAGGAATATGTCGTAGTATTATGCATTATTACTCTTTAACTGTCTTCAGATTTTGCAATTCTTCGTTCTAGCAGCAATCTACTGGGTTCTTCAATGCCAGAATAGGATTAATATGGATTATAAAATAATTAAGTAAAAAGTTGATAGAAAGTTGATTACTATATATATTTTCCAGTAAATATTAAACACCAAATCATATAAATAGTTTACAGAATAAAGATATTAACTAAAACATACAATAAAAATAGTATGATAATTCTGACCATGAAAATTCTTAAATAGATTTAGATTATAATTACAATAAACGTGTGTTTTGGTGTTTGTGCAAAACAGTGTATATGTGTCTGTTGTTGAGCTTAAAAGTATTTTTTTTACAAGATAAACTGCAATTAACAAAATGTCAAAGAAATTGATAAAATATACAGGGTGTTTAAAAAAGATGCGGCAATATTAAAGGGGTTGATTGTCCAGGTCATTTTATACAAAAAAGTTTATAATAAACAAGGTCCGCAAACGCTTCGTTACCGATCTACAGCGTGTTGAAGTTTAATTAAAAGAAACAGTAAAAATTAGATTTCTCCAAGACGGCATTAAAGATCATAATGAAATTTTTTTTTATTAATTTTTTTTTTAATTTTTTTTTTTTAGCGTCTTTATGAAACAGGCACATTAAGACGAAATGGAGGAGCAGGAAGACCAAGGACAGCAAGAACGGTAGAGCTGGAAGAGGATGTGCTAGACATGATTGAAGAAGATCGAGGTACTTCCACTCGAAAAATTGCTGACGCTTTGGATGTAAGTAATGGGACTATTTGGCACATTCTGAAGGAAAATTTGTTGTACCCATTCCATATACAACGCGTTCAAGCATTACTTCCTGCTGATTTTCCTCCTCGCATTGCATTCTGTCAATGGCTTTTGCAGAAAATGGTTCAAATCCCTCAATTCCTGATGTTGATTCTGTTCACCGATGAA
Organism: Amphimallon solstitiale; assembly: GCA_963170755.1. Lineage (NCBI taxonomy): Eukaryota > Metazoa > Arthropoda > Insecta > Coleoptera > Scarabaeidae > Amphimallon > Amphimallon solstitiale. The sequence goes on from OY720675.1 coordinate 69,601,120, forward strand.
GCGAATTTTTCAAGAAATGCAATACGCAATTTCCATAATAACCATGTATGGTGTGACGAAAATCCACATGAAATTGTTGAAAATCGTTTTCAACATCAGTTTTCTTTGAACTTTTGGCTTGGGATTGTGGGTGACTGCCTAATTGGACCGGTATTTTTACCAAGGAGACTAACCGGAGAGGTGTATCGCAACTTTTTGGAAAACACGCTCCCTGGATTTCTGGAGGACGTACCATTAGCAATTAGAGATGCAATGTGGTATATGCACGATGGCGCACCAGCCCACTTTAGTCAAGTAACTCGTTATTTCTTAACACAAGCATACGGAAATCGCTGGATTGGCCGAGGTGGACCACACTTATGGCCTGCACGATCCCCGGACTTAAATCCCCTGGATTTTTTCCTGTGGGGCCATTTGAAGTCATTGGTGTACGCTACTCCATTGGAAAACGTAGAAGACTTAAGAAATCGAATCATTGCTGGGTGCAACACAACTGAAACCGATCCTGTTGTTTTTGAGAGAGTTCGCCAGTCGATGAGGAGAAGATTGGATTCTTGCATCCGAGCTCGAGGTGGTCACTTTGCCAGGTTATTGTAATTTTTGCTTGCTAAAATTGTTGGTATGGTAAAATATTTGTTTTTGCCCTTAAATAAAACCCTTGTTATTTAAAAAAAATTTTCTGTAATAAATGTACATGCACTAAAATGTGTTCTTTTTACTAAAAAACGGTACGTCGTATGATAGAAAGCTAAGAGAGCTTTTTTCTTCACAATTAAACAAAGAATAGAAACATATTTCTATTTTTAGAGAAATCAGCGGCGTCCTATTTTTTTCTTGAAAAATAACACGGCTAAAATTTCATTATGATCTTTAATGCCGTCTTGGAGAAATCTAATTTTTACTGTTTCTTTCAATTAAACTTCAACACGCTGTAGATCGGTAACGAAGCGTTTGCGGACCTTGTTTATTATAAACTTTTTTGTATAAAATGATCTGGACAATCAACCCCTTTAATATTGCCGCATCTTTTTTAAACACCCTGTAGATTAAATGAAATTCATATTAAGGAATTAATCTAAAAGTAAAGTAGCACATATCGTTATGGTATTAATTTATGCTCAACTAAACAAATATGAATACTTTAGTAGTAACTAGTAGTAGTGAAATATTGAACAAATAATAATTATTTAAAAAAATTATTTGTGCAGATAATGTAAGCCCTTTAATTTAAATATAAACTAAAATGTACACTGCCACCAGCTTGAAAGTTAACGACTCTTAACGTACACATTTCTCCAAATCGCCTAGTGTGAAACTGCATTTAATTTCCTGTATTTTTAAAGTCAACATTTTTACAGTAAGTATATCGTGCTTCGTATGATGAACGTTGAATTTTAATATAACTAACGCACTTATAATTTACACATATCTTTATTGAATAATAAGGTTATTTGGATACTGAAACATACGAGAATTTAGAATGAAAGGAGATCTGAATTACTTTAATATTTTGTCCATGCTCCATTGGCGTCGATGACTTAATGTAAACGATTCAGCATTGACATAAGAAGTATTGTTATATAAACTGGAGTTAGTTCTTCCTATGCCTCTTTACCAAAATTCATCTCGATTTGGGCCTGTAAAATTATTTGTTGCCAAACATTCTCAATAGCGTTAAGATCAGGAATCTCTGATGGCAATGGAAGAACATTAATGTTGTTGGTTGCAAGCCACTGACGCACAACGTTAGAGGTGTGAATAAGAGAGTTATCTTGCTGAAAAATAAAATTATTTCCAAAAAGCTGCGTTACCGAAGGTAACATAACATTTCCAGGAGATTTCTGTAGTAGTTTCCTGTTAATTTTTCTTCAAGATTCCAATAAACACCAGGAGCCAAAGAACTGATCCAGCCCACATATGCACTGAAAATCTACCACTACGGAATGTTGACTTTATATACCATTTTTCATAGCGCATATTTGCAGGTATGTATACACGCCCCGTGCCGGCGTGGGATGACTGGAAGATCTTTTCATCAGAAAAGATAACGCGTTTCCCGAAATCGAGGTTTTCATTTACATGTAAACTAGCAAAATTTAATCTCTCCTGTTTATGTTGTGGCTCTAACGCAAACTTTTTGGAAGCAGAATAATTTTTCAGCCCAAAATCTCGAATGCGTTGCCTTGTTGTTGAAATGGAACCTGTAAAATGAGTTTGGTATGCCGCTTCCCAAAGGAGTTTCTTTGAATCCAATTTAGCAATAAAGCATCATTATCTAACGTTGAAATTTTTCTCGCTCCTCCACCATGCACGTATGCTAGATCAACTCTTTGGTCAATCTTCTGCTTTAATTTTAAAATGCAGGTTTTACTAACATGCAGATCATCTGCCTCCGCTTGCATGCTTTAGCCGTTTTCCAGCTAAGGTCTTACTCTGACTTTTTGAGTTTCACTGAGACTGATATTTAATATATGATATTTAGAAGAGTCTACATATTGTAATGACAACGACTGATTTTATGACACTTATGGCAGTCTAGGTAACAACTAAGATTTAGAAGTTTCCTACTTCTAAATTTTAGTTGGTGGATAAAGCCTACTTTACAGCAGGTTATGAAAACTATTGATACAGGTTAGCCATGGAATGTAAAACGTCCGTCTTAAGCAGCCTTCACACGATCAATACATATTGTCAATAAGTATTACGGTCAATAAATATTGTTAAACTGTAATTGCCTCACACTATCAATATTTATTGACAATTTATTTAGTTTTGCGCTGGCAATCAATGATGTCATACCGACAAAAAGCTTGTGTAGTCATTATTTCAGCTCTATCATAAAAAGCCGGAAAAAGAGAATATGAGCTAGACAGTGACTTCTAAGGAAATACACGTTTTCTCACATGAGTTTGTTGAATGAGGTGCGCGTATCTACCCCAAAAGATTTCCAAAATTACTTTCGCATGACTAACGCTTGTTACGAAGAGCTGTTGATTTCAATGGGACCAGTTTTCGTGAAAAAAAATACAGTGATGAAAAAGGCAGTTTCAGTTGAAGAGAGATTGTCATTAACTCTCCGATTTTTAGCAACTGGTAGAGCATTTGAATGTTTGCAGTTTTCTGTTATTGCTTATACAGGCTTTGGTACACACTCGTTAACGATAGCACATTTCAATACCAACTGAAGTAAAATTGTCAATCTCTCCCTCAGACAGTCAATATTTATTTTCAATCTTGCAAATATTTTGAATCTCATCAAACCATCCCATCAATATTGTACATATTGACAATCTGTCAATCTTTCTACTCACACGTTCAATAATATTGTAATTCCTCAGATATTGACAATATATATTGATCGTGTGAGGGCCGCTTTAGATATCATTCATTTGAGATAATTCTGATTAAATTATCAGGTTGTCATACTCACATTTGACTGACATAAAATTTGTAAATATATGTTTATTTTAAATGATTTACATGTTTGAATAACACAACACGAAAATGATTCAAACATAAACGCTTATTGTATTCCCAAATACCATTAACTAGCACACCTGTTCTAAAATACGCTTCAATCATGTAAGTTTTGTGTGCTGTGGTGTAAACAAGCAGGATAGAAAAGAAGGAGAGAGCATTGTCGACAAAAAGTGAAGCCGAGAGGGGAATGTTTACATCCGCCATTGGTGGATCCATTACCTGCTTATCTGTATAATATATATTTTTTATTTAATACCTTCAATACTATCATTTGTTGTTAATTAGTTTAAGACTGGCGTTTACCAACAAATAGAAACTTATGCAACTTATATTACTCGCCGGACGGGTAGACACAAGGGGGTGTATGAAGGTGAATTCTGTCATAGATAAAGAAATACTATAGATAGGAAACATAATGTATAAAGAATGAGTACTTACGGAACTGTTGATGTTTTATAATAAACCAATTTTTGCTTGCCCATAACTGTTATATTATTATACACTCGAATATTATAGTGAGTGACAGTTTGTAATTAAACTGTCACTCGAATTTAAGTCTGCAATAGCCGACCGATTCCGATAGATTTTCGTCTTCGCTAGGACCGGTTGAGATACCGTAAAGTGGGGATAGACACATAGATAGTACATCAAATGTGCAGCTGGCGCGTAGAGGTCGTTTTTCTTCTTTTGTTTACCAGCCTTAGTTAGTAGACATTAATCAAATTCATGCATTTTTGTGGTTATTTCTAAAACACATAACTTTCTTAAGAAAATAAATTAGTACAAAAACTGACCTTAACATTATAAATTTATGTCTTTTGCATCACTAACCCAAATTTGAGAACCTAAAATTACAAAATGAGTTTAAAAAACGCGAAACGGCGATGCCTTAATTTTCGATAGGTAAACGCCCCTCTTAAGGTTAAAATTTTCCATTTAATTTCAATTTCATATTTTACATAGGATTTATCTGTTTTGTCTTTCATTTAGTATTCAATATGGTTTCATGTGCCCCTTTTCATTGCACAATTTGGAGTAGCTAGAAGAGTGCAAGGCAATTAGAGGCAGAGAAGACCAAAATTATAACTTTCCGCATGTAGGTATGTATATTGTTACACCCTAAACAACGTCGCAACTAAATTATAAAACTTAGGTAAGTTACGGTATAGGGAGATTACTGTAGTGAGGTGGAAGTATTTGAAAATCGCAGGGCCGAGCTAAATCAAGTCGCAGATGGCGTGACGGTTCAAGAAATTAAACTCAATGAAATGAGCGTCGGTCGGCGGCGATGCAGCGACGTTGTCTCTGGGCACCAGGACACTACGCTACCTAAGAGGTAACCTACCTGAGATCCCTATGAATTGCCACTGGCTGTGTCCCTCCAGTGAGATACACCAACGGATCACCCTGTATGGGCCAGTTACACAAACCTTATCCAAGTGCTAGTCACGTAGTAAAATGTCAAGGTTAAAAAAAAGAAAGAGAAAGATGGACAGTATGCTATATATATTAAATATAAAAAGGGTTTTCCAACACACAATGATACAAAACTGACATGAACTAATCCAAAGTATTAAGGTATTTATGAAAATATTTACTTAAAAGTTATCAAAAAAGTATAATTATTTCATTCGAAACATAGTGAGATTTTTAAATTATTGAAGTATATTGAAAATGAAAGTTTAAAGGTGCGGCAAATTTTTTCTTAAAATACTTGTTTTCAAAGCCTTAACAAAATGATGTAGTAACAGTTAGAAAATTTAACATAACCTCCGCTCTTATTACTAGAGGTAGGTCGGCAGTAGAAACGTTTCATAAGCCTTACAAGCTTAAATACATGCGGTCTTAAATAAGTCGCCAACCAACGGCGATACAACTACAATAAAAGTTAATTAAACTGCTAAATTTTTAAAAGAAAATCAAAATTTTGAGGAAAGTATTTACGTGATTACAAATGCTTATGTTCACAATTGGTACTTAATTAGCACATTTTAGACATAGGTAAAATAGTATAAAAGAGAAATTATTGAATTTACTGTAAGAATTTTTGTTACAAATGATATTTCATTAGTTCATTTTACACATAGTATACAAATAGTATATATAAAAGAAATTACTGAATTTACTGTACAGAATTTATGTTCACAAATGAAATTTCACAAATGAAATTTCGGCAAATATCGTGAAATTTAATTAGCACAATTAGTCAAAGGTAAAAATAGTATAAAAAAAGAAAATTATTGAATTTTACTATAAAGAATTATTTCCAGAAAATTAATCTGAGTCGCACCTCAGGTTGTTACAAAAGTACGCAATCAACGAGAGCCCTAACAATTATCCTACTTCTGGGATCACTCGGTATACAACAAAGTCACATTTAAATATAAGCAGAAATTAAATAGCGGTATTTGTAACCTAACACATGAATAGGTGGTTGCAATAAAATTTTGCAGATCACTCGTTAGTTCTTAAGACATGTAAAATGACCAAAACGTAGTTTAAAATTGGTGCTGTACTTATCTTGCGAAACAGGTGAGAAGAATGGCTCACTGGCTGGTGACGTAGTAACGGAGTCCTTCAGGACCTTCAGGAGGTACTCCTCGCAGAAGTCTCTGAGTTGGTAGCTTCACACCTCTGATTATGTACAAGCCACTACAGGAGGTATAACGGTCAATTCGACTAAGCAGGATCTGTGGTCCACTTAATTATTTTGTTCGACAGTGATTACGTCGGCAAATATCGTAAAATTCGGTAACGTACCACGAGTTCCCCGATTTTATTTCGGAGAACACGATATCGTTACTTTAAAAGACACAGTAGTACAAAAAAACTCAGAGCCCACACACGTGGTTTGGCAACACTAGGGTGACGCAATTTACATAAACGCCCCCGAAATAGATACGATAAGGTAACGGTAATACCTACGTATCCCATTAGAGCCGCAGAAGCGATATTGTCTACTTAGACATACAATATAAAATTAAAAAGATAAGTAGTTTGCACTTGTGCTCTTTCTATGAAGAATGACTTAGAAGTGAATTCAGATAGCGTGCTTCCTTAATCCAATGCGCCCAAGACTTACGCAGGCTTCGAGAATACGGAAACTAAAGCCTAAAACGGCGGCAGAATTTGAAATTTACGAGAACTAAAACTATTCCGTAGGTAAATCAACAGTAACATGAACTTAATAATAAAACACAAACGTCCTCAGAGCTCAGAAAGATGACAAAATTCACTTAAGGTAACTTGTACGGCACAACAATTTCCCGAGTTATATATTACGGAGAAGAAATTTCACGTCTCCTCAGTTGGCACCAATGCACTGTCAAATAGGTAACCAAGTTCGTAAACAGATGCACGAACAAGTTTGAAATGGTAAACACATCACGAAAATGGCCTAAATACCAGGTAATTGAACTGATTAGGAGAAAATAACGCATCTAAGACAAAGGCGGTAGCGTTCCGACCTATAATTGCATTTACAGGTAATAAACAACGCCCAAGCATCCTATTCGAGGTTAGGGTTATTCGAAGTCGCGGGATTCATCGTAAGACTTGCATTCAAAACACCGGCTCATTCGCACACGAAAGAGAACAAGTATGATACATTACCTAGACCAAATACATACTCCAAGGAATCCTTTATTTTTTTTTAGTGATCCAAGAAGTCAAAAGGTGGTCATAAAATCTACGACAGACACGTACAAAAATACTACCAGCCTACAATAAACAAAGCATGGATAGGGTATAACAGAGGAATGTACATATTATGACAGAGTTCTCTTTCACAAGACATGGCACAAGAGAAGTAAACAAATAGCCAGAATGAATACAAGCAAGTGTACGCAGATATCGTAACCTGGAAAAGCAATAAGTCGACTGTAAACATTAAGCGTTTACCAAAATTAGAACAACAGAGTAAATACAGGTAGGTTGCCATACGGAATATTGGCAAAAACGAAATTAGGGCGTAACAATATAAAGTGATTAATTTCATCCATAATTGGGTCAATATGTAATATCTTTTAATTTAACATTGAAAATTGTTGATTATAGGATACCAAAAGAGCCCACTAGAAGGAATATGTGGATAAAGAAAACACATAGACCAAATTGAGTTTCAGATCAAAGTAGTATATTTTAGTCTAAGCATTTTGAGAAGAATTGACATTATAATTATAGTATAACTATTATACAGCTTGTGGAAAGATAGGAGAGAGTAGAGATAACTGCTATATTGCCACGTTGCAATTCTGATGTATTTTTGACTTGCTATATCAAGCAATTCATGGACACTAACAAATATTTATTTTTAGGAAACCTATAATTTGTTTTTTCAAAGTATAAATGTTTGAGAAGTAAATACATTTAAAAATAGTTTAAAAAACCATGTATAAACAAAAATAATAATTTAATAAATTTTATTACATGTGAACACTTGACGGTATGCAACCCGCCAAGGTTGCTACATTTTTACCCTGCACATACCCCACTTGGCATCACTTTATTTGTCTCTAAACTGACCTTATGCTCTCTCTATAAAGACAGACGTTTTACATTCCATGGCAAACCTTTATCAATATAATTCTTGATCTCGCGGTATAACTTAAATAAGTATTGTTACTCGCACTAAATCTGTTAATACGGTTAGGAAGGAGCACAGATATAAGTTGGAAGCACACTTATATCATATAATTAATTATATAATTTCCATTTCAGTCATTAATAAAGATTTATTCTGCATTCCAATTACAAATAGTTTGAGTGTTAGTTACTATTCATGTACATATATTTGAAATAAAAGTTTATATTTGGTGAAGTGCTAGTTATAATATATTGTATTCTAAAGAATAACATAAACACAAATTTAAATCCAAAACATTATTAAGTGCTGTGTTTAAAATTTGTCAACCCTTTAATTTATATATGCAAGAAATTAAATTAGTACATTTTCAACGTAATTCAAAAGTTATTCTTCGATTTGCTATTGGACATTTACTAATTAGAAATAGATGTTTATTATTATTAAATACTTTTATTTTAGATATTTATTTTTTAATAGTTTCTTCATGTTTTGTATTGTACGTATACGTATCAATTGGAAATAAAGATGTAATAAATGTCGCAAAGTTAATGAATTAATTAATTTAATCAGAGGACCATTTGTGTATCCAATGGTAATTGCATTGAGCATTGAAAGAGCACATTTTTTTTTTGATGAAGTAAAGATGTATATTGTACTTATAATTGGTATAAAATCATCTATAATATTGGCTATAGTCGAGTCGTTTTGGTAACTGACACGACCAAAGTACGAACCATTGAGGAAAAATATTATGGAGACGCTGTTAAGCATCTTTGCTGTACTCTCATAACGGGAGCATTGGGCGGGGCTAAGTGTGGGACCAATATGGCTGCCTCACCTAGTCCGGACTACTCAAAATTATAATCCCGCACCTGTCAGGCCTACACTAACCTATGAAATGTTATTCCAGACGACTTCTTCTTATCAACGCCGTCTCCTACGTAGAGCACAAGAAACCATAATGTCTTTTAATATTTAACTTATTATATAACTCTAATACACGATGCACTTAACAAACACTCCACTTTGTACCAACACTACCTGTTTGACGTAAGTGTAGTATCAATATGGCGCACCTGCACCCGGCTTGATCACGTGACGTCGTCTCCCTATCTATTCTTTCTGAATGGTACGAACTAAAGACGACGATTCAATACCACTACAAATTTTGGTCGACCGGAAAATTTCAATACAAGAAAACTAAACTAATTAATTAATATTTCGGGGTGTATACCTTCCCATAGTAAAATACTATTACATGAAAACCAGTTAGAAATTAAATATTATAAATGAAGCTATTATATTTTTTTTTCTACACCTATATTTTATATTAACATTTGGCTATACTGTTTAGGAGGCCAGCATTGTTGACAAATTTAAAATGTTTAGATGATAATTATAACAAAGGTCAAAAGGTAATTATGACAAATGTCAAAAGGTGTATAAAAATTATTATTTATGACTCATTAGTGAATTTGCAGCCACACATTTTCCCTTACCTTAAACGGCAATTTTTCCTTATAATATAACGTAACCAACAAAAAGAAAAACCGTTTGCGGTATCATAAAAATTAATAACGTTATGAATGACATCCTCCGACAATTTTATGTATTATGTTTAGAGTTGTTGCCGATATGACAGAATATTTTTAACACATACACATAATCTGATATTTCCTCAAACCGGTGAACTGTGGCAGTGAAATCAGCTGCTCACAGGGACAAAATTAAATATCATACGGATCTAAATTTTGATTGGCTCCCTTATTTTCAGAAATAGCGTACCGAAAGTAGTTATACCGTATGTTTTTTTAATGAAATCTGCGTTATATTGAATTATAACGAAGATTTTTATAAGGGAAAATAGTTCACCGCAAACTATATGTTATGATAATCCCGATATAGCTTTTGTAGGTTATGTTACTTGAGTAAAATTTTGCAACATCTCAAATTTGACGCCACAAATTAAACAGAATATGGAATGTATTACATATAATATGTAATACATTCAATGTAATACTAAATTATACGTTCATTTGACATTTATAATTAATGTCAAAGAAATATTATTAATTAAGAATTTACCAAAAATGATTTAAAAGGCTTTTCAATCATTTGATTGGTGTGCATCTCCTGCAAACATTCCCATATTATTTAATGGACGCTGTCGTACAATTGATTTCAATAAAACGAGTACAACCAATTTCCTTAGTTGTAAATTGGTCTTGTCAATGTAACTTTTTGTATATATTGTGACAAATACAAGGTGTGTATAAATTGGCGGACCCACTACACGCGGCGATGTTCTTCGTTAAATTCGGAGTCCAAAATCCTAATACGAAAATGTTGTACCATGCTCCATATATTTGCACGAGGTTCCTAAAGTTCGGACTTTCAGTCTTGAAATAAGCATTATTACTTGATATTTGTTGACAGAAAAAGCTACAATTTAGAAGAAAGAAGAATTGTTGTTATTATCCTTTCGTTAAAGTTTTCGTTTTGGGTTTTAAAGTTTGTTTTTAATATTTGTTTATTAACTTATTTTGACGAAAAACACATCTGACAACGTTGTAAAACAATAAGTAGGCAGCCTAATGTTGTTCTAGTCAAATACATTACTACCATAGACTAAACAACCCAGACCGGCAACTACTTGAAAAAAAAAATCCAAGATCTTCTATCCCTGTCACACATCAGTGAACTTGGCACGAAGATGGCGCTAGCAGTATATTGGCCCGAAATTTGAAATGAGCTTGTTTTTAGAATACGTTTATTCAATAGGTTATTTATGTAACAGAAACATACACAAAAGTTACTAAAACTATGGTAATAAATATTATTATTACTTACTGTAACAATTATAGCCATAGTTTGAGCATCTTATGTGTAATTTTGTGGTGTTACATATTAAATATGTGATATATAAATATTAATCTTTTACTTACATGCTTTATAACATCCCTCTTACGGTTACCTATTAGACACAATAAACTACTACTCTATTTAAGATTAAGAGAAGTATAGTAATCTAATAAGTGAAAACTGTCAAGGAAAACATAGGTATATAATAATAATAGTTTTTATTGAAACACAGACTTATACAATAAAACATAATAAAATTAAATTACACACTCAGTAATGAGTAATTTATACTCACTTGTCGAGATTTGCAGGAAACCTGTACATTTTGTCAACTTCACCCTGCCCAAACCCGCACACTAAACACTTGGACATCATATTTGTATCAACATATAATTAATACCATGTACGACAAAGGATTGCAAAAATATGTCACACGTGTCAAATTTGAAATGTAGTTTTGAATGACATATAACCACAGCATAAAAATATTTCAATTGACGTTAGCGCCATCTCATCTCCAAGTTCAGTGAATCTGACAAAGATGGTAGAGTATTGAAATTTAAATTTGCTAAACAAGGATGAGTAGTCTGGATAAAATCAAGGACTAAGTTGCCGGTCTGGATTGTTTAGTCTGTGTTACTACTGTCAAATTTTGACACTTTGTAATCTACCTATTTCATTCGCCTTGCTTATTTTTCGTGTTTATTTGTATAGTTTTAATCAGTTTCCGGGTTTTCGTGTTTACTAGTTGTTCTGTTTGTTTATTATGAATTTTACGTTCAACGAATATGCCGATATGTACATGATATACGGTTTCTGTCGTGGAAATGCTAGCATGGCAGGGCAGGAATATCGAGTCCGTTTTCCAAATCGGAGGCATCCAAGTAAAAATGTATTTCGAAGGCTGGACCAACGACTTCATGAAACAGGTTCGTTTATTCCAAGAAATGCGAACGCAGGTCGACCAAGGCAAAGGCGTACCGTGCAACTAGAAGAGCAAGTTCTAGCCACAATACAGGAAGATTCCTCTGCGAGTACCCGTCAATTAGTTTCTACACTAAATATTCCCAGTAATAAGACTGTTCATTTGGTTCTACGAGAAAACTTGCTTCATCCATACCATGTTTCTAAAGTTCAGCCTCTTTACGGAAATGATAACTTATTTCGAATCAATTATTGCAATACAATCTTAAATAGAATTCAGGAAGAAGGTGACTTTTTAAGACATATTCTTTGGAGTGATGAGTGCATGTTTACCAGAGTTGGTGTGTTTAATACTCATAATTTTCATCATTGGGCAGATGAAAATCCACATGAATTTCGCGAATACGGTCACCAAAGAAGGTTTTCTGTTAACGTTTGGCTGGGTATAATAAACCACAGGGTAGTTGGACCAATTTACTTACCAAATCGCCTAGATGCCGGTGAACATTTAAATGTTTTAGAACAAGTTATTGATGAGATACCGCTGAACGTACGCCGTAATATGATTTACATGCATGATGGAGCTCCTGTGCACTTTGCTCGTAATATAAGAGACTGGTTGACTGAACACTTCCCAGACAGATGGATTGGTCGTGGCGGTCCCCTTTTGTGGCCTGCGAGATCCCCCGATCTCAATCCATTAGATATTTTTGTTTGGGGTTTCATTAAAGGTAAAGTTTGCGCTACACCTCCACAGGACGCTGACGAAGTTAGAGCCCGAATTGAAGCCGCAGTATTAGAAATCACACCAGAGAGATTTGAGCGAATAGTACAAACGATACCACAAAGATTGCAGCTATGTCTACAAACTGATGGATTTCAATTCGAACAATCATGTAGGTAATAATTACATTGATTTCTCTCAAGAAGATGTACAAAAATTAGTCAATATTATCAAAACATTTTTAAACTTTGTAATATTTTCGTAATAAATATGTAATCTAAGAAACCAATTTTATTTCGTTTGTTTCTTTTTTAAATTTAAAATGTAAGGTTCACATGACGACGTGTAAAAATGTTCCGAAGATTATAACTAGCACATGCGTGTTCAATGTTGCCAAATGTATGTTTCTTTCAAATTCATTCTGAAGACAAAGGAAGCCTGATACATCGTTTTAGGATTAGGACTTTTAACTCAAAATTTGACCAAGAATATCGCCGCGTGTAGTGGGTCCGCCAATTTATACACACCTTGTATATTGCCAAAGTTACAAAAAAGTAGTAATATTTCTTTTTCTCTAAACCTAACCTATTAAAAAATAAAGTTTCACAATTCAAAAAAGAGGGATTCACACACGCAAAATAATAGAAAATGTCAAGCTTATGATTTCAAAGGTGTATTCGATTTTTATAAAATGCCTGTACGTACTTCAAAGATTTTGTGTGACAAACAAAATTGTTTTGTATAATCAGTTTACACTCAGCCTATGGTGAAAAGTATCAACGTACAATTAAAATATAACCTACTTCTCCAATACATTCGTCGCTGTAGTAGATAATATTTTACTCAAATCGCTGTATTTAAATAAGTTAGTAGTACAATAAATATTTAATGTAATTATAGTTATATAACTTTATATAAATGCATCATTTCGAATATTAAATCAAGAATAATTTAACTTTTTCACACAATTTAGTTATCATAACATAAATATTTCAAATAATGTCAAAACTTCAAACAACCATAAATAACCAATTTATGAAAGCCGTATGTCAAAGCATGCAATTTGACACCAACTCTAGAATGAGACGTCAAGTGCCATCATATATCACTTAACTGTTAACTGTGTAGTAATTGAAGTATATTAATCCATATAGTCTTGTCAACCTATTGTCGATTGTCGATCACGCTATATGGAAATTTCGACATACAACATATTTCTATGACCTGCTACCGTGCTTCAGAGAGAACGTTAGGTTATCGGTTCCATCTATTTACTATCCGTCCATCGGATCTTTTGAGTCACATGATTAATTGTGTGCGTTATCAAGGACATCCGCACCTAGAATGTATATATACTCATTTCTTTCCAATCTCAATGACTAGATAAGGATAGAAATTTTAAACTTTAAGGTGGGGTTGTCTTCTCCATAAGAGTAATAAGACAGACAGAGAAAATATACCGCCATGACATGTTACTGCGGTAGTCAATTTATTAAATTTTGACATATAACATTGTGCTTTGCGTTTTGGCACAGGTTTGGGTTTAATTTCGTTATATTGCTTTTCTAATTATCTTTTCAGAACTAAAAAAAATGTACCTATTTAATACATTTTCTGTAAGTATTCTAATCACTAAATTTATTGGTTATAGGTTAAGAATTTATATTTATTACAGAGATATGCCTGAGAAACGTCTGAATTCACATTCTCAACAACTTGTATTAAATGTCCTGGACTTTTTTGAGAAAAACAAAGTCGTGCACTTCTCATAAATATAAATGCACCTCTTGAGGTAAGAATTATATAATATATTTTTTGAAATCATAAAGGTTTGAATATTGCAGAGAACAGCTGCTGCCCTTAAAATCTCCGCACAAACTATCAGAAATATAAAATAACGAAAAGGAAAAGACCCAGTACTTTCTTCACCCAGTAAAAAGAGAGCTCGTGTCAAACCCAAAACAGAAGATTTACGAGAATCTTTAAAGTTGGAAGTACGAAACACTATTTATAACATGTATAAAGAGAGTATGTTATTAATTCATTTATGTTTCACAATTTTAATATATTTGAAATTATTTCAGAGAAACATGTTTGTCTGCTTACATTGAAAAACGAATTACACACCAAAGCAGTAATCGATATTGGAAAATAAAAGCATGATATAGCCCTTTACTGAAGCACTTTTTTGAGGAAATATACAGATAATTTAAAGTCAAATTCTCCAAGACTGGTGATATTCCTTGATGAAACATGGATATATTCAAAAGATAATTGAGGAAGATCTTGGCATGATACATCTACAAAAAGTGTTCGAAAGCCAGAAGGTTATGATGGCAAAAGGTTTATAGTTTTACATGCCGGAGCTGAATCAGGGTTTATTGAAGGCGCAAGTTTGATATTTGCATCGAAAACCAAAGCAAAAGACTATCATGCTTAAATGAACAGTAAAAAGTTTGAGGAATGGATTAAAATACAATTCATGCCACATTTACCAAACAATTCACTGGCTGCCCAGCAATAATAAGTTTTTCCGGTGAATTCACAAAATATGAATTGTTGGATTTAGTTAGGAGAAACAAACCTGAGAAACTGTATTTAATCCTAATGAAACATCCAGTTCAGATTCAGATTTAGAATCTGAGTGACGTTTTTGTAATATAAAACAATGTGTGTTTACCTGAAGAAGTTCTTATCTGAAAATCCATTTATTAACAACTTCTTTATTTTATGTGGAAATGTACGTGTTTTTGTTTCGGTGAAACATTTATAAGAAGTTAATTTAAAACCAATGGATGTGTAGTGCATTATTATGAAATGTGAATCAATACTTTCGGCTCACTCTAAATGCATGGCTGGTAACAGCCGAACATTGTAGTTATGTTGGTGCATTATTATTTCTAGTATACGAAGAAAAAGAAAGCCACTCATGCACTGATTAAGGATTAATTATTTAAACTTGTCTTTAAATTTACAATACCTAACAAAATAATCAAAGGATTGTTTAATAAGATTTATTTATTAAGATAGTTTCACTTAATTATAATAGAAGCAATAGTTAATAAATAGTAATATGAAAATAAGTTTAATCATATAGAAATATTATGTGTGAGATTATAACAGTTTATTATAGATATTTAGCATACAATATATAACAGTTTAAAAAAATGTAAATAGATTTCCAATATATTAATAAATAAATTTAACTTATTATTAAAGTTTTGTGTTTTGTCTGTAATGAAATGCCTATTTAAATTCTAAAATAATGGCCACGTTGTACAGGAATAAATTAATATTGTATACATATTATGTTAATTACAGCATTAAATACAATCACAATTTTATCTACTGTTTAATTTTTACATATTCTTACACTTTCTTAACACACTGAAATGAGATACTTTAAGGTGCTAACGAGTTCTTCTTTTAGAATAACTAAAATTCACTTGCAGAATTCCTAGTGCTTCCTTTATTAAAAATGCTGTTTCTCCTAGAACAACATATCCTGGATTAAGATTGTTGCAAAAATTACTTCTTCCATTCATTTTTCAGATGTAGGTCACCCCGAGCATCACTAATGTAGCACATACTTCACTGAGGAGTTATTGCTATTAAAATTTCTATCGTGCTTATAAATAGAACAGTACTACTGCTGAGCTAAAGTATTATCTGGTTTTCCAATGATAATTACTCACAAATTGTAAAAATAACCAAAAATCAAAAATTATTTTGAACTGAACTGATTTTCCACAAAATAATTCCATTAAAAAATTGTCAGTAGAAAATAGGTAGAGGTGCATTTAAACATTTTATGTGTTCTATATTCAGACTGACATGATTTGTTGTTAAATATTTTGAGATATTATTCCACTATTATGTTTTTTTTTCATACTAAGGAACTATACATAACCCATATGTTGTAAGATGAATGAATGACAGACCGGCAAATTTTGTTCATAACCCCAACGGTTATTATTGTTTTACACTGTTTTATTAAATTTCATTATGATAGATATAGCAAATTTTAAGCAATGAACAAAACATGGTATAAAATATAAAAAATATTAGATATAAGCATTATAAGTTCTTTATTTTTAAATGTTTAATTCTATTTTCTAAGGAATGAATTTGAGCCAGAAGTGTTGATTTAATTCATACGGATCAAAATTAATCACGTGACTCAAAAGATCCGATGGACGGATAGTAGATAGTCATTGTTGTTAGAGGCGTTTGTGCGAAATGAAAACATCTAACACTGCTCCTAGCCAAAAGATACACTATGTTATATCATTATTAGTCGATGATCGAGAATCTAGAGCAAATCACACCAAAGTTTGCGGTATCAGTATTAAAGAGACGCCTTCAAATACGTTTCTCATTAGAGACAGCCATGCTTTTTTTTAATGGTTGGTGACAGTGTATAATTTTGATGGTTTGGTTATGTCATGTAAATAAGAATAGGCGTCTATAATTTGAATTTAAGTATGACAACCATATATATAATACTACTATATCGCGTGTAGACAAGGAAAACTTCGCTCCAACATTGTGAAATAAAACATATCGTGCTATGCCGTTTAAGAGTCGCATTGTCCAAACTGCGCATGCGTTATAAATAATTTTTCAAATTTAGGTCTGTTTGTTGATCACATAGATTTATTACTATAAATATTTGATTAAAGTTTGTAAATCGTCAAACAAGCATAAATAGTTTTAAAATCGACAAACCTCTTTATAATTAATAATTGTGCCTTGTTAAATGTGGAAAAATAATTTGATTTCCCTTAATGAATGAAGAAATATCGTCGTGGCATCATGGGCAAATCATAGACAAACAAACGATCATACCGCAGAAATATATTTGTCAAAAATTGTACGAATTGTGGTTATGTTATAGTAAAAATTGTAAACAAATTAACTAAAACTCGCAGTCAGTTCAATTGCATTGCAATTGTGTTTCTTTGAAGATAGAAAGAAAAACGCCTATATAAGTACAATAATTTGTGATATAATAACAGCACTAAAATTATTCAACTCAACATGCAAGAATAATAAAGAATTAGATAATGTGGTATTCTTGTATTCTAGAATTACAGTCATCTACATCGGAGAAATGTACGCAAATAACACAGTAAATTGTACTTGAATTAGGTAATTGTATTACTATGTTACATATTAAAATATTTGAATTGCTTATATGTAATAAATAGGCTTTTATTAAACCTTACAGAGTTGCACACCCATCTTTTTGCCATGACTTTCTAATTTTTTTGGTATATGTCTAATAGAACATACATGTGTTCATAGAAAGTTGAAGAATTTTGATATGTCCACCACGGAATCCACAGATCCCATATGATATGAGATAATAATATGCCGAAATTAGGTATTTTGGGCCGGTTATTGGAATTTATGCTATATTGCATCACTGATTGTGAAAATAACTTGAAGGATGAACACATTATTTATAAGATAGTGAAGTGATTTTTTTTAATTTGTACTTTGCTGAATATGTATCGTAATTTCTGTCACTAAATTATAATCAAGCACATATAAAATGTATTTTATATTTAAATTTACAATAAAATATGTTTTAGTTTAAAACAATTGTAGATGGTACAGTATAAAGATAATATTCATTTTGGAATTTGCCAAGACAATGTGTGATGAGTTCTTTTGAATTTTTCCCAACATTGTGGCAGTAAATACTGCAGTGTTATGAACGGCAAGGTAGGCACGGCATCAAACGGTATTCCTGTTTTTCTGATATTGTTACATTCTCTAAATCTTTTTTATCATTTTATAAATTTGTATGTATCTATTAATTCATACAAATATTTATATTTCATAATAATTTTTTGTTGTTTTAATTCCAAGAAAGTATAAACAAAATAAATTTGCGAACATAAATAAAATAAATTTTAATTTTTTACTTCGTAAGTAGAAATTGTACTTTGATGTAATTATTGAATCAAATACAACATCAACATACCTTTTTTACAAGCAATAATATAAATTATTTGCAAGTCTCGACATTTCTTCTCATCTCAGTCCATGAGACATAGACATCAAGAAAAATGTATTGATTATTAATGTGCTATTAGATACACTACAGAAATTCAAGTGTATCAGAGTAATTGTTTGTTTATATTCTTTGCTACCATATGGGCGTAAATTAGGCTTCATCACGTTTTTATTTTCATGAATGGTTTAATCATTCTCAATTAAAAAAAAAAAAGTTAACAACAATAAAAATTATATTCAATCACAAAAATGTAATGCTGATTAATTCCACAACTTTTTCTTAAACATTCATGTTTCAGTGTACATTTCGACACACAATTAAATAAAGGAACACAACAGGAATTTAATTAGTTTTTTACATTGTTGATTACGCGACATTATATTGAATAATGTAGGTACGTAGACAAATATAAAATAGATGTTTTATTCTTATATATAGCCAAAATACTAAATACAGTAATTTAAGTAATTTTATTTGCATTCTTAAGCTTAAAATACATAGCAAAACTATATGTTGAAATATAATACAATCTGACTTATATAACATACCTGAATCTATTCGATTGTGTATGTAAAACATTAATTTATGCGTTTTCTGTAAATCAATATGAAAGAAGCAGTATTTATATTCAATAATTTCACATACACCAATAAGCAAATCAATGTACACAAGATTTTCTGTTCAAAATCTTTTCAATAAGACGAAATGAAACGATCGGTATTTACATTCAATAATATAATTTCACATATACTAATAAACATGTACAAATCAATGTATTAGTTGTAAGTTCACAAGTTTTTCTGTTCAAAATCTTTTCTGTTAATCAAAATGAAACGATCGGTATTTACATTTAATAATATAATTTCACATATTCCAGTAAGCACGTATAAATCAACACAGACGTTATAACTTCACAAGTTTTTCTGTTAATAATTCACTGGAATCAGGCTTCATATCGTTTATTTATTCTACCGCGTATTTCCTGGGTAATTCTACAAATTCACCGATGGACTAAACTTGCACAAAACTGAATTCAATAAAAAAAAACAACCTTGCGTATGCTTTCAGTAATATCATAGTTATAGATGTCAATTTAAATCAGAGGTTATAATTATGTTTTCTGTTTATCTGTCATTTCAAAAAATTCAAAATGGACAATTTTAGTCGACGCATGCGCAGAACACGCAAGACGGCCAATTCTATCTCTCTTAGTTGGGACGAAAAATTACACATTATCAAGATACAACACACGCAATGACACACGATGACAACTGTCGGAAGTTGAAGTTTTCAAAACCTTAGCATGTACACCAACATTGATTACTTAAAAAACTTAAAAAACAGCCTACTCTAATGAGGAAAGTATTTGAAGGCACAGTATGTACTTCTAAAAATATAAGCTCCAGAAATTAGTATAAAATCCTAAATACAAAATTTTATTCTACTTGTCGAGAATTGGATTAAATTTACTTTCACGTTTCATTATAAAGTGGATTCATTTTTAATTCAAATTAATCATAAAGTTGCAATTGTAAGTGAAATTATACTTAATTAATCATTGTTCAATGGTACGTTACTTTGTCAGCTTTACCAGTACAATTTACTAGAAGAAATTAGCAGTGTTGTCAAATAATAGGATTGCGATTTGATTCTCGACGAAACTGCTTGAAAATTTTTGTTTATAGAACTTCTATGAGCTGCTATACTGTGCTTTGAAGAAGCTATTGATTAGTCGTTAGACCATGTTAGGGGCGATTGTGCGGTTTGATAACACCAGACCATAGCTGAACGATACGATATGTATTCATTATTTACTACAAATTTGAACAAAGTTGCATAAAAGAATGCATTTAATTATTTTAATGGAAATATTGAAAATTAGAAAAATCATAAATATCTACGTCATTTTAAATTTATTCGAGACAGTTTGAAATGGTTTGTGCATCACATGAATTAGTAATTATAATGCATTTCGGGAGTAATTAAAGTCACTTCAAGGTAACTGTTGTTTGACAAAGCTTTTTATACACTTAATAAATGGTGAGAATAGTAGTTTGTATAGCAAGAGTGGATATGATGTCCATATCGCATGAGGACGATGTTTGATCACGACGTCGCCACCGTTGGCGAAGTACTTAATCGTCCAAGTGCGATATGGACAATTCACTCCAGTTGCATAGTATCTTATACGGCATATTAACGAACAAAAACTAGATTTTTAAATCTTATATTTGTCTTCAAAATTACCTTGTTCACTATCTGTTAATACATTACTTTGTGACTGTCAAATTATTTGATTTGTATAATAACCACATTTTTGTAAACTGTAATTTGGAACATGATGACGTAAAATGCCACCATTCCCTTCTTATAAAAATGTCTAGACGATGTAATCTCTATTGAAGCTGTCATTCTACCGCGAGATAAAAAATTATATTAATAAAGGTTTGCCATGGAATGTAAAACGTCTGTCTTAAGTTGTATCATTAAGTGTCATACTGTCATTAATATTTGTCATTATATTTTTATTTATAATGACAAATATTAATGGCAGTATGACACTTAATGATATAACTTAAAACAAAGGAAGATAGAAAAGAAGGAGAGGGCATTGTCGACAAAAAGTGATGCCGAGAGGGGTATGTTTACATCCGCCACTGTGGAACCGTGTGAAACATTATCTGCTTATTTGTCTAATAAGTATATATTTTCTATTTTATTCTTTATTATCCTGAATTACAAACGTCCTATGTTCATATAAGTATAATTTATTTTTTATTTAATACCTTCAATATAATAATTTGTTATTAATTATTTCATTTTTACTAAGGATTTAGCTGTTTTATCTTTAATTTAGTGCTTAGTATTTAATATGGTTTAATGTGCCGCTTTTCATTGTACAAATCGGAGTAGCAAGAGAGTGCAAGGCAATTACAGGCAGAGAAGAGGAAAATTATAACTTTCCATAATTGTAGGTAGGTACATAAAGTTATTAATTTCATCCATAATTTGGTGAATATAAATCTTTTAATATTGAACATTGTTTATAGGATACCAAAAGAGCCCATTAGAAGGAATCTATGGATAAAGAAAATAGATATGCCAAATTGGCTTTCAAAGGAAAGCAGTATACTTTGGTCTAAGCATTTTGCGAAGAATTGCCAGTATTAATATACTCTAACTACTATATATCTTAGTGAAGTGTTACAAACATAAATTGTGAAGCAAGTGTATCATTTTCTTTGGTTACACTGGAATTGTTTATTAAGTATCAACGAGTGAGAGTGAATCAAATCTTCCATCAAGAGATCCATAAGAACTTAACGAAGAGCTTTTATATATTATTATATTGAAAATAAAATCATAAAATTAAACCTCATATATGTAAATTCAAGCGACTAGTTAAATGTTGAAGTATGTAGGTATATTAGTAATAAATATACATGTATATAAATTTTCTGTTGTGTAAGTTGTTTATACTATTGCTGACCTAAGTATCTAAACACATTCTTAATTATTACATTTCAGTTTTACATAGAGTAAATATTGAGTGAATATTACAGTTGAATGACACACATTTCTATACTTGCAGAACCATTAATTGTTCTGAAAGGCATCTTTGAAAATAACATTTTTACTTCAGTTATGTATTGAAAGTTTACGAGTAATTCATGGGCACTAGCAAATATTTATTTTTAGAAAAATCTATAATTTGTTTTTTTAAAGTATAATTATTAGAGAAGTAGCTTTCATCTATAAACAATTAAAAAATAATAATATTCGAATTTAAATAATTTAATAAATTTTATTATATGTTACCTAACGGTATGCAACCCGCCAAGGTTGAACCATTTCTACCCTGCCCGTACCCCACCTGGCATCATTTTATTTGTCTATAAACTAACATTATGCTCTCTCTATATATCTTACTTATTTCTCTATATATTTTACTTATTTTAATCTTAAGACAGGCGTTTTTCTTCCATGGCAAATCTTTATCAATATAATTTTTGATCTCGCGGTACTAACCCTCTTTTTCAATATGGCCATCTGCATCTGGCTATCGCTGCGCAACATCAAGCCCGTAACATAAGTTCGATTTACATTGAAGTTGATTTTGCTAGCCTCCAAATTATGTCACGCCATATAGTAGTAAAATAATAAACCCAAAAAGAATGATTTCTCTATTTTTATTTAAATAAGCTTTAAAATAACACTTTAAACAATAATTTTAGAATACTAATTTTGATAATTTTAGTATGATGAAACAAGAATAAAATAAAATTAAAAAGTTTTGCTGAAAATTTAGCTGTGGGCTAGTTTCAGGAATAAGAATCTTATTTATATTTTTATTTTTTTCTAATATATCAAAAAGTAAAATTAATTGAGGATGAATTATATTGTAAAATATTTGTTTGGATTTTGTAGATGTCTTCTTGAATTTTGAAAAAGTTCCGTTACTAAAATAATTAGCGCTTTCAATTGTAGTGAGAGCTTTTATTATTCCACACTTCAACATTTGCCTCATAGCATTTGCATTTCTTTTGCAGAATTGGAACTAAATGATCTTAAGACATAATAAACCCTAACTTTGTTGTACAGTATACTCAAATGTTACATACAACAAACTGATAGACACATATATTTACAAAAATAAATAAATATATTCTATTATCCAACTTGCAACGGTTAAAAATGTAATATTTTCTTAACTCATTCTCCTTCAGTATCAGTCAATTGTCAATAACACTATAGGCTCGATATATACCAATGATATTATATTTTTAGTACGTGATTTTAAAAATGCTCAGTGATTACCAAGTAGTTAATAATGCTTTGGATAGATGGCGTTACTTAAGGATCGATATTTTGAAGTTAGCAGAATCAGAAAAATCTCGTCATCTGAATGCCTTATATCGCGATAGCGAGCTCACGTACTAAAAATATAATATGATTAAGATATATCGAGCCTACTGTTAATGGCATTTGACTCATTTGACATTTTTGCATATTCTTTGTTACTTAAATTCTTCTAATACTACACACATTCAGCCGTTTCATTTAGGATCTGCTACATATTTACTGTAATATATAATTTGGAAGTTATGCTAGTACCAATATGCAAGTATACCAATAGAAACTAAATCGAGTTTTTCCACGGGAGAAACGTGGCTGTTTTAGGTCATTTGGTTCATACCAATAAAGTATGTAGGCAAGTAATTCTCAAGGTACTTCGGAAAATGAAAATTTATTATCCGAAATGTAATGTAGTATAAGGAAAATTCTTGCAAATAGCTATATATATATATATATAATTTATATGTTAACATTTGTAGAGACTTTTTTTAAAATTCTAATGGAAAAATTACCGGGGAAAAAGTACATCAAATATGTACCAAAATACAAGCAAAAACAATTTAGTGAATATTGCATTTTCAACCAGTGTTATTTGAAAATATTCTTATTTCTTTTAATCAGTCTACATGCATGTATATCAGTGTATTGTAATGTGTGGAAAACTGTAAAACAAAGTTATTTTGTCATTCAGTTCCGATTCTGTAGAAAAAATGAGAAATGTTTCCTCATGTCCGGCTTAAAGGAGGTGAAAATGAAGTTACTGATCCCCAGAGTGGATGATTATTTTATGAGGCAAATATTGGGATGTGGAATAGTAAAAGCTTCAAAATCTTCCAATACAGTTAAAAGCGTCGATTACATGTTAGTACCAAAACATTTTTTTAAAATCCAAGACGTCATATACAAAATACAAACAAACACTTTACAACATAATTGATCCACAGTTTGTTTTACCTTTTGAATTGTAAGAAAGAATTAGAAATGTAAGTAAAATTGTTATTTGTGAAACTATTCAACAACGTAATTTTCAGCAACATTTTTCTAATTTTATTCGTTCTATTTCATTGTTTTAAATTATTAATATTAATTATTGCAAAGTTAACGTTTGAAGTGTTATTTTAAACTTTATTTCAATTAAAATTGAAAATCATTCTTTTTGGGTTCATTCTATGACATTTTGAGGTTATGTGATGGCCTTATTATCGCGCATCGATAGTTAGCTAGTCATGGCTTACAATTCTTTCCTGCGCTATCTATCGAAAATTTTGAAAATTCCTAACACAAATTGGTGCTTGGAATTATTTTCTCGTGGAGGTAACATGTATAGTATATTAAAATAATGTATAAACTTTTGTATATTCATTTTGTCTTTGTGTCGGACACTGCAACCAAACCTAATTGATCTGAAACATTTATAGATTTCTCAATGAAATTAAAACTACTAGCATGAAAATTAACAACAATAATAATAATGATATTTTAAAAAATAAGATCTAGTAATCCTTAAGAGATATTTCACTATCCTGCCGTGGGAAGGAAGTATAACCAACAAACATGTAATAAAATAAAGGATTTTTTTCAAATAAAAGCTAATTGCTTTTCCATCCAATCGGCACTTCATTCAGTTAAGCGCTTGACGTAAATGCCCATTGAAGCAAATTACTTCATTGCACGTTCTACTAACCAAGTCACGTCCAAATAGATGTAACTGTATGTGTGGTCAAGTTCAATGTTTTTACTTAAATAGTGGCATTTATATAATCTTATACTTAAATACTTTTGTTATTGTAAAATTTCCAAGAGTGTTATTGAAACATGTAAGATAAAACAATTAAAACACTAACAAAAACAATTAGTTTAGTAAAAGCAAAATATATAAGAGAATATTGTCCATTTCTTTATGTATTTATGCATACATATTTCCAGATTTCTGTTTTGTATTAATAATATAGTGACACATGCATACAAAATAGTTATTCTGAATTTCCTAATAAATAACATTAGATTTAATTAGATTTAGTTATTCAATATTTGCTGACGTGTTATTTTAGTAAATTGGAATGAGCATCTAGTCATTTATTAACCTGAAATAAGATATTCTTAATTCAGTTATATATTATTTCAAATAATAAATGTAAGTAATAATTGCCGGTGGAAGTAGTATGTATTAAATTGTTGATATATTTCTCACTTATTTTCTTTAACATTTTATCTTTTTATACATTTTAAAGGCTTTAAGGTGATGACCAAACTCTTACGAAAAAATGTAATATTGAACACTTGTTGTGCTTAGTTTTTGAATAACAAGCTTCTCTTTAACAATACCAAAACCACATTTATAAGATTCCATCCTTATCAATTTCAGACGGATAAGGAGTTTTATTTGAATCTGAATGTTAACAATAACAAGCAAGTAAAAAGTGTAAACTTCAAATTCTTGGGAGTTTGGATGAATGAAATGTTAAGTGGGAGACATCATTGTGAGATGTTATTAGCGAAACTGAACTCATTTTGTTACTTGTTTATATCTTTAAAAATAGTTTTTACCCAGCAGCAGCTGATGAGTTATGTTGCAAGCAGATTAAGGTACGGTGTCGGGTTTTGGGGTACTTCTGTATTAGCTAGTGATGTTTTCATATCTTAAAAGAAGATACAATCTATAGCTGGTATAGGGCCCTCACACTCTGCCAAACCTTGCTTCATTGGTCTGGGTATCATAACTTTGCCTTGTATCTTAATACATTAACTGGCAAACAATATACATAATCATATAGTAGTACGGTAAACCGTGATTTGCACGGTATCAATACAAGATCTTGTGATGATTTTACAATACCTAAATCCAGATTGAAATTACACCAGCTCTCTCCCTAAGTACTCGCATGAATAGTATATAAAAAATTGTCTTCTAATATTAAACATCTACAGCCCAAACACTTTAAGTATCAATTGCATCAAATTTTGGGCGTGAATGCCGTTTACTTCCTGCAGGAGTTTTTAGATTATAATAATAATAATTTTGGACTATAATTTCACATACTATGTATAATATATACATATATACAATGTATTAAAATTCTTTGCCAAATATACAAATGTATTGAAAAATTCAAAATATTCTTGGTAGTAGTGGCATACAATGAAATAAAAGTAATAACAATATGACAACTGGTTGTCAATTAGAAAACAATGACAAATACAAAATGCAAAACACAATGTATAAATGAAAATGTAATCAAATAAGCAATAGGACAGTCAGGACTACTTATATAGTCACATCAAAGGCTTGGGTTTACCACAAACTGTTCAGTCAATGCAATTATACAAATAACAACGACGCAACTATGTAATGAAAAATTAAGAGTAGAACTGTTGATATTATAACAATATAGAATGTAAAATCAGTCATGTATAAATGTAAATGAAAGCAAATAAGCATAGGACAATCGGCATTACTATGTGCAGCATAACAAAGAAGGGGCACCTTCTTTGTTATGCTGCACTGACGAAACCAAACTAGGTAGAAACATATATGTCTGTAGCTACAAATACATCTTAACACATAGGTACATAGTTGCATCCTTAATTGTTTATGTATTTCAATCAAATTGTACATGTTTAGGTGAACCTAATCCATTTTGATAGGATTACATAGGTAATGCCGATTGTCCTATGCTTATTTGCTTTCATTTACATTTATACATGACTGATTTTACATTCTATATTGTTATAATATCAACAGTTCTACTCTTAATTTTTCATTACATAGTTGCGTCGTTGTTATTTGTATAATTGCATTGACTGAACAGTTTGTGGTAAATCCCAAGCCTTTTGATGTGACTATATAAGTAATCCTGACTGTCCTATTGCTTATTTGATTACATTTTCATTTATACATTGTGTTTTGCATTTTGTATTTGTCATTGTTTTCTAATTGACAACCAGTTGTCATATTGTTATTACTTTTATTTCATTGTATGCCACTACTACCAAGAATATTTTGAATATACCATGTGCTTGCAGGCGACCTGCGTATAGGGCTTACTGTATGATAAAACGACGACACCGAGAGTTTGTATGAGTTAGTACGAGAAAGCAATATACAAACTGCAGTACAGCTGCTATCTATCCTCGTTGCCCTGCTTAAACGGAGAGTCAGCCTAGCCCGTTCTAGCCTCAGCGTAAATCTACTCGAATCCCCTCTTTTCCAACACTACACTCGACCAAGGAGCAGTTTGTATATTGCTTTTTCGTACTAACTCATACAAACTCTCGGTGTCGTCGTTTTATCTCACAGTAAGCCCTATACGCAGGTCGTCGGCAAGCACACTGTATATATATATATATATATATATATATATATATATATATATATATGTGTAAGATCTAAATCTATATTAATAGTATAAAGAAAAACATGTTTTATGAAACAGTGCTGTTTATATTTGTATTTGTATTTTTTATTTTATTTATATTTTGTAACATGACTTCATACTTATGTATAACTTGTAAATCAATAAATTATTCTATTCTATCGTATTCTATCTTATATAGACAGAAAAATATCATTTTTAAGTGTTATTGGATTGAATCATTACTGAATTCATCAACGAAGAAATTAAAAGACATATATACTAATTTGAATTAAATTAACAGAATGTTGTGCATAATACGTATGAACTTCCTCTTTAGTTTATTTTATTAGAAACGGTCCTAGAAAAATATTGCCTGACTACCCTCAAAGTTTGGAAAACATTGGTAATGACCAAAAAAATTTTTGAACAAATTGCTAACAAAACACGTTAAAGTCAGCCTTCTCTTGTTTTCATAACTATTTTTCCAAAATAGTATATTAAAATACAAGTTTCATAGAACATGGTCTTTGCTCACAAGAGTAAGTTTAGAAATCGAGTCGCTTGCAGACAGTTCTCTACAGAACGAGTGAACAAAATGTCTATTGCATATTATACTATTTATTTTTAGTTTGAGTTTTAACTATTTGAAAACATTTAAAACAACAGACTTGCATGAAAACGAAATTTAAATTATTTGACCTTGGATACACTGACAGTTAAAAGGGTTATTGTAATCACCAATTTATTTTAAGTTTAAAATGTATACCGGTAAAATGGGGTGGCTTTATGCCACTTTTTATGGTTTTCAAAGAATTTCGGACAATTATAGACACCAAAAATGTTTGTAAAAATTAACGATATACTTTGAACCTTTGGTTACTAAATTGTGTAAAAAAGACTTAGAAATTTTCATTCGTTTTTCTAAAATTATTTATAACAATTAGCACAATTTCCCCCCATAGGATGGGGTGGCTTTGTGCCAGCTACTTGTTTACCGTTTTAGCACAATGCCGCCTATTTACAGGCTGAAAATGTGCCAGGCCCAGCTTCATATTATAGTGAAACTGTATGGTATGAGTGACATGGCCCAATTTCACCCCAATTAGTTTTATCTTTGTTATTTTTGTGGTACAATCTCGCCCCAAACAAAAGGTTTAATGAAAAAATTTTTTTATTTATAAAATATAACAAAAACTAGATATTCTTACAAACCAAAATAAAACAAAAGAACAGCCAATTCTCACATAGAATAGTAACTAATAATAGTATATTATTCAACAAGCGTGTAATGATGGCTATTACCCACGAAGATGAAATTGCAACACGAGCCGTCAGGCGAGTGTTGTAACATCTGAGTGGGTAATAGCCATTATACGCGAGTTAAATACTATACTTTATCCACAACTTAAATGTTGTTCAAAAAATACGAAAGATAAAGAACAATATTTCTTTCTACAAACACTGTCAGAAGTTGACATTTTGACACGGCAAACAAAAAATGCGATTTATGTATACCGCATATTCACAACTATATATGTTTGTTCAAAAATACAAAAGATAAAGAGATAAAGGAACAACATTATTTATTAATAGTGACGTTTCTAATACACAAAAAATTAATTTTTATAATAATTATTAATCGTTACATTACAGTTGCTTAAATTCATATATATATAAGTATATTTATGAAATGTCAAATTTGACACAACGGTGGAGTAATAAATATTATTCCATCGAAGTGTCATTATTATTCAACAGTATTTAGTAATGCATGGCATTACTTGATAGAAATCGCGTATTTAATACATATTGTAACAATACCTTATATTAATAAAAGATACAATTACATTCAGGTAAATTCTATAATCTTTATTTTTATTATGTATTTAAATCCTGTATTTATTCTCGTCAATAAAAAAAATGAAATCTTTTATATAATATTTATATCTATTTTCAAATTCTCTCAGGTATATTATTTATTTATGCCCTCACTAACTCAGTTCTTGTTTTAAAAATTTAAACTAATTATTTTTATATGTAACTAACTTCACTTGATTCCTCAAAGTCAAACAGTTGCCTATATGTAATTTCTTCAATACCCGTACATATCATAGTATCATTACGTTTTATAATTCTTTATTTTATCATTCAAATTTTACTTAACAGTAATTCTCAAGTAATTATTATATGTGTTCCCAATGTATCTTCAATTTATACTTACTATGAACTCAATATCAAGGTATGTATTAGCATACTATTCAAATAAATAAACAAATCACTGACAGTTGTTTTTCTATTCATAGGTTAAGGTTCTTAGCGTCATATCTGTTTCATCTATATAATTCAAGATCCTTCTCCACATATACCAAATAAAAACAAATATATCAAAACTAATTTGTGTAATAAACTAGGCAAATATTAAATCAGATGGTAGTTCCCAACACAATCTCCAACAAATATACATACATGGAAGTATCAAGCTTGTTTAAAAAAACTCCTATAAAATTTATAAGTGCACGAAAATATACCTTTCGTGAATCGAAATGTAAGCAAGTAAGTATATTTATTATACTATTATAAAAAATACTGTATAGTTCTTGTTTGAATTTTACTTTCCCATACAATTTACTTAGTTTTAGTTTGCCAATCAGATTCTTTGATTTTATAAAATTATTAAATTCAGTCACAAATTAATGTTATGAAAGGAAAATACAAAATATCTTTTCTTAATTATCTACAATGTTATTAGGTACGATTTTTTTTAAAAATTGTCTAAATTCTGTTATACTTTTACTATCTTTGAAATTGTTAAACTCAGATAATTCCAAATAATTATACGACCTGTCACAAATATTGAACTGGTATTCTTTCTTGTAATCCAAACGATTTCTTTTTAGTTCGAAGATGACATGTACTGGTTCCAAAGATGTAGATCCTTTCCTTTGCCTAATTGACTGAAATACTCGGGATATGGACTGTGATGACTGCTATCCTGTTATACCTTCAAATCTGCTATCATCTGGAATCTCGAACCGTCGAACGCTTGTGTACTATTCCTTGATACTTGTCTTTCCACGAATTATATCTCCACCGGACTGGAATACCTGTGATCGCCTGCTATGTTAAAGTTCTCGAATTCTTCTATTTCTGGATTGATATACTAGTACAAATACTGGAACTCGAACAACTCTCCTGTGTAATAATTTTCTAGCTGAATATGGATTATTCTTCTTGGATAATAACCAATGCCGTAAGTTTATTTTTAAATTATAATCATATAATTATTCGCTTCCTTCTCAAATTTAAATTCTCTTCATTTATTTCGTTATTAGTAAATTAAATCCTTTCTTCTTGTATTTTTTTAAAGTCTATTTATATGATGATAAATGGTACTATTCCTGAGAATATTTAAATCACCTAAAAAATATCTGTTTTCTTTTCCACTCTATCTTTATCACTTCTTCTACACTTTTATGCAATAATTGATAACTTTATTATGTATTTTTCGGAGAAAAACTTCGTTTTTCCGAAAAACACATCTACTGCTTTCTAAAATTATTTAGAAACTTTTTTATTTATCCCTCATATCCCTGGCAATAAATCCTTAATTTTTTAATATCCAATCATCTTTGTACACACATTGTGATAATCCAAAACATATTTTATTTGAACTTGAATATTTAAAATACCTTTTTGTAATTCCAAAAATTTATCAATTTAATTCATTACTTTATTTTTTACAACCTTTAACACACTTCGGCAAACCAAATACTCAATACTATAACGTTGTTATTTTAAATGTCAAAATCTGACACTTCTCATATTTGAATTTAAGCGCGCAACTATACATCATTTTTTTAACCTTTATGATTCAAAATCCATACTAATTATCTCTATTTTTCAATAGTGTTAATTAAACAAGCTTTTACAAAATAATATTACATATAAAAATACATCAAGTAATATTTAAAATTCTATTTTCAGTAATGGGTAAAATTAATGCAACAAAGAAACCTGATAGGCAACCAACCACTCGATGCAAGAAAAACTTCAACATACCTCGATATGCAACCAACTTTACACGATGCCCAAAAACATAGGAATATATCCATTTAATATTCTCACAATTATTTTAAGTATAAATCAAATATTCCCACAGCTATTTACTTTATTATAGTTCGGTCTATTAAATTTTATCAACTTTCATTTTTTTAATACTCACTTCAAAAACATATACAGTATATTCTATTAACACTAGTACTTCCCACATATCATTACTAATTCATGTTGGTGAACTACCACATATGCCCCTTTTTTAATAAATCTAAATTTCTATAGAATATATAAATTTATATTTATTCAACAATTTGAACTAAAATAATGTAATA
Organism: Amphimallon solstitiale; assembly: GCA_963170755.1. Lineage (NCBI taxonomy): Eukaryota > Metazoa > Arthropoda > Insecta > Coleoptera > Scarabaeidae > Amphimallon > Amphimallon solstitiale. The sequence continues at coordinate 69,633,320 of OY720675.1, forward strand.
CAATTTGTACTACTTCCGTAGCATAACAATATAATCTCATATAAACCCATATATATTTCTTAATATTTGGTACATAAGATAACCTTCCATTATTTATCTCTCTGTATCTATTTTAATTTTAAATCTCAATTATCTACAATCAACTATTTTAACTAAACTAATCTTCATAAATATACTAATTTATACTATTATATTCAAAATTTACATCTTTATCCATTGATATTCATCAAAAATGTCATAAAATGTATCTTTTAACATTTTTATGCTTTCTATATAAGTAACTTTATTCCTTTTCTTATCCTATCTTAAACCTTCTTTGTTTTATCCTATTCATGATTTTGAACCTTCTAAAAATTCTTATCAACATTTTAATCGAAACTACTTTTAACATTTATTGGTGATTACTTTAAAGTTGTATCTGTTATTTCTTCAGATATTTAATAGCCTCTAAAAAATATGCTTTACATATGCTCACTTATTCTTTATTATTTTACTTTATATAAACTGTTCTTAGCTGAACAATATCCCTATACCTATAATAGACATTTTCGTCTACCTTTTTAAAACTTTCACTTTTGGAAAGTACACAAATTATATTTTCGTTTTTTTTAAGGCGTACGTGACCTACATATTTCTTTTAATACATTATCATTCTATATATTTATTATCATTTTGGGTTTTATTTACCCTTTCATACATAATCTCTATAAATTATTCCATATTTTTTTTATGGTTCCTTTTATTATTTATTATACCTAGCAAGCATTCATTATTATCTTTTCTAAACATATTTCATTGTAAAGGCTTCTTCTATCATCATATTCTTCCATTTGTATATCACCTATATTTTTTTAATAACTCTAAATGTCTTTAATATTTCTTGACCATTAAATGCTTTTATTTCTCCGATATATTTCTTTTAAATTTTTTATAAGGTTCCTTCTTGTTCTTCTTTCATATATCTATTTTATACATTTCTTCACATTTTTGTACTTGTGCACATTTAACTAACTGTAAAGTTACTTATATACTCCTCTATTATTTATATTTACAAATTTTATAATGTACGGAATGAGGAAAAATTAAATATTACTAAATTCTTTATACTAACTAACATTTTCAACTCTTATTTGTCTAAATAATTCTATCCTGATTCAATTATTTCTGAGAAAGGAAATAAAATACATAAACCTTTGTTAGATCAACTTGGTTAAAATTTCTTACATGATTAACTCAATCATAAAAAAAAAAATTAAATGCACATATTTATATTCCTCTTCTTTATGACATACTTTTATAGAAACAAAATACATTAACCATGCCCCTAAATTTTGGTTCTATTAATTTTGATGTAGCTCTGGTTAGGTGGTATCGTTACTTACCAACGGTTGTCGCCCTATGAAATTCAACCGCCATGCCCCTAAATTTTGGCTTTATTATATACAAAGTAGCTCTGGTGGGTGGTAGCGCTATTTACCAACGGTTACTGGCCCTTCAGTACCGCCATGCCCCTAAATTTTGAATGTGATTACTATTCATTTATATAGTCATGTAACATTGACACATGATATGTTCCTTTGAAGTATCCAGTACTTTCATCCACTAGATCATAATTATTTGCACCTATTCTTCGATGAACAGTAAATGGTCCTATAAATGGCCTCAAGAGTTTTGCTACTATTTTATTTTTTCTATCAGTCACTCTTAGTGCTCGTACAATTACTTTATCATTTACATTGTATGTTTTATATTTTCGTTGTTTTTCTCTTTTCTTATTTTCCCATCTTTCCTTTCGCTTCAATAATTTTTGTCTAACTTGCTCATATTTATCCCCTAGATAAGCTATATCTTCATTCTTCCATGGCCTTTGAGGTTGTTGTCCAGTAAATATTGTTATTGGGCAAGCTTCATGTACCGTACTAGGTGTATTATTCATCACTAGCTCTATCTGTTTGATATATTTCGCCCACTTATGATGGCAATCTATTAGTAATATTCGTAAATACTTTATAACCTCTTTAATATACCTTTCCGACGGGTTAGCTTGAGGATGACGTATCGAAATATGATAAGCTTTAATATTCCTGCTTTCTAAGAAATCATGATATCTTTGATTCATAAAGTAAGTTGCGTGATCTGATAAAATTGTGTTTGGAGTTCCAAATTCGGTAATATACTCCTGCAAAGCTTGTAACACCGTTTCTGTATTACATTTTTGAGTGGGTATTAATCTAACATGTTTTGAAAAAATATCACACATCACTAAAATGTTACGATATCTTCTGGTACTTGGTAACAAGTTTGAGATAAAATCTATAGCTACTAATTGTAATCTGTCAATTGCTATTATACTCAAACTGATGTTCTGGTTTGTAAAAGTTTTCTCTTTTGCCAATACACATGTTTCACACTTCCTAATTTGTCTTTTAATTATTTTTTCATCGTTCTGACAATAATAAGCTTCTCTAAAAATGAGCCAACATTTCCTGGCACCAATATGAGTATATAATTCATGTAAATATTGTACAATTTTTATGGTATGTTCCTCATTTGTAACATATACCTCATTATCACCAATTTTCTTCACTATAATTCCATCTTTAATACTCATACCTTTATAATCTCCATCTGTTATAAGTTTATGTTTAATTTCCATCAATTCAGGTGATTCTTGTGCTTGATTTACTTGTTGCAATGAGAAAATTCCTTCTGTACCCAATTTTACCAAATTAATTTGTACATTAGATGACTTATTTTCTCCATACTTCCTACTTAAGATATCTGCTGCTATCATCTCTTTACCTGGTTTGTACACTATCTCCATATCATATTGTTGAATTAATAACGTCCATCTATAAATACGATTATTATTCAATTTTGTGGTCATAATATTCAACAGCGCCTTATGATCCGTTTCAAGGATAAACCGTTTTCCTATCAAATAATAGCGTAATTTTGTTAAAGCAAAGATGACGGCAAGCATTTCGAGTTCTGACACGCCATATCTTTTCTCGCAAGGTTTAAGTGTTCGTGAAGCAAAATAAATTGGTACTTCTATGTTATCCTTTACTTGTATAAGTTCAGCTGCAACAGCTATATTTGACGCATCCGTTCTTACTATGAATTCCAAATTAAAATCAGGATGAAATAATTTTAAATTTTCAACGAAATTTGCTTTTAATTGAATAAAACATTCCTCACATTCTGTTGTCCATTTCCACTTATTACCTTTCTTTAATAAATTCAATAATGTGTTTGTTTTTTGACTATAATTGGAAACAAACTTTCTATAGTAATTAAGTAATCCAAGGAATCCTCTTAACATCTTAAGTTTATTTGGTCTTGGGTAATTTTGTATTTCCTCTAACCTTTTAGGATCTAACATTATATTTTTCTGATTTACCACATATCCCAAATAATCTACATCTTTACGACAAAATTGGCATTTTGACAAATTCAATTTCATTCCATTTACTTGCAAGGTATTAACAATTATTTCAATGTGATTCATATGTGTTTCAATATCATCTGAGAAAATAATAATATCGTCTAAGTAGTGAAGTGCAAATTTTTCATATTTGTCCAATATTTTATGAAGAAACCTGATCAAACCAGCAGGACTACTCTTTATGCCGAATGGGCATACTCGAAATTGGAAAGTAATTCCATTTATGTTAAAACCACAATATTTCCTTGAGTCTTCATCTAATTGAATTAACCAGAAAGCGTTCTTTAAGTCCAACTTACTATACCATTTTTTATTCCCACATTTTGTCAAAAGAACGTCTATATTCTGTGGCGTTTCGTACTCAGGCTTGATCCTAAGGTTGAGTAAGCGAGCGTCAATGCATATGCGTATAGAGTTATCCTTCTTCTTCACCAAAACCACAGGATTAATAAAATAAGTGTTAGAACGTTCTATAATATTTGCTTCCTCTAGTTTTTGCAATTCTTCATTTACTCGTTCTTGAAAGAAATAAGGAATTGGGTAATTTTTGCAAGACAAAGGTGTATCATCATCAATCAACAATCGATGTTCATAATCCTTAGCAAACACAACTTCATCATTTACTAATCGGATATTATCAGCTAAAATCTCTATCAAACTTTCTTCCATCCATGGTTCTGCTAAATTTTGTTTTTCGATAAATGATTTTATGTCCATTTTATTTCGGATTATCAGTACTTCTTTCTGTTCTTCTTGTATTAATACATTACTATCCATATTAACATTAGTTCTTGGCAGCTCAAACATTGCCCCCTCTAAATGTTCCTGCGCATCGTCGTTTTCTGCCCGATCAGCAATTATAACATTATTTACGTCCACCTGTATATCTCCCTTAAATTTAAGATATGCATTTATTTCCTTTATGTCCTCTAATTTATTTAGCAAAATTTCATTATCACCTATTCTAATTTTATTATCTTCAAAATTAAGATTCATACCCAATGCTCTCATATTATCCACCCCCAAAATACAATCATAGAACAGATTACTTAGTATATAAAACTTCATAATATACTTTTGTCCATTTACTTCTACTTCTATACATAATCTTTTATTTATACTTCCCATTTTCCTACGATTAGCAGACATTACCTTTGTATTTTTAACTTTAATAACATAGTTGGAATAATTCTCTATATTATCTACCAATTCCTCCTTTATCAAAGAAATCTCCGCTCCGGAATCTAATAATGTTCTAAAATTAATCTTCTTAATTGTAATTGAAAAGAAAGGTAAGCTTTCATAATTATTTAAAATATCTCCTACTTCTGTAATATTGTTGAATTCCCTTATTTCCGAAAACACTTGATATTTGTCAAAATTACAAATATCTTCTTCTGAAATAAACAAATTTTCTAATGAGAGGTTCCCGGTACAGGATCCTTGTATAAGTTCCTGGGTATCTCTAAAATCGGCGTTTTTTTTTCATCAATAATTCCCATTTGTATTCCACTATTTTCTTTTAAACTATCATTATTTGTTCTGCCATAACTATTATTCCTACACTCTTGAGTACTGATTGTATTTATCGCTCTTACATTATCCTTGCCATAAAATCTTCTATTTTGTTCCTGATAATTATTGTTATTATACGGTGTCCTGTTCGATTGCTGATTATTGAACGGGGTATACCTATTAAAGTTTGGTCTATTATTATTACTATTTTGTGTGCCTCTATTATTATAATTTCCATTCCCTTGCTCATTAAAACTTCTATAATTACCATTTCTATCTTGATTATGATTTTGAAATGCCTGCCTTGTACCAGAACCATATGTATAATTGTTTGATGGATAATTATTTCTAGTATTATTAGTCTGTTGTACATTAGAATTATTCCTGTTATAATAATTTTGCGTACCATTATTATTATTCCGTTGATTATTACCTGGTGCCTCTGGTCTACTAGTTGATTGTCTAAATTCCCTATACTTCATACCATCTGAATAGTCATCCAAACGACGTAAAATCTCAATCAGACCATCCATATCAGTAACATTCTGGCAAATGATTGCATGAGTGTCCACAGGTATAAAGTGTTGTAGTAGATGTTGTGAGATTATTTGTTCATTTAAATGCGATATATACCGACAATAATTGAACATGCGTTGTGCATATGCTTCCCTAGAAGATTTACCTAACTGATAGCGACCAGTTAATAATCGTTGATGTGCTCGGCTTTGTTGAGTTTCATTCCAAAAATTCTTTTTGAATAATTCCACGAACTGATCTAAACTAGTACAACTATCCTCTATCCGTTGTAACCAATCCGCTGCTCCGTTATTTAAAGTAGCCCTTATGACATTCATTTGACTTTTGAAATCTGGAAAGTCATCTACATATTTCAAAATATTCGTCAAATAAGCCATAGGATGTGTAGATAATTTGTCACCACTAAAGTGTGTTATATTTTCAATCTTAATACCTGTATTCAAATTACTATACACTGGAGTACAATTAACATTCGGTATCCTAACATTCTGTGCCTTTACTAATAAATCTTGTATTTTTTTCTTCTGCTCCTCACATTCCTTTAGAATAACCTCCATACTAGACTTCTGCGCATCAGTAGTCGATGTAGTAGCTTGTATTTCTTTTATACATTTTATTTCCGTTGATTCTATTTTCTTATTCAAATTTTCTTCTATTCTCACTACCTGATCAGTAGTTTCTTTATTTACCTTTTCCAATCCTTGTTTTAAATTCTCAGCTATCTCTTTATGTTTTGAAATATTATCTACTTCCAACTGACTTAAATTTCCTTTAATTTCCTTTACATCTTTTTCTACCCGTTGAACTTCAGTAGTAATAAAAATTATAGCTTCTGATTCTTTATTAATAAATTTTTCGTTCATATCTACTATAACTTTGTCAATACTATCCTGTGTATTATTCAATAACGATACCTTCAATTCTTCAAGCTTCTTATTATTTTCCTCTCTTATAACTTTGTTTTCTTCCTTTAAATTATTTAAATTCCTTGTAAATTCTTCATATGTCTTATCTAGCTTGCCACATAATTCTTCATTCACCTTAACTAATTCTCCTCTTAATTCATCCTTTATATCCACCAAATTTTTCTTACTTTCTTCATTTGCCTTAACCAATTTATCTAATCTTCCATTTAATTCTCTTTTATCCTCCTCTCTATTTTTCTTAGCTTCCTCGCTCGTCTTGTCTAATTTACCACTCAACTCCTCTCTATTTTTCTTAGCTTCCTCGTTCGTCTTGTCTAATTTATCACTCAACTTCTCTATATTTATCTCACTTTTCCTATTATCCTCCTCTCTATTTTTCTCTAATTTTTCATTTAACCCTTCAAACATTTGTTGAATTAATCTCATGTCTATTGATGAATTCGACATCTCTGTTTTCGAAGTCTCTCCTTGTTTCTGCGTCTTATCACCTCTATCTTGACCTTCTTTTAACAGCCGTGTCTCTCTCTGAACCTGTGGTATTTCCCCTCCATCTTGTATACTACCTATCTGTTGTGTTTCTTCTTCGCTATCACTTGAAAACTCTGTCCTATTCATTCCAGAACTACTCTTTGACCTGGTATTCATGATTAATAAATAGTGAGTGAAAACAATTCAAATATAATTTCTATTTTTATCAATATAGGTTTTACGATACTTATCACCTTTATAAATTGTTTATTTCGATTTCCACATATAATAATATAAATAAAATATTAAAAATACTATATTGTGAGTCTTATTTTAATCGCTCCACGTTGGGCACGCCATAAAATGTAACAATACCTTATATTAATAAAAGATACAATTACATTCAGGTAAATTCTATAATCTTTATTTTTATTATGTATTTAAATCCTGTATTTATTCTCGTCAATAAAAAAAATGAAATCTTTTATATAATATTTATATCTATTTTCAAATTCTCTCAGGTATATTATTTATTTATGCCCTCACTAACTCAGTTCTTGTTTTAAAAATTTAAACTAATTATTTTTATATGTAACTAACTTCACTTGATTCCTCAAAGTCAAACAGTTGCCTATATGTAATTTCTTCAATACCCGTACATATCATAGTATCATTACGTTTTATAATTCTTTATTTTATCATTCAAATTTTACTTAACAGTAATTCTCAAGTAATTATTATATGTGTTCCCAATGTATCTTCAATTTATACTTACTATGAACTCAATATCAAGGTATGTATTAGCATACTATTCAAATAAATAAACAAATCACTGACAGTTGTTTTTCTATTCATAGGTTAAGGTTCTTAGCGTCATATCTGTTTCATCTATATAATTCAAGATCCTTCTCCACATATACCAAATAAAAACAAATATATCAAAACTAATTTGTGTAATAAACTAGGCAAATATTAAATCAGATGGTAGTTCCCAACACAATCTCCAACAAATATACATACATGGAAGTATCAAGCTTGTTTAAAAAAACTCCTATAAAATTTATAAGTGCACGAAAATATACCTTTCGTGAATCGAAATGTAAGCAAGTAAGTATATTTATTATACTATTATAAAAAATACTGTATAGTTCTTGTTTGAATTTTACTTTCCCATACAATTTACTTAGTTTTAGTTTGCCAATCAGATTCTTTGATTTTATAAAATTATTAAATTCAGTCACAAATTAATGTTATGAAAGGAAAATACAAAATATCATTTCTTAATTATCTACAATGTTATTAGGTACGATTTTTTTTAAAAATTGTCTAAATTCTGTTATACTTTTACTATCTTTGAAACTGTTAAACTCAGATAATTCCAAATAATTATACGACCTGTCACAAATATTGAACTGGTATTCTTTCTTGTAATCCAAACGATTTCTTTTTAGTTCGAAGATGACATGTACTGGTTCCAAAGATGTAGATCCTTTCCTTTGCCTAATTGACTGAAATACTCGGGATATGGACTGTGATGACTGCTATCCTGTTATACCTTCAAATCTGCTATCATCTGGAATCTCGAACCGTCGAACGCTTGTGTACTATTCCTTGATACTTGTCTTTCCACGAATTATATCTCCACCGGACTGGAATACCTGTGATCGCCTGCTATGTTAAAGTTCTCGAATTCTTCTATTTCTGGATTGATATACTAGTACAAATACTGGAACTCGAACAACTCTCCTGTGTAATAATTTTCTAGCTGAATATGGATTATTCTTCTTGGATAATAACCAATGCCGTAAGTTTATTTTTAAATTATAATCATATAATTATTCGCTTCCTTCTCAAATTTAAATTCTCTTCATTTATTTCGTTATTAGTAAATTAAATCCTTTCTTTTTGTATTTTTTTAAAGTCTATTTATATGATGATAAATGGTACTATTCCTGAGAATATTTAAATCACCTAAAAAATATCTGTTTTCTTTTCCACTCTATCTTTATCACTTCTTCTACACTTTTATGCAATAATTGATAACTTTATTATGTATTTTTCGGAGAAAAACTTCGTTTTTCCGAAAAACACATCTACTGCTTTCTAAAATTATTTAGAAACTTTTTTATTTATCCCTCATATCCCTGGCAATAAATCCTTAATTTTTTAATATCCAATCATCTTTGTACACACATTGTGATAATCCAAAACATATTTTATTTGAACTTGAATATTTAAAATACCTTTTTGTAATTCCAAAAATTTATCAATTTAATTCATTACTTTATTTTTTACAACCTTTAACACACTTCGGCAAACCAAATACTCAATACTATAACGTTGTTATTTTAAATGTCAAAATCTGACACTTCTCATATTTGAATTTAAGCGCGCAACTATACATCATTTTTTTAACCTTTATGATTCAAAATCCATACTAATTATCTCTATTTTTCAATAGTGTTAATTAAACAAGCTTTTACAAAATAATATTACATATAAAAATACATCAAGTAATATTTAAAATTCTATTTTCAGTAATGGGTAAAATTAATGCAACAAAGAAACCTGATAGGCAACCAACCACTCGATGCAAGAAAAACTTCAACATACCTCGATATGCAACCAACTTTACACGATGCCCAAAAACATAGGAATATATCCATTTAATATTCTCACAATTATTTTAAGTATAAATCAAATATTCCCACAGCTATTTACTTTATTATAGTTCGGTCTATTAAATTTTATCAACTTTCATTTTTTTAATACTCACTTCAAAAACATATACAGTATATTCTATTAACACTAGTACTTCCCACATATCATTACTAATTCATGTTGGTGAACTACCACAATATATTACTTAATAGTTGTGGATAAAGATAATTAAGCGTATAAACTGAATTTCAAAATAGGTAGTGGCACAAATTCCCCCCTTATATTGTCGGAATCTTATTCAAGGTGACACACCCAGGTTATTTTGCACTACTCGACCACTGCGTATTCTTTAAAAGATAACCTATATAACACCTAATTACGTGTGAACTTTGAAACGGTCATTATTAAAACACTTTAGGCAAGCCAGGAGAAAGTATGCGATAAAACGAAAATTTTGCGAAATCTCACCAACTTAATAACTTGACGGAACAGAAATAGAGGGTATTGCATACACAAACCATACATTTCATTCTATTCGCCTCTAATATCGGTATTCTTGAACAAGAGTTCGGGGCGGTAGGTGAATCGATGTGCCGATATGGTGCGAATATACACGATCAACACGTAGTGGCACAATTACGCCCCGGCTGGCACAAAGTCACCCCATTTTACTACTGATTTAAGTAACAAATTATTCTTATAATTATTAAAACTTCTCTTTCACCTTTCTGTGATTTTTAATTCATATTTTTATTACTGTCAAATGTTTATGTTTGAAACTTCTAAAAATTTTAATTTCTTTGTTAGAGACGGGTGTCTTATAGAATCGAAATAGAAAAAATAAGGTGTGGCCACCGCACGACTTTCTTATACGTATGAGTGTTTCGAATTATAGAATATTTAGATTTTTTTTATAAAAATTATTCAAAATTCTATTTTAAGTGCTTCTATTCTCTTAATAAATCCCTATAAAATGCATACTTTGCAAGATATTATAAAAAAATATATTATGAGCGTTTCAAATTATAGAATTTTAAGAATTTTTTATACAAAAATTATTCAAAATTCTATTCTAAGTACTTCTATTCTCTTAATAAATGTCTATAGAATGCATACTTTGCAAGATATTATCAAAAAAGTGCTCCTTGCTAAGAGTAAAAGTGCTACTTCCGGTCCGTATTTGGAAATTTCATTTATACAAAAAACATTGCAAATCTAACTCTAAATACTTTTGCATTCTTGATAAATATATACAAAATGCATAATTTACGACATATGTGCATAAATTCGCTATTCGGTAAGAGTAAAAGTGTTACTTCTGGTCTGAATTTTGACATTTTTTTATACAAACTATATTTAAAATTATGTCTTAAATACTTTTATACTCGAAATGTACCTGTCTAGAAAGCATGATTTGCGAGATATTCGCAATAAACTGATTTTCGATAAGAGTAAAGACCTACTTCCGGTAGGAATTTCGAAAAAAAATTTTAATACAATTTTTCTCAAATTTCATTTTGAGTACATTTGAATTCTTTATAAATTTGTTTATACTTAGTAATTGACGAAATATTTGCAAAATTCGATTTTCTTACTGAAGTAAACTACTACTTACAGTCTACGGATTTTACTGAAAAACTAATCAGCTCTCAAGAGGGAGATTATATACGTAAATACAAAATTTGGAATAGATATCTTCAGCGGTTTGCACACAGACACACACAGACATTTTTTTAAAACCACTTTTTTGGTGTCAGGGGACTTCAAAACGTGGACATCTGCAAAAATCTCGAAGTCGAAAATTTTCGTCATCACAATACTTCCTTATACTACGTATAAGCACGTAAAAAGAATTATGAATATGCTTTCGAATTTTCTACTAAAACAATATTTTTTTTGATATATCATTGTACTGTAAATTTTACAAAGTGTATTAACAAATGAATGTCAATGTGAAAAGTTAGTATCACTTCCGGTGAAACCGGAATGAATGTCAAATTAATTAGTATAATCAGAGAAAACTTTCTTTATGATGATAAGAACATGCAAACGATAAATTTCCATAACGAATAAGTTAAGTATGTTCACCAAATTTTAAAATATTTTAGTATAATTTAAATAAAAGAAAAATTATTTGAAAAGAAATTTAAACAATATGTCTATTAAAATGTATTACATATATACAATGTATGGACATATATTTGATTGATATAACAAGAAATTTAAAAAAGAACCTATAAGAAAGTAATCAATACATTTAAGCAATGCAGGGCCACAATATTTCGTCTAATAGAAGGTATATTCGCATTTATTTCCCAGAAGTATCATGTCGTCTCAATAACAGGTCACCAACTATATCTAAGTCGTGTATTACATAAGAGGTGTATCAAACTACATACAAGTCGACAACGCCGTTTCATTCGCTATAAAAGCGCTATAACAACCCCGTATAGTTATCAGTTGTTCCTCGATCATCAAATCGACAAGAACTACCAGGACGGCAACATGGCAAGTAAGGTGAGTAAAGTTGTTTACGTCTGTTTTTTATATGACCAATTTGACGAACATCACTTTACGATCAATTCAACATACATATACAAAGCTTGTTGGACAAGATGTGCTCACCTTGTATCAGTATCTCTTATACACGATATTCACAGAAGCATACATCTCTCGTACATACGTGAGTAGTCATATCACGTCAGCCGATACAGAAGATAAATTTTTATTGATTATCTTCTTTCAGGGCCTTGCGAAAATATGAATTTCATCATGTGAGAATCGTGTAAATTTCTACATAGATTTTCCACTAGAAAATGGGAAATTCAATTTATTATCCAATCGGTCCGCTTAGAAATAAGTAGAGGAATAAATTTTATTTAAAAATCATGTGCTTGCCTACAATGTGGACGTGTTATTTTAATATGAGTAGAAAAACCCTCTTTACCAATTTTAAATTTTGAAGGTTTTGATACGTGAAGTTGTATTTTAATGTTGCGCAGTTTGCATGCCTCGTTTAAAGTTAATCTATTTAATAATCTTAATAACTAAAACCACAAATACCAAAGAACATAACAAATTTCGAATCTTGAAATAATTTATAGAATAATCCCGTTTTGGAAAAATGTTTGCAAGGGTTTTTCTCTAAAAACAGTTCGTTGTTGATACTCTTTTCTTACTCCATTATCTCCAAATTTTTAAGACAAGTTCTACTTTTCTTCATGTTGGCCCATAAGAAGAAAAAGCTTATTAAGATATCATTTGTTACCTGATTATAATTTCTGCTAAGGAGATGTCAAATATTTATTTGCCACATTCCATTCAACTTTTCTCCTGTCCACGTTTAAGGACTTACCTTACCACCTGCGAATGGAAGAACTTCAGCATTTTGTATGATTTTACTGTTGTTTATTTTTAATTAATCTTCAATAAATTCGCAAACATTTTTCTACTCTGAGACAAAAAACATTCTATATTTTATGATAATATAATAATTCTAATTTGTGTTAGCTCCTGAATAGTACAGAAAAAGCGTTATAATCCTTTTTTATCTTTATAGCTTCATGTAATAATTGTGTTTGTGTTTTTAAAATCATCATTTTATGGTCATTTAAAGTGCTGCACGATATACTTTTTGTATATGTGCACATTTTATACATCTACTGGACGGAGTTCACTAGATCACCATATCCATATAGCCTCTCATATTGTTAACAGATCATGATAAAAGACCTTTGCTCGATCTTCCATTAAAATACCTTCCAAAACCACATTTTTGTTCACTTTACACAATTATAAAAATGACCTGTCAATTTGATGTGGTTTTAGCATTTCTGGCCGAAGCTCCGGCATTTATGTACTACAGTTTTTATCTTCCATCGAAGAAAGTAAGCAATGAATGATGTGAAATGTTATTGCTGCAAATGGGTAATCGAAATGCAATTCATCCCCAAAGGATTCTGTCTTACTTTCAAACATCTAAGCCTATCCTTTTACAACGGAATACGAAAAATAGTATTCTCCACAGACGTCTTCTAAAGCTTAATTTAATTTGGGATTACACCATTTCCTGCTGTATGCTGTTAAATACTAGTCCAGATATTTTTTATATTTGTGGAACTCAATGGAGCGATTTTAATTGTTAATAAAACTATTATCCTAAAATATTTACATAATTCTATTAATCATCGTGCAATGATATAATCTCGCTTAAACATGCGCAACCACAGTGGGCCAGGAATTCATGGCAATGATTAGGTATTAATTTCAATTATAATGATTCCTTAATCTATGCTTTGTAAATTTGTAATAGTTCTCTGAATATTTTTTGGTATAGAGTAACCGTAATCCCTAAAGTTTCTATCATTCAATGGTTTTAAATAGTTCTCTTTCTAAATTACGTAGAAACAAGTCTACAGTACTATTTACGAAAACTTTGTTTTTGCAAAGTCGTCAACAACGTGTTTTTCTCTGAAGACCTTCTTTCACCTTCTACCTACCGTGTCCAAGAACGAATGTGTATGCAAAAACTCCAGTCTACATCATGTCTTGACGCTGCCATTCAATTCAACAGTTTCTGACGCAGTAAACGAATTCTTGATATCAGCTGCAATGAAACTATATATGTACTACCGATATCGGCGCTGCTGTGGAATTAATAAATAGGGAACTTAAGGAGCTTATAGACACCACCAACCAACTTGGATATTTAATTAACGAGAGAAAGTATCCTGTTAGTGTATTTCCTGGGGTCATGATACAGTCTGCCATTTTTGGAATGATGGCTACATTCATTTACAGAAATAGAAAATTTTAGCATATATCATATGTGCATCAGCATGGCTGATTATAAAAAAGAAGTGTACTTTTCTCGTCTATTTTGCATAGTAAGTTGTTATTGTTTCATAAACCTTCTTGCTTGCTCAAAAAAATACTTGTAGAACGGATGTATACAACATGAATGTTCGCCAGCATGATACTCTGCAATGTATACGAAGGGCTTTTCACGTTCAACACTTGCAGAACGATGACTTTTTACTTCAACATATGAAACATTTACCAATATCCCAATTCAGGGCGATGATGGGTAAACATTTACTTTCTGTGTAGGCGTACTTCATGTTCGTATGTATATGTTTTGCTATTATCCATTATGAGTACTTCTCTTTTACTGAAATCAGTTGTTTAGACTAACTATTTACTGTTTTGATATGTCAAATAAAAATTTAATTAAGGGCATATATATAAAAGAAGTAGTATTCAGTCAACTGGCTATTGTAATGAAAAAAACTTGCACACATTTAACATTGCCACAGTAGTTTGAGCAACATTAACAAATGTTGAATTGAAAAAGTGCCAATGTGAAATGTACATAGCATATACATACATGTTATTGTTTGCATACCTGGAGATATAATACTTCAGTATGTAAGAATCTATTCAATTTGTTTGCAATTATGTTCAAAGCCTTTAATATGTGTCGTCGATTTTAATTTTATAACAATAATATTTTAATGTGTTTCTTTGTTGCATCGTTTTCGTGACAGTATTTGATGTAAGTTAATAATTAAAAATGTGTTTTTCTTAATCGTTTCTTTAATTTAAGGTCTGATGAAGATTGTAAATACACAATCGAAACGTCACATAATATGAAATTCTGTTTTAATTAATCACAACTCTGTCTTGAGCAATAAATTTTTATATTAGATCTAGGAGAAGCAGCATTTCTCACTAACCCTAGATCTATTTGACTTACATGGATGAAGGAGATGTATTCTCCCAATAAAAATTTAAGGTTTTCAGAATTAAAAAAAAATTATTATAGTAATTTTGTATTATTTATATGGTCAATAATTATTATTATTATTATAGCTTGAGTATGTCTTTATTCCTAAACAAATACTTGTACATAAATATCTTAAGTTTGGTTCTTTTATCTTATAATATCTATTCGTTCATTCTGTTATTATATATAATTATTTATTCTAAAAAAGATTTTTTTAATATTATAACTTCTTTTTTAATACAATATATAATAGAAGAACAACACCGTAAAAATTAATCGAAGTATAAAATCGCTGTTATCATACCGACCTGTAAAATGGTTATTGCTTATTGTAGTAATAGTAATATCACCCAAATACGGTATGCGGTTTAAATTAATTACTTCGGTTGCTTATTGTTGGCATTTGTGGCCGTAAAATCGATAATTTTAATTAGGTTGGCACATACAATTCAGTAAACATGCTCACACCCCTACACGCACATTCAAATACAAATACAGAATTGTTCTGTATTTATCCCCCAAAAGGTGTTTCCTCTAAATTAAAATCGCTTTATCGATACCATTTCGGGTACCGTTTCAATAGCGCAAAATATTTATATAAAATTTTAGCTCCGAAATGCTTCGTGAAATATTTGTAAATGTCATATTACCTAATAAAACTCTACATTCAGAGCACGTAAATGTAACGCAGTACATGCAAAATTTCATATGTCTAAAACTACCAATAGTAATTCTACGAAACCACATCGTCAATTTTCCCTCATCATTCGAATATAATTGTCATCATTTTGCGTGTTGTTGTAATCAACTGCGTTTACATATTCGATGAGCGGATAAAACGTTGTTTGACCGTCTAATACAAAATCCAATAAACAGGAAATAAATGTGATCCAATTTTATCAGTGAGCTTGTTTTTTGTACTTATTGTATAAAATTTAATTTTAAATTTTTGTTGTTTTATTGACATTAAATAATACTTATCATATGAAATGTATTTGATTAGAATAGCAAATATTACACTAAAACATTTCAATTTATTCGCATGGTACCTTAGCAAATAGAGGCAAGCATAATATTTTTGCAAAAAAGTTAATCTGGATTTAATAGTGTGAGTAGTTTTACACATTTTACGCTAAGTAATGTTACTCGTAGTCATCATGTCAAATAAAAATTTTATTGAGGGCATATTATACAATTTATTACTTCATATCCCCAGAAATTATTCTTTTTCTTCCACGCTTCTCAGCAAAAGTCTTCAATTTAAGTGCAGCATATATCTTTCCACTACTTTCAACTAGTTTTTCCAAGATTTTATTTTTTGTCCTCTTACAAGTGCTCTGTGTCTGCATTTTTACATAAACTCATATGTCTTAACCATGTTATTCTTATTCTTTTAGAAAGGGAATTCGTATACAAATACATTTCTCTTACTTCTTTTCCTCTAGATACCTGTTTTACCTTTTATATCTCCCACGAGTTTTTGAAGTAATTTTGACACCCACGATTCACGCCGCCATAAAATATGCTGGAGTTATTCCTGTATTATGTGCTCTATTGGCCAGGCTAGATCCTCTTTGTCTTGTTCATATTAAAATATAACGTAATGGTATTACTACTGTGCATCTTTCAGTAATTCATTTGCTATTTCTTTGAAATGCTTTTACACTTCAATGTTACTCGTTGGTATTGAACGAGTACTCCCTTACCCTTTGACTTAACATGGACTTACTATATATAAATCCTTCCCTGCCAGTTACAATCATTTTGCATGCTTCATAGCTTCGTCTAATTGATAAATACTTCCTCAATCCTTTCCTCAATTTAGTCACAATAGAAACATTTACTATAGCTAAATTAATTCCTTGCTGACTATTTAATCATCTTTTGAAATTATTGTTACCATATACACACTCGAATTGCTTTGTAACTGAAACAGTGACACATAGCTTCATATGATTGACTTTAGCTATTCTTTCAGTATGTATTTTCGACATGTTTTTAGTAAAATTTAGTAATTGTATGTGCAAATCAATATTTTCTTAGTTAAGGAATACATTATGCGATAAAAATTCTTATTTAAAAATTCCTTCATTTTTCTATATTTACTGTTGCAGTTCTAGTCGTAGTCAAGATATTTATTGTAAACACATTTTACTCCTTTTCAAACCTGTCTCAGTATACTCTAATTTACGAATATATCTACAATTCTAAATAATAATAGATTTCATAATGCTTAAAATGTAAAATTGTGTAAGTGTATTTATTTTCTTCTTTACAGTTCATCATCGTCTTAGCAACGTTAGCCTTAGTTCGCGGACAAGGTCAAGGACAGGGACAAAATCAAGGACAAAGTGGATCACAACAAAATGGCTATCATACAAATCAATTGCATCCGGTTGCGATAGGCTATGCAGGATTCGCTGGATCATACCAACAGCAACAACAGCAGCAAATTCAACCTGCTGCTCAGGTAGCTGCGATTGCTGCATCCCCAGTTGCTGCAGGGATAGAACCGTTCGATCCATATCCACAATACGCGTATGCCTATGATGTCCATGATCCATCTACTGGGGACTTCAAAAACCAACATGAATCACGTCACGGTGATGTTGTCAGAGGTCAATACAGCCTGACGGAACCTGACGGCTCAAGGAGAACCGTAGATTATGCTGCCGATCCCCACCTCGGTTTCACTGCCGTTGTCAGAAGAAGCAGTAATGGCGTACAATAATAATTATTCTTCGTGAATATTTAGGTACTGCGTTTGAAATTGGTATGACGACTTTTGCAAATTATTGTCAAATATTTTTGTATATGTACAATGAAAGTAACTGCCTGTATTTTTTCGCATTCTTAATAAAATAGTATTATTAAAAAAAATGTATAGTCTATATATATATATATATATATATGAATGATGCTCCACTAGCCAAATATGATTTACTTTCGTATTAATATAAATAGTCTATAATTATATAATCTGGGTATAATTTTATATTCCCTTGTTAAATATGAATACATATGCAAGAAACAAGTTATCAAGAAATCACAATGCAAATGACTTACTTATGAAAAGGAATCCTTTTGTATCTGTCTGAACTGCGATATTTTAAGAAGTTCAAAAAAAGAAATTGAAACAATATGGTTGACATACTATATCGACCATAGTCACAGCTGCGTGGTAGCTCAATTTGCAATTGCTCCATGTAGACAGAAGTTATCTCAATTCACGTGAAAATTTTTATATTAAAATTTCGTTTATAAGCTAAATGAAATTACACGTCTTCTAAATTGTGAGAAAATTAGAGAAACCGTTTTGATCACAGGAGACTTTATTGCGATTTTTAAGAAGGAACAGAAAAATACACCGAAAACACCAAACATAATAAATGAGCGTAATATGAAAACTGAAGTGTTTCTGTCAAAAATATAGATTTGAATAATCTAAACAAAAATAACTATTATATATTTGAATGCAATACGAGAACCTCACCTTTTCTTATGGTCATCTAGAGACTTGTTCATGGTATGCTTATATCAACAATAGAACGGCAAAATAAAAGCAATCTGTTATTTTAATAACGAAGTATATAACAGAACTCCATACTCTAAGAATATTCCTGCTTATTGTCTTTTAATTTACAAGAGTATTTCTGGCCATTCTTTGAACTGAGTGTTATGTATGCACTTCCATTACACGTCTTATTTATTATAAAAAACTCTTTAAATAAATGAAACAGTTTGTTAGTAGCTGGCTCTTATTTAATGTTGGATTTGATATCGTCTATTGCCTCCTCTAGCATCTAATACAGCTTGCATACACTTTCCCATTCCAAGAATCAAATTTCACAAATGTTCTTTTGGAATTTGTTGCCAAGATTCCTCAGACGCTATTCGTAAGACTTGTAGAGTTTTTGGAGGTAGATTTCGTTTCATAATTTTTCTCTTTAAGTACTCCCATATATGTTTTATTGGATTACAATCCAGACTCTTTGCAGGCCAGGTCACTCTCTCAGTTTCTACATCAGTAAGATACTGTTGTACAACATCAGCAATGTGCTGTAGTGCTTTATCTTGGATCAATCTGTACCTATCAAACCCAATAAAGCCGTCGTATGGGTAAACATGGTCTTGAAGGATATGTTCCAAGTACCAAACGCCTATGATTTGTTTGACCTCCTCAAGTTCAGTACATTCTTCTGAACTTATATCTGCCCAATACATCACTGAGCCTCCTCCAAAAGCAATATTTTTCACCATGGTGCAAAATGTTCATTTGTTCGCCTGTACACTAAGTTATGCCAATCTGGATGATACAATCGAATCCGTCTTTTATCGCAAAAGAGCACATTACTCCATGGCTCGGCAGTCCACGTTAAATGTTCTCGAGCAACATTTTGTCTTTCTGTCCCTTGTTGTGAAAGCAATTCTGCAAATTTTGCAGGTTTTCTTTCTTTTAAGCCATCCGTTAGCCTTCTCGGTACCGTAAAACTGCTTACATTCGTTCCACTAGCTTCCGTAAGATGTCCACTAAGCTCAGATGCCGTTGCAGCACGATTTTTTAGAGCTGTTATCTGAAGAAAACAATTTTGTCTTGCACTGGCACATCTCAGTCGGCCTTGTAGTGTGTGCTGAATCGTCCGGTTTCCATATATCGTTTTAGAATACGGCAAACAGTAGATTGGTGCATAAGCAACCGTTCCGATATTTTCATTTTCTTCAGGCCCGCCT
The DNA here is from genome assembly GCA_963170755.1 of Amphimallon solstitiale. Taxonomy (NCBI): domain Eukaryota; kingdom Metazoa; phylum Arthropoda; class Insecta; order Coleoptera; family Scarabaeidae; genus Amphimallon; species Amphimallon solstitiale. The sequence goes on from OY720675.1 coordinate 69,653,391, forward strand.
CAAAAAAGGCTTGAGCACCTATCGGCTCGTTGTAATTAGGCGTACGTTTCATTTCACGGACAGTACTAAATAGACGTTTATGTTAACACAGTCTGAGTAGGTACGTCTGAGAGAACAATAACCTAATATTATCTCCGAAGCAACGCAATAAATAAAATGTTAGATTACCAATTTTTTTTGTAACCGGGGATCTGATTGTTTATCTGTAATATGTATTTTTAACGTTCTTTTTATTCAAAAAAATGTATATATTGTATTGTATATTTTGTGACAAAAAACAGTCATAAATAAACAAAAGTTTTCACGTAGCACAAAAAATTAAAAATATGCAATACTTTTGCTCCTGAGTGTATATTTATTATAAGCGAAATGAAGTAATTTGTTTTATATGCTTTGCAGTGTAGTAAAAACGATACCCTTGATATCGGCCATTGTAATGATACATAAAAACATCCATAAAACATAAAAACAAAGTCAACAAGAAAATGTTGTGGGATTAGTCATAAATGAAACTTACTTTTATAAATTTAAATTTTGAATGTATAATAAGGATATAATTAATAATGTTATACAAAGTAATAATTTAGAAAATTGATACGATAACATAAATGTAAATTGAAGGTGTCCGGACGAATCAAGAATTAAAGATTCCGGATTGGAAAGCACTTAATACACATAATAGAAGAAGAGAATAGAAGATGTGCTCGGATTAATCATTATTCAAAAGACGTTGAATTGTACATAAAAAGCAAACAAATTACACACTACATCAAATTTTAAGTTTAGTTATCTATAATATTATACAATTGGGGTAAATTAAACATTGCTATTATCACTCACACTCCAATTCCTTTTATTTGATTGAGAAGTCTGGAACAAATATAGCATTGCTTTCATAGAACATTAAAAAGTCAACGAAGCCAACGATATATACAATACAAGTGTATGAATATTTTTGTTGAAGAACGTATATCGACAAATATGCATATTTCTAGTTGACAGCGACAAGTTCTAGAGTTTTCAGGCTTCGAAATGGCAACTATGTAAGTAACCGAAACCAATAATTACAGAACTGGATGGAAAGAGTAAAATGAGATCATCAGGAGCCTACTTCAAGAACAAAATTAGTGTGGACAACATATGACTTTCTTGAAAATATATGTAGTCTAAATTCTCTAAACAAAATTGTAAACAAAAGTTATTCCCAAAAATATTTTAAATAATTTCACCTCTTAATAAATCTGTGTGGATTGTATAATATGCAGAATTGAGCAAAAAACGACTTTTTAATATTACATACGGTTTGAATTTTGAAATGTTTAAGATTAAATTTAGATGTGGTCGATAGCTTTAGTCGTTTGGGGGTAGTTGTGCACATAACAAACACAGACACAGACTTCGTTTGAAAACACAAACCGCTTTTTGGTATCCGAAGACATTTTCTTTTCTAAAATAACTCGCTTTCGGCTTAAGTAACTTAATCAATGTACCACTATACCCCACTATACCAGGTTGAAAATTAGCGGAAGTTAGATTTAAATTTGGGGACAAACTAATATACCATTGAACACATTATTGGAGTATATTTCATCATTTATCAATAGTGCAATATCGTCTGCGACAGTAGCTCAAGAAACAATAATAGCAAAAACTAAATCTTACAACCTACTTTTGCAATTGCCTAAGTTGTTATGGTGTTACATATTAAAAATATCCATAAACCTCTGCAAAGCACTAATCTAAGTATCATTTAGATTATACCCTTTCTGTCTAATAGACATTATACCAGCGCTTCAAAGACTAGTTCATAATTAAGTTTGTCTGAATATGACGGAACATAAATGATAACGATATATTCTACTACTGGTGCTATGTCACAACAAAAGCAAATTACCAAGTAAAAGGATTTACTTTTTAATCAAATTTTGCACAAATGTTAAGTGATTTTAGAGTAATAACTGATTAAATTGTCATTGAAAAATTTGTACCTTTTATAAAAAAAAATTAATAGTGATTTTGGGCTTCTCGAAAAGGAATGCATTTTACAATTCACCCCGACAAGCTCCTAATAAGATGACTTATGGAATTCATTCCAAGTACCGCAAATAGGAGATCAGGTGGCTGCTATAAGTTCATTGGAAAGTTAGGAAGCATACTAATCTTTTGAGCTATCCCAGTCATAATCTATGAACTCCGGATCTTTCCAATGGTTTTGTAAAAATACTAAAGACATTCCTTTTACTATGCTAATTCCATCTGAAACAATAATTCTTTCGGTAAATGCAGTCTTACATTCTAGGAAAAAATTCAAGAACAGTTTTTCTCCTTGTCATCATTGTCCCAAAAGCAATAACTACATTCTTCTGAAAAAACTAGGTTATTCTGCATTTCAATCTGCTCATCAATTTCACCATTCTAATCTAGTGGCAGGATACCGTTTAATGTTCTCAACATATTTGTATAACATTTAGTTAAAAACAAATACCTCTTTTTTGTGTAACATTATACATTAGTAATTTAATTGCATTTCATGATATATACAGGGTGTAACAAAATAAGTGTAAAACATTTCAGGGGGTGATTCCTTAGCGAAAAAGATATAGGGTCTTTCATATAAAAAAACTTCAATGGAGCATCCCTTGTTAAGATACAGCCCCATAAAGGGGGTACATAAAATTTGTTTCACAATTTTTCTCACAAACACTAAAAATGTAATTTTTAAGAGAAGTGCATCCAGTACTGCTGGAGGAAGTTCCTTTGGGCGTCAGAAGGGATATGTTTTTTATGCATGATGGGGCTCCCGCCCATTTTAGTCAAGCAGCACGTCAGCATTTAACCCAAACATATCCAAATCATTGGATCTTTATATTTTTCACGCCCACCTTGACGTCACTAGGGTGACCTTTCTACCAGGTGCACGCGCTGCCGACCGCTAACTACAACATTATAAATATACTCTAAACATTGAAAATAACAAAAACTTAACTAATGTTTCAATATCAACGATGTGGATGTGTTACTTATGAAAAAAAATATTTTTATTCAATGTAAAAATGGTAGTAACAGCCACAAAATTTAAAATTTTTCTACCACTGACGCACGCACTGATTCTTTATCCTACTTTTACTTATTCCCAAATATCATTGTTGTTTCTCTCACTCGAAAAATATAAAGGTCCATTGGCCCGCTCGATCCCGGATCTCAATCCTCTCGATTTCTCTACTTGGGGCCATTTACAGACTTTGGTTTATCCTACTCCTGTTCGCGATGTAGAGGACTTAAGAAACCGCATCATCGATGCGTGCAGGATAATTAGAGAGAATCCAGGAATATTTGAGCGAATACGTGGCTCAATTCGCCGACGTCTAGACGCATGTGTAATGACTAAAGGTGGACATATTGAACATTTACTATGATTTCTACATGTTTTATGTTTTGTTATTAATAAATTAGTTTTGTTTATTCATCTTTAATCATATGTATTTTGATGCAGGTAGTAACTACAAAGTAACAATACTAATCCAGTTCGCATTTATGACGATGTATCTCTGTAGTTGTTCGTAAAATAATTTTTGGTTGCGAACTGATTACTTTTGGGCAAAAAATTCAAGAGACATTTTTTATTTCGAATGAAACAAGGTATTGGAAATAGATTTTTAAGTGGCAAACAAATAATCAGACAAAAAGTTACATTGGAAATAAATTACATTTTTAGTGTTTGTGAGAAAAATTGTAAAACAAATTTTATGTACCCCCTTTATGGGGCTGTATCTTAACAAGAGATGCTCCATTGAAGTTTTTTTATATGAAAGACCCTATCTCTTTTTCGCTAAGGAATCACTCCCTGAAATGTTTTACACTTATTTTGTTACACCCTGTATATACAAAAAAAAAATAATCGCGGAAACATAAACAGCAAGAAATAGAACGAAAAAGTAAATTCCGCTGTAAGGCAACCGTAGACACGTTATCTGACTCATTGGTCATTATCAGTACGGTGTACCAAGGAATAAGATGGGATAACCTTGGAGATGTAAGTCTACAACATGGTACAGCTACAGTTAGAAGATCCTCGGTTTTGAGGATAACCAACATCACCACGAGGAAAACATTGGGAGCCTGCACGCTATCCGAGCTCAGGAAAGATAATCCAAAAAGAATTATCGCGGATACATAAAATAACATGAATAGGAGAATATGAAACCTTACTGATGATGACATTTGGCAACAACTAAAGAGTCAGATATCCGCGGTTGGCCTACACTAATAATTCATTTATAATTTATGCACATTAACATTATCCAAGAATTTTAGGAACTGCTTTATGGAAGCTGAAAGTGAGAAAAGTTAAACATTCCTTATTTGTGCTACATATTTACATAGGACGCAAGAAGAAAAAAGATATAACAACTTGTAGCAATAAGTATGTAAATTTAAGAGAATTTAATTTTACTAACTGTGTTATTATCACTTCTAGTACAGAAACGTATTTATAGTGTAATGTCCTTGTCGTTTTTGCGTTTATAGGCAAGTAAGCTTTTGTATTTATAAATGAGATAAAGTGATCATGCTTACTGAATTATTTAAGAATATGGTCATCAAGCATACGTATTATAAAAGGCGATATGCATCTTCTGCAAGTTATCGTCTTAAATTTAAATTTAATGCATAGTTGAATTAAATTAATCTTTAATATTTTAGTACATGTAAGTGTGTAATATCCATATACTAAAATTTGGAAGCTACTCGGTCTTACTTAGTCTACTAATTTAACTTACTTGATTAAGTAAGTACTGACTTGAGTATTACATAATAACATATAAATGATTATAGCATACCATTACATTATATTGCAATCACAAGAAGCTAATTTTACATAGTAATAAATGTTGCATATTGGCAATAATTAAGTGCAAATTGAACAAATGTGTTTCATAAATAAATGATGTAATATCCAGCGTCAAACATTAATTAAAGTCAAGACGTTATATCCACTCCTGCCCCCATAAAACAGCAATTAGCTGTTATGACTGCACTAACTCATACAGTACCACCCTTAAGAACGTCGTCGAATACCCTTACGCATTTGTATCTAGTTTAACACCCCCGTCTTTCCCTGTATTACACTCGGCTGATATTATTTTAATGAGGGGACTTCTCACCGTCTCCGACACTAATTCACTGGAAATGTAAATTGTATATATTTAAAGTTATCCAAGGGAAATGTCTCACTAATACGTAGACGACGGCGACGGGAAGTAGAGTTGGGTGTTTCGGCGAGTTCGATTTTAATTTCGACGAAAAACAATAAAGCGTCTCGACTGAAGCTCCCATAAACTGTTTTCGAAAAGCGTGTAAATTAGCACCGACATCTGCGAAATAAGAGAAAAGCGACTAAAACGAACCGAGTTACTTTTACGCGCATACCTACTGGTTTTTAATTGATCATAAGCTTGCTTCAGATAGTTTAATGCGCTGTTTAATATCTACAATATGATAGGAAATACATTTTGTCGACAAAGATTCGAAAAACTTACTGTACACATATGAACATATTTTAGGAAAAGATAAAAAAAATAAAGGACTCAAATAATGTAATAATAACAATTTTCATTGTAAGAACATACTTATAAATATTCAAAAGTATAAAATACCGCGTGATCAAAAATTATATTGATAAAGGTTTGCCATGGAATGTAAAACGTCTGTGTTAAGTTATATCGTTAAGTGTCATACTGTCAATAATATTTGTCATTATATTAATAAAATAAATAAAAGGTTTGGCTCAGGTGTTACCCCAGTTTTCCATGTAATTCTAACAACATGGATAACCTTCTTATCTCTGGTTTAAATTATAGACCTATCCCGTGGAATCTTTTATGAAACCAGAAAGCACGAATCTCATTCACATAGCCACTTGCTAAAACGCGTAGATCAGAACGAGTAACTATTTAAATGCCCTGGTATAGATCGCTTAACTATGTATTCTCACACTTAGTCATGATATCCCAGTACAAACGACAAATTTGTTGATTGCACAGGTGCTTATTCTATATACCATTAATCGGTTTATTGAACGTGTACTAGTTGCTCAAAAGCAATTATGCGCAAATAGTTATTATTTGCTTACTATAGATTTATTACAAATAACAATTTTATATACAGATTGGAAAATAATTTCAAAATCAATGCCCGCGTGATTTTACCGATGTGCCCCGAATATACTGTATTTTATTAGTGTAGGATTTTCAAAACCCCTAACACACTTTATTTTTAGTTTTAGGTTCCTCTTAATCCGCTATATATATATGTATGTATGTAGGTATATACTTCGTGATTATTTTGAACTGTCCTGAGTGTAATTGGCAAGCCTTTTTTTATTTATTTATGTGGTTAGGTTTACTATTTAAAATTTTCCTGTGATAAAGGTCAATGAAATAGGGTTAGTTTTAAGTTGAATTAACTGAAAGAATTTTTGTAGAAATATAGTAATGTACTTTATTTTTATCATAAACAATAATAAATACGTTACAATTTTATTACTGTAAAACATAATCCCATAATTATTTCACAAAACGAATTACATTTTACAAAAGTTGTTCAAAATGTCCACCGTTAGTCTCAATGACGAGATTGACATATTCTGGAGCGTTTCTGGTGTGATAATTTGTAATTCTATTCTAATTGCCTCTTCAAGTTCATCGAGATTATGCAATCTGTTCCGAAACACTTTATTTCTTAGATGGCCAAAGAGAAAAAAGTCCAGTGGAGTTAAATCAGGAGAATTGGCTGGCCATCGATTTCGACTAATCAATCGGTCACCATAGTATCCTTGCAAATAACTAATAGTTTTTTGTGCAGTATGTGCAGTTGCCCCGTCTTGTTGGAAGTACCCCAGGGTCAATTCATCTTCGTTAAAACTGTTAATGAAGGGTTCCAATATTTCTTCTTGGTATCGTACTGCGTTTATTGTATCACGGAGAAAAAATGGTCCAATAATCCGTCTCTTCGACATTGCAACCCAAATACCAACTTTGATAGGATGGAGAGTATTTTCAACAAAAACATGTGGATTCTCTGTTGACCAGCTACGGTAATTTTGAGAGTTGATATACCCCGACAAATGGATCCAAGCTTCATCCGAAAAGAAAGTGCGATTCAAGTCTTCGTCATGTAGTATTTCATTAAACCAGTTACAATAATTCAATCTTTGCTCAAAGTGATTCGGCCGTAAATGTTGTAGTACAGAAACTTTATATTATGGGTACATATTGCTGTAGCCTCAATAATTTGAATAATTTAAATAAATGATAATTTTTATGATAAAATTATTATAGTCTTAATCATAAGCTAGTTCCTGATCAGCATAATATTTTAAAATTTCTTATGTTCTTGCACTGATTTTAGATTCTTCGTTTTCTGGTATACCTCTTATTCGGTTTTGTTTGGTATAAGGTTACAAATTAAAAGAAAAGTCTAAATTTTAAATAAAAATTATATTTATATTTTTATTAAAAGTATCAATCATAAATAACATTGCTATACAGTATCTATAGCAATTCTTATTTTATAAGTAATGAGAAGAAAACCATTTCTACCCATCTTTGGGTTATAATGTTTGTGTAAAGCTTATATATCTATAATGATCGTTATAAAATAATTATCCTGTTCTTTTAAAAACAAGAAGAACCTTGATTCTTGATAAGTAATTCACTAGACGGCTGGGCCTTCGGACATCAAAGAATTGGATTCTTTTTATAAGGACCGTAAAAGAGCAAATATACAGTATATCTGTAATCACAAAAGAAGTTATGAGGGAACATATTCGATAAATATTTAGAAATTTATGTACTCCACGCCTTATTAATGTCAATTTATCATTTCGGAAGTTTGTTCAGAAACTTTTAAAAGTGAATTTGAACACTTTTAATATTTGCCTATTTCAATGTTCATATTTAACGTTATTTTATAATTTCTGTTCCACTAATTACTCAACCATTCACTTAACAGCACCTGTTACTACACCTTCTAAATTCAAGTGATTATTTATTTTTCTTGGTTTTAAAATTTGTTTATTGTGCCATATTCTACATATATTTTGAATGATGTTATTGTATTGTAAACAAAATATATCCATTTTTTGTCATTACCCCAATACATACAAAAATCATATCTCTGAGCTCATTTTTAGAAAAATTCATTATAAAATCAGGCTTGACATCTGAAAAGCATCTTATTAAATATCATCCATTCAATTGGCAATTTCGCGGCAAATATCATGGCTCACTATACCGTATTCAACTAAAAAACTTAATGTTGGCAAAATTACAACAGAAAACGACAATAGCTCAGTAATGGTCCCTTTTAAAATAATAACGTTTTACATGTTTATGGTGCAAAATTTAGTAAACAATCCAAAAATAAACCGATATACGATGTTCCGTTTGAAAAAATTCACTTTTAGACACAAATATGTCACATAACTTTAATCTAGTTTTCTGCAAATTCAGTTAGTAAACCCAAAAAAAAAAACATTTTATTATGAACAACTCTACCAAAAATTGTGTCAATCTATTACGTCGTTTCCGTGAAATATAATTTTATAGAAACATTGAATTTTTCAGATAAATAGTAATAAGTCAAAAACCTTAAATTTTAGGCCTATACTATATTATAACTTTTTTGCTAAAAATTATACGGGGAATACAAAATAATAATATATAGGCTGTTTCATTTAAAAAACTATAACTATCGTCAGCCACCAAGTTATGGAACACTCTGTATAATACAACATATTTTTAAAATGTACTCCTAATGAGCAGCTATCACAGGAAAAACCCGCTTCAAAATATCTTTACTCGTAAAGGCACAATCTACCTTACCCGCGGAGATGACTCACCCTGTATATATCAATATAATACATAAATAATAATTACAGAATTAAATTTTAAGTCTCTAAATAAAATTAAAATTTACAATATACTATTTTATACATTCATTGTACTTTAATTGATATCATTATGGTCACAGCAATATGTATTGAGATTGTGATATTGACAAGATCGAGAAGTGTATAAAAGCACTTCCATTTAACAAAACACTGTGAGTGTTAAAATTTAACAGGAACAGGAATCGTGTGCATCGTAAGCGCGAGCGTTGCGAGCGTTATCTGGAAAGCGCCCTGAGTAGTCGCAGTTAATACATTTTATAAGTAATTAACCATGTGCTAGTATAATAATTAAGTAATATTGAAATTATATCAAGTATCCTATCACTCAGGCAAACCATTTCATTTCAGAAATCAAGTTAAACGAGCATTGAACGAGCGTAATGAAAACTCAAAAGGTTATTGCGTTTCTCCAGATTCCTGTATTTCATTTGAACCTATATAGTCTACACGCCAATAGAGATCACAAGTTGTATATACAAGGCCCTGCTTAAGCTCTGACACAAACAATGAATAAATAGGATATGAAATACTTGAATGTGTAACGTACATTAAGGCTGTTCTTACGCTCGGATTGGCTACCACGTTGCAAGCGTTTGGAAGAAAACTAACTGTGCACTCAAATTTGTGAATTTTTGGTTCTAGTTGGTCTTAATATATTGTTTAAAGATCAATAGATGATTGTATAACGATAGATTTTAAATATTAATAACTGAATTAACGCGATATTCAACCGGAAATCAACGTTTTTCGTGTAATTAAAAAAGCCAGTGTTAAATATGTTTGAAAAAAAGTAAAATTATACAATCATGCTTTCATAATTGCTGTTCAAGAATCCAAAATAAAAATTGAAAAAATTACAAAAGTAAGCCAGTAATCAATTTTCCCCGAACCCGTTGCGAGGCAGTATTTAGGCACTGGGAAGTGGCGCCCCCTGCATGCAAAGCAGAGTTCGCCAGAAATTACTTTTGCAAGTATTAAAAGAAATTGAAGGGGCCCAAAAGATAAACTTTCGTGTCGTTCATTATTTATGCTGCTATTTTTACATATGAAACTAGTAAATTCCAGGCAAACCGGAATACAAAATTCTTTTTATCTTACATTAACGGCTGTTGATGTATGCATGTACAGTTCTGTGCAATAAAGTGGTGTACATGTCTTATTGCTAATTTTGACATTATTTTGTCAATGTGAAAATTGCTTATTTTATCCTGTATTTGAAAGGTTAAATAATTCCTTCATTATTGACATTGGTCATCAAAATGATTGGCTCTAATTATCTTTTATCTTGATTATTATTATATTTGAAATTATTGTTTGTAAAGATATTAACATTAAATAAAACTTATTATATTATATAATTATTTAATAATCAACACGCAAAATAAAATACAAATAAAAATAAATACAAAAACAAAATAAGAAAACATTAATAAATTAATCATACTGCCGTTTTCTTCAACGACTTTATTTAAACGATGGGCATTGAATTAGTTAATTTTCATCTGCCTAATGATTCCCTGAAAGCAAATATTTGCACATAGTACTTCCAGTGCCCTCAACACCATTAACTATCTTCTCACTATTATAAAAAAATTAATCCAATTTAACAAGACAATATTTATTTAAATTAATGATGTTCAACGCCCGCAAATATTCTCACATAGTACTTTTAGAGTACGTCTTACACCATCAATTATGTAAAATTGAATATTCATTTCAAAAAGTTACTTAAGTTCATTATACAATTTGTCAAATTCCATTTTACTCATGTCCTCCATTTTGAGAAATGAATTTGTAGTAGTGTATAAAACCCCTACTCTCATTCCTTTTACTATCGCAAAAGATCTCAAAAATTTGTACTTCTAACAAGTTCAAAGGACAGGATTCATCTCCCTCTCTATTCATATTCGCGGCCTTATATAATTTAAAACAAAAGATAGCTACTTATTCACAGCGCCACGTCTCTTCAATTAACATTTATGTTGGTATCGCCTTGTTCATTCTTACTTCCTTTAAGTTTTCTCAATCACATAAACACATATCCCGCATTTGACAGTTAATGTATATACAAATGGGGTTACTCAAAAATTATCTATTGGAAGTTCACGCACACTTGCTATTCTTCGTTTTCTGTGGGTATGTTCTTCTTTTTTCTTAATACCATCCCTCATTATACTTGTATACGAATGTATTGCCTCTCTCATTGTTAATTATATATTTCTTTTTCCCATTGATTAAAGTTATTTTTATCTTCTTTTTGTATATACCTTTGTTGAATACAATCGGGAACACGTTATGTACCACTGAAACTTTCTTCATGAAAACTGTATTACAAAGAGTACTCGCATCCACTGCACTGCTTCCAAGCTCTATCCAGTTTTTCTCTGCTTCTAGTATATCATTTTGCAGACAACTACAAACAATATTAATGTTATTTCTTCTTTGGAGGCTTTTTTAAACCACACAGGATTTGGTCTGCTATCTTTGAAGACATTGTGTTTATGCATACAAAACTTCTAAAATGTATTTTGACTTCTGCATTTATTAAAACATAAAACTTATCAATGTTTCGTCTCGAATAAAGAGTACTTTTCCGTATATATCCTTTTAATGTTTTTAGATATAAGAATCAGGTATTTACTACACGTTTAAATATGATAATAAAACTCTCTCATGAATTGAGATTATTGTACAAGTCTAAAATCTATTTTTATCCATTTAAATTAATGTTTTCATCATAAATTTTATACATACATTTTCTTAATAACATCACATAAAACAATTTCTCGCGACTGTACCTACTACCAATCTATATTTGTAAATGGTCAACATTTACGTTGCCTTTCTCCTCCTTCTTCTTCTTGTCTTCTATCGCCTGTTTTATGTAATCGGGATCTCTGATATGCATATTTCTCGTTTTTCTTGGATCCACAAGTTCAGGTAAAAGACAATTTTTATAAAACGAAACTAATTGAAGTTCCATTTGTGTTTTCCAAAAAAAATCGTCTCGAAAAATAGTTTCTGTTTTTACGCCCTGAGGCGTCCACACTGCGAAAATGCAATATGACCGCTTGGTAACGTGTAATTGTCCCTGGATCTGATAGTACCATTTGTGACTGGTGTTCACCTGGTTGTTTACCCAAAAAGTTATTTTCTTTTTCGCAATTCCTTCTTCAGGAGTAAGCTCTCTCGCAGACCAGGGACATTTAATTTCCACAATCCCCCTCTCTTCTATGAGGCCGTCTGGAGATGCTCCCAAGAAAGGAAACTCTGAGTCTATGAACAAACCGCACGGTTGTATTTGCTTGCCAATAATTTCTTGTAGTTTTTTCTTGGCAACCTCCTCACTTTGTTTACCGTATTCGCAAGATGCACTCGTAAATTGTTTCGGGTAAATTATGGACTCAACTATAACTCTGCAACTAGTTGTCTCCCTCATTCTGCATATGTCGCCAAATCTCGATGCTGTCAGTCTTTTTCGTCTTTCGAGGTACCACACTTCACACTGCTGCTGACCGCGAGTAGTAAATTCAATTTCTTTGATTTCACTTTCAGATTTGTGTAGCCTTTTTAGAAATGCTGTCTTTTCTAAACTAAACTCTCCTGGAAGCATATCAGGTTTTTCACAGTTTTCGCCATAATACTTATCACCACTTTTTGGTTTTTCCCCACTAGTGTTATACTTTAAGTACCTTCGAACGGCGGGGGATTTCCTTTTGGCGTTTTTTTCTTTATTTCTAATTTCAATTTTCTTTGCAAATTTCCCCGGACTGACTCCACACCCCAGATGCTTTTTCATTGTATATATCGGTCTCTTTGTGTTGTGGCTTACCACGGCGGCGGCGCACCTACTTTTATATGATCTTTTCTTGCAAAAATTTACTCTTTTACCACCAACAAACTTGGCAATGATTGAGTTGAATTGTTCAACAATGTTGTTGTTAACGTCATAAATTAGACTTGATGCATGTCTTATGAGATGATTTTTATAAGTCAGAAGTTTGGCATATAAATCTAAAAAAAAGTATATTAAACATACACAAGCCTAAGCATACAAATCATATGAATTTCGTACTTGTTCCTTTAATGGATGACATTACACAGCCGTTAGGAACATAGGACTCTTCGCAGAAGTAACCAATCTTCTGGCAGTCTTTATGTTCTCCAAACACATGGCTCAACGAATTGTCAATATCACCTTTCAAGCGATTTATTTTTTCGCTAAGTGGAACTTCTTCGTCTTTTCTAAATGTTATTGCTTTGCTTATTGCCCAACCTAATCTTAAGTGATTTTTCTAAAATGAAAAACATCACTATTGTGCTTCTGTTAACGATTCTGTGTTGAACATTGCTAACATTTTTATTTTTTTTTTGCTATGACCTCAATATCCAATGACTGTAACACAATTTTATATCATTTGCGTTTTGATTTGCCCTTTCACAAGGAAGGCTCATAGCAATGTACAAGACAGAAACGCAGTGAATGTACTTAGGTACGTATTGATAAAACAGGAATGAATTTTTTTACCTGAATTTCTTGGCGAAGGTTTAATGGTCCTGCAGTAGTGTCTTTACATAATTCTCTAAGTTTCTTGTAGTAGTTGCGCATCAAATGATTTTTACACTCAATTTTCTTCACGACAACAGTATCGTATGGATTTGAATCCAATATTTTCTTATAGCAGTTGCTATCCCCGTCAGCAATTACTTGATGGTAGATCAGGTTATACATCTCCTTACTCTTAAGGAAACCTTCTGCTAAAATATCGGCCTCCATACTTGAAGAAGATCCAGTCCAGTTTTTATAACATTTGTGATCTTTTGTAGGTAAATCCGCCTTTTCTGCCAACTTGCAAATAGTGCAAAATTTATTTCGAACGCCAAGAAAGAGAACTTTTTTTCCTCGGTATCCCATAATTGTAGCAGCTCCCGACAAAGAATCATATTTACTACGATATGACCTTTTGGCCCAACAGCCGTCTGCCACGACAGTAATCATCGGAGTGCCATCTTGATCCACATCTCCAGCAGCAATAGCTAACGCCCTCTCTTCCTCAGCTGCTTCTCTCATACTTTCCAAACATTTCTGCTCCCACGCATCTGAAATCTCATTATGAACAGCGTTATACATACGGGCGGACATGCAAGGCAAGTCTAAGAAAGATGAAATTTGTTCCAAATGTGAAAAACCGGACCCTATTGTCATAATCCCAAGCACAGCGTCTTTGTTTACGTCATCATTATTGTCGTCACAGCTATGTATTTTTAATATTCTATTGCACATATTGCAGTGGAAGACAAGAGTCGATATAAACCCGGTCATTTCTTCTTTTATTAATCGCAAATTATTTAATGAGCAGTTAAACTTGGGACAGTGATTGTTCAACTGAAAAAGAGACTTCAAGAAAAAATTTATATTCACAATTCTGCGACCTTCCAACACAAAATTCATTTTTTCACTTCTATGCGAACGTTCCTACAATTTTACAGAGAATAAATCCTTTTCGTGTTATTATGTATCTGTCTTCACTATACGAGGCTAGGCAATTGGACAGTCAGTAAACTTACCTCACCAATCATTTCTCTTCTTTCTTCTATTTCACTGCCCATAACTTCATCGAGTGTAAGATCTTCGGAAACAATCTAGGAAATAATGCTTCCGTTATTAATTGCAATCCTATTTCATCTTCAAGCCTGGAAATACATACCTAATACGAGGCGAGTTTCACAAATTTGCGGCCTAACTTATAGGTAAAATGAATATTTTTTGTTTATTTTCAACTAAACAAACAAACCGTACATATATAATAATAAGCTATATACCGTCAACTAGATCATGTATCAGCCCGACATTTATTTAATACCTAAAAGAAACTTCGACCATATGTATGAATGATTATTCGTGTGCGCTCAGTTTTTGATAGCAGTTCCGGTCAAATCGGAAGTGACATTAATTTTGAATTTTCAAATACAACATTCATTCTTTTTCAGTTCATATTCGGTTTCTACTGAAAATTTTGACATTTTTGTCAAAGGTGGCGGTATCTATCAAATTTATCCATTAAAGTGAAACCGCTTCCTAACAATTGCCGAACCAGAAAAACCACCAAATAACCTAATTCTCACATTTACACGTATTGGCGAAGGAAACATTTATTTCACAATAGAATTACTATACAACAAAAAATTTTATTGTTAAGTTGGTTTGAATTTAGACTACTTTTAGAAAATTTTAGATTTTCTACTATACCTATCTACCACTAAACCACAGCATATTTTATATCACTTGGAAGCTAAAAATTATTCCAATTATGGCAGTGCAATAAAAAATAGATGTTACAATTAAAATAAAACAAGTAAATTTAAAAAAATAAAAAAAAAATTATTGTTTAGATTGTACTGGGGATGCATGAATTCGTCATTCGTTGCTAGGAAAGAACGCAAAACAGGTAGAGTAGAGGTATAGTCTAGTTATTTTAATTCTCCTATCCTCCCTTATAACAAAACGGAGTCCACATTTGTATAATGTGCCTATATAAATTTTACATTTTTAAATAAACTTTTATAGTCAAAAATATTTTACCCATTTTAAAAGTATGGTTTATATAACACTACAGTGGTCAAGATGTTTCGAAAAGTTTCACAGCACTACAACCTCAATCTCTTGTATGGTAATTTGATAAGCTTAATGTAAATATATTATATACTTTATTTTTTAAAAATATTTGTTGAAAGGTCATCGTTGGCAAAGAGCGGTACAGTTCAGGGAGACTAAGTAGACAAATAAACTTCCTTTAAAAAAAGTAAGTAACTTCATTCTGCATTAGGCCGCAAATTTTTCTAATTGCTCTCGTACCTTAGCTAATACATATAGATCCATACCCAGGATAATTTCTACCATTAATCAAAAAACCACAAATGCTTACCGTATGAGATTTTGATTCGAAAGTGCGTGATTTTTCACCTCCATCCAACGACAACACCTGTTGTTCGATTTCGCCAATATCTTCGTCAACGTCCTAACCCAAAATTAGTTTAAAAATAGGAAAAGGTAATTCAGAACGAAAGCTTATAACAAACCTTTCTTTTTAATGGAAATGTTTTACGTTTTATTCTTGACGCATTTAGTCGCAGACGAGTTTTGTTACCCCTACGGTAGTTAGAATCGTTTTTTCCCATAATCTTACGAATTAAAACGCTCTCTCTGCTAAGAATAAGAAATAGACCTCAGGCGGTCCGGATCTGTCAAGCACTCTCATAAACTACAGTGCGCAGGTATTGAGCGCATATTCACCCCACTCTCCTCCACATCGAACTATCTCTGTCTCAAGTTAAAAGGGGTTCAAACGTTAACGTAACGACACTTCGCATGAGACAACGATTGCTGTTCCCCGCACACTTGCCCCGCCAACCAATGCAAGTGATTGTGAGAGAACAGCCTTAACGGATAATAATTATCACAAATATACATATATCCATTTATACGTAAACGTATATGAATATATGTACGTGTAGAGATACACAGCACACACTTAGGTGTCATTACCAACAGCGAACGCACAGACACCGGTGTTTCGGCCTTTGAGGCCTCTTCAGTGTACGTGGTGCACATTCAAGTATTTCATATCCTATTTATTTGTGATATGGTGGTGCCACCTATTGGCCTTATATGCAGAGATACACATTTAGCGTACAGGTTTTGTCTTTAGCACACTGTGCAAGATGAAACTGTCGTGTTCGGTGTCGCGCTTGGATGGCAGATGTCACTGAGATATTCTCATAGGCACTTCTGCGATTCAACGGACATAAGACACGGTTTTAGTTGTGGATCATTGCCAGCAGCACCACGTACACTGAAGAGGCCTCAAAGGCCGAAACACCGGTGTCTGTGCGTTCGCTGTTGGTAATGACACCTAAGTGTATGCTGTGTATCTCTACACGTACATATATTCATATACGTTTACGTATAAATGGATATATGTATATTTGTGATAATTATTATCCGTTAATGTACGTTACACATTCAAGTATTTCATATCCTATTTATTTGTGATATGGTGGTGCCACCTATTGGCCTTATATGCAGAGATACACATTTAGCGTACAGGTTTTGTCTTTAGCACAGTGTGCAAGATGAAACTGTCGTGTTCGGTGTCGCGCTTGGATGGCAGATGTCGCTGAGATATTCTCATAGGCACTTCTGCGATTCAACGGACATAAGACACGGTTTTAGTTGTGGATCATTGCCAGCAGCACCACGTACACTGAAGAGGCCTCAAAGGCCGAAACACCGGTGTCTGTGCGTTCGCTGTTGGTAATGACACCTAAGTGTATGCTGTGTATCTCTACACGTACATATATTCATATACGTTTACGTATAAATGGATATATGTATATTTGTGATAATTATTATCCGTTAATGTACGTTACACATTCAAGTATTTCATATCCTATTTATTTGTGATATGGTGGTGCCACCTATTGGCCTTATATGCAGAGATACACATTTAGCGTACAGGTTTTGTCTTTAGCACAGTGTGCAAGATGAAACTGTCGTGTTCGGTGTCGCGCTTGGATGGCAGATGTCGCTGAGATATTCTCATAGGCACTTCTGCGATTCAACGGACATAAGACACGGTTTTAGTTGTGGATCATTGCCAGCAGCACCACGTACACTGAAGAGGCCTCAAAGGCCGAAACACCGGTGTCTGTGCGTTCGCTGTTGGTAATGACACCTAAGTGTATGCTGTGTATCTCCACATGTACATATATTCATATACGTTTACGTATAAATGGATATATGTATATTTGTGATAATTACAAACAATGAAGTTTTCTTTCCAGTACACCCAATCATCCTAAATGGTGTCTAAAAATATTAGTCTGGAAGAACAATGAGTGAATAAAAGATACGTAACACAGAGATAAAAGCATTATTATTTATTTGTGAGTTGAAAGAGAAACGAAAACTTGATATATCCATTAAATTAAGTAAATATATTATGCAAACTTCATTTGTTTAATGATTAAACATTTCAAGATAAAATCGAATTTCGTCTTGAAGAGAACGGTGATTAATATACATATATAACATAATCTTACTTATTTCATTGATTTCGTTTCTATATCTGGTACTTATTGGTTTAATGATTCTCTCTCTTCAGATTTTCTTTTGCTACCTTTTTTGTGTTGATATTCGTGAGTTATTCTCTATTTAACGTTTTAATCGATTAATTGATAAGCACCATCTATTATGTTATATTATATTATATTTAAATATACGTTCACGGGGTACATTATAAAGAGATTTATTATTTACATTTCTCAAATTAATTGTAAAAGTAGTTCTTTGTGGAAAATATCGAACTACCTACATATTTGTAAAGCTTTACTGTATATACTTTTGCGTTTGTATCTTTAATTCACAAATATCCCTTTTCTAGCTAAATTACATTTCTCTAAATATATCGTGAATAATCTTCAAAATTCTCTAATAATAATATAACTATCTTAGCCAAAACTTCTTTAAATTTATAAGCTCTGCTAATTTTGGTTAATCTAGTATTGAATAAATGTTGTGACGCTAGATATCACATTTCACCATTTAGTTTAATTAAACACACTTTACTTTATGTTAATTTTGCAAGAAGAACACCTGTTTAATGATAAGTAAATAGATAAATACTTATAGTAACTTGATGAAATGAAATTTTACAAAGAGCTCAAATATGTTTAATAACTTTAAAAAATTCACAACGATCGTTTCGCTCTACAAGAGCTTCATCAGGTGATGAAAATTATAATACAGAATTGTACACAACATAATAGTTCTACCTAAAACTAAAAACTAAGTGCGTGGGAAGGAGGGGGGCAGTTTGTGACTTAATATGATCTATTAAATGAATAGGTTGGGCAAATATGCTATTAAAATAGAAGTAATAATGTACAACAAATTGAGACAAATACAATAACAAATCCAACATTGGTACATGTGAATTTTACATGTTTAAGTTTAATTATGTGACCTAATTATAATCTAATAAATTTATAAGTATGGTAAATATGATGTTAAAATAAAGATATATTATTAATACTATGCAAGAGATTGAGTATTAATAATGTATCTTTATTTTAACATCATATTTACCATACTTATAAATTTATTAGATTATAATTAGGTCAAATAATTAAACTTAATTGTTTATCAAGTTACTATTAATATGGAGCTTCTGTTGGCAATTACATCAAACTAAATATAACAGCCAATATTCTTCTGGATTTTATTAAAAATTCGATAGTTTATGATTTATTTAATTTATGCGTTAATAATATCCACGAATGTACAGATCAGTGTCAACATCATTTTTGACGTAAATGTATGTATGAATATTTTTTGCATCTTTTACATATTACAATTAAATTATTTTATCATATTAATAAATAAACAAAAGTAAAATAATCATTAAGTTGATTTGCATTAAAGCATTAAAGTAAAAAGCTGTAATTGTAGATGATATTTGCCTACTAATTAAACTGCCATATTTTTATCTTTTCTGGTACACATATTACTTAGATACTTCTTAAGCTGAACATTTACCCAGACTACGGAAGCTCTTAGTGTTATAATTCTGTATGTTCCATTAGTCTGATAATCTTCCACCTTCACGGAAGGGACAAACTGCTATTTCCACTGACACTTAGCATATCTGCACGCGAGCATATCTGCACGATTTGTCTTACAAAACTGATATCAACTTTATTTTTATTTTTTACTTTTTATGTTTCGAAACATATACGGCGGAGTATTTCGATTATAATTAGCTAAACATTACAATATAATAACAATATACTAAAGAAATGTTCTCAAAACACTCAAAGACTATTCGATAAACAGTCGTTAAAAGCAGTTGACTAAATCGAATATGAAACCTAGATCCCTTTTTAATAATTTGAATACAATGGAACACTATAATAATGTATTTCTTACTCAAACAAAATACAATTTTGTCGATAATATAGATATTATCTTTGTCAATTAATCAACATAAACTAACTAAAACATTAAAATATTAACAACTATTAATAAAACTGTGACATACATTTGACAAATATATTGGCGACAAATACATGGTACAGAAGAAATAATAATGGTATACAATATATCCTAGACAACCTAGCAATGTAATGTAGCAGACCTAACGTATCGTATCTGTTACATTCCACGTTGGTTAGTGGAAAAGATGTGTTTGCCTAGAAATAATGTAAGATGTAAAACCAAGGCTTCCTTTTCAGGTTGATAGCTAAAAAGTGTACGTTGGTGAAAACTATGAACAACTGAACATGTCTTGGACTTAGGATTCTTGATATTAACATTACGCAATCAAGGCCAACTTTCTTAGTTATACTGTACCGATGAAAACTAATGAATTTGAAACACGTGTCTGCGGTCACACTACACTTAAAAGTTTCAAGTTAATATTTTCGTACTATGAGATTTCTGTGTTTTGTTACCCGCGGGTCACTTGACGCATGGGTGGGCAATGTCTTTCTTGTGGTAAAGTCTGTTGTGTTCCCCATAAATTGAAAATCTTCTGACAGAAGCTACAAATGGCAGCCTGTTTTCTGATTTTTGCTTATAATATATCACAGAAAAAGGAATTATCGCGGATGCATAAAATACATGAAAAAGAAAAATATCGGGTAAATTCCGCTGTAGAGCAACCGTAGACACGTGTTTCTGAATTATTGATTAATTCCCTTTTCATTGATATATCTTTCCTGGGTCTCGGATGGCACGCAGGTTGGCATTGTCTTCCTCGTACCGACGTCAGATGTTATCCTCAAAACTGAGGATCTTCTAGCTGAAGCTACAAATGGTAGTCTGTCTGTCACCTGATGGTTTTCCGTGTATCTTACATCTCCAAGGTTATCATACCTTATTCCTTGGCTATACCGTACTGATGACGACCAATGACTCAGAAACATGTGTCTACTGTTGCTCTACAGCGGAATTTACCCGATATTTTTCTTTTCCTTGCATAGGTTTATATATATTTAGCATGTAATGCATAATTCTTCAACTTTATATATAAGTATATGTATTATATATATAGTTATAAATTGTTTATCTTATAAATAAGAACATGATTGATTTGTTTTGTATTAATGTATGTTACTTCTTTGTCCTATAATTGGTTTGACACTGTTGGACCGCAGACACTGTTGTAGACTCGTTGGTCATTGTCAGTACAGTATAGCCAAGGAATAAGGAGATATGAGGCATTAATGTAATGTATACATAAAAGCAATCTCGTTCCTGTATACACCTCAACATTATAGATACATTTGGCCTTTATAAAATATAGTTAGGTAATGCTTTGCATTTATTTATAAATATTCTTAAATTTAGAAAGTTACCAATATGTAGTCTTATTTTCATAAAACAAGAATGTAGTTAATAATGAATAAATGTGTTTTTAAGTGATTAACTGAATTATTAATACTATAATATGGAATAATATGACCAAGCTAAAATTTCCATAAGATACACTTACTTCAATCTAATTTCGACCATTAACTTATGAAATAAGAGCTTTTTCCTTGGTAATTTAAAAATACAAGGTTATTATTATTATTATTACATCAACGAAAGGCATTTAAAAATCTCGTACAATCATCTAAAAATAAGCTTATTTGTAAAATTTCAAGAGGTGAATTGATATTTGCGAAATAAAAATGTAAAAAGAAATTTAAAATAACATGTTCAAAGAAACGTCTTAATAAAAAGGTATAACGGTTCATAAAATCTCAAATTTAATTAAACTCGCGCTAACTTCAGTAGTAATTCAAGCAAAAATACTGTAGCGCGTTTCCACGAAAACAACATTAAATAACTGTGCATATTCAAGAAGTATAAGAAAAACAGAACAATGCACAAAGAAAGTACGAGATTGTGAATTCTGAGGAAACTGAACGAATAATTACACATTTGTAGGAAAATAAAGTCCTCCGTTTTACAAATGAATATAATGCATGCAACACCTAAAGATACACAACAATAGAGTTATGTTATAATATATATAAATATATATATATAATCAGACTTAGTAAAATACATCCTATATAGGGAAAAAGTCGTTCAGTTTCATTTTTCATTGTAGTCTACCATAATCTGGAAAGAAGAGATTTAAATATTAATTATTGTATTCAGGTGTGTATTATAATTTTGTAAAAACTAATGTAATCGACGTTAATGATGTGATGAGGAAATAAGTACGTAATTTGGAAAGATGAATAATTTAGCGCGAAGAATTCAAATTTAGGAACTGACAGTTGTTTGACATTTGTAAAGTAATTGAATAGAAACAGTTTTTGATACATTAGATTACATGCAAACGATCATAAAATTATGGAAAGAATTAAGATAATATTATCATATTAATTTAGGGAGGATTTAAAGATCATAAATGATTTAGAATACTATGTTGTTTAAGTAAATTTGGTGTAAAAGATTGATTGGCCTAATTTGAAAATTTAATTATCGTCAAGGTAATCCCAGATAAATAAAAGAGAGAATTTTTAAAATCCTTAAAGAGAGTAGTTGTGTTTTTACTTAAAAGTGAATTTCTTTAAGATATTAACATAATTTTAATTCAAATCTAGTTAAAAAGTATCAGATTTAAATATTGACATGGTTTAAAATAACCATGCCATATTTACAATGTTTAAAGTTTCGAATGCTTGGAATTTTAAAATATTGATCTTAGTGTAGGTGTGG
This sequence comes from Amphimallon solstitiale, assembly GCA_963170755.1. Classification (NCBI taxonomy): domain Eukaryota; kingdom Metazoa; phylum Arthropoda; class Insecta; order Coleoptera; family Scarabaeidae; genus Amphimallon; species Amphimallon solstitiale. The sequence continues at coordinate 69,676,118 of OY720675.1, forward strand.
AATTTATTGTCTAAATATAATTTACTACGTTATAGAGATGATGAGATTTCTTGATTGATTTGGTTTAGTCGTAGAACGAACGATTTTCTTTCTTCTATCTCGTATTTGTAAAATCTGTTAAAAAGAAATGAAATAATATAAGTTTTGTTCTAAAATATTATGTAATATGTTTTTTGTACAAAATTGTTTAATTTACGAAGATATGTCAAGTATAATGGATAAAACTAATTGATTTTGAGTAGAAACAAATTTAAATTAAGATTCCCGCAAGTATTTTGAATAAGTGGAAGTGACAGTTAATTTTGACAGTTCCTGTATAGGTATTTTTAAATAGTATATAAATGGAAAAAAAATGCATAATAAGAAGGTTTTAAAATTAGAAAAAGAATAAATAATGTGTGGAATATCAAATTTTATGAAAAAATATTAAAAAGATAAATAATAGATAGACATATTGATTTATAAAAGGTATGTGTAGAGATCTCATTGGAGAATTTAAAAAATAAGTAATAAGGTTGCCAAGGCAATTTGTTTGAAAAAAAACAAGGAGATGAAAATAATTTTCATACGAAGCGGTTGTGTAAATTCGGAATTCAAGAGAATTTTCCTGATATTTACATATTTAAAATACGAACAGTGTTTATTACTGTTAGAATAAAATATTCTAACAGATTTATACGTAAATTTTGATAATCAAAGTGAAGTGTAAGAAAATTAATAACTAACAGTCATAAAATCATTAATTGTTATTGAATACCAAATATACTGGAATAAGAAATATGATATAAAGTGATAAAAGTACTTACATTTGTAAAATTCATCCAAAGGAAGAAGGTTTTGTATTTAAAGTCAAGAATTTCTATTTGACTAGAAATTTAAAAGAGCCAAGAAGGGTTATTGCTGAATTTTCATAGTTCCGGAGATCCAGTTCATTGTATAGGTGTAATTTCATCATAGGAATCCAGCGAGGTTAGAAACGAATTTACTGAGTCCGAACGTGTATATTTAAGAGGTTATTGCTGAATTTTCAAGAAGAAAACCATAGTTCCGGAGATCCAGTTCATTGTATAGGTGTAATTTCATCATAGGAATCCAGCGAGGTTAGAAGCGAATTTACTGAGTCCGAACGTGTATATCTAAGAGGAGCCCAGCGAGAACAGAAGCAGCACATCGAGAGTGTAGAGAAAGTCCCAGGTCATCGTAGGTGAGAAGATATCGGAGAATATTATGTAAATCACGATACCAGTACACTTCATGGAGGTAGAACCTACAAGTTAATATAAATTAATATTTGAGGTAATATGAATCATATTGATACTATTTGTTTCAAAATTAATATATTTTACATTAATATTTAAATAAGTTAGAGCTATTTGAATTTGAATATAAGTTTGAGAACAATATAAGAAAGGTAATACCTTATTGGTAGTATTATTCCACATCGAATCCAGAGAAATCTCTACATAATTTGAATAGGTATTTTAAAATTTCAAAGCATTATTTATCGGTCGTTAATTATACTTAAAATGTCGTAAGAAACACACTAGACATAAATGTGTCACTTTTTATAACGGTTTATATCCATAATAAAATTATACATATCTTCATCATGATTAAACAATTTTCTGAACCATAATTTTATTGTTGTTACAATATCGAACATTTTTAATATACTCTATTTATTTTGAGATTGTTGTTTTTCCTACATTAGAAGTACTATTTGTTTTTATGCTTTAATATATCATCTGGTAATGACAGGCACATTAACCTATAAAGAAAACAAATATCAAATTAATATCATCTGGAGAAAATTATATGGAATAAGAAATACCTACATGTTCACATAGTTGTAAATATAATCAAGTACACATAACCAGTCACAACGGATCCAAATTAAACGATTAATCCTGAGATTAAGAGTCATGTTAGTTAAAGAATTTTGTAAACGTATTAATAGTACACGAGATACAAATAAAGGTTAGGAATTAATGACATAATACGTCAATAACCCGCCCGCATTTATATTGTATAGGTATAGTTCATTTAAAGTATAGTACCACCAGTACAATAAAGCATTAGGAAAAGGAAAAGTATTATAATTTAAATTATTTAAGCTGAATTTGGAGTTTATATTTATTATCTATAAATATTAATATGTTATAATCGATTCACAGTACAACCTAGTGAATGTTAATTTTCATTTCTAAATAGTAGAAGGTCATTGATAGCTAGCATAGGGTATTATTAGAAAATTATATATTGTAAAGAATATTCATTTACATATCATATACACATACTAATACATTTTTGGCTGGCCCAACTTGGAACAACATACTAATACAATATAATTACATATTTATACATAAAAAACAAATATTAAAGTGATCGAATAAATTTTCAAGAAAGATTCACCATAAGATTGAAATAAAGGGTTAATTACTTACCTAATTTGAAGAGAAGAATATATTCTGTCCAGAAGACATTATCTGGGTTAATTATTTATTTGTAATGGAAGTTCCAGTATTCGAAGGCGAGCTGTAATATTATTAAAGAAGTCCAGTGTTCGAAGGCGAACTGTAATATTCTGGAAGAGGTCCAGTATTCGAAAGCGTGCTGTAATATTCTTGAAGAGGTCCAGTATTCGAAAGCCTGCTGTAATAGTCTTGAAGAGGTCCAGTATTCGAAAGCGTACTGTAATATTCCTGAAGAGGTCCAATATTCTAAGTGAGCGGTAATAATCTTGAGGAGGTCTAGTATTCGAAAGAGAGCTGTTATTCGTCTGGAGATATCATTTATTTCAAGAGAGCGATTTTATTCAGGTTGCTGTGTGATACATCAAGGATTCGTCAAGATTTCGTATACAGAAAACATTAGGAGGATTCAAGACACTTTCATGTGAGACAGGAATTTTTTGAGCATAAACCCACAAGAAAAACTTCTTAAGTATTTACATTTTTTATACTAATATTTGTCTGATTTAAAAAAGAATCGTTAGAAAAGAATTAAGAATATTATTATAATAGTTAAAATATCAGTCACAAAATATCAAGCATTATTTGAAAAGCTTAATAGTAATATAATTTACCTCATGTATTTATCTAACCAATTTTGAAATTTAAATCTCAAATTTCCAGATTTATACAGTTCACATAATCTATCAAAATAAAAATAGTCATAAATAAAGTACCAATAGTTTCATCATTAATATTGATATTGGTAAAGAATAGTCAAAATTAATTATTAGAGGGTGTAAATATATGAAACTGTATATTCATATAACATTGGTTAAAAAAAGGATAATTTACCTTGTTAGAACTCTCACTGATATAAATAATTCCACATCATATAAAAAAAACACTTCCTAACGTCTGTTACTTGGTTTTCCATTGATGTATTTCTATATGTCTTAAATATCATTGTGAAATTTCACCTTCATTGGATACATTTATTGTGTTTATTAAAACAGATTATGGATATAATAAGATTCTTTGTTTTATTAGCATATCAGTAATATCTGCAAGTTCATGGCATAAGTAGGCGTAACGCTTAACCTTAGGAAATAAAAGAAACATTGTCAGTATCATAATGAAAAAGAAGTTAATGGTTTTCTTATCTTATGTATATTAATAATATTTTGACTACTATTTTTTTTATGTTAATATAGTAGTTTGAAAACGAATTAATTCACATTTCACTAATAGTCATAAGTCATAACAGTACAGTACACAGATTAGATCAGATGGTTCACTTAAATACGGGGTTTTGCTGCCTAATCTTCCTAACTGGGTCATTATTAGATGACGCCACGGTTGAGAAACAAGAGACCTATAAGTAAATTTGAATCACGAGTTTAACCGAATATCTTGGGATGTCGCTACTATAGCGCTGTCATCATTTTATGAAAACGCGTAGAAGCGTCAGCCATTAAATTTTGTGTGTGTTGCTAAACATTATTTTTCTTATTGCTACTAGTTAATGGTGTTATAATCGTACCGTAAGTTCTGTAAAGAGTAATATGATAATTTTATTAAGTTAACATAGGCATTTTTAGAATTGAAGGATGAATAGAACCTGGTGGATCATGTGTGGGGCGTACAAGCAGGAAGCAAGAGCGATGCATATTTTCCTAGAATGCGAACAAGTAACTAACGACACTAATAGTTGATATATAACCCGAAGGTGAGCTGGAGATTTTTTGTTTGTAGTTCTGATTCCAAGAGCAATAAGGACCACCTGGTTGTAGCAATGATTTTGTTGGTTCCCCGATTACACCAATTAAAGTTTAAATGACAGTTAAGTAAGTAATTGGCAATTATTAGGAGTATAATATAAGTGGGAATAATTGAAGTTGAGGTGTCAGGCGATTTTTGACAAAATGATTAGTGTATGTTATAAAGGACCTCTAATTGAACACCATTTTCATATAAAATTATCAATGTAAACGTAGGGAAATGGAGATAAAAAATAAATTAGGTACTCGCCGAGTCAATATCTTGCAGGTTACATCTCATGTGAGATGTCCCATATAGAGCATTGAAATAATGAAAATCACAAAACATTATGTTTATTTAAGCTCACAACACAACAATTACCTTTGATTTGTAGGTTTTTTTTGATTGAATTTTAGCAAAATTGTAAATATGAGATCACATGATATCAACTGTTTTTGTTGACATTCGATGGTGCTTTTAAAATCGCAGAAAAGTCATAAAAAACATACAAATTGACCTAAATTGTGTGTGATTATGTGAAATAAACATCAATTATCGTGATTTTCATCATTTCAATGATCTATATGGGATACCTTTCATGACTCGGTCAGTACCTAATTTATTTTTTATCTCCATTTCTCTATGTTTGCATTGATAATTTTATAAGAAAAAGTTGTTCAATTAGAGGTGCTCTATAAGGTACACTAGTCGCCCGACACCTCAACTGCAGTTTAACCCTGTAGGTGTATAAGAAAGCCTTTAAGGTACACGAAAAACTTACTACTTGTTTTTAAGTTTCTATATTATGTTTTTTCACAAGCAAACAATCGATGTTTAGCAGTGTTAATAGAAACTTCAGGTTTCTTGGTACAGAAGCATTTATGGTTTTTCCTAATGATTTTCCTAGGCAGTTTCCTTTAATGAAAAGTGCCTTTGTACTATCGTTGATATATGTTAGTATACAGTTGTAATTATTATATTTCATTATTCAGGAGTGAAACAACAGCAAATGGGCATGAAACCTGTGCTAGATGCCAGTACAATATGTAATAAGAAACTCTGCAGCCTACATTTTGACACAAACTGCTATGCACACCCTCATTCAGTACGCTTAAACAGAAATGCAGTGCCGACACTCCATCCCATGAGGCCACCACGGAGGCTAGGGCAGCCATATCATTGTTTTACGACAACAATAAATTAATCAATTTGGTCTTAGTTATTGCAGGTTTAATTTTTTTGTTTTCTTCTATAGCCATGTAATTAACATTATTTAATTTTTAAGCCCTAATTGTCACTCTTTTAATTATATATTGATGAAAAGACATCTACTAAATTTGTTAGATATCTTATGTATCCATATTTTTATTTATGTCACCTTATTTTATGTTCATCATTTATGTAATAAAAGATTTTGTAAATGGTGCTAGTAAACATGGGCGGGCTTAAGTCATTGTGTGTTTATCAGGTTTAATTACATACTTTGTAGTATTTTGAGCTTGTGCTTTTTCGATAGAAATTCTATCTTATTGTTAAAAATATGTTTGTTAGTCGAAAATTCTACTTTTGCTAGACTATGGTATTGTTCGTTAATTTATTTTTGTACTGGTAATTTAACTAAAACATACGTGTTAGATG